>CM055962.1:28414587-29614587 GCA_029531755.1 Holothuria leucospilota | reverse complement strand
GTTTATTGTACCACAATTGTATCTAGAGTCCTGTTGTGCACGTGTATCGATAAAAAAATTCAGCGCATGAGCAGTGACAGCCAGTATGCCAAATTGAAATGCGCTGACGTCACGTGAAAAACCTCTATATGATATGTACGTTAACATTTTGAACGCGGATGGAGCGCGCCGAAATTTTTGGTTATACTTTTCGGGCAAGTCGTTACAGCTCCCCATATCAACTTGGGCTCCTAAGCCCATGGTCAAAGATACAGTACACCCGTATCCTTGTTCTCTAAACACTAGAAATTTTGTGGCACTCAGACGATAAATTACTACTCTAGACGTAACAGACGACAAACAATTTTTGTACTAAATTTCCAGACCATTTTAGTCTTATAAAAACCGCAAGATCGAATTAAAGGACAAATTACCGACCATGGCCGTTTCAGATAATCTCCTAACAGAAAGTGCATCAACCTCCTTCTTTCAAAGGAGGAGATTTGGTTTAATCTTGTCTCAAAAGTAACACTGCCAGACTTTTATTTGTGTAATTTGCAGAAGATTGAAATGAGTAAGTCGGATATTCTTAATGAATTGCCTACGTCTCAATTGATACATGGTGTAGGACCACGACCATCTACCCCCACCCTACAAAGTCAATTCGGAAAATCATGCACTTTAATACTTTTTTGCCTTATTTTAACATTTGCGGAGTGTAGTTTTCCTCTTTACCTACAGATTTTCTCGAACTGCGGAACTAAATTTTAAAGTGCATGGCATAATGATTCAGTATCATAATACATCTTTGCTTTCTACGATAAATTTACCAATTGAATCCTCAACTGCTCTCCAAATATAAAATCAAGCCGAGGTCCACTTATAAGCTACCCTCATATTGATTGGCTAACTATTGGATTTTACATTTCTATTGACATACATTAGAAAAGGATACTTAGTTGTTAAAGGGAGTTGCTAGCTTGCATGAGCAATATCGCAAGGACTCTGAAATACATCACGAAAAGCCGATACCAGCAATATTAAGAAAAACCAATTTTAATGTACGTATATCAGTTTTAATCTACAATACCAATTTAAAGGGCAATTCTCGTCATCCCAGATAGTTCCAATTCTCCCAACTAAGCAACTTGCAGTTCCTCCCATAACTTTATAAATATCCTCCTTGTACAGAAACAAACCTATTTTATTGCCTCAGGCCATGTCCTAGTGAGCATACAAGGTTATAATGTGTAATCCAGACACTCTCTTTGCATTGTGTTGAGTGTAAGTTACTCTGCATCATTCGAATTTCAAACTTTGATGTCAATCAAAGAGTAGGAACCAACTGAAAATTTGATACCCCCACACCAAAAATATACTTTGGGGTGATGACTGCTTGTGTTTAAGCCGACAAATTCCAATTAAATCGACATATTATTATTAATCTACACATACGAATTGAAATTACATATACCAGTTGTAATCTACAAGCACCAGTTTTAATCTACATATCTAATCGACTTATACCAATTTAAATCGACATATAATAATATAAATCGACGTAAAGTAACGATATAAATACCAGTTGTAATCTACAAGTACCAGTTTTAATCTACATATCTAATCGACTTATACCAATTTGAATCGACATATAATAATCTAAATCGACGTAAAGTAACGATATAAATCAAACACCTACCAGTTAAACTTGTACGTAGAGTCCTGTTGCACTTTACGACAAATTAACGTAAGAGTCCACTTACTTTTGAATGGCCGCGCCTTATGCATACACCTTCAGTGAAAAGACGTTTTACTCTGACAAGGGAAAAATGTAAATTAAAGTTTATTTAAAGTGACATAAACAGAAAACAAATAGAACAATATATATATATATATATATGAAACTTTGTGAGTAAAACAACGATATAAAATATACCTATAATATTATGTAGTTACATATATATATATATGTAAACAGGAATATGTAGGTATACACATCTATATAAGACCTTAGCGAGATAATTTTCTTTGTTCTTTTAGAGTGGATGCTATAATTCGATGTCTCCTTAATGTTTTAGGTACTATTGTAGACATTTTTTGTCAAAAATAGTCTTAGAATGTTTTTTTGGACTCTAAATATCGTATTTTGATAGTTTCAGGATTAAGGGTTAGGGTTAAGGGTTAGAAAATTAGGTTAGAAATTAGTGTGTAAGTCAATGGAAATGTCTCCCTAATATACAATTTAGGGTTATATATATATATATATGTGTGTGTGTGTGTAGATAGATAGATAGATAGATAGATAGATAGATAGATAGATAGATAGATAGATAGATAGATAGATAGATAGATAGATAGATAGATAGATAGATAGATAGATAGATAGACAGACAGACAGACAAACAGAAAGATAGATGGATAGATAGACGGAAACTTGTAATATAACGCTGTAAATCCCTTGGAATTATTTCAATATTTTTTACCGTTCTCAAAATATTAGTCTTCAAAGTTTATTGGTTTCTGAAGTAACTCATTGCCTGTGCAAAAATAATGATGCTGAGTGTTGCACAGTGCTAAGATTTCTTTTGTTAACCCTATTAAAATTATCTCTAAATTGTTGATCCGATAGTTTACATTTTTGTGAGTGATATCAATATTTCTCAAGAAAACAATTTTAACTTTCATAAGAAACCCTTCAGGGTATAGCAATGCTTCCAGTGTTCTTGAAATTAAGGTTGAAAAAACAAGGGCTAACATTAGCCATATTTGGTATGTCCATCTTTCGATGTCACATATTTGCATATTTAGCTCATGTTTATTCATGGTGCAAATGTGAAATAGAAATTACCGTAAAATGGTCAATAATAACTGATGAATTTTAATTGAAATTGTGGCAATTTTCTGCATGTTTAATGCTTTTGACATCACATATCCAACTGTTTAATTTTCATGTCACCAGACCTTTAAGAGTATGTGTTAGAGAACAAAAAAACATTGGTAGGTACTTTAAAACAAATATAATTAGAAAAACGTTAACCTCTGTACAGCTCTCCGAGTAAGGAGATTATTGCAGATACATCTGTGTAGGTTAGGTTCTCAGCGTACATATGTTCTACACGTTAGGCAATCACAACACAGCCAGGACCTTCTGAAGAAAATTATGTCGTAAAGAAAAAAATTAAACCTAAAGCTCGCAAATCTACAGCAGATTGTATATGAGGGTCTTTTGCACATGGATTGTAAATGTTTTGACGTTCTTAGCCACGTCGACGCTTTTCAATTATCGATCCTGCTTCGTGGAAGGAAGGTAATGTTACTGTTATGCAGAGAGCAGTAGCTCACTTGTTCCATCGAACCATGCATATCGGGCTGAATTTTTTCCGTTGGGAGTTAGTAACTTTGTGTATATAATCTTTGTTAATGCCAAGAATTATTACTCTATAGCATATCATCAGTTTTTTTTTTTACCTTTGTCACTCATCTTAATTTTGATCGAGATTCTGATCGGGCTTAACAAAACCATATTGCGTTCACCAGAGGTGGGGAACCTTTTTCCTCTGGCGAGAAGTTTTGATAGTCATAACCCACTCGCGGGCAGCAGATAGCGAGGGCGCATGCAACAAGCTTTCCTCATACGGGGCAGGCAAAGGGGTCCCATCAGGTCTGTTGTGGTCTAGGGGAAGCCCAGGTAAGGAACTGCGGCCAAGCCCCCGGAAGGTATGGAGTTTGCACAAAATCCGTAGGTAATAGAATGTTCATGCAGTACATTAAATGGCATTGAATATGCAAGGTTGCCCGAACCAGGAGCATCACAATATGATCATTTGTCTTTTTATTTATATATGACGTAACAATGGACAAAAAGTACTCGAAAACCCGCTTTTTTTCAAACCAACGTTATTTTTTCTTCACTTTCAATTGCAAAAGAATAACAACTTTTTAGCGTTTAATTCGCTCTTCGGAGGGACAGTTCTACCCCCCCCCCGAACTACCGGAATAAGTGTAGTACCCTCTGAGTTTCGCACTGTAATAGATAGACCTATACGTGTGATAATGCAATTCTGTTTAATGCTATGTAGCCTCACACGCAAAGCATCCGTTACCACCAGAAGTACAAGGATTCTGTACCTTGTTTATGTCAAAGGGAACAGTGGGCATGTTAGGTTGTGCACACTAGGGTAAGGGTTTTTGTAATATACTGGTTGTGTTTTGTAGCAGTGAAACAAAAAATATCTTGTAAGTGGTATGGCAGAACAAACGTTCGGCACATTGGGCTAAAAGATTATAATCAATTACCTTTCAAGTGATTCTGAATTTGCATTTATGAATTGCCTTGCGGGCCGAATAAAATTCTCGGGGGCCCGCATACGGCCCGCGGGCCGGAGGTTCCCCACCCCTGGCGTACACGGTGCTGTACATAAAGTCGAACGTTTCAGCCAATCTCAGTTGGTGTTACGTGATTGTATTGACTGGGAAGTCGAAATGTCATTCACAAGGAAGCTTAAGAATCTTGTAACGAAATTTAAAATTTTCCGATGTTTATTCCATTTGTTTCCTCAAGTCTGGTGACTAATTTTCTACTTGTCATATTTTTGCGATAATTTTTGTGAATTGTACAATTACGTTGTTTATTTTAAGTCGGCTATTAAGAAGAGATTTAAAATGGACGCTTGACCAACTTTTGGGGTCGTTTCCACTGGATGACGGGCGCTTTTTTCGGTAAAAAGAGGCGCCTGGTACTAGGATTCCTTTAGGGGTCAATGGAAACGAGGGCCAAACAGCGCCTGGAGGCTCGGTTAATTTCACCCTTGCACCAGACCCATTCCGATCATTGCGATGAACGGTGTAGGCAAAACTTTTGAAACCTTATAACCTGAAAGTGATCAAGTTTTATCCCATGTCTCGTTCCGGCCTCGAGTTGAGACATCGAAACATTAGACTCCGACACCGAGTCCGAGGTCGAGACATAAATGACCGAGGCCGAGGACTACCCTTACTCAAAATTAAATGGTTGATTAAAGACTTTATATGGCCATATAAAGCCATATAGAACTTGATTAAAACACAACCCAGATATGCATATAAAGTTTGATATGGCCATATAAAGCCAGATATAACTTGATAAAACTGTGATCCAGATATGTATATAAAGTTTGATATGGCCATATCAAGCCAGATATAACTTGATAAAATGGTGATCCAGATATGTATATAAAGTTTGATATGGCCATATAAAGCCAGATATAACTTGATTAAAACATAACCCAGATATGCATATTAAGTTTGATATGGCCATATAAAGCCAGATATAACTTGATATAACCGTGATCCAGATATGTATATAAAGTTTGATATGGCCATATAAAGCCAGATATAACTTGATAAAATGGTGATCCAGATATGTATATAAAGTTTGATATAGCCATATAAAGCCAGATATAACTTGATTAAAACATAACCCGGATATGCATATTAAGTTTGATATGGCCATATAAAGCCAGATATAACTTGATAAAACTGTGATCCAGATATGTATATTAAGTTTGATATGGCCATATAAAGCCAGATATAACTTGATAAAACTGTGATCCAGATATGTATATTAAGTTTGATATGGCCATATAAAGCCAGATATAACTTGATATAATCATGATCCAGATATGTATATAAAGTTTGATATGGCCATATAAAGCCAGATATAACTTGATATAATCATGATCCAGATATGTATATAAAGTTTGATATGGCCATATAAAGCCAGATATAACTTGATATAATCGTGATCCAGATATGCAAATAAAGTTTTATATGGCCATATCAAGCCAGATATAACTTGATATGCTAAATATGCAAATGAGCATTTGGTTAGTTTGTTTTGTTATTTATTTGATTTGATTCTTGGTTTATGCTTGTTACAAACTAAGACATGTTTTGGATACTATAACAGCATCACCTTCCCAGACATTGCAGTTATTTAGTGGCTACACTTCTGTTAATACCACATTGTACTAAGTGAATTTAGGCAAATAATTTGCATATTTGGGCGGAGCTTGTATCTAAACCTACATTTTTCATGATTTAGGAAGTTGAAAGTAAAATATGCACCACGCAGTAAACAAAATTTAGAGTCAAATACGTAATTAAGTTTAAAATAAGAAGCCCATATCACTGTGATTACATAAAATAGGAAATTTCAAGGGATTTTTCTGTTTACTGTTATGAAATAAGTTGAATTTATGTACTTAAGGTCAATTCAACCTAACACTTACAATAAATTCTAAT
Organism: Holothuria leucospilota; assembly: GCA_029531755.1. NCBI lineage: Eukaryota > Metazoa > Echinodermata > Holothuroidea > Aspidochirotida > Holothuriidae > Holothuria > Holothuria leucospilota. The sequence continues at coordinate 29,608,326 of CM055962.1, read as the reverse complement.
TCATGGAGCACTTAAACATTGTTTTCTGGTGTTCAAAGTCTCCATGAGGAGTGTGGACTATAAGTCCTAACTATGATTCATAACTAGAGCAGATCTGTGCCATATAAAGGCTTGATCCAGATAACACTTTATCTGGCCATATATGGTTTAGATCTGGTTCTGGTTTAGATCTGTGTTGTATCTGCTTAACTTTTTATCCGATCTGATATAAATTCCACATCTGGTGCAGATATGGGCCAGATATAAATTTCCATATATGGGTCAGATATGGGCCATATAAAGAGTGAGCCATATAAAGTTTTATATGGGTCATATATGGCACAGATATGGGCCAGATATAAATCTCTTTATATGTGGCATATATGGATTTGGCATATATGGATTTTCCATATATGGGCCAGAAATGGAGTAGCCATATATGGGGCATATCTGGGCCATATAAAAGTGAAACTTTACCTGGGCCACATATGGCCATTTATGGCCTTTATATCATATCAAGTTATATCTGCCCAATTCTTGTACAAGCCAGATATGAATTCCATATCTGGCCCAGATATGGGCCAGATATGAAATCCCATATCTGGGCCATATATGGATTTTGAGTAAGGGTAAGTTTCAGCCTCGAGGCATACAACACTGGAAAACATGTTTTGTGATCACAAGACTAGATCCTATTGCCATTTACCCAATAATCGAGGCAACCTGTAGGTTTCGCCCCCCCCCCCCGATTTTCTGACTTTTAGGGGTCACTCAAAAATTTCTGTTAAGAAGTCACTTTTTTAGTTTAGCTTAAACATCTGCTTATGAGTTAAAACAGAAATCCTTACCTTTCTCCCTACCAAATACAGCCTAAGACTCTGCAGCACTAGTCTTGATTTGCTAATCTATGACGTTAAGTGGGAGGAAATTTCGTGAAGTGTAAATGACTGATAGTATGTACCAGGTAAGCTGCTATGAGGCATGTCATGTGAGTTATGACGCATTGTAAACTTGTTGTAGGGTAAAATATTGTATTAATACTGCCACGTGGCTATACATGCTTGTCCTACTAGGACATGCTATACATGCTTGGACACGCATGTATAGCCACGTGAGGTTTTGTACTTTATATAATTTGCTGTACTATTGGCATTGTTTTGAATTAACAGGATATAATCGCGTTAGTTTTGAGGCTTTATTAACAAAATACTCAAAAGGAGATAACTGTATACACTTCAGCAAGTGGGAAGGTTCATTTCCGACAATGAAGGGGATACTTTTAGCCCGAAATTTTCTGTGCGCTACTCGCTAACCTATGGTTGCCCTTCGGTTAGATCAGTGCTTCTCGGTGGTGTCACAGAAACCTTGGGGTGAGCTGAGAAGGAGGAATGGGGATGTGTTTGATTGTGTAAGGAGTTATGGGTTGCGATCGATGAATCACCCTGTCGTTTTTGTCTTGTTCGTATTGACACACGTACATGGTTATTCGGTCAATGGCTAGTCACTTGATACTTTAAAATAATTAATATAATGCCGTGAACAGATGAAATGCATGGTGAGTGCATTTTGACCTTAATTTCCATCAGCAAGATCTTCACACCTGACACAGTCCCTTATTTCAACATTTTCTTATGGGAGTACCAACAGTTTCCGTCTTTGCCAGTTTGAACAGTATGTGAGTCATAGTTATAATTATGGCTTTATGCAGCAGGGCAGGGTCAGTGCCCTCCCCCCCGAAATGTTCAAAGCAAATTTTTATCTCATTGATCCGTGCAGTGTCAATTTCCTAGATTCTATATAAATATTTTTAGATGTCATTTGTAAGTCACGGAAACTTCTATTTCTGGCAATATGGGACAAACACGCAGCGTAGGGAGGAGTTGAGCAACAGACTGTCCTCCTTGAGGGTATTTAATTGGACTTTTGCATTCATTCTAGCATGGGAAAGGGTTGACAAAAAGACATGTTCAGTTCTCGTAAACATATTTGGAGGAAGAATAGAAAGAAAGTTTCCAACCAAGTAGGAAATTAAAAAGGAAAGGTTGAGAAGCACTGGTGTAGTGTCATCGATGTATTAGGTATCTACCTGCTACGAAACTCCCCTTAATACCATTTTCCCCCCTCTGACCAAACCTTCTACTGAATCATGAATGTATTCTTTTTATTTTTAAAAGTTACATATTTCATTTTAAACTTTGTTTTATTAACATTACTAGCCTACAGGTAAGAGTCCTGCGGCGAAAGGTGAAATTCTCGATATAGATTTTCTTGAGCATGTATACATCATATGCTGCTGTTACCCGCATAATACCCAAGCGAACTTTTGTATGTGTTTATTGATGTAACGTTAATTGTACTACCTGCAGATTCGCCCTCGTGTTGCGATGAACTCGAACAAGGACGTTCAATAAACCACCTTTCATGGATTTCTGTGCCGACGACATTTGCATATATTACCTTCGAGTTGTGATTAACACATAAAAATATAGCAGCAGAGGTTATATAGTCAGGGACGTTTTGGTTTGTTGCAATTTTTTTTTCAAATATTTGCTAAAACTATGATAAGATGTAGAGTAGTCAATAGGCAATCAGAAAATTATGTGCTTCATTTCTTTCATTTACAAGGGAGATAGCTAGCCAATTCAAAATGGCCGTCATTTTGATCATTTTGGCTGATTTGGCTCAAGAAAGGCTCTGTTGCACCAACATTTGGGGTCTTAAACTTTTTTAGGAGTAAAGGTGGTAAAATAAACACAGTCTCCCTCCACAATATACTGAAAGGTTTCCCCAAATATTGATCCTTTTTGTTGTAGTGACCTGTCGAATATGGCCCTTTTCGCCAAAAACCGACAGTTTTGGCAAGCATGAATTTAGGTAAATGTTGGGAATTTCACCTCATGTCACCTCATGTAGTCAATGTTCTCTTGGGTCTGTAGTGCGGTACGGCTTTAGGACACGAGGAGAATTTAGGTAAATGTTGGGAATTTCACCTCATGTCACCTCATGTAGTCAATGTTCTCTTGGGTCTGTAGTGCGGTACGGCTTTAGGACACGAGGAGAAAAGTACGATATAAGTTATGCCCGATAGGGACCAACTGCCAGGACAATTGACCTTAACTGGCTTTTAACAAGTACCGATTCTTTTTAGTGTAGGATAACCCCAAAAATTTTCGCTCGCTTCTCGTGCTTTTCAATTTCACACTTTACATTCTGGGCGGAAAACATTAAATCAGCGCCGAAACTACATTTCCCTGGTATATACACATTTTATGAAATATATGCCCCACAATCATGGCATGGTTTATTACACAGATTTTCTTTAGATACCTCCTCGCCATCCCCTTGACAGCATCGGGTGGTCAGGGCTTCGGGTTGCTGCCTCTGCCCGTCTAGCCACCAGTCGGGCAAAATCCTGGCGCCATCTCTGGCTCTCAAAACTTGGAAGTAGCCTACAGAATGAAATTAGGAGAGAACTTTTTCATTATATGGTCGTTTACCAAAGGATAGAGCTCTTCCAATCGCCCTTAAGTGGATATCAGACAGGATGATATCAATATCAATATCTGACCCATGGTGCAGGTAGGCCTACTATCATTAAGTTTCCTTCGCTCTTCGTGCTAGTCACTTTAACCATCTGTAATGGTAAAACTGTATAGGTTTAAGCATGAAATAGTGCTGTTAACTTTTGCGATCATCTCAAGCAGCCTTCTTGACTGGCCTCGTGATCTTACAGTCCTGTCAATGTAGGCTATGTGACACATACGGTAGCCTACTGCAGCTTACAACTCACAGAGGATAACTTGAACTCTCCGTCATTGACATCGAATTTCACAAAATCTGAAACAAACGAAACCTGATCAATAAGGCCTCTAGAATCAATTTACGGCGGTCTTATTACCTTATATTACAGGAGCTTCCGGGGGCTTCGCCCCCTGGACCCCCACCGGGGCTCTGCCCCTGGACCCCACACGTGTAAACTCGCGCTTCGCGCTCGTTGTGCACCTTCGGTGCACTTGTGACACCCCTCCATGTCAATCGGGGGAATCACAGGTTGTGCCACCCCACCTCCAAAATCCTGCACACGCCACTGACTATCTTTATCCCTTTCTCTCGAAGATCAGTGTCCTTAGCCATTCTAGCAGGCCAGACAAGGTACTGAAGGGGGCGAGAGAGCTTCCAGGAAAGGAAACAATTTTCAGAGGGGTGAGATGTGTTCAAATTTGTTCATACTAGGGTAAATTAAAATTTTGTAGGAGGGAAATTTATCTAGGTGGCGAAATTTTTCCCTGCCCCTCCACCTTGGCTACGGGGTTGCTTTCCAGCGTCAAATCCCTTAGTCATCCCTGACTTTAGTACCCTAAGCTATTTCAATGTCACGATTATTAGTTCCAAAGTTAATTTTTCCCCGTTGCATCTATGCCCAAATGGGTGACTGCAGCGTACCGACACTGATGATGATGAATTTTGTCATCATTTTACAGAAGAAAATGAAACATTCTCAAGGCAAAATGAAATTGTTAGAGGGAACAGGGCAAACGGTGGTAGCCTTTCAGTGACACATGTTCGGGTCCATGAAGTCAACAGTACAGTAGCCATAAACGAGAGCAATACGGTTAAGAAACTATTTTCTGGAAAGTGGAGTTCAGGCAAACAAATTGTCTTAAAATAGCCACTAGGAAGACTGAAGATCCTAGAAGCTGAACTTGAAAACAGGAGAACAAACTGGCTTACCTTAATTACTTTAAGTAAAACTCAACTAAAACTGGGCCTCGACCCTAAACACTCGAGAACCCTCGGCTGCTTCAGAGTAATAGGAACAGAAAGCTTCATGATTAATGATTTCCGCCATCCTGTTGAAAGCCTACAGTACTGGTTTAATTTGTTGTTTCCAGAACATGCAGAAGAATCCCCTGTATATGGAAAAGAAAACCCCATCACAGCAGCTTGTTACGTTAGGAAGATACCAATATTTGAAGAGATACCAATATTTGAAGAAATACTATTTTTCAGTTCGCGCATGATGTTGCATGATAAAAATTTGTATAGTCATCTTAGAAAGTTTATAAGCCATAGCTTTTATACTTCTTATAATATTGACACCTCTTTATAGAATATTCAATAACTTTGGTTCCTATACCATACACATCGCACGGCCTTAGGCCAGATCCACAATGACATAAGGCTCTCTGAGGCATTTTCCCACTTTGTAACCGTACATTCCGTGACCGTTAGGAAACCAAGAGGAATGTCTTGGTAAAGTGCAAAATCTTCAAAAAGTGATGTATTGAGCTAATAGTTGAGGTGTTGCTTCTGGGTTTGGACCGCGTATACAGTTTTTGTTTCCTTTTCTCACTACACCCCCTAAAAATTTCACAAAGAAATGCTTTTAACCACGGGATCTACAGAGTTATCGCATATCCCGTCTGTAACTCTATTATTGAAGGGACTGAGGCTCCAATTGGAGGCATTTAAGATGTCCAACTTCATTGCGACTATTTCAACAAGTGGACTTAACTACATGGCCATCGGAAGCAACTAAACAGTCGAGGTGTTTGAAAAAGGATCATGATCAGCCAAACCTATACCCTAAGAGAGAAGGTTAATTAATGTTGATCGTGTGATTGCAAACCATTTCTGCGACGTGAATTCTCTGCCAATCTTCTTTAAAGTCAATTTAATTTTGAAGAATAGCCTTGTTTTGTGATGAGTTATACTTCACATGGACGAACCAATATATTTACAATCCAAAAGAGATTGAACCTACTACGTAGAGATTACACGATAGTTGATCAACACGGTAAATTGTCCAATAAAATATTTGAAAACAACTCACAACATACACATATCAGAGCAGAAGGAAACGTCTGTTCAAATCATTTGTGCTATTGGTTTGAGAAAGATCAGGGCAGGCCAGCTTGCTTTGTGTAATGGATCAGTACTATACTATATGAGAACTCATAATTAATACAGCTACGGTATAATTTACCCGACTGTCAAAATACAACTGCTAGTCAGATATTGCACGAATGTGACCATACCGATATATTTATATACAGCTGTTGCTGCATTGTTCTTGAACCCGAAGTAAGATAGACAGTACATTGGGTATATGACGTGTCCTCTTCAGATTTTGTGCATAGCTGGGAAGTTTCACACTGGCGCCTTGGAAAGGAATGTACTTTAAAGTATATGGAATACTTGGAAAACTTAACATTATTTGACAGACAAGGGAGTCAACAAAATGGTGATGTCAACGAAGAAGAGGGCATGTGCTTGTTTGTCCTCTGCTGTAGTAACAGTGTTATACGTATGTCTTGGATCGATCCTATTTACTTTAATTGAGAAACCCAACCAAGATGAAAATATCACATTAAGAATGAAGAGGGCTGAAAGACTGTATGCAAATATAAACCTTCTGAGGAATTCCATCAATATCTCGATGATTGACCAATCTCTTATATCCTTACTGAATGAAACTTATCACCTAGCTTTTGATTCAATGAAGTTTGAACATCAGTCGAGGATTCCGTGGAACTTTTTCTCTGGGATTCATTTTTGTCTGACAGCCATTACAACTGTCGGTAGGTACTCTTTGGTATCCTAAACGTTTTAATGATTTGACTTTTCTTTAACAGCTCTTATGGTCCCGTCCTTTCACTTTAAAAATAAAGTATCCATATAACGTTTAGAGTCATTTGAAACATTATTTCGACTATACGTCTAGTATGTAAGCAGTCAAAATATTGCAAGGTTAACTTTTTGTACTCCATCATTTTAACTAATATTATGACTAGTTTATCAGTTTTATGGACACACTCGACTGAAACAAGTTGCACAATGATCGCTCAGTGATAAACTATTTTGGCAGAGCACGTAAAATTAAAGTCTCTTCTACAACTCAACAAGTGTCAACCTATACTATTCCGCTCATATTCAGTGGTACACTTTGCCTACGCCTCTAATATAGTTTCGCATCTTTTTCTTAGACGTATAATTACCAAAGAGTAGGCAGTGTACAAACTTTGATCGCAACCCCGTAACTTTACCTTCTAAAAAAGGTGGGTAAAAAATTTCACCAAACGCTAGGCACGTATGTAAAACTACTGAATTGGGTTAGGTTTGCCCAACAATTGGTGATTAAGGGGTTAACCGTTAACCGAGAGTGTGGTTACCACAAAATTGAGTATTCAGCGTCTCGTTCAACCCGTCAATCGACAATAATTGGGCAAACTTTACCCAATTTCAGAATTTTCGGATACTGTACGTGACCAGTGTTAGAGCAACTTTTACCCAATGTTTTTAGTGCATGCTGCAAAGCTGATACTCCCTCTAAACTGTTTAAACAACCCAGATAATGCGCTGCTGGGAATCGAAGTCTGTCAACCGAGCTATTTGAATGGATATGTCAGATCAGACAGGTGTGAAGATCAAACTTGTAGAATGAATGTCACATGAGTACAAGTGGAGTGTCTCTGGTTGTTAGCACGAGTACACGTTTATCATGTGTGCGAGTACAAAATTTTTCATTAGCCCCAATGCTTATTTAAGTTCCAAAATCTGTGAGTAAAAATCCATTTTACCAATGACGAAATTGTGCAAAACCGTGAGCACGAGTAAATACTCACTGCAAGTCTGGTGAAGATGTCAACATGTACACTACAGAATATAGGTTCTATAGCCTATCTAACTGTAAGAACAGCACTGCGGGAGAAAAAACCTGAAACTACTCCCAAATTGAGTAACGCCCGTATAGTGAGACTAGACTCATGTAGGTTACATGACAATCGCAGTCAAGACAGAAACACTGAAATGGATGGCAGGACAACCGAATTCAGTCGGTGCTACACAGGGGTAGTTTTGTGATTATGTATGAGGTTAAACCTACTATATTTAACCAACCATTGCACACAACAGGGCGGCACACTACAAGCAAAGTACTATGCCATTAGTGGTACGTACGGTCGTAAACAGTCATGGAAGTTTCACCAATCAGAATAGCCTTTGGTTTGAGCAAAAACAGTTCGACCCATCACTTGTTACGTCATAAAAGTTCCTTGAATAAAACACCCCTTTGCCAGGATATAGCAGTCTCAAATGGGGGGGACTGATGAATTTCAAGCGTTAAGAACATTGTTAAACCGGACTTTCATACACAGAAATGCCTTTCAGTTAGGAAAAAATATAGGAAATTATGAAGCCTAAACGTGAAAACTCCCCATGGCATTAATGTAAGGACGCTTGGATAAATCAGCCTTGGAAACATTTTGTACTTCTGAAAGAGAGCTTACAGGCATATTTTTGTCAGAACAACATCATTATTCGCTTGATCTTCCCCTCACCAAAACATTGAGTACAAATTTCTTTACCCATCAACCCCTTCCACATTCAAAAACACAGTGACGGACAAACTAGTAGAGAGAGAAATTTTTTTCTTTCTTGTTACTTGTGTGTAACCGGGTAATATACGTTCTGAGGGCAGTAAGATTTCAAATCCCAGTGACATCAGTAATGCTTTTAACACTTTCTTCACTAATATTGGCCCGAAACCCAAAGGAAAAATCCCGAAGTTAATTCTGTGAACCACAAGTATTGTCTTGGAGAACCTGTTAAGAATTCCTTATTTCTGCACCCAGTTACGCGGAATGATGATATTTTCAGTAAAATTGTATCTTTAAAAAACTCTTCTGCTGGTTAAGATGGAATCTCACCGGTTGTAACTAAGCATGTTACTAATTATATATCCAAGCCGCTTTTTCATATTTTTAATCCATCACTAAATCAAGGCATTGTTCCGTCACGTATGAAAATTATACGTGTCGTCCCTATCTTTAGAGTTGATAACAAGGAGCTTGTAACAAATTATTGGCCTATCTCAGTTCTTCCGTGTTTTTCTAAAATATTGGAAAACTAATTTTTGAAAGGTTATTCAGTTATCTATTGAAGCATAATAATTGGTATAGATATCAGTTCGGTGTTATCCCCGGTCGTTTAATTACTCATACCTTACTTTATTTTACTGATATGAATACAGAAGCTTTTGAAAAGATATATTTTTGTTTCCTTTACATTCCTCGACCTGTCTAAGACGTTTGATACCCTTCATCATAATATCTTACTCAGTAAACTTGATTGGTATGGAATTAGAGGAAACGTTTAACAGTGATTTAAAAGCCATCTTTCTAACAGACAACAATTTGTTTCCATCAGCCATGTGAATTTTCAATACTGTGGAATCAGTTGTGCTGTGCCTCAAGGATCTATTCTGGGCCCATTACTTTTCATTATTTATGTTGATGAACTACATAGTGCTACTGGTGAATTGCATATTATTAGTTATGCTGATGATACCAATATTTTTTGTTCGAGTCCTGACCTCAGTCACTTATTTGATGTTGTTCAGGAAGAATTTATGATGGTATACAGGTGTTTTTGTGTCAAATTATGCTTTCCCTTAATGTTACAAAGACTACCTCCGTACTGTTCAGCCCAATAAATAAGCCGATAAATCCATCATTTAAGTCTGTAAAATTTTTGGAATGCTCAAATTCCATTTTCGAATGTTGCCAAGCTTCTGGGGTTTTAATTGATAAGCAAGTCACTTGGAAAAATCACATACATTCGGTGCTTAAGAAAGTATCTTAATATTATTGGAATTGTCGGTCGTCTTCGTTCGATCTTACCCACGAAAATTCTTGTCGCTCTGTATAATACTCAAGTCGTTCCTTTTTAATCCTATTGTAATATCGTGTAAGGTTCCACTTATCCGTCCAAATTACTGCCACTATTTATCCTACAAAAAAGAGTTGTTCGTTATATTTCAATAGGACTCATTACCTGCACCACACTCCTCCTCTCTTTAGAAGTTAAATTTTTGTCGCTCTGTGATATTAATCGCTATCACTGTGGTATTTTTGTGTACAAATTTAAAAGTTAAATGAGTGAAATGGCGATTTCAAACCTCCCAGAGTAGTTTGAAAGGCAACGACACAAGGGAGGAAATGATAGCTGACATCAATCATGTTAATTGGCTGTCCCAGAGATATGGGATTGGTTAGACTCTGAATATTTTGAAGACACAGCGTAACCTGGTAACCAGAGAATACATGTTATTTAGAATCAGAAAGAGAGGGGTGAGTTCTTCCATAAAGCCTATCTATGTTAACAGAATCTATGACCGTGGGGGTGCTTCATGATCTTCAGCACAAAGAAAATTATACCACGTTGATAGTGACAGTTTTGTAAGCACGTTGAAACCTATCTAGTTATGTAAACTTTGGTCAAAACATGGATCATGGCATAGCATAACTCCATTAAGTAGTGAAACGTCACTCAAAACTGACTAAAAGCATTCTGTTCATAAAAATAATGGAATCATAAAAATGTAATAAAAATCAAGAAACTAATAAAATCATCAAAAATGGATAAAGTTGTAAAAATGTAGATACACTATGGAACAGCCTCCGGATTCCTGCCCCAACCTGTCGTAAGCCCTTAAGGATCATGGGTTAATAGGAATATTCTTAGCATATACAACTAAGATATAAATAAATTCCATAAAACAGGGAAATCATAAAATACATAGCTTTTACACGGAAAAAGTTGTCTAGGATGCTTGAGTAGCCCCTCAAATAACCATCAATGAAATATATGACGTACAATGTAGATCCTTCTGACAATGACGTCTTAAGAAACAGCATGGTGCAGACCCGTTACCCGGGGGGGGGGAGGAATTTCGGGGCAATGCCCCACCAAAAATATTTCTGCCCCACCAGACGAAAATTGAAACTGGTGGAATCTACTCCATTATGCTTCTGATGAAATTTAGGCACTCAGCATTGGTGAAGTTTGTCAGTTATTTAGTTTAATATAACTCAAAAAAGACTGTTTACATGCAATTTATAAGACTTGGGATTAAGTACCATTTTCTGCAATCTGTGAGCTATTTTGTAGGAAAAATTCGCTGTACGCTACGAGACAACCGATGGTGCCGCTCCTCTTAGATAGTACACCGGGAACTAGGAGAAAATTTTATGCCCCCTCAATCAGTCAATCACAACACCTGCCCCGCCAAAAATGTAAAGCTGGCTAAGGGCCGGCATGGTGCTTTGTGATTTTACCTGCTTTGTGACTCTAGCATTTGAATTTGCGAAATATCGAAAGCAGTAGTCGTAAGGTGGGGAGTCACCAAGGCAACAGGATACAGAAAGATCAAAGAAACATTTTTAGTTCGATTTTCTTAACTGAAGAAAAGTATTTGGTTGTTATTGTGCGTGGTATCCGTTAAATATTTAATAGGATGAATGTTTGAAGGGCATATTCGTTTCTTAAAACTTAGTACAAAAGATGAAAGGTTGAGATTTAAGTACAATATGATAAAAGGAACAAAACTCTTAACCTCATGAGTCAAACTGCATCCTTGTATCTTGTTTCATTATTGGGTGAGATATCGTAATTCGATTGTTTCACAAGGGAGCATCCATTTTCATTTTTTGTTGATTTTAACACGTGTTATTATTGTGTCACCGGCTTACTCTATTGTAACAACTTGTAGTTGTTGTTGAGTGTTATAAACTAGCCTTATACATTTCAGTGGTACAGCCAACCATTTACATATGATCTGCAAAATACTTACATGTTGAGGGCAGTAAACTTCAGCCTGATAGTGGCACTAAGGACATGATATGTTTGGTATTTGAAATGTGAAACGAAGTATAAGGAAAAACATAAAGATCTCAATTATGAACCTTGGCATGAAATGACAGAATATACTTGACACATGTCAACAGTGTGTGGAAAATAGTATGTCTCGAGTGAATTGTAAAAATGAAAAATTCTTGACAACAGAACAAGATATGAAGATTTGATTTTGTGGCACGTGGTTAGGAATTTTTTCTTCGCTTTTCTTATATCTTTTCGAATTCTGAACCTGTTAATTTTCTTTACGATATAGCAAAGTTACTTTGTAATGTAACCTTTCTGCTTTCTCTTCGAGAGCCTCCTTTGATGTCTATGCACATCAATATCATATACCAAAGACATGGAAATAAGATATCGAACACAACCACCAAAAAACCATGGGGTGACGAATTTATTTCATGGGTTAAAGATACCCTTACCATTTCAAACAACCGACCTCGTTGCTCTGTACTTCGCTGTAATCAGGTAATGAGTCCACCATGCAGGGATCCAAACCGTTATTCTAATTTACATATTTGGGTTACCCGATGCACACGCAAATTATCTTGTATTTGGCACACGCGCTACTGGCGTTGTGTAACGTATACGCTTGGAAGAAATATGTATTTGGCTCTATCATGATGCGAAGTAACTGGTTCAATATATATCGTTGTTCCAAATCTCTAGGGGTAAAATACACCTAATGGCGAGGTTATCCCAGCTTATTACAACAAAAGTCATGAGCAAAAAAGTCACTAGTTTTGAAAATACTTCCATCAGGGGTAAATACCTGTACTCAATAATACTGCATGGTCCATAATTGATAGAGATGAACATCCATAGCTTTTTTGTGCCATTTCATTCATGATAAAATTTTAAAATTTACCTATTGATAAAATTTACAATTAAAATTGGTCAGAAACTTCGCCATATCCGGAAAGGAGGCAAGCAATGCATCATACTATACCTTGGGGTATTTCGCTCTTTTAATAACCAAACAAATAAATATTTATACGCCGTATGGTAACAACTTTATGAGTCATGTATACTATTCTCGAGAGGAAAAGAAAGTGCATTTCCCCAATTTTAAGTAAGAGCAAGCAACTCAAACGGGCATGAAGGTCATTCTGCACGACATGTTTAGCACGCAAATATTAAACATCATAAACTGTATCAATTTCCAAGGCTCAGGCGCATAGCCAGCCCTGTCAGTCGAGGGGGGAGGGGAGCAAACTTACGATGATCGTCCCAATTTCATGGCTTAAATTAAACTATAAAATACTGAATAATATAGAATCAAAACATTTGGTATATTGTACTAACACGAACTAGGACTTTCTTTCGTACTTCTGTACTGTATAAAACCATTCTGTATAATTTTTACCGCTGAAATGACCTTAAAACTTTCATAATATCCTTCATGGAATCTTGAATCATTGCCTTTTCTTGCTTTTAATCTTAATTATGTGTCAAAAGCAAACAACTTCAATATTATATTTGAATAGTCATTCGTCGAGCAGACGTTTTCGGCGAAGCCACGCTCTATACTGAGAAGCGCTAGCGATGTAAGTCTCTCTTGGGACATGTAAATGTGACTTCGTCAGTTTCAAGTGACTGAACGACCGTTCACGTGAAGCTGACGAAATCGTGGTTGTACTGAAAAGTCTGCACAAAAGTACATATGACGGATAAGATGTGTTTGTTTCCCACTCCTTAATCTTTCGCAACATTTTGGTAAGTGAGTGAATTCGAATTACCGGAGGAAAAGTCTGGATTGTCTATGTAAAAATTACAGAATTGCATTCTGATATAGCTAAGTCCTGATCCACATCATCTTTATAATTGAAGAAAGCACCGCAGTTCTAATGATTCGATATCATTCAAATGATTTGGCACAAGACACTTAAATGGAGCAACTGATGTCTAAAAATCACAAAGTCTTGAGTCCAGTTCCTGATAAGGTTATCGTATATTTTGTAGCACAGAGTTCCCCTAAACCTATCAACGGGAGTGTTAATTGGTTCATCTTGTTCTTGCTAGACTGCCATTTGTTTATGTTTGCGTACTCATGGATTCCTGAAATCTGTTGAAATTAACTCCTTCGTTCGTTGCAGTTTCCCTTGTTTTAGTAAAATATCATTGAAAGTTTCATCTGACCTATGTTCCTGGATGCGAGTCACCATCTTATCTTAGTGCTCACAGGTACAAAGTCCATTGACGCTTGCTGTAGATATTCTGATAAACTTTGTACTCCATAAAGAACTTTCAACCAAATTTCAAGATTATTGAAAAAGTCTAATTTGCTCAAGTAAGCAAGCAAACCCTTTGCTTCTACCTTTACTTCTGCACAACTCTCTTTCTCTACAATATTTTCTATAGTGCTATTAACAAAGCGGAATATAAGTAATTCACTGTGGAGGTAATTAAGACAAGACTGGCTTGAATTAAAACAGTAAAGTGCCTAAAATGTTGTCCAAAAAGTTGTGGCTTCTATTCAGCTGCTACAGAAACCAGGAAGTACTAAATTCAAATTATGTGCTGAGCCATGTACATGGACAGTATGTTTGTTCACTTGCTTGACTCTAGTCTACAGACCAGAAATATGCCCTTTCATGTTTGAAGCACTTTCATACGGCTGTGATCTAATTAAGGTAATGTCTAAGCCTAAGTCTATCAGAGTTTCTTGCAAAGTGTTGAAAAGATTCGGAATCACTCTTCTTGATGTCGGCAAACTAGAGAAATCGCTCCTGTAATTTAAATTAATATTCAACATATCGCAAGGGTAAAGGAAATTGATCGACATAAAAAATGTCTATTGTCGAGTCTATTATCATTCCAATAAGATTCTTTCACTTCTTTAATTATTTTCTCCCTTATGTTCCTCCAAGACAACTTATGTACTCATTCTGTATTTGCAGACTCGGTTATGATGCATTTTTAGGAGCTAAGGGGATGTGTTAGGCAAGATTTTGCTAGGATTTCGACTAGTGCCAGGAAATTTCCCTCATCTAGAATAATCATATATATTGCCTGGTGGATGCGAAGAATTCGTTAGGTCTGCAGAAAGCCAGCTTGCCAAAAAAACAATGTCCAATCCAAAAGCCTATAGAGGACCTGTCGATTATGTCTTACCTGTCCTTCGCAAGAACACATCTGTTCTTTATTGACTGTTTTTGTAACTTACAGACGCTGTTTCGTTTGCATCATAGTCTGCTTTACTTTACAGTGAAAGGCGCTATGTTCGTGAACGCAAAATTTGTCATTGGCTTTCTTCCACTATTTAAAAAGCCTCAGTTTTGTTGGTTCACAAAACGTTGGTTCGTAGACTTGGTGTCTTCTGTTGGCGAACAGCTAGCAAGGAAAGCAGTACACCTTTATCATTTATCAGGGGAATAAGATAGTCATTCACGTACGAAGCTATTCTTCAAAGTTGGTGTATACCATTCACGTCGAAATGCCCGCCCTTTCTCATTGCGGGGAAAGTTAAACCCTCTTTTTAAGCCCTGTCGGCATGGTCCAAGTTTTAGCAGCTCTTTGCTTGTTCAGGAGTCGTCGAGCGATTTGAAAATAATACATTCTCAGTTGGGAACGTCATTGTTCTGTCCAACAAAAGTGCTGTTAAAAGTGACACGCTCTCTCCAGTTTGCCCATGTTGAGCTATATCCTCATTTTAGGGAACCTGTCCGCATGTTTCATTCTTTGAGGGTCCGCCATCTGTTGTAACAGTTGTATTGTTGCTTTAATAGATAAGATCACGGAAACTTAGTTTTCAGTCACAAAATTACAGATTTACTGGGTACATGGGCAAATAACGTTTATCACAATAGCACTAAAATGATGCATAGAGCGACAAAAGCTAACAATCGAAGAAACGGTTTATGCTCGCAGAGCATAGCAAGCCTAGAAGTTAAATGAGAAAAGTTAGAGAACCATCTTATTTTCATGTTAGACAACGGATTTCGAGGTGATTGTCGGAAATAAATAATTAACAGAATATTAACTAGAAATGGAACGGATTACAGGCAAAGGTTTATGAGAGAACGTGTCACATTGCAGTCAAGTTGTTTTCCCTGAAGTTTCCCTAATTGGAAAACAATTATGGAGTGAATTAGGCCAGAAAAGCGACATAACTTTACCCTGAAAACGACATGACATCTTTTTGCTTAGTAGTAATTCCACTTCTAGACCCACCCTCTCTCATACGTCTATACTTACGGGCACCATAACCACTGATTACGAAAGCGAGATGAACAGAAAAATAGACTACCGTTTGTCTTGAGTACGGCATTGTATATATACTGTTGGGGAACAAAATCGAAATTAATAACAGTTTAAGAGCAGATTTAACAGGTGAAATAGTTAACTGGGTGGTCAAATTTCTATTTGACTACTTTATTTACCTCCTTGATCTGAAGATTCATCCTTGGCCATTTATTCATCAGAATGACTTTTCGTTTGCTGCCAGGGACTCTCCTGCATATTGGAATCGAAAGCTGTAGCGTCTACCCCTACGGGCTCTACGCATAAAGATAAATAAACACTCTGTCGTTAGACTAGGATCGTCTAACTATTGTCGCTTATGAGGAGGGGACGTTATGTCCTACCATTCTTTCCCTTTAGGGGCTTTGCCTGGGTGTTTGGAAGTAGTTTTTTCTCAAAAGGTACCCACAGACCTGTTTATTGCAATACCCACACTCTGCCTGTTCTTTCTGAGACGACATTGTGGATTGCAACTGAAAACAATTGTGGGCTGTATACTTGTTTTACAGGCCACACCCATTGTAATAGACTAGGAACTATGTACAAGTAGACAAAAAATTACAATGTTTGGATATTTAGGTGCCTATCTGCATGGGCGTCAATCCTGGGGGGGGGAACAGGGGGACAAGTCCCCCCACATTTCGATGGGTGGGGGACACAATATCAAATGTCCCCCCCCCCCACATTTGCATAAAAGAGTAGTGTGGTAGCTCTATTTGACTGGCTTTTTGAGTGGCATGTAAGTTTGTTGGGCAATTGTTAAGTGTCTCGATGCAGATTCTGAATGCAGATTTCGTCAGGGAAATCTTATTTAATGACAAAGTTTCGGGCCGCTTCGCGCGCATGCGTCACGGCTTGCACTCCTTCTCATGACCATTAAAAGTTAGTTAGTTAGTAAGATGAGGTTTAACGCCCCAGTTTCCAACCAATTGGTTCAAGTCGAGACGACCACGGCCTTTTTTTCCAGTTGTGGCTCACTGGCTTGTTTTCCCTGCTCCATGGACCATTAAAAAGGTAATTTTATATATGGAACTATTCTAATCACAACACTCTCCGAAAACAGACCTACATCTCCAAACATCTGAAGGGGCCTTGCATCAATATGGGATCATGCAATCAGTGGCGTATGCAGAGGGGAGGGCCATTCGGCCATGCCCCCCCCCCTTGACTGATTCCGATTTTTTCAAGTTCCTAAAAATACGTAAATTTTTTAACACAAATTTACTTCAAAAGGTAGCATATTTGGCACCAGATTGGATGTAAGGATACCAGATTTTTCAAAATCTTTCAAAGGGGAGGGGAACACCCCATTGGGCCATGCCCCCCTCACTGGTGCCTACTTTTTAGTTCCTAAAAAAAGTAATTTTTTAACACAAACTTTACTTCAAAAGGTAACATATGTGGCACCAGATTGCATGTAAGGACACTTAATTTTTCAAACAATTTCAAAGGGGAGGGGTACACCCTCCCCTTAGATCCCTCCCCCCAGGCCGGCGGTCACACAACATACTGCATTCCCCCCCCCCCCCTTGAGAGAAATCCTGGATACGCCACTGTATTTAGTCAAATTTGTAGCATGATGTGGAAGGTTGAAAGTACGTTGTTGCCGTTAAACAGTTTTCAAAATTTTTACCGAGCGTTTTGCCGAAGCCATTATCGGTATAGATGGTGATTGTTAATACACTTACGACTAAAAAGCATTCTCAAAACGCCCTTGCTAGTCCTTCACACCTTTGCTATACTACGATCAGCTCCAAAAATATCCCAAAGATAGCACCATTTTGCACCTAAGCAGCCTTAAATTAACAAAAATTTCTCAAAGGGAGGGGGAAGCCCCCTCCCCAGGACGACACATTTATGTAGTGACAAAGGAAGGATCCCCATTACTGTATACAAACGCCTCCATTCAGTTGGAAAAAACATCCAGCCAGTCAGAATTTGGGACCTTCACACCCCCAAACATATCACCCTAGCAACGGGCCTGGTCGGGTCCATGATCTCCGACAATGTGCCACGCTGCAAAGCGTGGTTTGAGCTATTTTGGGACATGGTGGAAATAACATCTTGAAGTAATTCCGTGGACTCCGTGTATTTTACCTGGCAGATCATCTATGATGGTCATGTTAACTTTGAAATGATAATTCTTATTAGAATGAGGCGTCAGTCATCATAAAGGGGGGGAGGAGGAAAGGGCCTATGGGAAGACACCCCCTCTTCAAAACCAAAGGGACTGGTTTGTGCTAAGTCACGTATTTCCCCCGCCCCCCCCCACATTTGAATACGGATTGACGCCCCTGCCTATCTGGATGAGACACATCCTCCGTCATTAATGACCCAGTGACACATATTTCACGTTTGCGGTTACACATTTACCCTAGTGCCGTTACATAACATACTAAGAGATCGATTTGGTGGTCCCGTTGATAATTATACATGCACAGTATGTTCTTTCGTGGAAGATAGCGAGGAAAGGAATTGAGGTGGTCCAGTACTCGATTCAACACACTGATGGTGTATTAAGAAATACTTGACCTGATCGGACCCTGATTTAGGTGATAACTAGATATGTAGTTGGTATATAGGTACACATATGTATACAGTCTTTGAATATCAGATTCTTTTCTACCCTGTCCATCACTGTCTCACTGCATTCATTTGTCACTCCTTTTCTCACTCATTCGCTCATCTTTTCCGGCTCACTTCCCTCCCAAAATTTGTCTGCTTTCGTCTTACGGCCCATACTCGTCCTTACACAT
Source organism: Holothuria leucospilota (assembly GCA_029531755.1). Lineage (NCBI taxonomy): Eukaryota > Metazoa > Echinodermata > Holothuroidea > Aspidochirotida > Holothuriidae > Holothuria > Holothuria leucospilota. The sequence continues at coordinate 29,589,655 of CM055962.1, read as the reverse complement.
CCGCTCACCATTCTCTCTCCATTCATCCGTTAGTCATCCTTTCAGTCTTTTCATCTTTTTATGGACAGTGGTACAAACCACAAGGGGAAATGAGAGTGGGGAGGGTTTGCATGTAGTCCACTTTAGGCAGAAAACGCGCTCTTTTCGAGAAAATACACTCTTCGGGGCAAAACTGTGATAACGAAATCGCTAACGTTCCAGCTAGTTCGATCTCGTTCCATCAGTACTTTCTCTCTTCTGTCCTTCTATACCTCTCATTAGAGCTGACTACATCGGTACTTGTCCACCCCACCCCCATTAGCAGGGTACATTTCCGTCTTTCTCTCACTCCCTGCCTTTGTCAATTATCGGTCTCTACTCTTCTTCCCATAATTTTGTCTCTTCTTTTTCCTCTTCTCTTTTTTACTGCACCTTTCCTTTTATTTTCTTTCACTTTTTCTCCTCCCCGATTGTACCTCAATTTTTCTCGAGGGCACTCTGCCCTCTTCCCTTCAGCTGGCTTCGCTATAGCCAAGGCTGGTCAACAGCTTTTTTGAGCCATTTCATCCATGAGAACCGTCTGTTAAAGATGCACATGTACGTTTGCTTATCACACATTATGCTTCCAGTAACATAGCTAGCAAGTGGTAGATGTCAAAATGCTGCTCGTATGTAGGGCACAAAACGAAACGAACAATCGTTTGTAAGTTTCATTTGAAACAAAGAAATCTTGAAAGCCGAACATTTTAGACAGTACACTCTATGCCAACAACTACTTTTTCCAAAAGTCTCTAAATTAAAGCACACCTTCTGTTCGCATGATTCCAGCAGGGGCAAGGACAGTTCTTCATGTTCTTATGTATACTTAAACGTTTTTGGTAGCAGTTTATTGATGTTAACCAACGGCTTCTTTCACACATGCAGTTTCATCCGTGACGAACTTCAGAAAAACTACATGAAGCTTTTCTATACTTTTTTAAAAAGGATCCAGCAGCGTATTGACAATTGTGGCCTGTATCCGTAATATCGATAAATAAACATAGTGAGATGGACAAATGCAAAACTGAACATAAAATGTTACAAAACTAAAAGCCAGGTGAGCAAAATTATGTAAAATTGCCATATTAAGACAAACTTTTTTCGCTTAGAATGAAGTGCAGTCACTAAAAAGTGTAAACAGATTCTTACAACTATTTTTCGTTTTTGGCATAATTCACACGTGTCCACATGCTCTTAGAAGGTTGTTTATTCAGGATGGTAGAACGTCATTTATAACAAGCCCAAGTGAATTCACAAGTCATTGTGTAAGCTAAATCAAGTCGTAAGTCATACAAGTCAAGTCGCAACTCATCACAAGTCAAGCCAAGTAAAGTCACAAGTTTTGACAGGTCTTTCGCAGGTCATTTGGTCCCATTGCAAATTGAGTCGTAATTAAGCCGTTTTGCCTGGGTAGAAATGAAGTCCCGATTTGGTTGTTCACCTGTTGTACGCAATGACGTGTCAACTTAAGCCTGCCTCAGATTTGTCTTTTAATCTTAATGGAAGACAAAAAGTAACATCGTCAGAAATAATTTCTCATCTTGTACATTCCTTGCTGCTTACGTTTGGGCCATTTGAATCAGTAGCTCAAAACAATGTACGAACAACAGATCTTTTAAAGTATAGATGCATCTTGAGTGGATTAGTCGATCACTGGGTTCAAAAAGCTAGTATAGCGTGTACACAAATATTCAAGTTGTGAACGTATTAAGTACCACCTTTATTGCATATTCTAAGATCATTACTAAATGTAAGTATTTACTGTTGTATCGTTCTTTTTAAAAAGGAATATTTTACTCGTGAAAAAGTTTTTCAGTTTCGACATTTTAATAAAGTAACATGATCAAACTTGGACAAAAATGTAGGCAACAATATTTGTGCAAATCCTCCGTGCAAACATTGATTAATTTAAAGAGTTAACATTTTCGTTGTTTTTATATAACACTTCTTGACTTTGATGATAAAAGTCTTGGAGCTGTTCGGATACTACATGTATTAAAATTTTTGGCGAATCGTAGAAGAAAGGGGGAGAATTTGCAGACAATATAGGCACGTAACAAGGCAAGCTAAGGGTAAAAATAGCTTGCATTTTCTTGAGGTGGGTGAGACATACTAATATGCATTGAGGCAATGATAATTTTGAATTTTCTAGAGGTCCGGTGGAAAACGTTTCTTGGGGGAAATCCCCTCCCTGTCCCCTCCCCGGTGGCTACTGGTGTAAGACGATAACAGACATTTGTCTGACACAGACCTGTGAAGTACAAAACTAAAATTTTGCTAGAAATAAATGTCTCGTGAGTTCACATCATGAGTCGAAGCAAGAATTAACGACCGTTACCATTTGACAATTTGTATCAACCCCCTGATTAACTGATAACGTGACAGTGGGGCCAAGTTTCCAAATAGATACATAAATGGTGTGTTCGCGCATAATTTTGTAATACCCAAAATTTTATATGGGGAAAACAAACTATTTTGGGAGGCCCCTTACCCTGTCCCACCCTCCGTGGAGACCTCTCTGGGCACAGAGGGCACCTGTGAAAGTAAAAAGTTACCGAATGCTAAAACTTGCTCCACTTTATCCTGGCAAGTAATGAGCGTAGTCGAAATTATCAAAGAAATGTTCCTACAGTCTTACACAAGGGCCGCGATTCGTGTTGGACATTGGGGGACATGGGTCGGAACCTTTATGTATATATGTATATATACTTACGTATATACGTATACGCATGTGTATATGTATTGTCGGGTGTTTTTGGCCAATCACTCCATGTGAAGGCTTCGGTAAATAAGGGATCTAGCCGAGAGGTTGAGAGGCGTAGCGTTCCAAACGGAGAAGCCAAAAGAATAACAGACGAAAATAGTTCCGGGTTGATTGACATGATTGATGATTTATTTGATGATTTCCATTCCCAAGTAGATGAATAAGTTGATCAAATAGACCGGTCAGCAATTACTTATTAAGAGGTAGTGATTAACGTTGTTACTACAACTTGCTTCTTCGAGGTGGGCCGCACGAGTGACCAAGCTTGCGGCCTGGGCTTGCAAACCTCGTGGGACTCTCAAAACTACAGAGACTTAGTGCAGCCCCCTGATTCGTCAATAGTTGACATGCACCCAAGCAAATAAATATTAATTAATGAGGTGATCTCGGTTGACCAACGAGGAGGCTGTAATAGGTGAAATTGACCGCGCCTACAAAAATTAATATGGAATAAGGAGAAACGTGGAAGTTGAGACGTACAACAAACAGGTGATGGCAAACAAGAAGGAAGCCGGAAGGAATAGCTACCAGGTGCAAGGAGCAAGTCTGCGTGGCATAGTGGCATTTGCAATGACCTGCTTAGAAATGGATAGTATATACTAAATCCGACAGTATTTTTATATGTATATGTATATTTAACAGTATACATAGACTTGTATGTATACGGAGAGGTATATGGAATATATGTAAATGTAAACATATAGCCTATATTTATGTAATGAGAGTATAGGGAGAGAAGATTTATATTTTACTTGGTTTTGCTTCTTCTCTCTTTTTTCTTGTTTCTATTTTTTTTTAGGTGGCCTGATTTCGATAAGCCCTGCTTTTATCAGGTCTCCTCCACTGTATTTAGAATTTTTATTATGAACTTTTGTTTATGCATGCATGACTTATTTATCAATTTACTCTGTTTTTTCATGTTACGGCAACTTAACTGTGTCATTAATTCTTGTATGCTATGTTATTAATTGTAGTGGAAATAAATAATAAAATAGTAATGCTGGTTTCGAAATGTGCTTTTGCGTGGAGCCGAAGAAACAGTGACAAATCTTCCCGGTTTTGTTTAGTCGCAAGTAGCACTGGGTGTGTTTCTCAAAGCTCCCTGATTTTAGTGGTTGACAGAGAGGATAAAGAAATAACAAGAAGGTTCCTGACAATGACATGAGACGACTATACGTGGGAGCGAACTTTGCATTTTGAAGAAAATTCATGTACGAAAATACAACATGGTGCGCCTTTAGAACTTCCGAACTAGTATACGCTCAAGTTGTAGTACACTATGCCATATCCAGTTAGGGTGAAGACGCTAGAGGCCCGTATTAAAAGTTTGAAAAGATATCAGGCTAAAAGCTGGTCACTATACTGTGAATTCATGAAATACTGAGAATTCATTAAAAGAGGGATCCATCGACCTTAACGTTAAACGTTAACTTCCGAAAAATTGATCATCGGGTTTTCCCCATAGTATTGCTCTTAGACATCGGCAACTCCCGCCCCGGATACACTGAAAATACATTTGGATTGGGGGTGTGGAGATTGACTACAAAATTTTGGTCTCCATTGGCGATCTTACTGTGGATTTGCTGCAATTGAGTTTAAAATAACAATAAAAGGGATTGGAAACACGGGGATACGAAAATGCAAAACAATTGAATATCACAATATGCACGCAGTAGTAGAAAGAAGTATGACGCTATTTTCCTAAAGAAACATTCATCTAAAAACATCCCATTAAAAGTTCAAAATAATCCTATCAATTGGGGAACGAATAGAAACCTATGGTCATTGACCAAATACTTAATTGACCAAATAATTCATAAAAATTAGGTCCAGTTGCATCGTCGACAGCTGCATACTGCAACTACCTTAGGCTAAAATGGGAGACGACTCTTCTCCCCCTCCCCGGACTTTACTACGAATATCAAACCATGGAAGTGATCAAACACTTTGATAAATCTGATGTGCTCAGAAAGAACTTGACTGTCAGATCGGAGCAATCGGGACCGACAGTAGGGTCGTGAACAAAGTTTGACACACACTTAACCGACCTATCTGCCATATCTACTGGTTTTCACTGTCGCGTCGCACTGAGTTGAGGTAGCATTCGGGGACATTTCAGTGTGCCCTGGTTTTCCACATACTCAAACCGTGCAGTCAAGGAGCGTTCTCGTTGGCTGAAACCACGTGCATACACTTTGTGTGGCTGCAGCAACGGTTCTAAACAAGGCTCACATTCCGCTCCACCTCTGTAGATGCAGTGAGTAAAAACGTTGCCAAAATACCTTAAACTGCTTTTTTCCAGCGCTCTTCGCGCGACCTTCATTTACACTCATTGACCAATTATTAACTGAAGAATTATAGAGCGTGCCCTGGATTATTGTAAAAACCTCTTGCAACTATTGCGATTGATCATCCTACCTTCCAACCCCCAAACCTGCTGCATCATGAAGAAATCAAATGACCATTTGTTCTGGTGAGTATGAAACAAAAGGGCAAAGTGTTATTTTGAGCTCTGTGTAGTGGGTATTCAGTGCATTTCGTAGATAGGTAATTGCTATGTAAAATGAAGGCAAACATTGCTTAAACGTCCGTAAAAGTGTTTTTTTGGCGCGCTTCGCGCGCATTCAACTTGTACTCTTGTGGCCTTATTATATCTCCCCACTGATCTCCACATAGGCTGCTAAATGCTTTATTCTGGTGCCCACAATCAGACAATTGTGTAAATATTCCAGAGCTTCCTTGGGCTCCCCCTGTTCCCCACAGACTGAGAAGTATATATAACTGACATGAACCCTAAGGCGGGCAACTTAACCCCACGTCGAAGACGAGCTTATGCTCCAAAAAATTAAACTGCTTTTTCAGGCGCGTTATTTTGTGTGTGTGTGTGTGTTTGGCTTTCTTGTCCTCCCGTCATGCCCGTTGTATTTTACAAAGATGAGTTAACCGTGCTTGATGCCGATATTTTGTCACGAATGTGTCACCTATTTGTCGGAAAGGTCCAGCACCCCCCACTCATTGATCTCTAAGGATACCCGCCCCAGCCTATAAGCCTCAACCATAACTGTCAGTCTGATGAAAATAACTTTGTAATACAGGAGACCTCTTACCTAAAAACTTTGTTCAAATGAGGAACCCAGACCCTGAAGTGAACGCCTATTGCCAAATAGGGAGGGGCAGGGGCACCGGTCCCTAAACTTTGTTTTCCTAGGATTTTTTATATTTGAACTTTACAGTGAAAGTGCCTCAACACCGAAAAACTACCATATTACCTTGAATGTATATTGTTCCTGACTGCTATTTAGCTATTCCAGTGCCATTAATATATACGGTATATAATGTTGTAATGAAACCTGAGCCCTCGTACTTTGCATCCCCCCCCCCCTTCTAGATTAGAAAATGTAATAATTGAAATAAAAATTATCACCCGATTTTTATTTATTTTTTTTTTTTGTTTGTTTGTTTCATTATTCCCGGCCGTTAGGACTTAACCTGCTTTGTAAACATTCCACTCATGCAATTTCGTTTTATCCTAAAAACATAAGCAAAGTACATATAGGCCTAGGCCTTTTGTTTGATCTTCATACCTCGGAGGATCGAGTCAAACTTTGACTTGAGAGTCCAAACGCAATATAGAGAGTAGATTCTTTAACATCCCGTCCAAACAGTTCTTCAAAGTTTGGTAAACACTCCGCCCTTAAAACAGGTGGTGTTTTTATGCCAACGAAAGTCTTCTATAGTGCTGCGTGGCCATTTATGGGTGACATACCCAATAGTAAATGACCTAGCAGTGCAACGTACAGGTAATACACCAAGTACGAGAATTACAACGGAGTTGTTTTACAGGCTCCCACTGAAAAGCCTAACCACTTAAAATGTACCGCCTCCAGATATGGTGACTGTGGGCACCACAAATGATGCAGTAATGCAACCTCAGTTACCCCAATTCTGCGTAAATTATACCTTTTTATGTTTCCCTGCGGTTGTACACAGCAGTGGGGATCCTACCTTTGTCATAACATATAGTTGCCGTCCTGGGGGAGGGGTCTAAGGGGAGGTGTGTAGATTTTTGTTAATTTAATATTGCTTGGATGCAAAATGGTTCCATCTTTGGCATATTTTAGGAACTAATCATATTGGCTGGAAAATGTCCATAATTTAGTGAATTCTAATTTTGGTAAGGTAAGAGAGGAGAGTTATGTTGTCTAAGGGAAGGTTATGTTATCAACAAACCTCCTGAAGCCCCATTTGGCTACTTTACCGTCTTCTATTTAGGGAAAGTTTTTACGCAAAAATACTTACGTGTAGTTCTCAAAATTCTTCATTGACTATTACGAAAATGCTAGCAGACATCGGTATAGGGCCTCCTGGAAGCTCTGGATTAATTTTACGAAATGGGGCACTGGCATGATGCATATTACCTGACATCCAATGATACTATAGAATATGACGCCGAGCACTTTTCACCTATCGTATTTTTACTAAGTTTGAACGAAAATCTAGACGGACAGCTTCCAGCAATGGGGAATGGGAGGGAGAGTATAGATGCAGGAAGGTGATATTAGACCTCCCTGACAGGATAGCAAAGGGGGTGAAGGACTAACAAGCGCCTTTCAGAATGCCTTTTCTTTGCAATCGTTTTAACAATCACCATCTATACGGATAATGTCTGCACCTAAGCGCTCGGTAAAAAGATTTGAGAAATCTATAAACGCAAATACGTACATTCAACCTTTCACATCATGCTACAAACTAGATTATAGATCCTATGTTAATGTGACTCCCTTACACACTCCAAAATCTGCTGGGTACGTATGCCTCCAGCTAAACGTTTGGGTAAAAAAATGACCGAAGTTGGTTACAAAGTACCCATTGCTGGGTAACGTTTAATCCAACGAGAGTAAAGTTTTTACCCAACAGTTTAGCAGGAGGCATACGTAAACAACCTGGGTAAAAGTTTACCCAACTGTTTTTAGAATGCGGAGGTTAGAGATGTACTTTTGTTTTTGTGATTAGAATAGTTCCAGGTATTACTACCTTAATGAGGGTCATCAGATGAAGTGTAAACCGTGACGAATGCGCGCGAAGTGCGCCGAAAGTTTTCATTACATAAGATTTCCATGACAAAACAAACATACAGGCTCTGCATCGAGACACTTTCAATTCCCCAACAAACCTATATGCCAATCAAACATCCAGTCTCGTACCTAGAAATTTTTAAACAGCTTCCAATTTTTACTGCTGTGCTTCTCCGGGAGTTACTATTGTAAGATATTGATAATAAGAACAATATTGAGGTACCGGTTTGAAGCACACTGAGAGCGCGAAAATTTTGATAGTTTGCGAAGGATTTGCGAAAATTCTGATAGTATGAGAACCATTTGTGATAAAAAATAATTATACTAGATCCATCACTCGGTGGAAAACACACCTCACCCTACCCCTACAGAAATCTATAGCTTAAAAGTCTTTAAGGATCATTATAAAATTTGTAGAATTTTTTCAGAAATCGATTGGGGGCACGCCCCCATGCCCCTCCCCCCCCCCTCGTACCGGCGACACTGCCTCAACCACAAAGTATTTATGACAATATCGTGAAGGATAACCAATGGAATGTCTGCCACAAACCAGTTCACTGTCAAACTCACGTACAACCTTGATGGGTGGCTGAAACTATGGTTACACTGAGCAGTCATTCCCTCTGTTAAAAATCTCGTACTTCCTCAAACTTTCATCAATTTTATGCAGAAAAAATTGTAGGAGGGGGTTTATAGATTCCGTTCCACTTACTTATTTGTTCACCATATTCAGCAGTTTCTTAGCAATAACACATTTCAGAGTAGACATGATACTGCAGTACTGGCAACTGAAACCACAAGTAGTAGCTTTTCAATGACTTTTGTTTACGCAAGGGAAAAGAATCTAGGATTGTGGTAACGGCTTGTCGGACCCGCACAAGGAAGTTGTTAGATTTTTTTACATCGCAAATTGTTAAATTTGACAACACTGCCTTTAGTGGTCATCATGCATATGAACCATGCTCCAACTTGCTTCCACCTCGCAGCAAGCTATTTAAGTCGAAAATTAATCCGAGTCTGACCGTATTTATGGGAAAGAAACAAGTAGAAACGGGTGTGTTTCCATGCACCCGTTTAGTCAGTCATCCGGAAACTGTTTTGAAAGTAATGGGTAACGCAGCTTTTTAATCAGTAATGTTGAAGAGTTGTCAAGTTTCGAGTGTTTGACATGCATTAGATGATTGATTCAACGTTTCCCCCTGTTAGGCTATCTACGAAGTAGGTCATGCATTAGATACTAAGTAGGTCATGCATTAGACATATGCATGAATGAAACATGGATTGCATTCATACCCTACTTTGTAATTAACGTTATAACATCTTGTAAGGTTACATCTTAACGAAATGGTTGACGCTTTTTCATCACTTTTAAACATGTCAGTGGGTACTGAAATTTAGGGCTGAAAGACACGCTGAAAGCAAGTCATCTATTCTTGAATATAGATGTTCACTGAATAGCATCAACATTTCATCCTAAAAAAATTCACTTTGCGGCTCCTACGAGGACAACTGATTCTCATACTAGCCTGTACAGGCTATGAGAATTGGGTGACGAGGAAGGGTAAAACTCTAATGAGGAAGTATTTTTTCTTCCGACATTCTCTTGCCCTGTAGGAATTTATAGGGACCACACAGCACCGGCAAGGCTTACATTATATGCTTCATATGTAAGGCTATAAAAGTCGCCTAACCAGGATTAAGTGGTGGTGTGCTTCGCTGAATTGTTCTAGACATAATTTACTACGGCTAATGTATATGCGATAATGTCTGAGCGGAACCCGAGCACGACTGGCTCATAAATATGCAAAAATGCCTTCCAGTTTGATGAATGTACGTGGCACTTCCAAGACTTGTTTGAAGAATGCGATGTCCTATATTTTGAGATTTGGTGTTTGAAAGCCTCCGTTACTATATTGAAGAAAGTATTCAGAAGAAGGTAAAATCATGTGCGTGTATCATGGGGGACGGGGGGGGGACGCGTGCCCCTCACTTTTTGGAAGGGGTAAAGTTCCAATAAGTCCCCCAATTTTCATTAATATAACATAGATTATGAATTGACACTACATTTTAAAAGCTAAATTGCGCCCAAATATGGTACCATTTGCCATATAGACACCCTCTAATTTCCATTTTTTCAAAGGGCAGGGGAACACCCCGTGATTCGCAAATTCTGAATAATCCGCCCTCCCCCCCCCCAACTTTGGAGAAGGATCCACGCCTTTGGGTAAAATCGCTCCTTGGCATTACTGTTACAAGCTAATTTTGTTATTTTAGCAAGGGATTATAGGTTATAATGTTTTAAGAGTGATTCACGGGACTTGATTTGAAATCCATGGATTTCCCTAAACGTGATAATTCAATTCAATTGCAGCTATTAGGTTAGTTAGTTAGATGAGGTTTAACGTCCCAGTTTCCAACCAATTGGTTCAAGTCGAGACGACCACGGCCTTTTTTCCAGTTGTGGCTCACTGGCTTGTTTTTCCTACTCCATTGCCTATGCTAAGCACCAAGCACACAGGCAGTAGGTTCCATTTTTAAAGTCTTTGGTATGACCCGGCCAGGATTTGAACCCTAGACCTTCCGGCTGCAAGACGGATGCTCTAACCACTTGGCCACAGCCATTAGGGTATCGTAATGAGCAATTGCTTTAGCGAGCCAGTGCAGGATTTTAAGTTTTAGAGGGAGATACTTATTTAGTAAAGATGACCCCTGACCCTGCGAGAGCCTAAGGCCTAGATGGGGTGAGGAGATCCCCTAGCAAAATTTTATTCGATATGATTTCCTGCCATTCTGGTATAAAAGATAAATAGCCTAAATAATTTTTTATGGTATCATTTGGGTATTAAGCGGTGTGGCCACTGTGCAGATTCGGAATAACAGTCTATAAGCATCATGTATCCGTCAAAATCGCCATCCTACAACATGTATTTAAGTCCCTCTCTAGCCCTAACAAAATTTTCAGAGCATTGTTGGATGCCTTGTACTTGTATCTGGCATTCCTGATACGTGCACAAAGATCATTTTATGGAATTTCCCAATAATTGTTAGCTGGTTAGTGCGACCAAGTTGTAATTCCGGAACTAGCGTAGGGTATATTTAAAAGTAGAGAACAAGTATTGTCAAAACGAGCAACAAACAAAAGGTCTGAGATCCTCCATGAGAATTTAGGGGGCTGAAGGGGACCATGACAAACACTGGCCCGTGTATGGTATTATGCCAATTTGTTGGAGGCACCATCATGTCATCGGATTGTAAATTATATTGGTATATTGGTATACAGGAGACTGACCTCAGCCTCGACTGGCTTTGAATGCAATGGTGTCGGCCTCATCCTCGGCTGCATCATTGTTTCAAGCATACCCGATATCATAGACGATAACCCACACACTGACGTTTATGCAAGAGTATGCAAGGGGAGTGCCGGGAGAGAAACCTGTCAACAAAGAGAAGAGTACACGGTTACCATCGAGTAAACACAGTGGCGTCACCAAGGGGGGCCAGGGGGCACGTGCCACTAGGAAAGCTTTTGCCCTCCTTGCGTCCCGTAAATGAGATCTGGGATTTTTTTTTTAAAAAAAATATAGATCTTCTGTAGTCAGAGTATTCAACTTCAAGGTTTCATATAATTTGATTCTTCTCAGGACAAGAAAAGGCAGCAATCTGTATTTTCTTCGAATGACGAAATCGCCACATCTCACGAAACACATTGAAGTGTGTCGGTGGCTGAACATCCATAACCTATAACCCTTCATCCATAACCCTCGCCACCGCAACAGGTGTGAATATACGCCTTGATAAAGTATAGGCCTAACGCTTACTGCAGTGGTAATACGTCCGCCTCGCTGACTAGATGAGTGATTGATCAAAACAATGAACGGTGTCGTTTCGTACTTGCCGTGGAATGCCTGCCGCTTGCATTGCGAATTGTTGTGCAACCTCAGTGCCAGCAATTTCAATGTGACTGTTCTTTTTTTTCTTCTTCGAAAAGAAACAATAAATTTTTAAAGAGAAATATATGAAACAAAATTCTATGCTCTCTTTAGTACCGGATGACTCCAATCACTCAGTTAGTGCGATCATTAGAATTCCAGGTTAATCGAAAATTCTACAATTGAACGAATATTTGATTCGGCAATACACATGCATGTTTTTCACTTCCACGAGAATTTCTCAATCCATGCGTAAACCTTTTTAGTTCCTAAAATTCTTAAATTTGTTAACACAAATTTTACTTCAGAAGGGAGCGTATGTGGCACCAGATTGCATGTAAGGACACCCAATTTTTGCAAAATAGACCCCTCCTCCACGCCGGCAATCACACAACATATTACACATAGGCTTAGGAGCCCAAGTTGAAGGGGGTGGGGGGAGCTGTAACGACTTGCCCGAAATATATAACCAACAATTTTCGCGCGCTCCACGCGCTTTCGACATGTTAATATACATACCATAAAGGCATGCATCGGTTATCACACGACATGCCAATTACATACAATAATTTGCCGTGTTATCGCCTTTCATGTTGGTTTTAATTTTTGCGGAAGTTGTTACAATAATAATGATAATCATCAGTGGTGTAGCCATGATTTCTCTCATGGGGGTGAGGGGCAGGCATTATGTTGTGTGATAGCCGGCCTGGGGGAGGGGTTTAAGGGGAAGGGGTTCCCCTCCCCCTTTTGAAAATTTTTGAAAAATTAGGTGTCCTTACATGCAATCTGGTGCCACATATGCTCCCTTTGAAGTAAAATTGGTGTTAAAACATTTACATATTTTAGGTACTAAAAAAAAAAATCGGTATCACCTCCTCCTCCCCTTTGAAATTGCTGAAAAATTAGGTATCCTTATGATGCAATCTGGTGCCACAAATGCTCCTTTTGAAGTAAAATTTGTGGTTAACAATTTACGTATTTTAAATAGAAAAAAATCGGCATCAGTGAGGGTGGGGAATGGCCTAATGGCCCCTCAAATCTGATAATCATAATATCGAACCATTAAAAACACACTGGTGAAGTAATACCGAATATACAGGTGCTAGTGCAATTCAAATCAGAACTTCATTTTAATTGCCGAGGTATGCCACTGGGTGAAGCATGGTCTTGACATTGTGCGATTCATATTACCTGCAAAATTAGTCATCCGCCACTGTCTAGTCGTGCCCCCATCGAACTGTTGTGCCCCCCTTGTCCCCCCCCCCCTCGAATGAAAAGTCTAGTGACGCCACTGAGTAAATAAAACTGCTTTTTGAGTCGTTCACTATGTAACAGGATAACAAGTTTCACATTTCTGTATAATCAGTTGGGGAGATTCTCCACGTTTGAAGGAAACCAAACTTCTCCCGGATGGAAGAAAACTTACGCAACACATTGTATATGCTTACTAGTCTAACAAAGGCAAGGTTTAGCAAGAACGAAGACCGAGAAAGAACTTGAGTTTTTCTCAAAACTTGACTGCGTGGTGAACCACATATTTGGGCCTGGTTTTTCGGTAGCTTTGGCAATACACTTACCTAGTATACATTAAATTCCATTACATTACATTAAATTCCATTACATTGGCCAATTTTGCAAGGGGGTTCAATTTGGAACTGTGGGTAAGAGAGGCAATATGGCGGCGCCCATGACTAATTTTCTCCTGATTGGGGAAAACTAGGTTCTCCCAAAGGGGAATCTGCCGAACTGATAACTAGTGTGTCTTGTATTGTCTGTTTCACAGTGACTTATTTGGATGGTCGGCACTATTGTTTCTCCTTTACCTCTTTCCCTGATGATTAAAATTTGCAGCTGGAACCAATCTATTTGAAATTTCATTTATGTAGTAGTCCTTTAATCAGATATATTATCACATTGCATATTACTAAGTTAATATTGCGTCTTCAGTTAACCTAACCGATTGTCATTTAAATTATTTTGCAGGTTATGGCTATATCGCTCCAGTTACACAATTAGGACGTGGCCTTTGTATACCTTACGTTCTCATAGGAATACCTATCAACATTTTCTTTTCCGCAAACTTGGGATATTTCATCGCGAGAGGAATTTCTAAATTTTATAACATAATTGCAAGATCATGCACAAAGATATTTTTCCGTCAAAAAACTAAAGCAAAAATCGACACCGTCGATATGCAAAATTACGAAGCAAAAGTACATTCCAGGGAAATAGATCTAACCTCCGAAAATTCCAAGCTGGGCCTTTCAAATGGTGTTGAAACAGAAGACACATACGACGGAAACGATGAGGAAAGACAAAGAGTTGAAACTTTTCCGTCCACCTTGTCATCAAATCATGACCAAGACATACCATCAATACCTTACCCACAGGACGAAAAAGAATTGTCAAAGAAGGTTTTGGCGGATGATCACGAAAGCACCAGAGAGGTTGATGTGCCTACTTGGTTCATACTGGCTCTATTGGTTTTATTCTGTATATTTGTTTCTTCCACTGTGTACAGCGACGAGAAGGGTAACTGGACGTATGTCGATTGCGTTTATCAAGTGGTGATGACTTTTACGACAGTGGGTTTCGGTGATCTGTCCTACAGTTCACAAGTTTACGACGGTTTCATACCGGTATTATGGCGTGTCATTCATCAAAATTTGTTCTTGGAGATTGGATTAATTATGATGGCTGCTTCAATTACTCTTTGGTCAGAGAAGTTTAAGCAACATGTAAAGGAAGCAAAAAGTTCCCTTAGGAAACACCATAAAGACATAAAGGGTGCCATATCCGGCATTCGTGTTACCTGACACCCATAGAATACGTGAACTTAGGCTCTTATATTAGGGATGCCGTTTGATAGGTGCAATATTACCAAAAACACACGATGTAGCTCTATTAACCTTTCCCATGTAAGAAGTTCCTCTCACACTGCTAGAGAATGTTCGTCATATTTTAACGAAAATCACACAACCGTGCAAACATTAAGGCAATTTTACCAAACAAAACTGACTCATATTTCGCCTAAGACCGACGCACAGAGCTGGTACCAACTGTAACAACGTGATGGTGGCAAGCATTACTTAAGTCAGTCGAGAGACGGACGGCTGGGGTTGACCTAACAGGGACAATCAGGATAGCAATATTTGTTTAACATCCATTGGTCAACAGTTTGGGCTTTAAATGTTAGATGAAAACTTCTCTAATTTTCTTTCATACTCATTTCATTGGCCAAGTTTTCCTGTAAAGGACACGCCTTAAAATAACATTTTTTCTGGAAAAGGATCATTGTCCAAAGAGGGAGGGAGTGCGTCTTGCAATTGGAAAGCGAACAATCTAGTACCTAGGTTCCCATCACTCTGAGGCACGTGGACCATTTGCGGCCCCTCAGTGCACTAAAATGGCCCACAGAAGATTCCTAAGAGCTCAAAATTTTACTGCAAAGGATTCAAGTAAAACCTCAAGTAAAATTGGCACTCGGTCAGAAGCACCTGAGAACCCTTGATGTACTACATGATTTTCCTCCTAGAACGAGTCGATTAATCATTCGTGGATCACTGTAAATCATTGAATATGAACTTCACCTTCTCCATATAACGCTTGTATTTGTGACAGCCACGGCGGGGCAAGTTTATTCACGCATAGAGAGATAACGTATCACACTGTCAAAAGTATTATGCAAGTTAATCCATAACTGAAATGCAGCTACCGTCGAATCGTGCTTTACTGCCCTGCAGTTGTGATGACTTAATATAGCAGTTGCCCTTATTTACTCCCAGGGGAAAAGGAAAAAAAATACAACTTACACAAAGATCTCCGGATGTTATATTTTAATATGAATGTAATGCATAATTTATACAGGGCGACGAGGCAAAATTACCAACTAACGTTCTTCACCCTAGGCTTTTCTGCATATATCAGATGTTTTAAACTATTTAAGGTCGTAACATAATAATGGCTGATTAATCAGTCAAGATTCTCCAGTTTGTACGCGTCGTGTCTGTCAATGGAATTTTACTGTGGCCAAAACGACGCATACCAAAAGTCTATCAGATAATCCTTTGTAATTGCTACTTGGAAGAGGGTCTATGATGAGAACCTCGACGATACTGTGGGTTTCGGAATGCGATTTCCTGCATGCTAGGTTATTAGGAAAGTCAAATTTTCTGATCTAAGCCCCACTTATGGTTGGTGTGGGGTTGAGTTCAGGTTTGGTTCCGCAACGCCCCCCCCCCCCCTTAAGGAACAGCCCGAGAAAAATAGTTTGGATCAGACACTGTCGCTCATGCCGTTTCAGTTTTACCAAGTATGAGTTTCGCAATCACAAATGACCTATTTCTCGCAACACTGAACAGTGTCCCCCTGTGACACTCGACCTCAGCCCTGCTTCTACCTTTGGCCCTGACCCACAAAACGTTTGAGAATTACTGATGTAAACAGTCGGGGCGACCGTTTGGAAACTGTAAAATTGCGCCTGAAGGTGGGGCGCATGGTCGCTCCCCACCCCCCACCTGACACCACACTGGTAGCACATGTGGTTCTTCTCACAGAAACGTTTGTGATACATATTACACGGGTTTGTAACAGTGTCTCGCCGCCATCTGAGGCTAACTTGAAATGCCACAAGCAAATGGCTTAATGTTAAGTTGGTGAACTTGATCGCAAAGATAAAAGTTCAGAATGAATTTCATATGATTAACAAAATTGTGTAAGTATTCCCAACATCATATTTTCGCTCATTGGGGAATTATGTTCTCTTTCTTCATATCAGGCTTCCTAAGAATATGATATAAAACGTGTAAACTATCAGTATTGCAATAATCATTCCATTATCATCAGCAAGGTCATTATCGACTATCGGAGAAACATTTATTAATAATTGCCTAAAACAAAATTCATTGTGATCGTACGCCTGATCTACAAATTAGATTAAGAATCAAAGTGAGGGGCTTAATAACAGTCCGATCTCTTCAGTTGAAGAGGTTACAGTACCTCCCTTAATACATTAGCTAATTCTGAAGTCATATTTGCCTTGAATAAAACTGTTGTATAAACTTAATAACATCAATTCGGTTGTAATCGTGGTTACATTTTTTCACCCTAGACTGTTTTCATCTTGCATGCTGTATATTGTGTATTCTGAAAATGGAAAAAATCCGTTTGAATGAGTCAACAATATCGTAGACTTCCCAGGATGTCAGGGCGGAAGCCTGGGCGAAATTCCTGGGACAGTTCAGAACACTGCAACATGACGTAGTGTGCTTGTATATAGTTGGCACCTAGGAGGACCCTTCTTCGGCGCCTGTGCATGGGTCTTGCCTTGGGGTGGGTGCTTAAAGGATGGGGTGACATTTATGTAACGTGGTTTAGGTGCAAAGGTGCCATCTTTCGCAAAGCTTTGAACCGATATATGTTAAGAAATTGTCATTAAGTACTCAAGTTTTACTATTTTTGATGGATGTAAGCACGGGCCTGTGTCGACAAGTGGGGACGATACTTTTACTCTTCAACATTTTTGTCTATGGGAGGGTGGTTTATTCGCAATATAGTGCCCTCTTTGGTAACCGTTAAAGTGGTTTTATGTTTAGGTTTTCTTAAAGTTTGGTGATTTTTCGGCTCCGCCATGGCATCCCAACAAGGTTTGTACCCGGTGTGGTCTACCCCCTTTAGTTCCCTTTAGTTCGTCACTGGGGAACCACTATCATTTGGCACGTAGCCATTAAGCAGATTTGCAAAATAAACCTATGGTCAAAATTAATGGCTCCGAATGGTAGTAATACCACTTTCTAGAACCTGTAACTTGCATCGAACTTCTTCTTAGAATTTCTTTCTTAACAGAGCAGAAATTTAGATTTCAAGACGAAAGGGTAGATTTGATGAAAATTAAAGGTTTTTACATTTACGGTAGCTTAGCATCGTAAAACAATGCCCTTTAAGGCCTTACTTATAAATTTACGTAAGAAAGGCACTTCAATCTCCAAACGTGGCAAAAGAAAGTAGAGTTGATTATTACCTCCCAGGGTTTACATTTCCTGGTATCTATTTCAAGAGCCTGCCTGTCTAATTGCTCAGGTAGTACAAGTTCCCATAATAGTGGTATTAAAAGACGAATTCCCTGATGATTGATACCTTTTCCTTATTTCACACAGGGCCTAGTTGAGTAGCTGTAATAATGACAATGAGTATAAACAAATTGCCAGTTTACAGGCAATTAATTAAAACACTTTTTAGAGCTGGGAGCTCCCAAATGTTGACGATTCAAATATTTGTTGACAAATATTGATGTGTGGTGTCGGTATGATTGAGTATTTGACGTTCTTTTGATAGCATTTGCCAACGTCTCATCACTGATAGTAAGTTAAGTTCACTGTGTATGTACTCCAATTATGGTAAATGATCTTAATTCTACTTTGTAGATATAACTCCTTCCTAATAATTCCTGATAAGTTTCAAAGAGACTGTACAGTGTTTCTTACTGCATGATTGCATGAGAGGGCTTTAGTTACGGCATGAGTGCTTTAAGAGGTTTTCAATAGACGAAGAAATTTTAGTAATCGTATAAACTAGGAGTTCTATCTTACTTTGACAATCTTGTTGCAACAAAGCAGCTACCAGTTCCTGAGTAGAGATGTTTTAAATGATACAAGCATTGAGATGGGTTAATGCATTACTAACGATTCTTCATAAGAATCGTTAATATATAGAATGAAAAAGGTAAGTCCAAAATTCGGCGTCCAATGCTGCTTACAATGTCAAACTTTTATCCTTGCTGTTCTATTCATACCTGCAAAAATCAAAACTTGTATTCATTAAGCCCAGCTGCCCATGCATAATCAACACCAGTCTTTAAAAGTCAAGAGAAAACTATCAAACAACCAAGGACACAAGTGAGAAGTGTACCTGGTAAACATCTACTTTTACTGGTATTTTATAGCAATTTTTAACTCATATTTAAATTTCTCTTCATTTAAAGAAGTTACCTAATAACATTAGTGAAAAACAAGGCAATAACTCCCAGAATGATGAAAATTATTTGCGGGTGATGACACAATAATATCATGCTGACGAAATTTTGCGACAGCACGTGTAAAATTTCGTGAAGTATCTTGTGTCAAGATTCAAATGAAGATATGTATAACGAGGAAGATAATGAATAACTGTTTGTTGTATCTACCATATCGGTTTTCTTTCTTCTTCATAATAATGTTGCATGTGAGGGTTTGTGTGAAAACAAAGGATAGGTCCAAATCAACAGGACCACATGGACCCGCATCAGCAAACAACGGAGTGCTAAGATTTAGCCCTGGTAGGCCGACTGAAATGAAGTGAGCCCACATTGGCCCCTAAGTGCTCTGCCCATCATCGTTTTGCCTAAGAAGAACCCGCCAAATACCCACATGGGTCCCATGGTAACTAACAATCTTAGTCCATGCAGGGAAGTGTTAGGACACCTTCTTGGTCCATTCATAGGAAAAGCTTAAAATTCCAACAAATAACCCGTGTGGTCACATGTTGGCATGTTGATAAGGGTGCTGATGCGTTCATTGTTGCAGAAGTTTTTTGGCCTGTCGGTTACATATCCCTTGCAAGGTTACAGGCAATACTTGATTGTCATACCTGATTGCCATACACAACCACGTCAATGGATCACAGAGAAAACAGCAGTTGTCATTTACTATCTTATGGCCTCCAATTTCCATCGTTTTACTACCACCAGTCATTTGCTGGACACCATTTACACTATTTGTTATAGCACTTACCGGTAGGTGCCTTTATGATAACTTTATGATGCAAACGTCTGCTGAAGGCCTGACACATTTGTTTTACTATGAATTATTATACCAATTTGCATGTTTTTTTAACAAATGCAAGTCATGCTTGAACTATACAACGAAAGGTTAGACTGCCACATGTCCAGCTTAAGTATATACAGAACTTTACTTTTAGTAAGCTTAGATTTATGTATACTGGATACGGTTATGCATTTCAGATTGCTCTTTTAACTGTTTTTAAAATATCGTGCACGAATTTTTTATTTTTACTGTAGCGAAAGAAATTTAAATGAGAGAGAGCAAACTAAATTCAAATGGTCACGATAAATGCAACTTTTGTACCGTCAATTTGTATTGTTATAATAAAAAATGGCCACCTAAAAAATGTTGAACGCAACACTGAATTTCTCGTTGCCTTTTTTCGGACTTCTACTGATACCGATGGCCATGTCTCATACAGATTACTTGAAAATGCTGATAGGCAAGTGGGTTCTGGGACCATTCCCCTGACAACTCCCCCTGGACAATTTGCACCCACACAATTCCCAAATCGGACAATTTTCACTCAGGAAAATTCCAAATTTTCTTGTCGGGAAAGGTGTCTGTGGGGTTATTGTCGTAGGTGGAAATTATCCCTGTGGAAATTGTTAGCGGGAAATTACCGGTTTGGAATTATCCCAGGAGAATATTTCGGAGAAATCGTCCGTGTGAGATTTTCCGAGGAGAGTACATGTCCTGTCATAGGCAAGTGGCTAGCGCCAATTCTCAAGAATATCAAAAACTGAAAAAAGTTAAATAATTAACCCTAAAAACAACTGAAAAAGTGTAACTTTGGCATAAACATAATCCTCTTTGATTTTGAACATGCGCATCAAAGCTAAGAAATAAAGTTGAAGCAAAGTAAATTAGCTCTCGAATCGTTATACCAAACGTCCTCTTAAATACAATATAAGGATCAAATTTTCCTGGAAACAAATTTTTAATGACATTGAAAATTACACTGCAAATCTGTAAGCTTGGCTTAGTGTAACCATCATGAGACCAATTGCAAGAATTTGTAAGTGAAGATAGAATGGCTCAAGCTTACCAAAATGAAATTAAAACTTTCGACTTCGGCCTAGTTTTAATTGTTTTTCAATAAAATTTGCAGAAATATCCTTGTACACAACTCAGTTCATCAAATTTAAAACCTGACAAATGTGTTTTCATGTTATCAGGTAGTACTTCCGTGATTCAGGTAAAAAGGTCACCTCAACAGTGGCGGATCCAGGGGGGGTCGCCGGCGTCCGGACCCCCCTCAAATTTTCCAATGTGCCCTTTTTCAAAAAAAATTTTTCCACACTAGCAAAAAAAAAAAAAAAACGAGACAGTTTCACAGGTAATGACAGTGTTGTCCAGTTCCGAGGAGATTTTGGTTACCCCCATCCAGTATCGATCAATCCACTAAAAGTCTAGCTATGTATCGCAGAAACTTTCGGCAATATATTTGACTACGGTAACCTATATAGGCTGCCCCGAAACCCGAACAGTGTAATCGTTTTACAGAGAATGTGACTACGGTATGTCTGCGTGACAATAAGGCATTCTAATCACTTTTCGCTTGGAACCACGTGTGGCGTGCTTGGGCATTCAGAGTAACACAAAACACGCAGATATTACGTCATACTCACTAGCGATATGCAACGTATTACTATTTGGTTTTAATATTGATTCCAAAAGGTCACTGCTAGTCTTTTTGTCTTACAAAATAATGATCTGTTCACACTCCATAAACGCTACATCTACGAAACCTTCCCTCCACCCTCTAGTATCCATCCTCTCGTGAACAAGAGAGAGTAGGTAAATATGTTTCGCTATGATATTTATAGTCTGGAATTACTCTCCTTTTATAGTGTTGCCCTAGTGATGGGAATAAAAAGCCAGTCTTAGGTAAAGTCCACAGCCAAGAGTTGACCAGAAGTCACAATAGACAAATCGGTGTTTGTTTCATTTTAAAATTACTATATAAAATCACCACCAGGTCAAATAACGCAGTGTCAGTCGGTTCAATTTTTTGACGTCTTTGGACCGATGACCGGTCTGCTGTCGCAAATGAAAAGCAAACATTTGACTTTAGTCATCTGTTCTGACAGAGTGTTTTTGACAGTCGCGACGCAACTATATAGGGAACACAACATACAGTATTTTAACCTCCTCCCCCAGCCGAGATAGCGGTAGCGCCAGGTGGGGGATGTGTTCATGCCGCCCGTCGGGGAAGGCTGGCCCCCTATCGGAGAAGTTTTACAGTTTCGTAGGGGAGTCTTAGTCGAAAATACGCAGTCCCTGACGACAACTAATGGACGGTTTACCTGTTTTTTGCTCTCAAGAGGATAATTTCTGTAATAAGAACCCAAAATTTTCGGCGCGCTACGCGCGCTGTAGAGTCACTCTAGTTTTTCAATAGTTCCATTCCACATAGCAGGATAGCACTATTCCTGTCCACCTTAACAGATAACATATGGGCAGAATACATAGTTTATGTAAAGGTCGTAACTTTCATCCCATATCGCAAAGCCTAGCTGGTGTTCTCTTGTGTGTGTCATGCGGTACAGTCAGTTGGTGAGCGACTTACGGAGCAAAGTTTGACTATTTCATCGTGTAGTCCAGGTGGTTTCGATACAATGTATGTTACACCCGATACGGTCTACAAACCCTACAGTTCTTTTTTCGTTTCGTCATATGTTTTATGTGTAAGCCTATCAAACAATTTCGCCCGCTTCGCGCCCTTTTCAATTTCACGATCCAGATTCAAAGAACACTAACAGTGCGCAACTCGGATCATGAAGTATTAAGTGATATAATGCAAAATATGCCTGCAATTGCATGGGATAATGAGGCTCCCACATTTGCCCTTCTCATCATACCCTCGAAATAGGGAATGTCGGAACTTGGGGTAGCTGACATGGTCCGGCCCCCTGTTGGAAAAAATTCTGCCGCCACCCATGGTCAGTTTACTTATTTTGGCTTTCATAAGGGTAATTTCAGGGATAAAACCCAAAATTTTCGGTACGCTTTGTCCACTCTTCCTCAGTTCGGTTATACTTATAGCTAAATATAGTACAAACCCTTTCCACCTTTTCAAGTTAATAAGTAGAATACATGGATTTATGTAAATGTCGGGAATTGGATCTCATTTCGCTAAACCTGGTTAACGTTCACTTGTGTCTGTCGTACGGTACGTCTAGTGACTCGAGGAGGGAAGTACAATAAAGTTATGCCCGATAGGGCCCAACTGTCCTCTCAATTGTTCTATATAAGGTTTAAATTAGTACAAATTCTTATAAGTGTAGGCTTACCCAAAAAAATTTCGCGCGCTTCGCGCGCTTTGCAATTTCACCGTTTAGATTCCAGTTTTTGCATGTTTCTTGGTTTGTCCTTTCTTTGTCAATATGCGGTAAGTTGTGTAATCGCTGACGTTTATGGGAACCAAAATTTAAAAAAAAAAAATGAATGTGCCCTTTTTATGTTGGACCCCCCCTCAGAAAAGACCCTAGATCCGCCCCTGCTCAAGTTCTCGCAAGTTGAAAGGTAAAACCATGAAATTACTACCTGGGACATGTATGTAGACGTGTCCACCATTACCATTTACATGGTATTAACGAAAATACACATCAGAATAATCACTGATCAGCCTTTTGGAAGGGTGTCTAATGTGTCTCGGCAGATAAATAGTGTTGCATTGTAAGAGTCCAGTCGCGACCAGTGAAGGTCCTGTAATAGTCTAACCCAAAAAAAAAAAAAAAAAAAAAAAAAAAAAAAAAAAACAGAATGATTAGATGTATTCTATTTTTTAACTTCGATTTCGATATCCTATTTTTGATCAAATCTTGAAGTCATCCAAGAACATGTTACCAACGAAAATAATTCAACTAGGATTAAAACATTTGGTCATCAGTTTTGACCCAGATTTCCTGTTCTTTTAAAGCTGGAAATGGTTCGCCAAAATATTTTATCCAAAGTGCTTTAAAAATGTTAGTTAATTAGATATATAACAATTTACAGGCAAGCAATGATGATTACTCTGAGAAATTGTTTTGTCTGTACGAGAGTTTCGGTTGCGACGAGAGCAAGATCACAGGGACGAGACATATTAAGATCTATTGAGGCAGTTGAGGCAATAGTGACTTTTGTTCTCAAACATTTTCTAGGAATGCAAAAACTTAGTGGGAGGGGGCTGCCATCCTCCTCCTGCCGTAGGTACATAGGCCTAGTTAATGTAAAAGAAACGGCACAAGAAACATAACCTTGATAAGTCTGCTGAGCTGACACCTTAAAAAATGGCGGTGATCTAAGATCAGTAATACAGACATGATGCAACATGAATGTGATGCTGGCACTGCATATCAAAGGTTTGAGCAACATGGTCTACCCCAAAATGTCAAAGTGAAATACCAGTAAGCAAAATATGACGATTGTGGTTACTTCTTTTCGTTGTAATTGCCGTTTTCAATGTTGGACATAACTTACAGACAAAAAGATAGTCAGGTTACTAAAACTGTGAACAAATGAAGCACTCATCGTGTGTGCTCACCTGAATGGTTTCAAAGACATTGCCAGATAAGGAAGAGGCTAGCCACCCATAATGGAAAAAAATGGACAAAATAATATACATAGCCAGGGGCTACCTAAACTGGGCTTAGAGTGCAAGTCCCCTACCCCCACAAAAGTCCAGCGTCCCCATAAGCCCCCACTTGACACGTAAAGAGTGAAAAATATACCGAATCCCTATTTGAAATCTCTCCCTTAACGAGATCCCAAGACCCTTCGGGAAAAAACTGTTTGACTACGCCACTGCTTTATGCACATTGGCAATTACTCCAATGGTAAACTAACTGTGTTTCCAATGGATATTTATAATATGATAGGTTACCCATGATGCAAGAAATCAATTTTAAAGACATTAATTGAACTATTATTATCTTCCACTGAATTCTGTCACACTTTTCTCCCTCTTGCAACAGCATGTGGCATATTTTTGTGTAACTCTTCCTTTTTTTCAAATTTAAGGCTGTCACAGTCTCGTTAGCACGTTTTGACTATTACAGCAATAAGCAGACTATCACAAAGAAGTGATGAAGAGCGTTCGATATCAAGAGTAATCGCTGTGCCATATTATTTCTGGAACGAATCCAGGATTTTTGTTTGGGGGTGCACTAGATTCACCCACTGCCATGGAAGAGTGTCGTCAATCTGAAGGACTTATTTTTTCTATCTAAGTCCTTCAGATGGACGACACTCATCATGGTGTATGAGTTTCTATGTCAGAACAGTGACGAGGAGAGCAACCGTGATATGTGTGCGACAGGCACAACTGATCAATTTTCAATTTAAAAACAAATCTTTTGGGGTTGTACGTGCACTCACGGTACCCCTTCTGGATCCGCCACAGAAGTTAAGATTTTGGAAATATCATATTCTTGAATTTGCTTTCCATTTTTGCATCCCACCAGAGAGTGGGAAGAGCTGAGGGCCGACCACGCCTGTGCATGTAAAACTACTCATTGGTAAGTCATTACCCTCCTAAAACACCGTGGTTAAATTTAACCAGGATCGGTGTTGCATTTCCGCCTACACAGTCATGGTTAATTGTTGGAGGTAATCCTGGTTAAACTTACGCAGATCCTGGTTAAAGTTACTAGGATTTGGTTAACCAGGATTTCATGGAAAATTTAATCAGGACTGTGTGGGCGGAAATACAACACAGATCTTGATTAAATTTAACCCTGGTGTTTTAAGAGTGTACAGAGCAAAAGAGCATAATAGAACTGATTTTAAGAAGCGTTATTGTAAAGATTTACGTTGTTGTGGTATCAGGAGTTGTGGGAGTCGAATTAACAGGATGTCACCTTGCGTCTTGTTGCTTCGATTCAGTGTACACTAGCACCTTTTTAAAATTTGCGATTGTACGTTCAACCACCCTATCTGCTTCTACAATATATGGCACGATTCTGAAGCATCTTTCCAAAAAGTTGTAAAGAGGGCGACATGCCGACTATTAAGTTCTCCCAGTAAAAACAGATGGCGATCATCACTTTAACGTTACGTTCAGATTGAGTGCATACAAGTCGAGTACATATAATATGAAACATTAGCCTACATCGTTACACAGTAACCTTGTCTTCTTATATCGTGTACAAAGCTAAACACTTACAAGTAATCACAGTTAGGAGAGACTGAGTGTCCAGACACAGTTAGTGAACTAGGTGTGGAAGTCACAGTAGGTCTCCAAGTAGTGAGAGGGAACACAATTTGGTAATTTAATGCTTACTAAGTCAGGTTCGAAAGTCGAGGACAAAAATGTCCAAAACGGACAGACTCCTAGACAACTGTTGTGTCGGCCCCCACTACCTCCTTAAAGTTGATTGTCTCCACTTCACACCCAGAAAAACTTGTGTTAAGAAAATCTACACGAGTTTGTAAACCAAGAATTGTTAGATTTATAATCTGTAAGTTTGTAAATAATGTAAATTGTACTTAATAATAACTTCAGGTGTGAAAAGTATCACAGTTTGTTTATATTTGCGAGAAGAGCCGCTTTATAAAGGGGAGAGGAGTGTAGTGTATTACTTTAGATAAGCATCCCATTTGCATGTCTGATCTGAAGAACAGTATTGTATGTATGTATGTATGTATGTATGTATGTATGTATGTATGTATGTATGTATGTATGTATGTATGTATGTATGTATGTATGTATGTATGTATGTATGTATGTATGTATGTATATGATTGGGTGAATCGACGCTGTACTGAATAGTCGTATGAAGACTTTAGGCCATTGTTCCTCTAACATAGGCACTTGCCTTATACTGAAAGAGGATATTTATATGTGAATGAAAAACTTAGCCACAAGCAGGGTTCGAACCAGCGACCACCCGCATACAAGGCGGATATTCTGACCACTGAGCCATCATATTTATATGATGCTACACAGAAGGAGATCAAACTAGATAAATACTTTATATAAGACGTGGTTACTGCCAGAAAAGGTCCGTTTAGAAGTGGATCACTTCTGTCATAAGGTAACAGTCTGCTCTCAGCCAGTGAAGGTACCCTAGCTAAGCGCCTTCAGGGTCACGTGACATATGGCATATAGTCTTTGAACTTGCGCAGATAACAGGATATGTCAAAACCATGCATTTACTTAAACTGTGGATTTTCGAGTACGTTATCCTTGCTTTGTTTAGTTATCAAAATTTACCACTAAGTTATCCCCAAAATTGACGTCACATCGGGATGGATAAAGCGAAAGAACGCTAATATAATATCCTATACAGAGTAAATGCTGCTGCCTGTTTGTACCTTGATAGAATAAAATAGCAGTTAAGGTGTAAAACAAACTTAGTGAATTGCGTATTGTGTCGGAACTCTCCAAATAAGACAGGGATCGACTTAAACCTAGAAATGTACGGTAGTGAATGCATGTTGTCACTATAAACTCAGATATCGAAACAGTTATACGGTCCCATTGTATCAAAATGAAAGTTGCAAAGCAATTCTAATTTATGGCCACAAGGGTTCACCTATCTTGAAAAGTGGTGCTGTGAGGTCAATGAAAAGAAATAGGGAAGGGATCATTAGCGCCAGTCAAATGACGAGCCATGCTAATTAGCCTATGTTAAATTCATCCGAAGTGGCTCTTTATCTTCACTGTTTCTAATCTATTATCATGATACAATGGTCACAAGTAATCTTTCTAAGACAGCTAGGCCTCTTCTTTGAAGCGTTGGAGAATTTTAGCAAATACTGTGAAACGGGAGCCTAAATATGTGTGGTTTGGGGATAGGCTTCAGCACTGGGAGGGCGCTAAACGACACAAAAACAACAAGAAACTGGAATTAATGCTCTCTCAAGCAAACTTTATATATTTATTCGTAAAGGAGAGAGAAAATGTACAGCCAACAATGAGGTCCACAAAATGATCCGATAAAATGTAGCTACCATCAATTTGCAATTAGTTGATTTTTTATGCCATCCTGAACTTCCTGAAGGCTATTCAACTGAAACCCCCAGTCTGAGTTTATGTATGTGTGTGTGTATGTATGTATGTATGTATGTATGTATGTATGTATGTATGTATGTATGTATGTATGTATGTATGTATAGTTCGAAGACGATAACAGTAACAGCAAGGAGGCAAAAAAGTCTAACAACCGACCCCAATGGACGCCCCCTGACGGCCGCAATCACCATATTGATCTTTTCGGACATACTGCCAAATCCCACATCGATGTTTTCATCCACGACAACGAGAAAGAACCAATGAAACACAACCTCACCTTTCAAGAGCGGAAGGCTATACAAAGACTCAAACGAAACGACAACATCGTTATTAAAAGAGCTGACAAGGGCGGTGCCGTCACGATCCTGAATACCACCGACTATATCGCAGAAGCTGAGTCACAACTACGAAATAGAGACTTCTACTACCCATTGGATGATGACTGCACTGATGAGTTTGCTAAAGAACTTAAATCATTAGCCGACAATCTAAGGTCTACAGAGCTACAACAACAGGTGAGTGCGCTTATACCTGAGAACCCCAGTCCAGGGAAATTTTATACCTTACCTAAACTCCACAAATTACCTAAACTGATAGGCCAACAACATCCCGGTCTCATTGGTGACATTTCGAAAGCCAGTCCTGCTGATATCGTGAATCTATCTAAAACTAATGGAATTCTCCCCCCTGGAAGACCCATAATCTCAGGAATAGGCACACTCACCGAACCATTATCAAGTTTCATTGATTCTGTGTTAAATCCTCTAGTAAGTAAGATTCCTAGCTATGTACAAGATACCACCCACTTTCTCAGAATTCTTAATGAGATTCCTACCCTCACCCCTAATTCTTTCCTAGTCACCATTGACGTCAGTTCTTTGTACTCTAACATTCCCCATGCTGACGGTGTTCAGGCTTGCAGAGAATTCCTCACGCAACATAACCACCCAGATGAGTTTGTGAGTGATGTATGCGACCTTATTGGATTTATTTTGAGCCATAACAACTTTACCTTCAACGATAAGCATTTTCTACAGGTCAAAGGGACCGCAATGGGCACCAGAATGGCTCCTAGCTATGCTAATATCTTCATGGCATGTTTCGAAGATGAACTTATGAATGCTTCAACAATTCGACCCGCCCACTATTACCGTTACATAGATGATATATTCTTCATATGGCCCCATAGTGAGAAAGAATTCCTAGCGTTTTACAAACGGGCAAATGAGCTACGCGATAGCATATCTTTCACTATGGAACGCTCCTATGAAGCGATACCCTTCCTTGACGTATTGGTGAAAATCAAGGATTCCACTATTTCCACGTCCCTTTACACCAAACCCACTGATATCCACAAATATTTGGATTTCAATAGTTGTCACCCTCTTAGCTTAAAAAATTCTATTGTTTACAGCCAAGGCATTAGGATCAAGCGTATATGTTCTGACAACGATGATTTCCAACATCAGCTTGCAGTTTTTGTTAGCCATCTTCTTTCTAGTGGCTATCCCCTTAAGCTTATTAAGAAAGAAATTAGGAAACTTTCCAACTCTCACCGCTCTGAATTGCTGGAATACAAAACCAAGAATCCTAGTTCCCGCATCCCAATGGTACTTGATTACCATCCCAAAGTTGAGATTCTTTCTAGAATCTTACGTAATGACTTCAAGATATTGCGGGACGACGAGTCTCTTTGTAATTTATTCTCCCAACCACCCCTACATGCTAAAAGGCAAACATCTAATCTGAGTTCCATTCTCACCTCCTCCAGCCTCCCCTCCAAAAACAAACCCACAGGTAATAGGAAGTGTCTGAAACCCCGTTGTCAGATTTGCAATATTATCAACTGTGAACCCAACTTCCAACCACCGGGAGCCAACGTAATTATCAAGCCACCCATGCTCACTTGTGACTCGCCTAACGTAGTATATCTTTTGTCCTGTGACAGATATTCCTAAGGTAACTATGTTGGTGAAACTTCTAACACCTTCCGATTCAGGTTCAACTACCATAAGAAGACTATCTGTGATAACTCGAGGGGTTACCCTGTGGCTGAACACTTCAACCTACCTGATCACAGTATAGATAAATTGAAATGCACTCTCAAAGGTTCAGGGTTTAATTCCCTCATTTGCAGGAAAAGGAGGGAAATGCAATGGATCCTCAAGCTCGGGACCCATAAACGCGGCCTAAATCGTGATTTGGGTTTCCTGAAAGGCTATTCCTTTGTGGACACACGTTATTAAGAAATGCGCGGTTTTATCAACTCTTCTACATTTCTTTTAGGAGTTATCGGGCGAGTAGGCGTTAGCTTATACTTTTGCACTATTTTTCTCTCACGCGTCCCACACTGGATCGCGCCCACACCCCTCACCTCTATTGTAGTCGCGCGCTCTTTTTCTTTATTACGTAACTATCTGTAGCGTTTCTCAACACTTTGTTAACGCTTTTGTTTTGTTTTGTTTCGATCTATCTTCTGTTATATCATTAGCCACTGAAGAAGACCTCAGGTGGGGTAGAAATATATTGCTGCTAATTAAAACATTAGTACTTCATTTTGTCCATCTTCCGTTTTGGATCGTTCTTTAATTTCTGTATATATATATATATATATATATAGTTAAGCTATCGGCAGGGGCGCAAATCACAGGGGACAAGGAGGCGGTTGCCCCCAATCAAATGTTAAGGGCAAAGTGCAGTTTTTGCCCCTCCCCCGTATCCATCGAGCACTTGCATCATTGAATGATTGATTCCTGTTGAAAAATGCGGAGTGACAACTGAAAAGTTGATTATCGAAAAAGCAAAACACCGTCCAGTAATCTATTTGTTGTTGGCCGTTTACGATGCTGTAAAACTGGTCACATTTCTGGCTATGACAACAGCTTAAAGTTTCATAAGTCTAGCAGACAAACTCCATAGGTAACAGTGTGTGCGAATCTAGCTGTTTTGTGATTTGTTTAAAACAGGCGGTTGTTTTGAAGGTTGTTTTAATATTTTTTCACCTCGACCGCCCCACCCCAGCCAAGTGTAAGAAAACTTGTAAATATGTTAACTGATGCTCTGTGTCTTGCTGCTTCTGTTTGGGTGTCCCATGGGACACAATGTTATGATGAGCCCATATCACTGTATGGTGTGTCTGGAAAGAACAGTTCGGATAGTGAAGTAAACTCTTAACCCGACTTAAACCAATTGGTTAGAAACTGAGGCGTAAAAACCTCATTTAACTCTAACTCTACAGTGTCTGTTTCACGAGTGACTAGGGAATCACGGATGATATTTAAAAAGTCTTTTTTACTACATTAAAATCGGTATTATAAAATCAGGATATTGTAATGTTATTATCTGTTTGAACTCTTTTCTTTGGGCCTTTTCGCCCACCACCCCCAAACTCAAACATAGATTAGGTCGGGGTAATAAAATGACACTGACCAACTGATTATGTCGCAATAGTCATGCACTTAGTAATTATATGTCTGTCACCAATGTGAGGGGGCATTTGATATTGTTTCCTCCACCCATCAGTACGTGGGGGATGTGTCACCCGCCCCAAGGAGTATGACGCCTATGAATGGGATAGTCTGAGAGACTGGCTGTCGGGTGGCGACATGCACGTGTGACTTTTAAACATGAAAATAGATACTGGTCGACGCTGTGAGTAAAAAAGGCGCCAACCCTCTGGATACCGTTTAGGGGCGGATCCAGGATTTCAAGGAGGGTAATTTCTTAGGGGCGGAATTCTGTTACAATGGTCAGGGTTCAAAAGGAGGGGGTGTAATGTTAGAGATGTCCACTTCTCTTAAGATTTTTCTATAATTAAAGTTGCTTAGACGTACTTAGAAAAGCATAGCGTCACCTCTATTGACGTGGAGTGCAGAAATTCTTGCAAAAAGTTAGTCCGAGAACGGCAAAATTGAAACTTGCGAGGGTTTTAAATTGCATCTAAACAGCTAGTAAACCTTTTCAAACCTCAAAAGATTGGATAGTAGAAAGCAAGTAGTGATGCAGAACTGTAGGTAACTCGGTATAATACAAAGATATTACAAGCATAGATTCAAAACTTAAAATGGCGCGTTGACTCCCCATGGAGGCCAATATATCGGGGCGGAAGTGCTGATCACTGCTCAGTCGTTTTGAAAACAAACAGGCAAATGAATGTCTTACAAAAGTATTAATACTTATTTCGGAATGTTGTTGACTGAAGAAGTACTACGCCTCAATAAATTCCACTTGAACAAGAATAACTTATTTCTTCAACGTGGCATTCCACGTATTTACACTTGAACATGAACGCACAATGACTGGTTTTGCAAGTTGATGGACATCATAGTTACTTACTTGGACATCATCCAAGGATGGACATCATCCTTACTTTTATTTCTATGATGGACATTCATTGGTCAGTTTCTATGGTATCTTCAAGTGACGCACTTTTGTATGCTCGTTCAATTACTTACGCGCTCACAACGGGAAAGCAACTAGCGCGTTTGTTTCCAGAGCGCGCAGAACTGTGCGTCAAGTATTCCGGATAGTACACAGAGAAATGTATTCTGCGCGTATAGAACGAGTTGAAAAAGTGCACCCGCGCTAGCCTCTTTGGACAGTGGAATTTTCTGTAACGCATTCTTATTTTTGTACGCAGATCGCCGAATACAACGACGCGCATGTCAAATTTACACTTCCGCCCCGATATATACGTCTCCATGAGGAGTCAGTGAGCGTAACAGTGTAGGTATAGGAGTTTGGAATCTATGCTTATAATATCTTTGGCATAATATAAGCGGAGCGCCACCGTTACTTGTCGCAGAGCGAAAAGGCTTGGCGAAAAGGTAGTCCTAGAAAGGCAAATTGACACCTCTGATGGCTTTAATTTGCATCTCGTTTTCAAATGTTTGTATAAATTTAAAGAGGGTGGGTGGCAGAAAGTCTATGAGACGCAAAACTGAAGGTAATACGGCACTGTCAGAGCAAAGTACCACCATCGGTTGGCGCGGAGAGCAGATATTTCGGTAAAGAGGTAGTCCCAGAACGGCAACTAAACAATACTGAATCATTGATTTCTTCTATGTATTTGTAATGTTCGCAAATATGAACAAGGTAGGTAAAATAAAACCTACATTAATGCATAACAAAAGGTAAAACGGTATCATCTAAGCGTAGCGGTACCATCGGGTGGAGTGGAGCAAAGTTTCTGTAACAAAGCGTTAGTCCCAGAACGGTGAAATTACCAATTGCAATTCCCGTGGTTGGGGTGACTAGTTCCTGATACCCAATCCCCTCCCTATGATATAAGTCAGTATAGTTGTTTCGGTGGTCAAGTGGGCGTGTGGAACATTTCTTCTGAACTTCTTTTAAACGAGGCCAGTGATTTACTGTACCTCTACCGAGAAGCGAATCGTACGTAAACGTATGCGCAAACAGGCAGCATGTTTGTTTCTCTACTCGCCTATAGGCCTACAGCAACCCCTGTAGGTTAGGGTGGCATAATATGTACAAGGCACTGTCCCGTTTGTAGTATTAGGCTGCAAAATAGGAGTGCTTCCACAGCCTTATCTCTTGAAGACACTGTATAGCACGTCCGTACAATGATCTAAAAAACTCTAACCAAATACAAATAACATTACTACATTATCTGTTAATGTGATGATACATTATCGGTAAACAAGAAATTCCTACATTATCGGTGAAATGGTTATACATTATCGGTTAGGTTTCTTACTACATTATCGGTTTTGGGGTGATACATTACAGCTCAAATGGCAATACATTATCGTTTAATTTTTTTTTACTATATTATCGGTTTTTGGGTAATACATTATCGGTTAAAAAAGTTACTACATTAAACGGTAAAAGTTTTAGTACACTATCGGTTAGTGATACATTATAGGTCAATTACTACATTATCAGTTGTAACAGGGGCCCACAATTTTTGCTGGTAATCATACGCTGCAAAACTTTTATCAACAAGTCACTAGCCCAGGACCGTCGCGAACGGGTGTGTGTGTGGGTGTCTCACCGCCCCCAAAGTTCGTCAGAGCGACGATAGTCGGAAAATCTGAAACACCGGTTGAAACTTCTGATATCTCAGTCCAGCACATTTTTCCGACTGAGTATATGTCAACTTTGTATATATTTTCCAAATAGATCAAGTGAGAGTAATACCAAACGTCATTTTTCTCACATAAAATCGAATCAAAACTGTCCTTTTTTGAAAATTCTTCTCAAACTATCAAAATTTTCGCCGTCTCCGCGCGCTTCAAACCTTACCTCATTGTTCTTTTTATTATCATTATCTTCCGATAGCAACTTTCGGAGAAGCACAACAGAAGAAGCTGAAAGCTGTTTACAATTTACAAGGTAGAAGACTGGCTTTTTGAGTGGCATGTTGGTTTGTTGGGCAATTGAAGGTATCTCGAAACAGATTCTGAATGCAGGCAGGTTTTGTCATGGAAATCTTATTTACTTAAAATTTCGGCGCGCTTTGCGATCAATTTCATGAACATGATTAAAGTAGTTATACCAGACAGAGTTCTACGGGAGCTAGGGGGCTTTAGCCCCCCAAAATTTTTCCAAGCCCCACAAAATGACGCAAAATTTTATATAGACTTATATTGGTGAAGACATAGGTATACTCAGAAAATATTCCAGATGCCCATTTATCAGCCCCGTAGCCAGTAAGTTCTGTAACGATTCTTTCTATAACTGCAAAAAATTTGGGCGCGCTAGGCGCGCTTTCATCTATAGTTCTATCTAGTGGTAACACCTGCCCCCGTTTCAAACATATCGGATTCATTCAACGTTTCGACAAACATTCTTCTTCCGTGTAGGCGTGATTCTAAAGAAACACGAAAATGCATCGTTGCGAAGTTCTTTCCTCTTATTCCTAACTTTTGGAAGATTCTTTCTTCAGCCTCTCCATCGTGCGAAACATATTTTGTAAGAAAAAGATTTTTCAGTTTCGTCGGGGAGCCTTAATAGGTAAGATGAAGAATGTAACTCCCGACGACGACCATGCAGTCACCCCAACAAGTTTCATGGTTTTGCCCAGATTCTTCAATAAAAACCCAAGCCTTTTCAACTTTCCTTAATGAAAACAAAAATGTAAAATCTTTTTTCAATATAACCCCAAATTTCTCGGCCGGCTTCGCGCGCCTTATATTTCGGGTTCGGCAACCCATTGCATCTGTCGGGACTTAGAGTAGCTGGGCCCCAGTCAGGGCACTTCGCCCCCATGCCAGCAAATCAAAGCACCACCCCTGACTGAGCCTGCATGCAGGTTTTTCATTTTGGCATTGAAGTATACCCCCAAATTTCGGCGCGCTTCACGAGCAATCCTCACAATCCACGTTGCATCACTTATGAACATTATAAGCACAAACGTACCAGTGAACTTTTATAGCATAAACTAGGTGTACATTCTGAAACGCGCCCGTTAGTCCTACACCCCTTTTGCTATACCTGTTTGGGAGGTCTAATATCACCTTTCTGCACCTATAGAGGGATTTCAGTCACGTGACTTTAACCAACTAGACGCAATTTTGAAGGGCAAGATTGCGCGTCTTTTATGTTTTAACCAATTGGTTGGAAACTGGGACGTTAAACCTCATCTAACTAACTTTATGTTTTAAAGGGTAAGCGTCGATTGTGTCACAGTAGTATCTATGGTTATGCCGTGCGCGTGAGTTGTAAATTCGCTTACTGCGTGTGTGTTTTGCCCTTCAGTGCCTGGGAATCCATTGGGCGTGACGTCACATAAAATCCCCCTATACTCTCCCTCCCGCCCATCCCCCATTGCTGGAAGCTGTTCGTCTGGATTTTCGTTCAAACTTAGTAAAAATACGATAGATGTTAAGTGCTTGGCGTCATACTCCATATTATTATTATTTAGATGTCAGGTAATAAGCATTATGTAATTGCCCCTATTTTATATGATTAATCTAGAGCTTCCAGGAGCCCTATACAGGTATATGCCAGCCTTAGATGCCCGAATAGAAGGCAGTAAAGTAGTCAAATAGGGGGCTTCGGGAGGTTTTTTGACAACGTATTCTTCTCTTAGACAACATACTCTCTGCTTTCACCTACCCAAATCTTAGAATTCACTAAAATATGGGCATTTTCCAGCCATATATGATCAGTTCCAAAATATCCCAAAGATAGAACCATTTTGCATCTAAGCAACCTTACCTAAACAAAAATTTCTCGAAGAAGAGGGGACACCCCCTCCCCTGAGACCCCTCCCTCAGGACGGCACCTTTATGTAGTGACAAAGGAAGGATCCTCATTGCTGTATATAAACGCAGGGCGCATAAAAAAATGGTGCAATTTACGCGCTACCATTCAGTTGGAAAAAACATCCATCCAGTTGGAATTTGGGACTTTCACACCCCCCAAACATGTGACCCCAGCTACGGCCCTGCACTAGCCGTTATTATAACGAATGCATCTATTATGCATTTCTCCGAAATGATGCGGCATATAAAATGGCCGATCATTTTCCCAAGTCATTATGCACGTTGGGGGCCTAAACATGTGATGTCATTCTCATCTTCTTCGCCTTTAGAAGAGGCTAATGTACCTGGGCAGAATCAATCTCAAGTTCAGAGACTAAAATCCCGTAGTCCATTATTAGGCTCAAGAGCAAATCGAGGGCAAAGTTTTCTCCTTAAGTAATTTTACATTACCTTAATGATCCCTACAATGAAAGATGCAAAGCTATTCCGAATGACAGAGCGTTTGTTACACCTCTACACCTCTGTAAGCCCGTAAATAAAGGCCGCTTCGCCTAGCGATTTTCAAAAACGCCAGACCCAGTTTACTTGCACCTACGATATTACATGACATATTTATGTCCCCCTCCCTTCCAACCGTCATGCCTTACATGATGTTAATAAGTTGTCAAGTGCGAATGCGATTTTTATCATCAAATCCCCGAAGTGTCAACTTTAAGAAACTAAGATATCACAATATGCTTGCCTATTCATCACCAGTCTTGGGAAATATTAGGCTCATTAAATAATATGTTTCATACTCTTTTCATTGACAATTATGAGACAAAAGAAGCAAGACAATTCATCAAAGGACTAGCCTGCTGTAAGCAGGCTATTGTTGAGTTTTAGCAGGTACAAGTACAATTCTTAACATTTGCTTACCTAACGTTAATGTACAGTATACAGACGAAGTTTAATACAATACAATAGCCTGCCAACTTTCTAGCCGATCTCATTTCCGAGACAAAAATAACTTTATGATAATTAATGCACA
The DNA here is from genome assembly GCA_029531755.1 of Holothuria leucospilota. NCBI lineage: Eukaryota > Metazoa > Echinodermata > Holothuroidea > Aspidochirotida > Holothuriidae > Holothuria > Holothuria leucospilota. Next base: position 29,552,792 of record CM055962.1, on the reverse strand, counting down.
CGTCATCAGCGTTTGTAAGGGGTGGAGTCAACATGAGCGACCGGTTGCTTCGCTGCGGCAGACTCTTTTCACTTGTATACACGTTATGCAGTGCAGTACGGCTATAACTGTAAAGTTACTGGCTTAGCTACTGCCGTGTACATGTATACATATACAGCTAGCAAGGAACGTTGTCGACTTGTCCACGCGAGGGCTATATACACGCCAGTTTGTACAAACCGGCAAGATCTGGAACAAGATCCTACGCCTAACGTTAGGCTTGACTTTTCACTGCAAGGATTAGCTCGATTTTTAGCCCATTTACGTACCTTTTTAAGATGTCACCGTATCTTCAGAAGTATTCGTTAATGTGCATCGTCGCAGGCCGTTGATAGATATGAATAGTCAGTAGCCGTGACAACCATGTGACCTTCTTATGAATAATAATTTATCCCACATTTTGGGGATTCGTGTAAATGAAAACTCGACGAAGGTTTGCAGACTCTGTATAGAATATATATACAGGGCGTATTATGATTTCTGAGAGAGCGCCATCTTTTGGAAGGCTGCTACAGAGTCTGCTCCGCAGGCTATCAAAGGACAGGCGCGTAGCCAGAAATTTGCCAAGGAGGCGAAGAGCCTGTAGGCAAACTATCTAAGCGTAGCGCCACCATAGATTGGTGCCAAGCGTACAAGAAAATTTTGGCCAAAAATGCCTCCCAGATTCCTGAAAGCGACACTTCCCAGGCCTTGTAAGTTGCATCTAAACATTTTCAATTTGAGTTACTTGCAATATCATAAAAAAGCATTAAAAAAATCAAAAATTATGCTCAAGGAGGGGGCGCCCTTCGCTACTCGCCTGTCAAAGGGAAGTATTAAAAAATCGAGAATGTAATCACTAACATATATATAAAGACCCCTTCGTTGACTTTGTTGTCAAACAATGGTTTCCCATGCAGGCTTTATGTGTAAGTTTTCAGATCCAACCATGCCTTGTGAAGTCGTGACGTCACTTCTTAGTTAAGTTGTTTGAAAGTGGAAGAATTGTACTTGGAATGCGTCTTATATTGGGAAACCACTGTCCATTTTTTGTCTCGTCAGGGAGGTCTTTACACCTCCCTGCATAAGTGTAGTAGCAGGGAGTTGTCATTTAGAATAGCAACTCCCTGGTAGTAGCCAGGGACTACATCCGCTCCTCAGCCTCCCAGGATTTCGAGGGAAATCCGGGAACGAGGAAAAATTGGGCAATTTTCTCTGGTAATACAGATTTTCCTTGGGTAAACATGACTCAGTCCCAAGATAGAATATTCTGTACGCCTGCGGTTACACGTTACTCTAACCTTTCGCGTATGTTCATGCTTTTCAAATTTATTCCACTTGCATTTTAATGTCGTTGATGAGTAGAAAGCTCGTACTAAGATTTCGTGAAGGTTGCAGACTCATCATATCTCTCCAGACTCTTGAAGTACGGTAGCTAGACTATTTGCTATGAATAATTAAGAAGCAATTGATTGATACGCCCTGTTGAAATTAAAATTGTATGGGAACAGTTTTTTAGACTATATCACCTTTTAGTGGTTTAGGGAAGAAGCTTGTTTGCAATTCGTTTGAGGCTAGGAAATTGCCTTTTTTCGGTAGGATAATGCTTATTACAAGATAGCATAACACACTTGCAGTTGAATCTAAGCTGTGCTTCAGTCTTACAGTGAGTACATGTCAGGCAGAAGCTTGTTTAGGATTCATAAATAGTGAATTTAATGAGTTTTCGCCTTTGTATTTTCAGAGGTGTTTTAAAAAAACGTTAATTTTAATATCCTACGACATTAAATAGCCTACGAATTAGACAGACATTAGACTTAATAAATAGCGTGATCATTGGCAGGCTTTAAATTTAGCGCATCTTTATTGTACATTGGAAACAAACGTTCATTTTAGTGGGTGTATTGAAAAAATATCAACCATAAGGGAGGGTGATTTGAGTTAGGAAATCATTGAAATCATTGAAGCAAAGTTGCCATTCAACCATGGGCGTCCGGAGGGGCGCGGGGGCACTTGCTCCCTGGAAATTTCAAAACGAAAAAAACATTGAAGAAAGAGTAACACTAACATTTTTTTATGATATCGCTAGAAAATTTCCAGAACATGAGCTTTTAAAATAGAAAATCATTAGATGCAACTCACAAGGTCTAGTGGGAAGTGCCATTTTCAGGAATCTGGGAGACATTTCGGCCAAACTAGTCTTGGCTCTTCGCGCCAAACTATGGTGGCGCTACGCTTAGATAGTTTGCTAGAGACCCTATAGTGGGAGAAATTAGTCAACTTATTTCATGGGCGCCATTTTGGAGCCAAATGTTAACTATGGCCAGATATCATATACACTGTGTGCGTACAGTTTTCCGTACAAAATGTAAAACAAAGTGAGCTACAGCGTTCTGTTCTCTTGTGACAATCATTCGTATTGGTTGATTCTGGCTGGCACTGTCTGCCAGATCCTTTAGTTTGTCACCCGGTGCTAGAAAAGCAGTCCTGGGAGGGGTCTAGAAGGAGGGTATAACACCCTCTATTTTGAGTAACTTTTGCTAATAGAAAGTGACCAAAATGCAGAATGGTGTATGCTATTTTGACAGTTTTAAAAGTAATTTTATTTAAAAATTTATTTTAGTGCGTCTTATTTTTGTGCTGGTAAGAAAGGAGGAGGGGGTTGGTCTATTCTGGGCTGGGTCTACCCCTTTCTTCTGAGAAAACTACTAGTACGTTAATGCAGGATGGCATATATGCAAAATAGTGCTTTTTATGGAAAGTTGTAAGCAAGTTGAACTAACCATTTAAGATTTTTCATTATTTAATGACTGAGTTTCAGGAGAGGTCTGGAGGAAGGGGTAAATATAGGGGAGCACTTCCTAGTGACACTTTTTTATTTTATGAAAAGACCTAGGCCTAGGTTCTATAAAATTGTGACTGACCAAGGTGTATTCCATGTAAAACCTACATCAAAGTCAAAGGTACGCAAACGTTTCAGTTTTCTCATGCTACTAATAGATCCAGGGGCAATGTTTAATCTGTTATTGTGTCCCCCTCCCCTATGGAAATTTTTGAAAATTTGGCCGGTGTCCTTACGTGCAATCTGGTGCCACATATGCTACATTAAATTTTGAAGTTAAATTTGTGTTAAAAAATTTACGTATCTTTAGGGAGAAAAAAATCGGCATCAGTGAGGGGGTGGGGGATGACCCATTGCCCCCTAAATACGCCACTGCTCCTACATCTATGACTGGGGACTGCAGCTGTGGTATTCCAGCATCTCTATGGGGATGTTCCGACAACTCTCCAATAGGGTACGTATTCGGATTAGGGTTAGCCGATTTAGGCCAATTAAAGGGTTAGGAGTTGTATTTGGGTTTATGTGTTGGAATATCAAGCAGTCGAAATATAGAGATGGAACCGCCGTATACGGTATAGGCTAGGCCTTGTACGGAACGTCGTAATCTAACTCTAAGGCTAAACCTACTCTAACTTTAGGCCTACCTGTATTTCTAAGTTGTATACTGTAAAGTTACATCGCATAAGCGATCGCTTTTTGATTGATTCCAATTGAACCTTCTAATTTTTACAGCCCACCGAAGCCTTGTTTTTGTACAGGACAGGAATCTATACAACTTGTAGCCCTTTTCTGGTGTGTTCGTGCATCTAAATGCAGCACAATCCGGCAGCGATTTTGGAAACAAAACATGTCTATCTTGCATAGAATGAGTACGTCCGGCCGTACGTACAGCCCGCACAGCTCGTACTTTGGCTCCAAAATGGTGCCCATACATTTCGTCCAATCAGAATGCGTATCTGAGAACAATGGTTGGCCAATCTCTCCCACTATAGGGTCTCTAATAGTTTGCCTACAGGTTTCACCCCCGGCAAATCCCGGCTACACCCTTGTAAAAGGCGCCAACATTTAGCAATTAATCTCTTCTGAGAGTAAAAATATGCCTCTATTTGATCAATTAAAAGGTTTGCCCCCTAAAAATGTTTCTGCGGACGCCCATGCATTCGACTATACCAATGCAACGTTGAATGGGTTAACGGAAATTCTACGAATGGAAAGCTTGGGATTTCACCTAAGCAAAGGAACTATACATAGCCTAAGTTCCCCGCGCCAATGCATTTACCCGCACTGTTAATTTGAGCAGAAATTACATGTGGGTGTTATCACTCTTCCATTAAGGCCAAGCGGTGGGTACTACCTTGACTGCCAAATCATTAAGGGCTTTTCAAGTCTGTCCTTACAAAAAGCTTGTGTGGGAGAAGTTCCAATACCACTCTTTAAATACCTTGTAAAACTGTGGTTAGCCATGGTACAATGTGAAGAGATGTGAGGTTTTTGCGAAATTTTGCATGACCGTGCATGTCTTTAGGAGAGAGTAGAGAGAGTACTTTGACATACTTTTCCAAACTGCAATACATTAACCAGCATTACCACTGGTTGAACATGAGGCAACTTGTGAAAAACCAAAAGCACGGGTTGACACAGGTTGCATGGGGGAAAGTGGGGTTGGACTGTGATGTGTGGGAATGTGTGGATATGAATGGTGACTACATTTTATAGATTTTGTGTAGAACAATACTTTCACAAGATTTTACTACATCACAGCGAAGGGGGTGTGAACTATTGACGTATACAATGGAGGCAAATATGACCTGAACAGGGATATCATTTTCCCATACGGTAAACGGTTTTGTCGTCATCTTTATCAGGTACTAACAACAAGCGGTGCATACAATATTAAAAATGAATATATTTCAAGCTCGAAACGTCTGGCATTTAAGAATAGTTGTTAGCGTTTAAACATGTGGCGTTTGCTGTTTAAGAACTTATGTAACCATAAGACTGCACAAATTTAATGACATGCAATGGGGATAAGGACAGTTTCAGAAAAACGTGGTGATTAATTACCGAAGTAGTGGGCCAGTAAGTACGTAAACTTTTGCTTGCGCCATTCAAAGTCCCAAAGCCGAAGAGACATATATACATTTTCATCTTCGTGTAAATAGCAGAATCTTCATAAATTTGTTTACAACAGTTGTTTCAATGTCTTATTCGCCCGAGTTCTTTACTTGCCTGAAAAGCACGTAGATAGACCAACATCTCACTGATTTTCCGTCGGTCTTGTCATATGTCTCGTGTTATTGTTTTCTTAGAAAATTATTCAGAGGCGTTATCATATCCTATTTCTATCTTTAAATACAATCACAATCGTTTCCCTTTACAGAACAGGTTCTTCAATCCTGCGACGTAATCACTGTTAAGTTAACTTAGAATATTGGATCATATCTCCAAATTCTGCACAAGTATCGGCTAGAGGGCTTGCCCAGAAAACCAAGACCTCAGAGAGCTAAGCTGGAAACTGGAAAGCTCGGAGTAGACCCATGGCTAAGAAGTGGGGGTCAGAGGTGGAAAATTTCCTCCGCTTACAAAATTAACAAATTGCTATTGCTTTAGGCTAATGCATTTTAGTATACCCCCTCCCCTACACAAATAAAAAATATACATTGCCCCTCGGAAGCTACCGCGCTCCATTCAGTACCTTGCCTGGCTTTGGGAATGCGCATTAAACTGTTGTTGACTGTGGGCTGAACCTTGTTTGGGACCGCCGTCCTGAGGGAGGGGTTCAAGGAGAAGAAACATACTGCCGGCGCATGCTGAGCTTCTCTCCATTAGATTTAGGTAGCTCCCAAATACCCGCCGATTGCCTGCCTGGGCGGGTTTTTCCAGTTGACTAGCTCAGCAAACAGTTCACATCCTCTCACACCTCAGTCAGGCTGTTGACTTGCTGTTCTGTTTGCGTATTGTGTAACTAATAATACAGTTGGCTCAGCAAGGTAGAACCTCCTGTGTGTTAGTAAATAAACTCTCACTTTCAATGAGCTTGGTGTATTTGCAGAAGAGATAAACCTCTGAGCTCAGTGTGTCCGCACAGGAGGCAAGTGAGATAAAGTTACAGTGAGATGAGGACCAGGAGAGCTAAAATTTGCTACCTACCATGTAATGGCCAAAAGTTCTCGTGGCGAATTTTGACGTTTTTACATAGGGAACAAATAAGGCGCGGTAGTGTGCCCCTTTCTGAAGAGGTACTTACGTCCATGGAGTCTCAGTGCGAGCGGGACTAAAACGGTCACCTGATGGCACATGCTGGATAAGGACTCGTTAAGGTTATTTAAAAAAAGACATACAAAAAGTTTTTTTCCTTTTTCAAAACCTGGTAAAGGTGGCAATCTGTTCCTCCTTTTCATATGAATTCTGACGGTATACGGAGGTAATGAATAAGGGCCTTTATGATTTCACTACATTTATATATCCAATGTATTAAAGTGAAAAGAAGTATTAGAAACTTGAATCTGTAGCATTTAATCTGCTTATTGTTTCCTGAGCTCTCTTTAGTCTGGTTTTTAACTCATTTTCTAAGTAATTCCACAAATTCCTTAATCTCCTATACTTTGCCTATTACTTGTAATAAGGGGGTAAAGTTCTTGTTCATGGTTTTGGGGACTGGACTTGGACAGGTGTCAGACTAAACTTAAAATGCGTAAGAAATAATAGACATGTCAGGGAAAAGAACCGTATCATAGTAATTAGTTTTTTTACAACTGTCAACTCGTCAATGTCACTAACTATACTTAGTATTTTCTAAAATCTTGTAAGTGCAATATGATGTACACACAGAGATTTCTTGTTCTCTCAGATTTAAGTCCATTGTACTGTTACAAGACGACTCGTCAGGAACACCAGATTGAATCCGTCGACGAGCGAATGGAAAGCTCCAGAGAATTAGAACCGCTACAACAACAATGTCACCTTCAACGCAGTTTTTCCAGAATTCTCTGGAAAGAGAACTGTTTACGTAATGTGCCAATTATAACAGCGGCCTGGCGACACTTCTAAGAAACATTGCCATTATTTACTACTACTGTGCAAACAAGGAACATTCTTGTAATTGCTCGACTGTGTGCACTGGAAGTTTCTATTAAATTCCGGAGATTTCTCGATTGAAAGCCTAGCGTATAAAAGGCAGTTCAACAACTGTTGTGCAGAGAGATATCATAATACTTCATCGAGACCAGACGCTGTCATACTGCTGTGTTATCATTGTCCGTTTGTTGAGAAGTTATTCTCTGACCGAATCACCTGAAGCCAGCCACTGACACTGCACACTTGTGATAAATTGCCTTACGCCGTTTCAACACTGCGTATTGAGATCGTTATCATCATCGCCTAGCCTTGTCATTATTCGCTCGTGGAACCAGTTCCTACGCTACAGCACGCTGCAGGTCTACTACTGTACCATCGTCGACGTGCATGCACTACCAACCCTTGGACCAGACCAGAATAATATTAAGTAAAGGATTGTGAGTAAATCTAATTAATTATTGTAAATTTAAGTAAGATAAGGAGATCGTAAATAATAGTTAAGTTGTTGAAGTTTAATCTCGTTTTTCTGTGATCTTTCGCTGTTATTGGTTTGACTTGCGACCAAGGCATAACAGAATTGGGGGCCTATCCGGGAACGAAACATACTAGAAAATTCGAGAAATTCTGTTGTAAATCGTAAGCAACTGTGTTTGTCCAGAGTAGTTCGTTGTTTGTTGAACGCTTGATAAATTCGTGGCTAGTCCCTCGGTCGAGGAACTAGATTCATTAAAAAAGTCTGAGATTGTAAAGGTCGCAAAACATAATGACATTGAATTTCAGCCCTTAATGCGGAAGGACGAGATTAAAAGATATGTTCTGGAATATCTTGTAGATGAAAGTATCTTGCCCAGTACAGTACTCGAAACACTCATTACCGTGCCAACTGATAACACATTTGAATTAAAAAGGCTTGAAATGGAAATGAATAAGGAGGTTAGATTGAAAGAATTGGAAAAAGAAGAAAGAGAAATGCAAATGCAAAAGGAAAAAGAAGAAAGAGAAATGCAAATGCAAAGGGAGGAAAAGGCAAGAGAACATGTATTTAGGTTGAAGCAACTAGAGTTAGGGGTCATAAAAGCCTCAGACCCTAAAGTAGGCTTGGATACTGGGGGATTCGATGTTTCTAAGCACGTAAAATTTGTCCCCAAATTTCAGGAGGATAACGTGGAGAAATTCTTTAACCACTTCGAAAAGCTGGGTGAGCAACTAAAGTGGCCAAGAGATAAATGGTCCATACTCATCCAGAGTAATTTCACAGGCAAGGCTCAAGAAGTGTATTCCGCTCTGTCAATAGAGGACAGCATGGATTATGATAAGGTTAAAAAGGCCATTTTACAAGCCTATGAATTGGTGCCCGAAGCTTATCGCCAAAAAATCAGAAAGTATCGTAAGGCGGATACACAAACATATGTAGAGTTTTCTTATCAAAAGGAAAGGCATTTCGATAGATGGTGTGCTTCCTAAAAGGTCTCCACATTTGACGCCTTAAGACAACTGATGCTGGTCGAGGAATTCAAACGGTGTGTGAATGATGACATTAAGACTTACCTTGAGGAAAATAAGGCTGACAAGTTGAGTGAAGTTGCAAATTTGGCTGATCAATATGCACTTACCCATAAATTCAGTAAAGTGGGTCAGACTCAAAACAAGGGTCAGTGTAGTAGGCCAAATAAGAAATATGGCAATAGTAGTGGCACACCAGGTAACAGTGGATCTCAGTCTGGTTCTATCTGTCCAACAAATTCTGGTAAAAAACAACCAGATTCGAGTCGTCAAAAGAACGACCAGGTCAGCTCAAACAAAGCTGCCTTTAAAGACATAATTTGTGGTTTCTGTCACAAAAAGGGCCACACAATTGCAAATTGCTTCCAATTGGCAAAATTAAAGGAGTCTGAAACAGCCTCCAATGTCTTAGCCAATGTAGAGAATTCTCCTGAGGTAGTCGTGACTTTACGGCCTAATTCTAACGAACAAATTAAGGAAGAATACCTTCCATTCGTGTCTGAGGGGTTTATTTCCCTAGATGGGAATTCAGCTCATCCACCCGTCAAAATTAAAATTTTGCAACTTTGCGTGACACAGGCGCAACTCAGTCGTTGCTTCTTGATGGAGTTTTGCCATTATCGGACTCTACTTCCACACGAGCAAATGTACTAATTCAGGGGGTTGAGTGGGAAAGGTAGTAGCCAATGCAATTTCGACAGATAAACCATGTGACTATAACAACACAGAGCAATTAGAAAAGGAATTTCCAAATTTATTCCCTGCCTGTGCTGTCACTAGAGCTATGTCACAAAAGCTTGCCATGGATGATAAACCTAAACATCCACCCTCCAAAAGTGAGGATACAGTTCCCAAAAGTGGAACAAATAGGGAATCATGTTAGGATGATAATCTTAAACATCCACTCTCTAAAAATGAGGGTATGATTTCTGAAAATAAGGATGATAAACTTAATCAACCTCTAAAATTGAGGAATTAGTTCCTAAAAATAGAACAACACTCCCAAAGGAGGAGTCAGAGTCTGGAAAAGATTCTAGTAAAAATATTCATGAAAGTGAAGATTCTTGGTATGATCTCAGCCAATCTTTTATGACTAATCTTAATGATAGTCAGAACTGTGAGTCTCCTGGCCCCACACATAGTGAGGGGGTAGAACAGGAAAAATCAAAAATGTCTGACACACTCCAAAGAGACCAGCTGTTAGTCCAACAACAACATGATGAAGAGCTCCAGCCATTAATAGCTGGTGCACTCACTGAGGATGAATCGAAAGATGTCCCAGTCTGCTTTTATTTTAAAAACAATATTTTGATGCGTAAATGGCGACCACCTGATGCACCATTAGATGAAGAGTGGAGAATTTACCATCAAATTGTGGTACCTAGGACTTATAGAAAAGAAATACTGAGTATTGCTCATGAAATGCCGTTTGCAGGGCACCTAGGGGTCAATAAGACTTACCACAGGATTCTAAATCACTTTTATTGGTAAAAACTTAAAAGTGATGTGGCCAAATTTTGTAAGACCTGTCACTCATGTCAAATGGTTGGGAAGCCGAATTAGAATATTCCGCCTGCACCCTTAAAACCAATTCCTGCTTTTGAAGAACCCTTTAGTAGAGTCATCATTGATTGTGTAGGTCCCCTACCTAAGAGTAGGGCAGGGCATCAGTATATATTAACCATTATGTGTGCTGCTACAAGGTTTCCAGAGGCAATACCTCTGAGAAATATTAAGACTTGGACAGTCTTACAAGCTTTACTTAAATTTTTCACATTGTTTGGGTTGCCGCAAGAGATCCAATCAGATCAAGGGTCTAATTTCATGTCAACTGTATTTCAACAGATGTTGTATGAGTTAGGCATAGACCAAATTAAGTCTTCGGCTTATCATCCTGAAAGCCAAGGGGCTTTAGAAAGGTTTCACCAAACATTGAAGAATATGTTAAAGACATATTGTTATGATAATGAGAGAGATTGGGATGAAGGCATTCCATTTGTAATGTTTGCTGCCAGTGAGTCTATACAAGAGTCACTTGGGTTCAGTCCATTTGAACTTGTCTTTGGACACACAGTTCGTGGACAATTGAAATTGTTAAAGGAGAAGTGGTTATCAGATCCAGGTGAAAACATACATCTACTTGATTATGTATCCCGCTTTAAAGATCGTCTTCATGGTGCATGTGAACTTGCTCAGGAAAATCTGAGGCACTCTCAGAAGAAAATGAAAGCGTGGTATGACAAGACCACTGTGAAAATAGAGTTTAAGCCTGGTGATAAGGTGCTAGTGTTTTTACCTGTTTCTGGTTAGCCACTTCAAGCTCGTTTTCAAGGACCTTATGTCATTGAGAGAAAGGTCAGTGACACAGACTACGTCATTTTGACACCTGACAAGCGTAAATCTAAAAGAGTATGTCATATTAATATAAGAAGAGATATTATGAAAGAGAAGATTGTGACATTTCTAAGGATGAAAGTTTACATGATGTATACATCATGTAAACTTTCATCCTTAGAAATAAACTAGATACAGGTGATCAAGTGTGTATTATCAATGCTGATCATGAACTAAGTAATGATGAGATCAAGGCTAATAATGTTCCTGACATGTGTATTAAGTTACAAAATTCTGATGTGTTGAAAAATCTCGACCAGAAATTAAGTCATCTGGATCACAAAGAAAAGTCAGAAATGAAATCATTAATCAATGAGTATGGATGCTTGTTCTCAGATGATCCTTCTAGGACAAATTTGATTGAACATGATGCTGATGTGGGAGATGCCACACCAATCAAGCAGCATCCTTACCGAGTTAACCCTCGAAAACGACAACATCTCAGGGATGAGGTTCGGTACATGCTAGACCATGACATTATAGAACCTAGTAATAGTGAATGGTCTTCCCCTTGTATATTAGTCCCCAAGCCAGACGGTGGGTACAGATTTTGTACTGATTACCGAAAGGTGAATGGGGTCACAAGAACGGATTCCTACCCGATACCCCGTATCGATGATTGTATTTGTAGGATTGGGAAAGCTACTTATGTATCAAAGTTTGACTTACTAAAAGGGTACTGGGAGATACCACTCACTGAGAGGGCTCGGAAAATCTCGGCATTCGTGAAACCAGACGGGTTATTTCAGTATAAGGTTATGCCGTTTGGCATGAAAAAATTTACCGATGACCTTTCAACGCTTAGTAAATGACCTTACATCAGAAAATTGTGAAGTATATGTTGATGACCTTATTGTGTACAGTAACTCATGGGATGAACATGTACAACATGTTAAGGCATTATTTGACAAGGTTGCCAAAGCTAATTTGACTGTCAATTTGGTCAAAAGTGAGATTGCTTGTGCCCATGTGATGTACTTAGGGCAAGTGGTTGGTCAGGGTAAAGTTAGACCAATTAAGGCCAAAGTTGAGGGCATTGACAAATTCCCTGCCCCAACTGATAAAAAGCAGCTCATGCGCTTCCTAGGCATGGCTGGTTACTACAGACATTTTTGTCCGAATTTCTCTGACATTGCTGCACCATTGACAAAATTGTTAAGGAAAATGAAAAGTTTGATTGGACGGATAATTGCCAGGCAGCATTTGAATCATTGAAAAAGGCACTAATGAGTTCACCAGTGTTGATTGCTCCAGATTTTGAGAAGCAATTTAAGTTGGCAGTAGATGCCAGTGACAATGGCATAGGAGCAGTTCTGCTTCAAGCTGATGAGCATGGTGTTGATCACCCTGTTTGTTATTATTCGAAGAAATTTGACAAACACCAGAAAAATTATTCAACAATTGAAAAAGAAACATTAGCTTTGATACTTGGTCTTCAACACTTTGATGTTTATTTGAGAACTACTAGTTTCCCTATCACTGTATACACTGATCATAACTCTTTGACATTTTTATCTAAGATGAAGAACAAAAATCAAAGAATGATGAGGTGGAGTTTATTTCTGCAATCATATAATGTAGATATTAAGCACATTAAAGGGAAAGACAATGTTGTACCAGACTCTTTGTCAAGAATTTGATCTGATGCAGTATGTTGAAAATGTCACTGTAAGTTTTGAAATTTTGTGTTAACTACAGCACAATGTGTATGGATGATGTTACGTATCTTTACCTTGCAAGACAAGTTGTATGTTATGATTATACCTTCCATTGAATATTGGACTACATACTGTACATACTGTAGTTATTACTGTAAAGTTATACATTGTAAGTATTGTAACTTAAGTTTTGTCCGAGACGTCCAAAACTCTTTCAAGGGGGGGGGGGGGGAGTGTTACAAGACGACTCGTCAGGAACACCAGATTGAATCCGTCGACGAGCGAATGGAAAGCTCCAGAGAATTAGAACCGCTACAACAACAATGTCACCTTCAACGCAGTTTTTCCAGAATTCTCTGGAAAGAGAACTGTTTACGTAATGTGCTAATTATAACAGCGGCCTGGCGACACTTCTAAGAAACATTTTCATTGTTTACTACTACTGTGCAAACAAGGAACATCCTTGTAATTGCTCGACTGTTTGCACTGGAAGTTTCTATTAAAATTCCGGAGATTTCTCGATTGAAAGCCTAGCGTATAAAAGGCAGTTCAACAACTGTTGTAGGAGAGAGATATCATAATACTTCATCGAGACCAGACGCTGCCATACTGCTGTGTTATCATTGTCCGTTTGTTAAATTCAACAACTTAACTACTATTTACGATCTCCTTATCTTACTTAAATTTACAATAATTAATTAGATTTACTCACAATCCTTTACTTAATATTATTCTGGTCTGGTCCAAGGGTTGGTAGTGCATGCACGTCGACGATGGTACAGTAGTAGACCTGCAGCGTGCTGTAGCGTAGGAACTGGTTCCACGAGCGAATAATGACAAGGCTAGGCGATGATGGATGATAACGATCTCAATACACAGTGTTGAAACGGCGTAGGCCTAGGGCAATTTATCACAAGTGTGCAGTGTCAGTGGCTGGCTTCAGGTGATTCGGTCAGAGAATAACTTCTCAACAAACGGACAATGATAACACAAAATTGCTAGCTAATTGTCACATATCTGCATATGGGCATAGCTGATCCTTCATTTACAGGATTTTTGGTGCCGGTGTAAACGAATGCAGACAGCTGATTCGTGCCGGTCCAATACGCGCGTGAGTCTAGTACGACCGTCCGTGAAGTCTTCTTGGTGCGTGTTATGTGCTTCATTATTTTGCCGTCAAAGTGACGTTGCGTGACGTCAATGCTTAGGGTAAATAGTATTATATTACTTTGAAGGACCTTAGAGAAACTTTGATGACGTGACATACACTTTCACAAAAGCATGGCATGTTGACTGTAACCATATTTCTGAGGCACAAACAAAAGGTGACATGTTCGAAGTGACAGTGTAATAAATGGGTGGTCATAATTGATATGGTATGGCCTTTTTCAAAATTGAAATGTCATCAACAAATGACAAGTGTGCGTAGCAGGTAAAGGCATCACAATGATAGCTTCAACACCTTCTGTGGTCCAAAATTTGTCTTACGGCACCTTAAATATTTTAGTGCTCTCTTGCTATCAATTTCAGCAGGGGATCCCATGGATTGGGCCATGAAGCAAATGCCCATCGATAGGGTATAGGCTCCATGATTGGACAGAATAATAATTAATGGTATTACTATGGTACAGGGGAGTTACAGATCGATCCAGGCTTGTAGGTACAATTTTTCCACAGCACGATAGTACAATTACAGACCATGTTTCCTTATAGATTCTGCAATATTTGCTTCTCTGACATCCTCTTACTTGTAGGCTGTGGACCAACCACCAACGGGAAATTTTATGAGATAAATATTTTGAGGACTTTGTCCAAGAAAATGTTGAAATTAGGTGGTATAACGGTTGCTCAGTTGTGAGAAAATCATTGAAGGGTATTTGTTGAAAATGGTTGCCAAATTAACGATGTAGTCAAAAACATTCCAGATTTAACAATATTAAAATTGCAGATATCCTTAGGTGACCGTGCCCTGTAGGTACCCAAAGACAGTACGGTAACGTACAAATGGTAGTAGGCTATGCCTCAAAGGGCTTTTCACAATGGCTGACTGACAGAGTTCAATATAAGTAGAAAGCTTATACATATCACATTATGCCATACATGAAATGACGGTATATCTTGAGGGAACCTCGGGGAGTCTTAAGGCAGTAAAGCTATACACGTCATTGACCTAGGCATGGAGTATCCTGCCTCCATTTCAAGACGAAACATTGGACTGTTGGAGGCAGGTTGCATCCTTATTAGAGGATCTACCAGCAGGTAAGGAGGAGTGAAAATTAATGCTGCCGGGAGACTTGAGGTCACCAGCTGCACTCGGATACTGAATGCTCCTTTCTGAAGTATGGCCGAATGGACCACGAGGCCAGCACAAAGCAAACGGGGTGTTGGTGTTTAAACAATCCTTTTGACTAAAGAGCGAAAAATAACACTATATGGGAAAATACTTCAGTATGACTGCCTTTACATATTATGAAAAACTTCTGAAATGTTAAATGAGGTACATATCACCAATATGTCTATAAAACGTATCATTTTTCGGCGCACTCCGCACGCACCAATTTCAAAAATGTAGTTGTCAGATTATTGAATCCTGTAAAACAGCATTAATGAAATTATTGTTCCCAGTTCCATGCATCCCCTTACAGCATCCATAGTCCCAACAACCATCCCTCCACATCTTTAAATTGTTCGGCCGTTAGATCGAGTAAGGCTGTAATATTAAAAAACCGGCATGCTTATATTGTTATTTTTGTTGTCCGATGGTGTGCATCCAAGCCATTCAAAGAAAATAGAACACGTTATTCTAATGCCTACAACTTTATAAAGTCCCACTCACTTCGCTCCGTGGCTTCCTGGGATGTTGCCCTTGTAACCAAAACATTCATCAGGAGGGTCCCTGGACCCCACATCAAAGATGGCGCCTCTGATGCCCCTCAACTCTTGATACTGGCTTGCCACTCCGGTGAAAGTCACTATCATTAGGTAAGTGTGGTCTGAACCCCTCCCCCACCCCTTGACTAAATCCTAGCTAGGCCTTTGCCACGAAAAATGTAGTATCTGGCAACCACATGGGTCGCCCTCAACACCATTTCGTGCAATCGTCATCATGTGGGACGGACCCCATCTTCACGCGTAGCTCTGTAAAAGATTTCCACCCTGTTTGTGGATGTACGTCACGAACCGAAGGAACGTCCGAGAAGACTAACAAGCTGTTGTCGACATGCCCTTGGAGGGCTCTTTACGGTCCTTAACAACTGTTTTGCACACTTATGTAACACTAAATTCTACTGCTAGGGTTCCCTTTCCGCAGAAGGTGCCTCAGCCAAAAATTCAATGGGTTTGTAGTGATATTCAGTCTGGAACGCCACGCCCTGAAGGAGGTCCCTCGATGAGAAATGTGCCCACCAGCCGTCCTTTAAGGTAGACCGGCCGGATATTCTGTGACACCTCCAGCTGTCCAATGGAACCGATATGTTTCTTGAGGCGGGCCGGAAGTGAAACAGCAGACAGAAGTGTGGGGGTGGGAGCATTGGGAGATGGATATAAAAAAAAAATATCAGCAACACAAGTCAAAATGCAGAAGACCTAGGTTCTTAAGGTTCGTGCTGCTTGCCCCCAGGTAGGAACCGTGCCTGTGTACGGAATGGATGAAATTTCATCAAGTTAATCACCCGACCCGTCTGTTGCTTGTTATGCTGGTTTCTAAAGAGCAGGATGCCTCGTCTCCTTAGTTTTGTCTGCTAAGGAGAAGCTGTTAAGTAGGTCTCCCTCAGTAGTCTTATTTGGTGAGGTATCTTTGATAAGCCGCAGTGCAAGCGGTGTGAAAGTACGCATCCTCCCACCTTCCCATCTAGAGTGGGGCCAGTATGTCCGTTATAGGCTTGAGCCCCACAGAAGCAGCTTTTCATGAGAGCAAGGCAGAAGGACGAACGAAAGAGATGTCTTTTCTCTCCCGACATCGTGGAGATGGTTTCTTTGCCATTGGCAAAGCTTTCTCTAGTTTCCAAGACCTTGTTGATGGTTGAACCGTGATAGGATGAAGTTGGGTGTCCACCTCCCTGCAAGGGGCAGTGCCATGGGTTCTAGACGATAGCCGTTTTATCACGATTAGGCAAAGGGAGGCGGGCCTAGGAGAACGACTCCTGAATGTCTGCAGAAAGAATCAATCTCTCTTGATCGCTGGCACAAATGTTAGGTCGGCATTCCAAGGGTTGTAAAGGAGAAACCTCAAAGTGGGTAACCATATCTAACAATTAAGTCACTCGTACTCTCCATGCTCTTCTAATTTGTATCTCCCCATGCGTTCTCCAAACTAGCCACCATACTGCAACTAGGTCATATGCTCTGAAGCGCTCTTGGGTGGTTTGGGGGATTTGATCTCTCTAAAATTCTTCGTCAACCTGTATGAAGCAGCATCGCGGAGAACTAGTACCGGAATACAGGTCGTTTGAAGAAGGTACGGCCTGTCTCTTCTTGCCTCTTGACCTTTGATACCAGAGTCTTCAGAAACTAACCGTTACAGAACTATAAACTCATGACGGGCAACTGCTCCAAGCTTCTGCTCTCATAGTTGGAGTCCATACCTGGATAGTGTTCAGGGCCAATCTCTCTTTAGCTTAAACAGCCCCCTCAACTTCAGTTCCGTGATACCATCCTATTAATATTTGGATTTAATTGTAGGTCACTTCCATTAATAATGATCCAAGATTTGCTAAATTTCTGTACCATTCGCCGAATTATTGTAGGCATAAATTTAAACTCGTGGGGATGCTAGGAGTCAATATGATAAAAGCGCCTTCACTCGTTTATCCACCATCTTCAAGTACAAGATGGTGACGACCACCTAATGTTTCTCGTCATAAAGACTGTCTCACACCAGAAAAGGGTTTAAGCCATTTATTGCAGCTCATTACATTTTTAAACAGTAAGATAATATACCTAATGTGTATATAGGACGGCGGTTTTGAATTCAAAATGGCACCCAGTTAAAGAAAATACTTTTGAAATTGGTATTTCTCTCTTCTATCTAGCTATAAAATGTTTCTGCACTTGTATTCAGTTTCCTCTTAACAAATTTAGCATTTTGTTATATGAGCATCCCCCATCTGCTACCTGCCTATACCTAGAAAGGTTATGGACCTCAGTAAAGTGTAGTACATATTAAGCTCACATGCAATTTATAACCCTTTACCTTTGTGTTCTTAAAAAAATGCTGGTCTTTGGACAGTACCCTTCAAATTTTGTACCCACCACTTTTTTGCATCTTGCTTACAACACATGCTAGTGGGTGATGTAAGAGCACTTGAGGGTATCCGATTGGTTCAACTGATTATCAAGTTAAGTAGGGGCAATTGCTGTCTGCTAATGCTTTTTAGTTACAATCTGTCCTTCCACCCACCTAGACTAAAGCAACTTATGTTACATTATAAGTATTGCTAGGAGCCACCGTTCTTAGGTGGACACTCAGCCCACACTATACAATGCTGTAGTTCGTCTGTCGTGGTTAGAAGTCTGATTTCCTTTTAAGATGCCCTTCATTCCCTCATATGTCCATATGTGGTGCAGACTTGAATTGCACTACTGCCATCTCTAATACTTAAGAATAATTTCTGTCACATTTTGGTCATAAAATATAAATTTTTGTTAGGTAGTTTTGGTCTTGAGCCTTGTAAAATAGCAGCGGGGACCAGTCATGAAGTGCGAGGGCTTGGGGGTTAGCTCTATAAGAGGCACACGAGGCTGATTCACAAAATGTACCAAAACACGGTTGATTTGATTGCAGCCCATTCGTCTTGTTTTATTGATTCCTCTCTCTCCTCAAATCACGTTGCAAAACACAATCAGGAAAAATTAAAAGGCCGGTCATATTGATGATCTATTATAAATTCATTATACACAAGGTTGACTACATGTTTCGTCTGAGAAGTCTAGAACACGGATGGCGTGGGATGGAAGCTTCCGATTTAAGGTAGGCAGTCTACGTTTATGGGATAGGATTCTGATTGGCTGAAAGTACCATGCCACAAATAAATGCCCAATCACATAGGGGAGGGAAAACCAGACAGACTAGATGTTGTGTGCAGCGTCTCAAGTTTATGGAAATGAGGTATTGCACCATAACCTGCAATCCCTGAGATAAACAACAAAATGGCGACCCCTCAATCAGAACTACAACCACTGCTTTACATGACATTATCTTTCCTTTTGTAACTGTGATTGTTCGTCTTTTTGGCTGGCAGCGGCTTTGACAAGAATTACATATGTGCCACTGTTCCGTTCTCTTCCCTCTTTATAAAGGAAAGCTGAAAGAATAGTCCAGAATTTATGATTGATATGTTAAGGTGGAACTTGAACTGAGCACTCTGGTGAAACATTTATTCAATTACTATTTTCAGTTTTCGAGATAATAACAGCTGAAGCTATCAAAGTTTCTGACAAAAGTGAACTAGAAGCAAACAGGAGGGCTGTCAAGAATTCTAAGTGATAACCGTGACCACCGTCCTTTTTATGTTTTGTTTGTAAAGCTTACCTTCCATTTTACGCACAAAAATGCAATGCTTTCACACTAGTAAACTTTAAAACTTTGCATATCCACCCAGTGCAAAGTAGCAATCCATGTCACCCAACGTCAAAGCAATAATTAACTTGAAAAATGAAGATATGCAAAACATTTGTCATCTATTATGAATACATGGTGGTATTACACACACATTATGAAGTTCACTTTTGGTAGAAAATGTGTTAACCTAAGCTTTTGATATCTCTAAAAACCGAAATAGTAACTTAGTTTGAATTTCACGAGAATATTATATTAAGTTCCTCTGCCACATATCAAAACTAAGTTTGAATGTAAACTATTCTTTTAAGCGTGTTTAAAACTTCACACTATTAACAGGAAAGTACACGTCGACAGATTGTACTAGAATTAATACTCTTTCAACTTGGAAGTTATTTCACGAAGTTACAGAACCCAATTGAGCAACACCAAGAACCTTGCCAGCTATTGGCTTTAGCTGACCAATGTACAAGAGAGTTCCGCGAATCATACAACCAATTTATATACCCGCATTTTGAGCATTAAGTACACTGGTGCATACAAATATATATATACAATGTATACAAATATTCTGATAATGCAACACACTAATGCATGCACCACATAACATATCCGATAGTGCACAGTTCTATATGATAGGTGTGTCGCTTAAACCGAAGGCAATCATATGACAAATCATCTTAGCCGACTGATATCAAACAGCCTCGCTGGGTTTGTCAACAGTGCTGAATTTTGAAACAAGTTTTTTTGCCCCAGTGTTCTTTGGTAGTCAATTTTCATTAAGCAGCGAGTTCCATGCAATGTCTAAACCACGGGTTGCATATAGGTTTGCATTGAAACCTGGCTGTTTTGTTCAGTTGTTTTCGTTTTTTATTTTTTTTCCTTTACGTTGTTCGAGTTCAATAGATTATAACGACTCCACTCAAAAGCTTCTAATTGAAGAGAAAGCTAGAAGATGACGCTTGATGTTTATCATACTTTCGGTTAGCTTTCAGATATCTTTAAATTGCGAATAGTAGTCTGTTCCTTTCACGGCAAGCTGGAATCTGGAACTTCAACACTACATAGTTCAAATTGTGCAAAGCACTTATCTACACTTTATTCTCGGCTGGGAACCATTATTAGTAAATAAGAGGATATCCATATGAGGTTCCAAATGACTTCTAAAGAACAATAAACAAGGCAAGGCGATCGTGTACGGATGTGTGTTCCAAGTTGTGCAGAGGAAGCAAAGTGTATAGGGACATGGCTCAAAGGATCTAATATGTCAACCAGGTCTAGGGTAGCAACTTGTGCATTATCAGCGATCGTTTTGATCGGCTACGTTTGTCTTGGATCGTTACTTTTTAACGCAGTAGAAAATAAAAACGGAGAGGGCAAAACGAACGAGAAGACTAAAATAATTGAAAAATTGAAAAAAAATGTCGACTTGTTGAAAAACTTCACAAACGCCTCCATTGCTTTCGACGATGGAGAGTTTATCAGGTTGCTGGACGAAACATATGATACAACGATGGAACTTTTCCAAGCTGAACAACTGTCATACCTCCCCTGGAATTTTTTTACGGGAATACACTTTTGTTTAACAGCAATCACGACCATAGGTAAGTTGTAGGCTAAACTAAAAGGCCTATCGATAGAGAGATTTCGTATTCCACTATAAACTAAAGAACACACTGTCAACACAGAGGTCAATGTTTAACGCCGGTTTGTTATAAACTATTCGAAAATGACGGTAATGGTAAGTCTGATTCGTCTCTATCAGAAAATCCCCCGCTCCTTGCATGATGTGTTTATGTGCAGTTAATTATGATTCTGTATACTGTATATTACGGACCCACTTCCTGCTAATTATTAACTTTTAGCAATGTTAGTGCAAGTCCGTAACCAATGGTGGGTCTAGGCGCGGCACCCCATCTAGAAAAGTTTTTACTCTACAATAAATTCAAAATTACCACTGCCTTAATGCACTTTAATATATCTCGTCCCCACCCCCACTTCTTAAAAATGTGCTTTGTCTGATTACGGGCCTGTGTTAGTGGAGACTCTTCAACCAACAAGCGCAAATGATATCTTTTGTTGTAATTGCAATTTCTCTTCGGTGTCATGTATGGTGCGCTGGTAATGATTTCCGGGTCGCCGAATGTGGACAAGGCTGTTCTCAAAACCGGTTTGATTTTGAAACCGGTTAAAACCCGTTTGGCTTAATTCGGTTTTGAAATTTTTGCAAAACCGAAAAACCGGGTATTGTAAAATAACCACTTTAAACAGAGCGAGGTTTGACTTCTGTTTCAAGATTTGACAATTTTACACTTTTTCGCCACAAAGTTTGACCTGTTTTGGAACAAATGTATATGGGAATATCGTCGACCGTAAATTCCAAAAAACATCCCACAATTTCCAGTACGTGGCTAGACTTCGTGCAGGGTTCATATGCAAGGCCATTGTACTTTTTGAAAACTGGTTTCGATTTAAAAACCGGTCTTAGCAGCTGCAGAAACCGGTTTCTCGTTTTGGGCTAATCGTCACAGCCTTAAATGGGGACCTTCAATTTTGTCGATTACTGCACATTATTATACTTACTACCCACCTTCGACACAACCCACAAGGGTTACCGGTAGTTCACCAAGGACAATAACAAGCTGTGGACGAGAAACCTGTCAGGTAAACTTTTTTTCCTCGCTTGAAACAGTTGGGTAAGCAATAATAAATGGAAAAACCAAAGATTGGAAGTTAGTAAATGACTATTACTAAAGATTTACTCAGTCAAAAGACTGAAAAGATGCTCCAAAAGTCTTGGGTAGGCTATTTGTGGACAAACGTTGCCTTTTAACATATCACTTAATTTAACTAATTCATCCCTTTTCTACTGCAGCGACAATACATGTCTATATTATCAGCATGTTGTAATTATGGAAAACTGACAAACACACAAACAAACAAGGCAGGGGCGGATCCAAGGGGGGGTTAGGGGTTTAACCCCCCCCCCTTGATTTTCGAGGATTTTTTCATTTTGTATAATATATTGTTTATTTTCCCGGGTATGTTTTGAAGGTTATTTTCAGTTACAACAATGCAATTAACATGCCATAATTAAAAGTTTGCTGAAAGCTTATTTTTTATTCTATCGTCCCGATTCTCTCTCATTCAAAATCCTTATAAAGTCAGTGAGTCCTTCAAGAGGAGGTCCAGCTCTGATGTTGGTTCCCATATGCAATGAAATCGCATCCAGTAGTGCCTAACCCTGTTTTAAAAACTGGAAACTCGACTACAGCTTTTCGCTTGTACTCTCGCTGAAAAATTCAAAAATTGTGTTGTCTGAAAGTGGTTGTCGTTGAATTGGAATCACTTAATATCATCAGAAATCGAGAAGGCTAACCATACTTTGGACATCCGTTGGATGTAAAGACGTTCAGGGAAAATTAGACTGTTCAGTTGGAACATACATCTAAAGAAGTTACCATTGTTCTGGAAGGTATTATAATCCAAAATTCGCTTATATACTGAATCCCTTTCATTTGTTTCACAAGATATATTCCTTTTTTTATCCAAGAGTACGTTATGACCAAGATCACGTTTAAACATTAGTCCATGCAAAAGTTAGTTAGATGGGATTTTACGACTCACCAACACGATTGTGTTATATAGTGTCACCTAGAGAAGAAAATGGTGCAATGTTACGGTACAATTAGGTAAAAAAAGTTGGGGTACAGTTCAAATTCCTCTGAAATGTTCAGGCAAATGCGAGAGTCGTGTCAAAAGTTTCTTTACAGTTTGCTTTCCTTGAGAAAGCCCAGAATAAGGGAAGAATCTGTCTGCTCAAATAAAGTTTTCAGGTCTGGCACAGCATAGTACTTCTGGCGAACATGGGAGTATTCACAACAGTCAACGAGAATGTGACTGACAAAAGAAAAAAGTAAAGGGGTAAAATTCAACAAAAAATCTAGGTAAATGCAGGAGACATGTCAAAAATTTCTATATAGGCCACTTTCCTTCAGAAAGCCCAGAATGAGAGAAGGGTCTGTGCGCTCAAACAATGTCTCCATGCAAAAGAGTGGGTGTTTGCCAGAAGTTTCTTGCACATGGGAAGTGACAGTGACCTGTAGGCGGTATTTTAGCATATTTTCCTTCGTGCCTCTAATCGACATGGTTGTATGTACAGCAAGGGAGGGTATCAAAGAAACGTAATGTTTTCATGGAAATGACAAACATACAAAACATGAAACATGAAGATGGCCTAAGTATAGATTGTGAGGTATGAGGAGGGTCAATTTTTCTTGGTTCACGCCGCGCAGTGATGGCGCCAGGTGGGGGACAGGGAGCCATGGCCCCTACAGTCGGGGAGTCTTAGTCGATACGGTAAAGTGTGTAGTCCCCAACGGCGACAAGTCGCCCCGACGGTTTACCTGTTTTTTGCTCTCAAGAGGACAATTTCCCTTAAAAGAACCCAAAATTTTCGGCGCGCTAGGCGCTCGGTAGAGTCACTCCAGTTTCTTCAGTACTTCCATTCTACATTGCTAGATAGAACAAGACCTGTCAAACTTAACAAGTAACATGTAGGTAGAGCACACACTCTATTTAGAGGTCGTAAATTCCATCCCATATCGCAAAGTCTACTTGCTGTTGTCTTGAGTGTGTCATGCGGTACGGTCAGTTGGTGAGCGGCTCAAGGAGAAAAGTTTGGGTATTTCATAGGGTAGTCCAGGTGGTTTCGATAAAATGTATGTATCCCTGATATGGTCTACAACCCCTACAGTTTTTTTTTTCTTTTTGGTCTTTATGATTACATATATTTTTTGTGTAAAACCAAAAGAAAAAAAATTCGCGCTCTTCGCGCGCTTTGCAATTTTACGTTTCAGATTGAAAAGTACACTATCAGTGCGCAACTCGGCTCATGAAATATTCAGTGATATTATGCAAAATATGCCCTGCAATGACTTGGGATATTTAGGCTCCTTCATATCCCCTCCTTACCACCCCCTCGACATAGGGGCTGTCCGAACTTCGGGTCACTGCATGATCCGGCCCCCTGTCGGGAAAACGCTGTCGCTACCGACCTGGTCGGTTTACTTATTTTGGCTTCAAAAGGGTCATTTTTGCGATAAAACCCAAAATTTTCGGTCCACTTTGCCCAATCTTCCTCAGTTCCGTTACTACTGATAGCTTAATATAGTACAAACCCTTTCAACCTTTTCAAGTAACTTAATATAAGTAGAATACATGGATTTAGGCTATGTAAATGTCGGTCATTTCATCTTATTTTGCTAAACCTAGTTAATGTTCTCTTGTGTCTGTCGTGCGGTACTGCTAGTGACTCGAGGGGGGAAGGTCAGCGTAGATTATGCGCGATATGGCCCAACTGCCTTGACAATTGACCTATATATATGCTTCAAATAAGTACAGATTCTTTTTAGTGTAGGCCTATCCAAAAAAATTTCGCGCGCTTCGCGCGCTTTGAAATTTCACAGTTTAGATTCTTGGAAAAACGATAAATCAAGGCGGAAATATATTTCTCTAGTATATACAAATATTATGAAATATGGCCCCGCAATGTCATCATCTAGTTTCTTCAAATCCCTCCTCACCAATTCCTCGAAGACATCATGGTTGTTGGGGCTTCGGGTCGCTGGCCCGCCGTCGGGAGTCTGCCCCCCCCCCCGTCGGGCAAATCCTGACGCCACCCCTGAAGCGTGGGAAAAGCGTGGGAAATGCCATTTCCTGCAATCTGGGGGTCTTCTGGACCAAAAGTTTTCTCTGTACGCTTCGCGCCAACTCATGGTGGCGCTCCGCTTAGATACGGTGGTAGCTATATCGCAACCCCCTCCCCCTTAGTTAAAACCTGCATCCGCCCCTGCAAGGCGTACTCATATAGAATCAGTGACCGAAAGGGATGTTACCCTGTCTCAACTCCCTATAACCCTATTTCCAAAACTTAACTTTAGCCGAATTCTCATTTTAAACTCAACACAAATCCTTGAAATCAACCTTGACCTACGGTCATTAACTGATAAAATCCCAATTGAAGATGAGCTCTATAAGTTGCATGGGGCTGTGTTATCATTTGTCTAATCAAACCTCGTTTCAACAAGATCAATCAGGTATGAATAGACACTGAATTATTTAACGAGCCAATAGTATATTAAAAGGTCACGCTTTCAACTTGACGGTCGTAAAGAAGTTATTTATGCTGATAGTCTTAACAGTGTTAACAAAAGACACTGAGGCTGAACACTTCACACTATTCAAGAAAACTCCACAGACTTTTCTCCATAGGTTCACATTAGATTGAACATACGTTGTCTGCAGGTTATTTCATGGTGATAAGCGATAAGTGCTACGTGCTTTCATAAGCATCAAGCGAAACAAATATTTCAAGTCGTAAAGCGTATCAACAAATTAAATTGTAAATTATACGAAGCGAAAACTCGATGAATTACTTTGAAGAGATATTACGTGCATCGAAAAAAGGAAAAACATAAGGTCTATTGTTTTTCTTTATTTGTCAATACACTAATTATGCGAATAGTGATGAAGTGGCTTATTTAAGTGACTGAAAATGATAGTGTGAATGGTAAAATATGAAGAAACGATGCAAACACAGTGAAAATTTGCAGACTATTTTGAAAAAAAGCGTTGTCATTACAACTACCTTAAACCACGCCAATGGGAGCACAGTATGAAGCATTCAGTGGGTCAAGCAGCTACATTTGCCGAAGTACTGTGCATGTAGTGGGCTCATTTATTGTCGCGGTTATTCATGCATTATCTGGTAACAGTGTGTTTGCAAAGGTTGTATATTGCACAGTACACTTGAGTTTTTGAAAAAAAAACAAAACGCTTTTTATCATAATACCCGTTTTCAAGTTAGTAGATTCCACCCCCAACAAAATTTAAGAAGACACTCAAACGTTATTCTGATACTGTGGAGATGGCAGTGTCATGTATTTCACTTTTCTTAAACAAGCAATATCACTTTAATAACAAATGTAGCCCATATTCGTCGAGTTTTAATATCGCAAGACAATAGGCAGTTCTTAATATGAAAGGTTATTGACAGAGCAAATCCTTCAGCCCTGCAGTTTATATAACATGTAGGGTAGAAGTGACCGTCGGAGGAAAAAAAGGAGGAAAAAAAAGGGGAGACGCTACTACTGATCTAAATTCACCAGGGAGATTCAACTAGCATTTTCCAGTTTGACTTCAACGAGGAGTCGCAAGAGTTTGAACTTCTCTGTCAACACCAAACACAACCAAGACATGCTGGATTAGACTTGTTGAAACACTTACACATTTAATGCATCGTTTCTTATAATGGTGGCTAGAACCCACCCTGGGAGTCTTTGAATCCCCATCCAAATTAAAAGGATAGTTCGTATTATACGGATTCGGTACTGTCAGGCCCGTAGACAGGCCGGGGCACGAGGGGGCCGTGCCCCCCCCCGTGCGGACCTATACGGGAAATCGATCGAAAATAAAATTTTAGTATATGTAAACGATGGCCCTGGTATGACACCAAGCGATTTGTAACCAAAAATCCCAAAAGGAGTTAAATAATGAACGTATTTTGTTCTCTGTAACATTTTTGTTCGAAAATGACAAAAATTTTCGCGCTACGCGCGCTTTCATCTTTAGTTACATATAGCTTTAACACCCGTTTCAGATATGTTGGCTTAATTTATAAATGTACAGGTTCCACAACTAGGCTATTGTTCTTTCGTGTGGGTGTGATTCCCGGAAAAACACAAAATTGAATCCGTGAGAAGTTTCATCCTCTTTCTCTTACGATCGGGAAGATTCTTAATTCAGACTCGACATCATGATAATCATTGTTGTATGAAACGTTAAGTGTCTCAATGTCCAGGGGTGGTGGAAGGGGGCATCCCTTCGCGACCAGTCGCCCGGCGTCTTGGTTTTGTTCTTAAAGACAGACACTCATCACCCCAAATACATTTTGGTTGGGAGAAAGCAAAATTCTCAATTGGTCATATGTGAATGCTCTTTGATTGACATCAAAGCTCACAATACACAGCATGCGCAGAGAACGTTCTGGTTACATATTATGGCCTTGTATGCCCAACAGGATATGCCCTTAAGCAATAAACTAGGTTTGTGTCTGCACAAGGAGGGGCTCAACACAGGTTTGGAAGGAGTAACTTAGTCGAGACAATTGGAACTGTCTGGGACGAAGTGGGGCAGATTCTTCCATAGAAACCATAATTTTCTAACTTCCCTTAATAAGAACCACATTTTTTCAATTTTTCATCAATTACAGAACCCCAAATTTTTCGCCGGTTGCCCAAAATTTCGCGTTCGGTATCTAATCTGTAACCCATTGCTTCTGACGGGGCTTCGGGTTGTTGGACCTCTTAGGGGAGCTTACATCTTTCCAACACCCCTTGCTGAGTCTGTATGCAGGTTTTACCGTGGTAAATAATTTTCCTGCAAAATTTCGGCGCGCTTCGCGCGCAATCTCACAAGCGAAGTATATCACCCATGAATATTATTAATACAAAAATTTTAGTGAACCCTTCCAGCTAAAGCTAGGTGAAGGCTCAAAGTTAGATCCCGGACCTCAAGGGGCTTTCATGTAGTAATCTAGTACCTTGAGTAACATTCGCTCCGCGACGACAATACGGTTTGAAGCTAAATTTACTCGTACCAAAAATTTATTCCAGAATTTACTTTTTCTGGTTTTTTTTCATGCAAAATTTCGTTCAAAGTAGAAATACGATAATGACCATCTGGATTGTGAACTGTGAAGACATTGGTGTGCTCTCACTGTCATTCAAAGTCCTGCTCAAAGCTCCATGCTGGTGTTCCCGTATTGTTAATCATACTGGATCACACCAAGCCTTCCTAATGGCAGCCCCTGGTCCCCCCTCGCCGTTCGCAAAGTACTTAACCGGCTTCACCTGCGCTTCCTGAGCTGAAGATATATCGTGATTATAGTCTTGTTCCATTCACTTGTGGAAACTTTCTACGCCTCTGTATTGCAAGCGGAGGGAAAAATTTCCATCAGAAGGGTGAAATTTTCGCGCGCTTCGCGCGTATGTGCACACGTAAAACCGGTACCTTTAAGCTATGTGTGGTAAGCTTGAGATATACCGTAATCCCCTGTTGTTCCGGCAAACTGTAATCATGTGGTGGCACTACTGACAACAAACATAATCTTCTTCGGTGCCCCTCTATCAGGTTCGGTGCCCCCCTATATCAGAATTCCTGGCTACGGGCCTGAGTACTGTCCCAAATGAGAGTTGTGAGGACATATTTTTATCAACTGTCTTTGCCAGTATCGAGAATACTAAAGATTGATTCGGGCGGAAAGATGCCGTGATGGGCGTGATAGGCCTGGAAGACCTACACATATTTTGGTACGTTTTCTTTCCTATAAGTCGTCTACATTAAGAAGTTTTGTCAAAAAGCCCTGGCTGACCAAGTCTATATCGTCGATGACCTTAATCGTACCGATTTACTGGAGAAGAGAAAGTGCGCCAAGCAAGTAAAGGAGTTGTACCATCAAGTGGTCAAACTTCGTTTTTCTGACGGGAACAATGATGATAAACACGACTCCTTTATTTATTATTTCATACGCAGTCTACCACACTGTCTAAACCAATTCTTAAGCTAAAGATCACGCTTTTGGTCAAAATTTAGAATCAAAAGGCGTTCGGTTATCAGGTTATATCTCTATTTCAGTTTTCAAGGAGCAGTTTCCGGAACATGAGAGCATTATTGTACTTTTGCAATCAGCCCGTGTGGCCAGCTATCCGGCTTGCTTTTCCTTGGGTATTTATGACCCTATAACCCCGCTCAAGTCTCATCATGAGAAAATCCATCATTCTGGCGGAGTTTAGAAGTATCGTCGAAATTCTATATTTTTCTAATTTTTATTTTTTATTCTCCTCTTTTGTTTCTCTAGACCTTATATATATATATATATATATATATATATATATATATTTATATATATATATTTGTATGTACGTATATATAGTGAAACAAAAGAGTTCCACGCATACTCCGAGGTAACAATAAAATAAAGAAAGGAATGTAATAAAGAGCAGTAACTGGTTGATTTTAGGAGTACAAAAGGCTCAAAATGTATTTCGAAATTTTCGGTCCCCCTTAAGATTTTGCTGACAAAGGTCCCAGGGGGACCGAAAATTTCGAAATACATTTTGAACCTTTTGTACTCCTAAAATCAACCATTTATGCTCTTTGTTGCGTTCATTTCTTTATTATATATATTTATATATATATATATATATGGGTGTGGTCCACACAGATAGAAGGAAAGACTCAAAATAGTCGCTTTCCTGTCTTTCCTTATATAAATATATATATATATATATATATATATATATATATATATATATAGATAAGCATGAAAATATATATATATATATATATATATTGTACGGCTGTGCGTAGCAACTCCACGGGTAAATATTTTAAGGTAAAGGTAAAGGATGTAGATTGTTTATTGTATTTATTGCCCGCAGTGTGGCCTACAATATGTGGGTATGACGGGTAACCTTAAGGAAAGGATGGCTAACCATCGTAGTTTACTCCAGAGGGTGGTGAGGGAGGGGGGTGGGGATTTAGGGTCGGTTTTCTTCAGATCTTGCACCAAGTTGTATACCCACCTAGCTTCTCATTCTCCGGATCATTTTAAAGTCATATTACTTCAGACTATGGCTCCACCTTTTATACCTCCTTTTGCGACAAGCGAAAAAAAAAACAACTTTTGATTCATTCCAGGGAAAAACTAAAACACCTTGAAAATATTTGGATGTGGAACAAACTTTGCACGGTCTCACCCAGGGGTTTAAATGTTAACGATGGCTTTGATAGCCAAAATAAGAAGCCTAGATGTAGAGCTCGCTGAGCTTTTTGTCTCTTGCTTTTTTATCGATTCCATTAGGCCCGTTTTTCAACATTTGCTTTAGCAGTATTCTTTTGGACTTTGACGTGTAGCTTTGAGGCTATTATGGTTCATTGGTTTCGCACTTTAATTGTTTGCAGCCTTTTCTGTGCTTTTGGGTCGTTCACGTCATTGTCTTCATTACGTGGCTGTTACTTGTTAAAGGCACTGTTGTGCCGAAAATTTGTATTAAACTTCCTGATTCGGAAATATATTATTGCGTTGTTCAATATATGTTTCACTGAAGGCTTATATATATATATATATATATATATATATATATATATATGTATATATATATATATATATACAAGGATAAAGCAGACCAGTTAGCAATTCATAGTATATTCGTTGCTACTCTGAGTTTCGTGGACAAGTCCACTCGTCAGGCAATACTTTATCCTTGTAGTAACGCTCAGCAGCAATGTTTTGAGCACTCTCTTTGAGGCATCCGATAGCAATTTTGTCAATAAGTATATATATATATATATATATATATATATATATATATATATATATATATATATATATATATTGCACGAAGTTATTACCTTTGAAACTAGAGTTTCAAACTTATCCTATTAAAAGTTATGTTTCCTGTACTAGTGCTTGTATTATTTACGTAGCAACTTGTTTTAAGTGTAATTTGCAGTATGTTGGGTCTACTTCCACAGAATTTAAAGTAAGATTTAGAAATCACAAATCCGACCTCTTGAATAATCGCGGGAGATGCGAATTAGCAGTCCATTATAATTCTTCTCCTCATCAACTGTCAGACATTAAGTTCATCATTATAGAGCAGACTTACAGCAAGTCTAATACTGACACAGCCCTTACAAAAAGAGGTTTTTGGCTTGCCCAATTGAATACCCTATTCCCCCTAGGCCTAAACAAACGGAAGGAATTTAACTCTTCTAAAAGAATCAGCTACCTACGGTAAATTTCAGGGTAACTTTCTTTTACTCATTCTGGTGGTTTCCTATGCGTAATGTTCTTCTCCTATGCACCTTCCAGGCCCCCCTTCAGCTACCGTTGGTTTTAACCATATTTTTGAGGATTATCTTAACTTAAGTGCAGCATGTTTACAGCTGGTTTTAAGAATCTGTTTTTTTTTTTTCTTTCTTTTGCTATTTATCCACCCAGTGATTTTAAGCTTTATTTCTTACTGTCTTGAGTTTGTGCTGGCTGCTTTTATTCTTTGTATGTATTTGCAAGTCTTTTAGAATTTTATAGGTAGACTTTTGAACCCATTTTATCTGCTTCATTCGAGCTGATGAAGGCTGAATAAAACAGCCGAAAGCTTCTCGATGCAGGGTGTCTTTTTATCTTTGTGTGTTCAGTTGCTGTTCTAGTTTTATCATTTTAAAGTTTTACCTAACTTTTAACTAGAATGCTGTGAATCCTCTGGATCCTGGACATACACCGGAACATCGTTGTTATCCAAGCTTCTCATTTACCTATATATATATATATATATATATATATATATATATAACACTAAATTAAACATTTGGGAGACATTGGGATAAAATCCTTCCTTAGGTAGACAATCGGTTATATTCATTAAATTTAATATATTTCCATATCTAAGCATACAAATATTCATACAAAAATACCAATAATTCTTAATGAATGCCTTTAACTTATGGTATGTTTGTTTTAACTGTATCTTTTACACACAAGGTTTAATTAAATAAACAAAATATTATAAAGTATTTCGCAATACTTATTTGTCTCCCTATACTACATGTAAATTACATGCAACACATAACACACCTGTATTTCTATGGTAAATAACAGCACCTATGATGTATTTATGCAGCTTACACAGTGGCATAAAAAGGAGGGCGCTAATACGCTACCATAGAAATAAAAATCTTTTAGAAAGAATTTAGAGAAGGGGTTTAAATAATGGTGCAAAGAATTAGGGAGACATGAATTTGTCTCCCTTGTGAAAATGTCTCCTTAATATACCAATTATAACTGCAACTTGTCTCCCTAATAGGGTATTAATAGAAATATATATATATATATATATATATATATATAAATATATATATATATATATATATTTTATATATTTTATAGTTATATTATATATAGTTATATTATATATAACTCTCCTCTTTTATATATATATATATATATATTTCTATTAATACCCTATTAGGGAGACGAATTGCAGTTATAATTGGTATATTAAGGAGACATTTTCACTGGGGAGACAAAATCATGTCTCCCTAATTCTTTGCACCATTATTTAAACCTCTTCTCTACATTCTTTCTAAAAGATTTTTATTTCTATGGTAGCGTATTAGCGCCCTCTTTATTATGCCACTGTGTAAGCTGCATAAATACATCATAGGTGCTATTATTTACCATAGAAATACAGGTGTGTTATGTGTTGCATGTAATTTATATGTATTATAGGGAGACAAATAAGTATTGCGAAATACTTTATAATATTTTTTTATTTAATTAAACCTTGTGTGTAAAAGATGTAGTTAAAACAAACGTACCATAAGTTAAAGACATTCATTAGGAATTATTGGTATTTTTGTATGAATATTTGTATGCTTAGATATTGAAATATATAAAATTTTATGAATATAACCGATTGTCTCCCTAAGGAAGGATTTTATCCCAATGTCTCCCAAATGTTTAATTTAGTGTTATATATATATATATATATATATATATATATATATATATATATATATATATATATATATATATATATATATTTATATATATATATGGTATTTTAGAGAAACCGTGTGTTGATCGAACAATCATAGTAAAATAAATGAGCGAAAAGTTTGATGTCCTTTCTCAATCAACTGCATTTATGATCTTTTATTCACAAAATTTTCGGTGCTCCCAGCACCTTCTTCAGTGTGAGTAATTAACTGACAGAGTACACTTGAAACTTAAAAGATAACAGTCGCAATGCAAATGTATCTGTCTGATCTCGCTGACGAAGGTTCCAGGGGAACCGAAAATTTCCAATTAAATCCTAGATTATTTTGTACTCTTTAAGTCAAATAGTGATGCATTTATTTGTTTCCTGGTTTACGCTTTATTTTCTCGGAGTACACGTGGAACTCTCCTCTTTAATTATATATATATATATATATTATATGTATGTATATGTATATATATGATGCTTTTTAGGTGTGGCATTTGTTTGATGCTACTTTTCAGAATGAACTACTTGCCATAGCCTATGGGAACTATTTCAAGCAAAACGCTTCCTGCTTTAATATCACGAAATCCGCTGTGCAGCACAGCCTGCTTTGCAGTTTTACACTACACGCCACTTTAACAGGAGCTCTGTGAGAGTTTATTCCCTGTGCATCGTTCTGAACGAGCTGCATGTGTGTTTACCGGAAGCCGGTTACATCATCTGACCTTGCCGAGCTATTCCAAACAAAAGACTAGACGGTTCGTACTTGCAGGCAAGTACAGATCGAAGCCACTGAAAATGGTATGAAACGAAGCAGAAAAGCCCACTATTGGGCCACTTGATTCGAAGTCTCGATCAATGAATATTATGAGCGGATAAAAAGTAACAAACGGCCTACCATGCTCACCGCTCAGAGCAAAAATGTTCTGCCGCCAACTCAACTTTAACTGTTGTGTAAGAAACGTATCTTCCAAGCAGGCACACAGACAGTTGTAAAACGTTTCTACCCAGATTCGGGCATTTACGCACGCGCAGCTTAAGCTGAGACGTGAAAATGGATTTGTAGCGGGAGACCAGCGTGTTAAACAAGCGGGAATTTTCGATGGTGTTGTCGAGTCAGTGCTCGTATAAGTCTGCGTAGCGGCTTTCAAGTCTGGGACTATTTTATGAGTGATTAAACCAAGTATAAAAAGAAAGTAAATAGAACTGCGTAACGATTTATCGTCCTTCAAAAACAATACTTCCTATATGTCTCAAAGGGAAAGACTATTCCCATTGCAACACGGTCAAGTCGGTGAAGTCGGGGAAATGGTCAAAATTTCCACTTCATGAAAAAGTCAAAATAACTGCGTGGCAGATGAAATGCAGTATACGTTCGCAGTTATCGTGTTCAAATAGACAAGTATCACACTGAAAATATTCATACGCCGAGCCGTTAAAGAAGGCACCAATTCACGTGACAAACTGAGCAAATCCAACAATCGAAGCTGTAGGCTTCGATTAATAACAAAAAAATTGGGCCTAAAGTCGATTTGTTTTTTGTTTTATAATTTCGTGGAGGGTTTCCATTGTCCAAATGAGCCAAAATTTGGTACCCATGCTCGTGAATATTTATACTTTCAAATTCCGTTCGGACTAGAATTTTAGCAGAATGCAATAAAAAGTGTTCGGCGGTTTAAGCGAGTAAAAATGCTCCCAAAACAGCCTTTAGACGACTAGTCCCATTGAAAAATCGTGAAAATTCACTTTTTTTATTCGAATTTCGCATGATGTTCCTAAAACACATCTAGAAAAACTTACTATTGGTAGAAAGAACACAAACTAAACATTCAAATTCGGTGCGGACTTAAATGATAGGGTGAACGAACGATTTTTGGTAACCAAATATATGCCAAAAATGTCACTTGTGCTACACAGTCAAAAAATGCGTTCGGAGAGCGGGAGCGCTATGTTCCGATATGTTATCAATTATTTCTTGAAGCTAGCCTGGATGTAGACCACAAAGCCATTAGAAAGGCTCTAGTAGGTTATTCGGGGGATTTTACATTAACAATTCCTTGTGGTGTCAATTGTTTTCCGTGTCGTTCCCTTACACTCTCGTTTCACCTTTCTAGACAGACCCTCATTGCCTTGGTTATCAATGTTATTTCGGTCACATTTCTTGTGCACCACATGCTTGCGATGAGAATTATTCAAGGTTTAAATTCCTTCTCATTGAAGTGTTTCTAGGCATCTATACATATATACATGGATTACTCCGTTCCTTACGGCCCCCTGTGGGCTGGGGGTTGTAGAATATGCCCACGGTATTCCCCGCCTGTCGTAAGAGGCGACTAAAGGGGAGGACTTGAAACGAATTTATCTAGTTGACACTATATAACACATTCGTGTTGGTGTGTCGTTAAATGTTATCTAACTAACTAACTAACCGTTCCTTACGTGCTTATCAGAACTCTTCCATTAAGTTCTGTAACTAAGGCAGTTATCTTTTGAAATTTCACCAGGTGTTAGCTTACCTAGCGCAAGAGTGTCTGTTACCACGGAGGCGGAGGTGCCAGGGTCAACTAAGTTTGTTGTCCTTATGGGGAAGTAGCTCCCTTGGAAAGCAGAACTCCTCCGGGAGTGACGTTTAGTTTCGCCCCTTGACTCCTAGCCAAAGAGTCGAGGGGGACTTTAGAAAAAGAAAATTTTTGAATGAAGCTTGGACATGATTCTTACATATTCTTTCGTCCTTTCGAAAGCTGATGTTGATGTTAGATGTTAGATGAGGTTTTACGACTCAGTTTCTAACCAATTGGTTTAAGTCGGGCCGGCCGCAGCCTTTTTGCCAGTTGTGGCTCACTGGTTTGTTTTCCCTATCGTCCATTGCTTATGCTGAGCACCAAGCACAATGGCAGTCCGCAACATGCTTCACATGGCTTCTAAGATTGATGTTAACTCCTCACTGTTCGTTTGCCTTTATGTATACGACTATCAAGCTGTCTTTATTACTTTGCCTTTTTCTCGACTGAGGAGTTGGAAATACAGTGAAGGAATTCCAAAAACGGGCAAAAGGTTTCAGCAAAGTTAATGCGCACTTCCAAATCGTTTCGAGGATCCACTGCACCCCAACAATGTCGTCAATATACCTTTCATAAAGTATGGGTTTGTCCCGGTGAAACGAGAGAACATCTGTTCCTCAAAGTGGCCAGTGGTGAGGCAGGCCACAGAAGGTCCCAATCCCAACCCATGGTCACTCCTTTAATTTGGCGGAAAAGACGACCATTGAACTGAAAGCGACTTTGTGTGAGGACCAGTTCTGTCAATCGAAGAAAAGTAGGGGTAGGGATGTCAGGGTCCTGACCTTGATCAAGGTAATGGCGTATGGCTGTTAAAACAGCGTGATGTGGGACTGAAGTATAGTGGCTTATGACATCCATTGTGAATAAAGTACGTTCACTGGGATTCTCAGGAAACTCTAAATTTTGAATTAACCTAAGGAAGTGAGGGTACCCTGGAAAAAAGAAGGTAGGGTTGAAACTAAACCACTTAACACTGTCTGTTTTCCTAGCCGGATTGACCGTGCCCAGTTTTATTGTGAGTTTTCTAATTTGCACGTTTGGCCTTGTCAACAACCAGTTGCATTTTTGCAACATGATGAAGGGTTTAAACCCGAAACGTCGTGGACTTTTTCAAAAACCTTTAGCACTATTTACTACTTCTTTTTCGACATATATATATATATATATATATATATATATATATATATATATATATATATATATATATATATATATATATATATTAGTGAGCGTGTGTTGGAAAACCAGATAAAGAAAGCAAAACACAACAACAAAAAATGATACTTTCATTTCCACCTTAAATTTCCAAGGCTTACTCAATAGCCAAATATTTCGACAAAATATTACAAAATTTCTTCCTCAGTGAACACAAATTTAAAAAGCTGGGCCACATTTGGGTTTCTTCCAGATGAGACAGCTCACCAAAAAGGATCCATGTTAGCCCTTGGTTATGGTTTATTCAGACTTAAGATCGTTTTCAAGTCCCGATTGTTTCTCTCCTAGGCCGACTTGAAGCTGCCATACAAGGTAGCAAATTGTAAGTCAGAAAGGCCATGATTTCGTGAATTAAAGTGCTTGGCAACCGGGATCGAAGTCTGGCTTGTTTTGACGTTTGCTAAACTTGTGGTTTTTGAATCGTAGTCTGAACTTTGTACTTGTTTTGTGCAATGTAATTGGCCTGGGGACATTTTGAACAGTACAACAGGTAGACTATATTCTCGGAGTCTCAAGTAAAGTTCCCATGCCTTAAAGTAACACTTGAAGTCTGATGTAAGCTGGTTGGGGAGGGTTCGAGATGAGTACACACCATGCACCTGCCCTTTTTGCAAGTGATGTTACTACCGCATGAAACTTCACCAGAAGGGGGAAGGATGTCCTAACCAGGATAAACGTTATGTGGTTGCCTGAAGGCATTACTGGGGGTCCAGAAAAAAGTTCAGCGATAATGAGATCCGAGCATAAACCCCCAAGATTGTTTGATGTTGATAAGGAGGGTCGAAGGGGAGGGGGTGGAAAGTGCATGGTCGCAATGGGCACGGTGCACCGACTTTCTGATGTCCTTTTGTTGCGGTCTTCGTCGCCTCACACGCCATTTTTCTATGTACGTTGTATAGATAATATCTTTTTTCTTTGAGATCTTGTGCCAATGACTTTCATGAGTCTATTAAGTTTACCATTGAAAGTTCTATGAAACACATCCCTTACCTCGATATACTTGTTTTTCTTGATCTTCTCGGTCAAAATTTGCAGACTTTCGTGTTTACCAAACCAACGGACAATCACCCAGATGTCCACTTTAATACGGAAGCTTTCCTCCCCGAAATCTTGTTCTGTTTGTGGTTCCAACTTATGGTCCTCTATCTTTAAGTTCACTTTAAGCCTCCTAGACTACTTAAAGTGCTTTCGTGTATTTTTAGTTCTTCTTATCTACTTAAATAAGTAACTCTATTCTAAGTACAGTCTTCAATTCAAATTACATTTTTCTACTTACACTATACAATCATCAACTTAAACGGTATCAGTACTGTTCTTTTGTACACATAAGGATTCTAGTCTGAATATAGTTTCAGTTCTTATATCTTATTTTGTAGAAAAAGTCTTCTTGAATGCTTGCAGGCTTCTGGTCTACTCTCTGTCTTCCAATCTAAAACGAGGGTATTGTTGAGAGTAAAGCTGGCAGAAGGACCTCCTTTAATCAATTAATCAAGAGGCAAACTCAGCCACCGTAAACTTAATTTATGTCGGGGACTCATGAAAGAAGATGAAATTAATCCATCGAAAAATGAGTCAATAGACACTGAATAGTGTGATTTACATTGATCTACGACACATAAACATAGTTTCAATGACCAATAAGAAGTAACGGGTGGTCTTTCTTTTCGGCTGTATGAACACCCCCAAACTCACTGAGTATTTATGAAAATCTTTTCGTGTGAGTGAACTGACAAGTTCCCTGTTAAGCAAGTAAAAATCCTTGCCTGGACAAAGTTGAATATCTCTAGAAGACCAATAGCAGACCACTTGTCTGTAAACAATTTTGTGTTTACCACTATATTATGATCAGATTCAAAAATATTTTTAAGGACACTTTTACTTGATTCCTTACATGTGTAAAGTGGCTTCAATTATATCCGTGATTTTTTTGAGTAAGCACTCAATCGAGACTGGAAAACTTCAGTTGAGTATTCAAAGAAAAAAATGAATTGTCCCTTTGAAGGGTTTAAAGCCACGGTGTTGTAGTCATCAAGCATCATTTATCGAAAACACAACTTATCTCACAATGTCAGACCGACTGCATGGTCAAGTGGTTAGAACATCCGACTTGCAGCCGGAAGGTCTGGGGTTCGACTCCTGACCGGGTCATACCGAAGACTTTAAAATGGAACCTACTGCCATTGTGCTTGGTGCTCAGCATAAGCAATGGAGTAGGGAAAACAAGCCAGTGAGCCACAACTGGAAAAAAGGCCCTGGCCGGCCCGACTTTAGCCAATTGGTTAGAAACTGAGCAGTAAAACCTCATCTACCTCTAACTCTAACACTCACAATGTCAGAGAAAATGATCACGTTACACCTGATCGAGCTGTCCAATTTTCCATCAGTTGTTAAAAATGTATCCTCCACTTAGCGTTGGAGAATTACCGAATACAATTACACAATTACACAATGGACCAAAGAAACTTTAAAAAATAGGAAAAAAACAGACTATTCCTTAATTTTTAACAACGACGGTTTTCTGACGTTATTTTTCGTCATACCATAATAACAAAAGAAAAAAGAAGGCACGCACTTAATCTTTTAACAAATTACCAGGAAAATCATAACAATTTTTGCTTGTAAAGGTATATGAGGTTGCATGTAGATGATCGAAGGTGTCCATATCTTGCTTCCAGGCAATCAGCCCCTTTGCCTGTAATACCAATAAGCGAGTCTGGTACTAAAGACTCACAATGCATGCCGGGAATTCTGCCGACCTAAGATCGATTTCGTAGTGTTTTTTCTAGTGGATACACCGCTGTGAATGTTTTCCTTTCTTTCTACAATGAAAAGTTACTCCAGTCAACCTTTTCTGTCTACGTTTACGAAATTTATTTCAAGGATTACATTTTCTAGGTCTCAGGATGAGGGCTGCATCCGGGTCCACCTTACCCGATTGTTAGCTTATTTCGATTCCAGTGCCCACTGCTCCGAGTCCAGTACCCTCCGTTCACCAACCAGTTGTGATTCTAGTGTCAGCATTTCAGGGCCAATGCCGAGTCTGGTCATTTGACAAAGTAGCGAATCATACTAATGGTTTTTATACTATTAAAATGATCATTTTATTAACAAATTTCATAGACTGGCTCACCCTGTAAAATATTTTACTATGAATGACCCGTCATGTATTAGACTGTTCACCAATAACAATATAGCTCTAAAAAACATTCAAGTTCATTTTGTGGACTCAAGTGGAATCGTCTCCCAGTCCAGCTGCAGCCCATTCCGGACCAATTTCTATCCCCCCCCCTCTCATTACAGGCAAATTCCGAGTCAAATAAAAACGGACTGACAAGTCCGGAATTGAGTCCGGTTCGGCAATGGGGTGTTACAGTCATGTTAAAGTGATGTTACCTGTTCAAGAAAAGGAAAATACATACGGCCTAATGTTTTTCTTTATTCGTCAATACACTAACTATACTATTCACGGGGAGTTATTTATGTAGTGACTGAAAATGGTAGTGTAAATGGGAAAATATAAAGAAACAGTGCGAAAAAAGTCAAAAATCTGCAGGCTATTCTGGAAAAAAGTCCTCATTACAAATAGCTCAAACCACGCCTATCACAACACTATATGAATACTCAATGGATCACGCAGCTGTAAGCTATATGTACCGGAGTACTGTACATGGGCTTATATTCCCTCGGTTATTCATGCATTAGCTGGGAATAGATCATTTTGAAGGTTGCATACTGCACAGCACACTTAAAGACAGACTGTCATCACCCCAAAGTATATTTTTAGTGTATGTTTATCAAAATTCTCAGTTGGTGACTGCTCTTTGATTGACATCAAAGTTTGAAAATTTGAAAGATGCAGAGTAGCTCACATTCCACACAAGGCAGAGAGAGTACTTTTATTACATTTTATAGCCTTGTGTGCTCACCAGGACATTGCCTTAAGCAATAAAACAGGTTTATTCTTGCACAAGGAAGAGCCTCATACAGTTATGGGAGGAGCTAGAAGATGCATAGTTGGGAGAATTGGAACTGTCTGGGATCATGAAAATTCCCCTTTAAGGTTTTGAAACATTAGCACCTGTTTTCATCATAATACCCGTGTTAGTGAATTTCACCCCAAGCAGTATTCAAGAAGACGCAAGCTAACGCTTGTAACGCTAACCAGTTACACCTCTACAGGCCTACACTTTAACTTCCCCGCATCCCAAGTCTTTGTCCTTGAGCGGTAGGGTACATGCAGGTATGTCTGCATATCAAATAATCTACGCAAACTGAACAACGATTCACTAATTGACCAAAAATGCGTCGAGTTTTGTACAAGGGCACTAACCTGAAGTATGACGGTCCAAACCAAAATAGTCGTAGTCGTAAAATTGTATGGCTCGATTCGATTTCCTCTGTTAGCAATGTGTTATTTCTCCTGGTCAACTTCGATTGTTGTAGATGGTTTCTCCAATAGTTTCCAACATGTAAAAGAATTTGTGCCTATCTTTTGTACCAGAACTCCCTAGTTGAACCAAGGCAACTGTGTACATTTTAGCTGGGAAATGTAACAGGGAAAGTATGTCTAGGTAGTAGCTCAACGGTATGACCTTGCGACGGAGGGTAAGCATCTCAGATGTCAGACTCCAAGCTGATATGATCGTTGACCATCAAGGATTTGAATGACTCAAGGAATTTTCAATTGTTGTTCCTCGTAAGCAGTACTTTCATATTACATCGATGGCCAGTCTCGTGGGTAAATTGAGTTAGATTTACTCGTATTTTCTAGAGTCTGCTTTCAGACTAATGCAAAAAACACTCTTCGATGATCACGAAAGCTCACTAACTGCACAAATTTTACCGTCTGTCCTTTCCTAAGCTTCCAGGTAGCAACCCTTGCTGATACTTAGTCCCAAGTTGTGGTGTTATCGAGTAGCTCACGGGGGCTGTTGTTTGTTCTGATATTGGTCGGGTGGGATTCAACAGAAATTTCTCCTTCGATTTACTATCATGGAGCCGATAAAACCTTTCAGATATCAGCTCCATGGTACTACATGCCTACAGTCAGTTTTCAAGTACTTAGGCTATAGCATGAATATCATGTGTTCAGTGTTCGTTGGTTGGCATATACGTGGGCACCTTTCGTTGTGCTGCCTTTTGCATATTCATGTATTAAGGCACTCCCATTGGTTTAATTGTTCACCCAGGGGTGGGATTGAATGGAATAAAAATTGTGTGCACACATTTTCGATTTTCGTCGTTATTTTTGTCGTTATTTTTATGATAATTGAAACAATATTTGGAACAACTACTCTTGTGAGGGATCTTTATTTATCTTTATTGTTCGGATGGACTGCTTAAACGTTATTCCAACACTTTGAACAAGGCAGTGTTATGTATTTCCCTTTCTTAAACAGGTAATATCACTTTAAGGATTTCTTTCAATGTACGTATACACAACCTAACTAGTACAGCGGCTATGGGAAAAAAATGTGCACTTTTTGACAAAAGAATGAAAATTTCCTCATCGGTACTTTCAAGTACGCTGAATCATATTATGCTTGGTACCCATCGGTACCATCACGTGACCGGCCGCCATTTGAATTTAAAAATGGCCGCCATTGTGATCTATTAACTAAGGTTTCTCATCGTCTAGACAACATACAAATGTGATTTAAATGTCGATACCTTAATTTGAAGTATGTTAAAATCCATTTGTGTGACTTAAAATATCACCTGAGGGTCGGAAGAAGATCAAACGGCCGCCATTTTGAAATCAAAATGAATGGCCGCCATACATGTATTCCATTCGGCTGAGGTTAAAATTGTGAACTTTTTGACTAAATCATGAATGTTTGCTCATAGGTACTTTCAAGTATGCTGATTCATATGATACTTGGTACCAATCGCTACCATCACGTGACTGGCAGCCATTTTGAATTTAAAAATGGCCGCCATAAATCTCTCAACTAGGGTATTTCAGGGTTCATAAAACAGACACATGTGACTGAAATGTCGATACCTACATTTTTAGAGTATGTGAATCTATTTTTTTATTAAGAATATTACCCGACCGTCGGAAGGGGGTCAAACAGCGGCCATTTTGATTTCAAAATGGCTGCCGTTTGATCTTCTTCCGACCCTCAGGTGATATTTTAAGTCAAACAAATGGATTCTCACATACTACAAATGTAGGTATCGACCTTTAAATCACATTTGCATGTTGTCTAGATGCTGAGAAACCTTAGTTAATAGATTCCATTGGCGGCCATTTTTAAATTCAAAATAGCGGCCGGTCATGTGATGGTAGCGATAAGTATCAAGCATAATATAAGTCAGCGTACTTGAAAGTACCTATGAGGAAATATTCATGATTTTGTCAAAAAGTGCACAATTCACCCAAAATTTGTTCCTTAGCCGCTGTACTAAACGTTTCTCCATTACAGTATTACATCGTTTAGTATTGCTTGTATTTAATGGGAGAAATGCTGTTGTCGTTCTTTAAAGAGCAATTCTTGTACATGATTTCAGCACAATCCGATTTCGAGTGAAGCGGAAATTGCTTCATATATATAACTAAAAACCGAGCTGTAGTCAAGGCAACTTTTGAATAATGACTTTCAACTGTTATTAATGCAGAACGTCAGTAACAGAAGAATAAAATCACTTTACTGCACATCACCTGAAATCAAATGTTGCTTCCAATTATTGAAGCCTGAGTTGATGCACTAGAAATGATATTAAGGGAAACTTGACTTGTTGACTTGAAAATGCAAACAGATG
Source organism: Holothuria leucospilota (assembly GCA_029531755.1). Taxonomy (NCBI): domain Eukaryota; kingdom Metazoa; phylum Echinodermata; class Holothuroidea; order Aspidochirotida; family Holothuriidae; genus Holothuria; species Holothuria leucospilota. The sequence goes on along the minus strand of CM055962.1, from coordinate 29,509,593 downwards.
CATTGTTAATACAACTTAAGTGTTGAACAGAAGCAAGGTATTTTACAGTCCAAATTGCTGTAAACATTGACATTCAATATTTGCTTTAGTTGTCAACGTTTTTGTTGACCCTCTTCTTGCCAATTTGAAGTATGCGGGTTATTACTCTCTAAGGTAGTTACAACTTAGCAATGGAGCGAAATTACTACCTGTAATGCCTTGTTATGGTACTGGCTCAAAGCGCACAAACTTTCACTATTCTAGTGTGTTTCAAATACAAACATACTTGCTGGAATCCATATGACGCAAATGAACTATTGCAGGCGGGATATAATTATACCATGTGCAAAACAGAGTGAACGGAACGCAAAAACTCATTTCATTCTTTCATTTCGAAGACATATGCTTTAGCACAAACACATGCATGTGACAGCAACGGTTGCAACAACTGCAGCTGCCGTACCACATTACATCACGTTAGTTTTTGACATAAAAGTTTAAAGAACTTTTGTCTGAAGGGTGATCATTAACCGACTTTTAATTTCAGAATTTTAAGTTAGTGCCATTTTATTATAACATGAAAATAACATCCCATTCCTGAAAGTTTCCTAGTGGTAAGGAATACCTCCTCTTCTCAAACTCACTGAGGGTCAAACAACCACACCCACCTACTCTGCCCCACCGTTTTCGAATTCGTTCCGACTGGCCTAATTTGACCAACTAAAATCTTATTATTGTAGAGGGATCGTTCATTGTGAAGAAGTCTCTTTGTCTCTCTGACATTTAGGACGCCCTCTACTTGGGTTAAAGCTCGTTTTATTCCCTATATCAATTTTGGGAATGATAGGTTCCTCGATTTTCTGCCAAACTACACTTTCCCACAGTAATTAAATTCAGAAAACTATAACTTTTATTGAATTTTGGAGACTGCTCTCTGACAGGTTTAACAAGTAGCTGTCAGCAGAAGAATTCTTTGCATCTTTTCAGTGCAAACATGATTAATTGCTAGCTAATGATCATTTGTTAAATATGCCGCAAAGCAGGAACTCACCAATTGTGGTCAGTCTGCTGTGGTGGCACTTTATACCTTTCAAACAATGAAATAAGTTTTGGTAACTTTGTTTTACTGAATATTCAATTAGAATTTCATACATGTATTTTTATTGGTTAATGTTTGGGTGGGTCCTATTTACGCTGTAATAAAGATTACTGAAAAGAACTTGCCCGAAGACAATCGAGACAGATCATGGTTAACATTCCAACGTAACAGATTTGCTTATCCTTACAACTTTGAGGTACATTGTTTGACATATTATATTTTTGCATTGAATAAATTTTGGAAAAACAGAAGATGCCGTTTTCATCGTTTCTACGAGTTATTGTGTCTGCATTAAAGCTGATCAAAACATTTGTAGAATAATTTGGGAACTTTTTTGAGTCATGTAGCCAGTGGAAATGCATCCAGAGGACTGAACGACGTGACATTCATGCAATTTTATACACAGCCAACTTAATACACTTTACACGGTATCTAGTGGCCAACAACTACTCCATTTGCCGAATAAAATGGTAAAATTATCCATCCATCTGCCTTGATTTCTGTATCTTGTGCTGACAAAATGAGAGAATACAGTGATGAATGTTTCGATCGATTTATCAAAGAATGCAAACGTTTTCCTTTTAGTACAACGATAACCCTTTTTTGAGTAGTGCATGGCGCCATCCATCCCCATAAGTCAAATAGTCACAATGATTCTACAAAAGAGCTGAATCAAGAAAATGTCCTCGTTTCCAACTTTCCTCTCTGAGTTAATGGCGACTTAATAGTTCATGCAAAAGGCAACTTGTTAAATGTCTGCTTACATATCGCCGTTTTCAATACAGCAATTGCACTTATCAAGGGTCAATACTTATTAAAGAAATTGCAGTTATCAAGTGCCAATTTACTCAATTATGTCACAGTTCTTTTTGCGTCGAGCATCAAATAAAAGATAAAGAAGTCTACAGTATGTTCCCTCATCCCAGTTACAGAGAAACCATTTTAATCAAACGGCCTGACAGAAAACAACTTCGCTCTCCTTATCAACTCGTCGAAATGTCTCCTGGCACATGCAGCTTGTTCCAAGAATTTGCCGACAGACCAAAAATTTGCCGACGCCGACCAAATATTGAGGGGGTGTGACACTCCCCCACAACTCCCGCTCGATGCGGCCCTGTTTGACAATGCAGCGAATCATACCAATGGTTTGTACATTATTTTTGAAATGCAGTTAAGTAAAGTGGTCAATTTATGAACAAATTTCATAGTCTGGCTCACCCTGTAAAGTATTTTACTATGAATGACCATTCATTTATTAGACTGTTTACCAATAACAACGTAGCTCTAAAAACATTCAAGTTTATTTTGTGGACTCAGGTGGAATCGTCCAGCCGGACCAATTTCTATCCCGCCCCCCAATCCGGGCCAATTTCGAGTCAATAAAAAACTAACAAGACTAAAAAGACTAACAAGTTCGGAATTGAGTCCGGTGCAATGGGGTGTTACAGCCCTGTTAAGGATTTCTTTCAATGTAACTTTACACATGCATTGTTAATACAACTGAAGTGTTAAACAGTAGCACGGTATTTCACAGTCCAGATTGCTGTAAATATTGACATTCAATATTTGCTTTATTCGACAACATTTTCATTGACCTCTTCTTGTCAATTTGAAGTATGCGGGTTATTACTCTCAAAGGTCACAACAACTTAGCAATGGAGAGTTGTAATGTGTTGTTATGGTACTGGGCTCAAAGCGCACACACTTCCACTGTTCTAGTGTGTTTCAAATACAAACATACTTGCTGGAATCCATATGACGCAAATGAACTATTGCAGACGGGATATAATTAAACCATGTGCAAATCAGAGTGAACAGAACGCAATTCCTCATTTCATTCTTTCATTTCGAAGACATGCTTTAAGCACATACACATGCATGTGACAGCAACGGTTGCAACAACTGCAGCTGCCGTACCACATTACATCACGTTAGTTTTTAATATAAAAGTTTAAAGGACTTTTGTCTCAAGGGTGATCATTAACCGACTTTTAATTTCAGATTTTTATCATAGTGCCATCTTGTTATAACATGAAAATAGGATTTCATTACTGAATGGTCCTAGGGGTACCTCCTCTTCTCAAGCCCTTCTAAGGGTTAAACAACCACACACAAATATTCTGCCCCACCGTTTTCGAATGCGTTCCGACTCCGCCTAAAGTGATCAACTAAAATAGCATTCATTGTAGAGGGATCATTCATTGTGAAGAAGTCTCTTTGTCTATCTTACATTTAGGACGCCCTCCAATGGGGTTAAAAATCAGTTTTATTCTTAACGAGACATTTTGTCAATTTTGGGAATGATAGGTCCCTAGATTTGCTACCAAACTACACTTTCCAATAGATATAACCCCTTTTGGAGTAATTAAATTCAGGAAACTGTAACTTTTATTGAATTTTGGAGACTACTCTCTTGGTGTAACAAGTGGCTGTCAGGAGAAAAATTCTTTGTATTTTTAGTACAAACATGATTAATTGGTAAAAGTAGCTAATGATCATTTGTCAAATATGCTGCAAAGCAGGAATTCACCAGTTTTGGTCAGTCTGCTGTGGTGGCACTTTATACCTTTCAAACAATGAAATAAGTTTTGGTAACTTTGTTTTAGTGAATATTCAATTCGAGTTTTATACCTGTCTTTTTATAGTGGTTAATGTTTGGGTGGGTCCTATTTACGCTGTAATGAAAATTATTGAACTGAACTTGCCCGAAGACAATCGAGACAGACCATGGATAACATTCCAACATAACAGATTTGCTTATCTTTACACCTTTGCTGTACATTGTTTGACATATTATATTTTTGCAATGAATAAATTCTGGCAAAACAGAAGATGCCGTTTTCATCGTTTCTACGAGTTGTTGTGTCTGTATTAAAGTGGATCAAAAAATTTTCTAGAATAATTTGGGAACTTTTTTGAGCCAGGTAGCCAGTGGAAATGCAGCAAGAGGACACAACGACGTGACATTCATGCAATTTCATACACATCCATTAAAGAAAATGGCCGACTCTCCAAAAACTCAGTGACGTGTTCGCAGACCAATATGCTCGGGATAAATTTAACCGTGATGATAGGTTAAATCTCTTGAATTCGCTTTCAAATTCTTGCGTGATGCAAAAAGCAAAAAAAAAATTAAGCAACTTTCCAGTGATGTGTTAATATGAGACCCAAAGGGTTGAGTTCAAATGTTTTTTGTGACCTTGTTAAGTAACAAGCCATAGCATGGTATGCTATGGCTTTACACACTTTACCTAGTTGCCAACAACCACTCCCTTTTTCGAATAAGGTGGTAAAATTATCCATGCATTATCCATCCGTCTGCCTTGATTTCTGTATCTTCTGCTGACTAAAGGGGAGAATACAGCGATAAAATTTCCGGTGATTTATCAAAGAATTTCGTTTTCATTTTAAAACATGATAACTCTTTTTTGAGTAGTGCATGGCGCCATCCATCCCAGTGAGCCAAATATTCAAAATCATTCTATAAAAAAGCTCAATCAAGAAAATGTCCTCGTTTCCAACTTTCCTATCTGAGTTAACGGCGACTTTATAGTTCATGCAAAAGGCAACTTGTTAAATGTCTGATTTCAATACAGCAATTGCACTTATCAAGTGTCAATACTTATTAAAGAAATTTCAGTTATCAAGTGTCAATTTACTCAATTATCTCACAGTTCGATTTGCGTGGAGTATCAATTAAAAGAGATGACAGTCTACATATTTCCTCATCCCCGTTACAGAGAAAACACTTTAATCCAATAGCCTAAAAGAAAAATTCTTCGCTCTCATCATCAACTCCTCGAAATGTCTCCTGGCATATGCAGCTTGTTCCAAAGAACATCAAAATATAAGTTAAATTTTGACGGCTTATGATGATGTTTTGGTTGCATATTCTTTGACGCATTGTTTGCATTTTACCATTATCATTATTTGTCACGAGTCTCTGATAAAAGTATTAAGAAATTATCAGCATGTTTAAACCATGAAATTTATAATACCAGGATTTCCTTTAAAACGTGTCTCCTTTTGGGGCAAAATGGGGATTTTCCCCCAGAGTTATAGTTTGAAGATACTGTGATGCTTGAACAATCATCTTTGTGTTCAGCATCACGAATTGTATTCTGCCGGTAACAGAGGGAGTCGTCGTCGTTGTCATCATCATCTTAATATCATCATCATGATCATCATCATACATTCAAATGATAGACCACATAACGTATTTCAAACATGTTCATTCTTTTCCTTTTAACCCAGGATACGGATATATCACACCTGCAACTCAGCTAGGGAGGGGTCTCTGCATACTGTACGTTGTGATTGGTATACCAATTAACTTACTCTTTTCTACAAACTTGGGGTACTTCATAGCAAAATGGATAACTCAACTTTATGTATTGCTAGAGAAGTTCACCAGAAGGCTGGTTTGCAAAAATTGTTGTAAAAATAATCTCACTCCGAAGAATGTCGATAAAATTGATGAAGCAGGTGAATTCTCGCAAGGTGTTGATATACAGGAAGACTTACGGGGAACAAATGGATCAATACAATATATAAATGGTTCATTCAGTACAAGTGATGAGACTTTGAGTCCAAGGAGCGAGGTGGGTATCTTAGGAGAACAGCCAAGAATCGGTCACAGGAACGGGACGAACTTGGTTTCAAACATTTTGCCCTCCATCAAGGATACAGCTAATACATCGAACGATACTCTTCGCGAAGCTCAGCAATCGAATGATGTAAAGACTTTGATACCATTATGGTTTATGTTCGTTCTTTTGGTTGCGTTTTGTTCACTGGTATCCGCCATTATGTATAGAGAGGAACACGACAACTGGTCATTTTTGGATGCATTTTATTATGTTATCATTACTTTTACAACGGTTGGTTTCGGGGACCTTCATTATAAATCGTCACGTGACTTTAAGGATTTTGGAATACTTTGGTGGAAGATGATCTACACGTATGTACTGATGGAAATTGGCCTTGCAATTATGGCGGCTTTCATTACGCTATGGGTAGACAGGTTCCGGCAGGGTGTCAAAAAAGCCAGAACAACTTTTCATGCCAAGCATGCTTTCCGAAGTTCAACAGGAATATGTCACTCGCCTGCCTGTTATTTGCATGGCAAACTAAGTAAGAGCAATGGACAAGGGGGTTTGGCTAAGGAAACTGATCAAATAGAGGGAACAAATTTATAGCAAGTCCAACAAAATAGCCCTCCTGTTGGTTAGAATATCAATATACGTTTACACATTGTTGAGTAGTTTATCTAATGCTAACTGATGACACAAAGTTGAAATGTATCGTACTACTTTTTGGTGACTGACTGGGCTGAGAGAGGATATTGTTGGTAGAGGTTTTCATACCCACGAGAGTCCGGTGGGGGAGGATGGGACTACAACCTCCCTCCTCCCTTGGGGAGGCTTTTTGCTTTCTATGGGAAAAGTAAATACTGTCGGCCACAACTGCCTTTAAGCGGCATATTGAGTTGATATTGATGATTTACTGAGGATTTTGAAGGGTAGGCCTACTACCACATGACAATGCTTATAATGAGCATGATTAGTCAAGTTTCACATCCAACACTTATGCAAATAACTAAAAATTTGGAGTTTTTGGACCCTCGCTTGTAATGGTCATGTGCAATTATGATAAACACTAATGTGAAAAAGTGGCATTTTTCAAAACAGAATTGAATCGTTAATCAATCACTCTTGAAGCGTTTATTTTCACGTTGGGTGTGGGGATCGTCTAAGTTTGACCATTTGTCATAGTAACCAAAGACAACTTGACAAGTTTGGAAAAATTTAGTAAATTTCACGAACTAACTCAAAGTGCCTCTTTAAAGTGTTCTGGCAAATGTGCTCAGCCACCACCCCCATTGAAAGTAGTCAGATGCGCTTGTGTATACCTGAGGATTGGCACTACCCACAGAGAAGAACGTATGAAACCCTTTACAAAAACTCTTCATCATTCTATGGAAAATTTCTCTCAAGTTCTACAAAATTTCTTAAAAGTCTGTACGATTTTCTAAATTCGGTACAAATTTTCATTGAATTCGATAGGGATTTTGTCAGAATTTTTACATTTTTTGTAAAACTTCTTAACATCTTTATCATCTCTCTAAAGAACCTTTATATTTTTCAAAGAATTTCAATGTTCTTTAGAATCTATTAAGATTTCGAGAATTTCCCTGACAGGTTCTAATAAAAATTCCAAAAAGATTCATAATAGATTTTATAAAGAATCTTCAAATACTCCCCAGAGATAATACACAAATATTCATTTCAATACTTTGGGAAAATTTCAAGAACCAAGTCTTTATTTTTTTTTAATATACTACAATAGCATCTTAAGAAAATGCAAAAATTCTAAGTTCTACAAAATTTCTTAAAAGTCTGTACAATTTTTCAAATTCTGTACAAATTTTCGTTAAATTCTATAGGAATTTTGTCAGAATTTCTACATTTTTGTTAAACCGTTACCATCTCTCTTAAGAACCTCTATAACTTTTAAAGAATTTCAATGTTCTTTAAAATCTATTTAGATTTTGAGAATTTCCCTGATAGGTTCTAATAAAAATTCCAAACAGATGCATTACAGATTTTATAAAGAATCTTTAAATAATTTTAGAGATAATACATGTAATGTAATATGAATATGCGTAATGTTTTTAAGTGGACTTTTTCTAAGTAAAAATATCAATTCCTCTGTTTCTTATTATTTGAAAGTATTTCCTATGGCCTTACACAAATATTCATTTAAATACTTTGGAAAAATTTCAAGAACGAAGTCTTTAAACTTTTTTAATATACTACAATAGCATCTTAAGAAAATGCAAAGATTCTAAGCAATGTTTTCAACAGAATTTTCGTAAGGAATGTAAATTATGTGTATCTTAGTGGACGTCCAAGGTCAGTTCGAGAGATTCCCTTGTGGGAGAATCTAGTTTTCCCCCAATCGAGAGAAAAATTTGTCATGGGTGCAGCCATTTTGCCAATTTTACCCACAGTTCCAGGGTTGCTGTGTGTACATTTTCCTTGGCGAATAGTTTGAAACCCCCTTGCAAAGTTTATCGGTCTATTGTTATGGAATTAAATACATATTCGATAGGTGCATTGTCATAGCTACAGATAAGTTGTGTCCCATTGGTTCACCACGCAGTTTTTGAGAAAGCTCAAGCTTTTGAGTGGTCTTCGTTCTTCTTGACCCTTGTCTATATTAGGCTAGCAAGCCTATTTAGTGTGATGCATTATTTTTCCCCCTCTAGGAAAAGTGTGATTTTCTCCCAAACGGGACTGAAGGGGATCCTCATGCCAAACTTTAAACGAACAAGTGGTTTCAAAACTTAAGGTGCAATCGTCATTCAAAATTTAACTGTATGGAATGTCATGGTGTATATTACTTATTCGTATGTTCTCATTAATATACTCCAGCAGTCAGGTATATACAGCCTTACTGGAGTGGAAAGGACAAAGCCAATTTTGCTTCTGTTTGAATGTCCAGATATTTAAGTTAACTTCATAGTTGGACTGAAATCTGGCCTCTGTTTGTTCCCTACAAATTTTTGTTATCGCACCCTAGCCCTTTGCACCTCATTCCGTCAGTCCCACGGGTTACGGCCGTTTACAAACTCCCAACCGTCACAATCGTTTGCTTTAAACTAGACAAAACCTGGTATGACTAGTACATATCAAAAGATATCAAAAATTGGAAAAGGTTGTTTCATATAATTTAAGATGTGTGTATTCTCTCCTTTATATCGCTGAACAAACGACGTAGTTATTATGGTTAAAAGGTTGTTGTAAAATCTTGTAATTGATTTGGCTGGTATAAAAGATTAGACAATAATCTAAAAAGATTTTAAGAAAATGATGTTTAGTTAGTAGTCATTAAAACATCTCAGCAGTTGAGATATAAAGTTTGATACCTTGGCAAAGGGTTGTTTGAGGATTTGCTGAATGTTTATTTTAAAATCAGTCTTTCTGAACATACTGTGCAAGTGGTTGAACACTTATATTTGCTCACAAGTAAACAATGGAGGAGTGTAGTTGTTACTTTATCGGTATTTGAGTGTGAGTTACATACAACTAAATTTGCATATATAGCCTTACATTAGAAAGAACTCTCATACTTTGAAAATGGAAGCAGCTGTCAGAAGCTAAAGAGATGAGCAAAGAAGTAAAAAGTTAACTCTATTTTGAGAAAAATTTTGTATTTAAATCTTAGCTTGCGGAAAAGAACGCTATTTTCATCTGTTTTTCTTTCATTAATCATTTCGTCTTTCTTACCTTCCTTCCTTGTCTAAGTCACTTTTTCTATTAATTGTTATCAAATATTCGCATATTTTATCATTTAATACTCATATTTATATCTCCTTAGAGGGTGAAGAGAAAATAATCAGAAATTAAAACCATGGCTATGTTTTATTTGAAATATGATCATTACTTTAAGCTAATGGCGTTACTAGGAAGGTGGGGTCCCAATGTGAATAACGTACAAGAACGACCCCAGCCCTATAATGCAGAATGCCATCATGCACTCGAAAAACACAGTGTTTAATTAATCAAGATGAAGGTCACGGATTAGCCAAACATTTCTTGCTAAGAGTAACTAAGCAAGTGTCGTAAAAGCTTAGTACGAAAATATGAATTTCTTAATCTGGATTTCAAAACAGTCATTAATTCAGTCAGGAAAGTGCGATTTTTACTTGGATTTCCTGGTTATTGTTTAGCCCGAAAAATGGCTGACTTTAATCTGTGAAAACGATCGTGGTTAAATATAAGTGTACGTATTATGACGTATCACAAGTACCATCATCCATGGAAATAATCAACGATCACCAAGTACATGGTACCGGTTTGGCTAACAGACTGAACTTTCAGAATTACCTGAAATAGACCTTATGCATATGACGTCACAGAACAGAGAGTGCGCCCTCCAATAGGAGCAAGCGCGTATCATTGCAACTTACACCAACAGATGCAGACAGCTGATTTAGTGTAACCAGGTAACCAATCGGATATGCGTGTAGTCTTCTGCGCGGACGGGCGATGTCTACTTTGTGCTTGTCATGTGTTTCATTGTTTTGCAGCCAAAATGATGTCACGTGACATCAATGCATAAGGTCTATCTTAACCATTTTGATGGCCTACAGTCTGACCGTCTGCTGCGTTGGAATATGTATATCTTTGAACTGATGTCTAGCATTCTGGCTTCAGTGAAGCTGCACAGGCTGTACCGTTCGTTCTGCAACTTGTTAAAGGGAAAATGCAGTATGAATAAGTGTACCTCGTCATCCTAAATCAGGAATGGCTTCTATCAATCATGTGGCAATATTTTTGTTTTTTATTTGTTAAAATGAAATAAATTCAATAACTCCTTGGTTTACTTTCAATATTCAATGTTTTTATAAATGAGCGAAATCAGAGGAGATTTGTAAGATTTAGCAGATTTTTGAAAATAAACTTGGGGCGACTGCTGTTTCCCTTTAAGCACTGAATATAACATGTTCACTTTGTGAAAACATGTTATTCTTAAATTTGACTACATTTATACTTTCAAAGATAACGGGGCTTAATAAAATAAAAACATATATTGTAAATCTTTGGTAGAAGTTGACTTGAAACAAAAAAAAAATTAACAAAAGCATTGACTTCATGTTTTCATAGTTACAACTAACAATGGCAGATTAAAATGGCTGCTACTGGTTGAATTTCTGACGGCAAAACCATGTCATTAGTTTAATGTTAGTTTATATACACAATATGATCATAGTAGATGCAATGCAGTATCACTGTGCGTTTGATACATTTCGTAATTATTAATGAGCTTTGCCAGGATCAAATAACAACAGGTTGTCATAGGGAGTAACATAACGCCTTGTGAACGGTAGCCGTAAAGTGTATTGCCTGTTCTGGCGTTATAGAAGTCTTTCAGTGCTTACTCTATAAACAAATGTCGTGAATGTCCCCAATGAGTCATTATTAAAGAGCAAAGTAAACGACACAAGGTATAGACAGAAAGTATTTTTTATCACTATAAAGGCATTCATTCTCACCAAAAACCCTGACAATTGTTTTTCTTCCCTTACGTAGGCCTTTTGCAGGGGTTACAAATGATGCATCATTTGAAATTTCGTAAGTTGGGGGCCAACAATTGTTTACGGGCTAAAACGGTAACTTTTTCGCTTAAACATAATTAACCAGCTGACTTACTCTGATCCACTTATCAACCTATAGAGGGATTTCAGTCACGTGACTTTAACTAACTAGACGCAATTTTGAAGGGCAAGATCGCGGGTCTCTTTGGTTTGACGGGCACGGGTCCATTGTGCCACAGTAGTATGTATGGTTATGCCATGCGCGTTAGCTGTAAATTCGCTTACTGCGTGTGTGTTTTGCCCTTCAGTGTCTGGGAATCCATTGCGCGTGACGTCACATGAAATCCCTCTATAGAGGGATTTCAGTCACTTGACTTTAACCAACTAGACACAATTTTGAAGGGTAAGATTGCGTGTCTTTTATGTTTTGGAGGGCAAGCGTCCATTGTGTCACAGTAGTATCTATGGTTATACCCTGCGCGTGCGCGTGAGTTGTAAATTCGCTTACTGTGTTTGCCCTTCAGTGCCTGGGAATACATTGCGCGTGACGTCACATGAAATCCCTCTATAGAGCTTATGCACCTACGTCACGTTTCTCTATTTTTCCATCCAGGCGTACATTGTGCAACAATTGTTACGAAGGTATTATCGTGAGCGCGTATCTTTAACACACCTACTACGTATGGCAGTTCCATCCAGTAAGCCAAATTGAAACGCGCTGACGTCACGTGCATAAGCTCTATAGACCTTATGCATTGACATTACACTGACGTCATTTTGGGTGCAAATAATGAAGCACACGTGCACGAACTGCGTGGATTTCGCCCCACGTGTAGTTGACTTGCGCGCGTATACGACTGGTTGACGAATCAGCTGTATTGGTGTAACTTGCAATGATACGCGCTTTTCCGCCATCTTCCTCCAAAAGAGGGAGCACTTTCTCCATTGTGACAAAGATATTACAAGCATAGATTCCAAACTCCTGTACCTACACTGTTACGCTTAGTGACTCCTCATGGAGACGCATACATCGGGGCGGAAGTGTGAATTTGACATGCGCACCGTTCTCTTCCGCGATCTGCGTACAAAAATAAGAATGCGTCACGGAAAATTTCATTGTTAAAAGAGGTTAGCGTGCGTGCACTTTTACAGCGCATTCTATACGCGCAGAATACATTTCTCTGTGTATTTTCCGGAATACTTGACGCACAGTTTTTCCCGCTCTGGAAACAAACGCGCTAGTTGCTTTCTCGTTGAGAGCGCGTGAGTAATTGAACGCGCATATACAATTGCGTCACTTGAAGATACCATAGAAACTGACCAATGAATGTCCATGAACTTGCAAAACCAGTCATTGTGCGTTCATGTTCAGGTGTAAATACGTGGAATGCCGCGTTGAAGCAATGTTATTCTTTTTCAAGTGGAATTTATTGAGACGTAGTACTTCTTCAGTCAACAACATTCTGAAATAACAAGTATTAATACTTTTGTAAGACATTCATTTGCCTGCTTGATTTCAAAACGACTGAGCAGTGATCAGCACTTCCGCCCCGATGTTTTGGCCCCCATGAGGAGTCAACGCGCCATTTTAAATTTGGAATCTATGATTGTAATATCTTTGCATTGTGACATCATATGCATAAGGTCCACTGAACTATATGCTAGGAAGGATCATTCCACAATAATGTTTTGAAGCCATCATGGAGGGTCACGTGATGTAGGTTAGCTTACTCAAGTCGCCACGGCCGTAGAAACGCGTACCTAGAAGTGAAAACGCTTAGGCAATGATGTACATGCTAATGCGCCGTAGTTCTCCTTAGCGTCTCTTTAGCCTCTTGGACGCTAGTTTGCCGGCTACCACGCGTTAGCATGCACGCCATTGCGCCGAGGTAAAGTTGCCTTAGCAACTTCCTGAAAAAGCATACATCACAATAGCCGTATAACATACAGAGCACCAAACGCTCACCGTGTAGGAAGCTTTGAGGCACGTCACTGGCCAAAATGCACGCGTGCATGTGCGCGCGTGTTACTTTGCCTTCGTGCGCCTTTTTTGTCAAGAGGATGCGTTCGACGCGTTGTACAGATTATCTGTGCACAGGTATGGACAGTCAGTAACAAGAGCGCCAACTCTGTGTACTGTTCAGTGAAGGTGCTATCGCGAATGTTACTCAGTCGTCGCGTTTCGACGCACCATACGAAATGTGGTCGCACGGGCTGTCCTTCAAATAGGCAGGACCACTCCTAAAAACAAGGAAAGTTTGTAAAAAGAAAAACAATCTTTTGATCACACAATTATGAATCATGGTGTACAGATGTCCTACTAAGTAATTACAACAAAAGCACTAGAGACGTAATGAGTAACAAAGGATTGCTTTAGCATTTACATCAATGATTCCTCATTACATTATTTTCACTTTTAGCTGCGCGTTTCATGGAGAATGGAATCGACTTGAGTAAGCTAACCTACCTCACGTGACCCTCCATGTCGGCTTCAGTTTCGTCGCGTATTCCGCATTGACGTGCGTCCTCCAGTTATATAGCTCAGTGGTAAGGTCTATAGAGGTGTTTCACTGACGTCACATGATCTCGCGTCTCTTTGTTTGTTGTTAGACATTTTGCCCGTTAAGCGTCCATTGTGTCACAGTATACTATCTGTGATCATGCGGTGCACGTGTGCTGTAAATACGCTTACTGCTCGTGTGCTGTGCTGCCAACTTATGCCAGGCAATCTTAATCGCGTGACATAGCATGAAGACCTCTATACGTATAAATCATAGGTTTAAAAGGCCACAACAACATTAACCTCCTTTAATTTAGACCTTACCCCGTGAAAACGAAGGGGAAGTAGGTTAATGCACATCAGTTGTCTACTAGACTCTGATTAATATGTTGTAGCAACTCCACACTACAATTACATCTCAGAATTGCAAAGATCACGGAGAACAAGTACATCACATTCATCTAGTCTTTTGGTGCTTTGTTGTTCCAATTTTCGTTCGCCATAAGTTTTAATGCAGCATGCAACTAATTCAAGAAACGTTTAACGCGCCAAAATATTTACTTACAAATGTAGTCTCTAAAATTTTGGGGGTCAAATGTATAACGTTTTGAAGGAATGTGCTCACTCAGTGATGTGGATATTGTAGCAAACAAATTGAAGTACAACTCATGCCAAAATAATGGAAACCGACGTTATCTTAGGCAATTTTGTTTTTGTTTTATGTACTTTCGCTGGGGAGAAAGACGTTTCAGTGAATTTTTAAAGAAGAAACCACAACCCTATAATATTTGCTCTTCTAGCTCAAATTTAAATTGTCATGGTACACAAATATGAAAACGGCGCGAAAGTCCTACTTGCAATTTTCCATATGAGGGGGTAGCTTGTGCCTGTTGAGAACTTTTACAAGTGTGCAAAGGCTACAAAATAGACCAAATTTAGTGTACAAGTCAAATTTAGACATATTGGAGCTACCTTGAAGATGGATAGCAGCTTTCTAGTATTGGTGATACTTTTAGTGGTCTGCTAGAAATTCAGTTGTACCAAAGAAGTTTTAAAGTGCAATTTTATACTAAAATACGTAGCTCTACCAGTATAAATATAAACACATTTTAAAGTATAACTGACTATAACTAAGCAGAAGACAACGGTCCTTGCACTCATGTAATGATCCCAGGTGTTCAATTCCTTTCCGGCGTGCTTAGTGGACATCTTGACTACATGCAAAGCTACCATGCATACGCAGAAGGCCTAAAACAGTTAAACATTGCAATTTTTAGTCATAATGATGAATGTTTGAATCACTGTCTCTTATTCATTAACAAGCCAGTGAACCACAACTGTAAAAAGGCCGTGGCCGGCTCGACTTGAACCAATTGGTTGGAAACTGGGACGTTGAACCTCATCTAACTCTTATTCATTATAGACTCTCAAAGCTAACCAGATCTTTCCTTACAATAGTACTACCTTAATCTGTTAATATGTATTTTGCGATATAGCACACTCTTAAAACAAGGTAGTCAAAACAATGTTAATGAATCATTTTGACATTGCTCTCATTAATATTTTCATTGACAATGGGTAGAATAACCGCAAAATCTTTCACGGAGGCACAAGGGAGTTTCACAATTTTACAGGCGGAGGTTTCAAATACGGTAGTGGTACATATTTCTCACTTTTGAACTTTCAAGTGGGGTCTGATGGGGCCTGAGACTTGGGGGGGGGGGCTTCAGCCTCCAATTTCCCCCCTTCCTCTGCCACGCCACGGTTTACAAATATGCAAAGAAAGCAATAGTACAGCATACTAATATCCCTTTAAGTTTAAAACGAACCTTAAAGTGTACCTAAAGTCTAGAATTACAAGAATATATATTTTAGAGGTTGGAAAATGAATCTCATTCATAGAGCCTTCATCTTTGTAGCTTACTTCTTTGCTGAGATATAAAATGTTGAAATTTATTCACTTAATTTGAAATAATCGGTTGCACAATAATTTGTGATGTCCTTCTTGTGCAACTCACATTACCTGCTTTTGTTTCCTTTTGAAATGAAAATGTTCATGTGACCTTAGAAAATTTACTGTTTTCTTGCAAAGCAGGTTGTACAGAGAAGGCTTGTATAGTCAAGTCACTCTATGAAAATAACAAAGTGACCACATTTTGCTACAAGGTGTGGTGGCTCTCAAAAAAGAAAGAAAAACGAGGACTGTAATTTGAGTAGTAGAAGAATGACATCACAAATTATTGCGTACCATTTTAAATTTAGTAAATAAACTTTTCTATATCTCAGCTCAGGAATGTCCTGTGAAAATGTGAGTTGGACCATTTGGGTGCATTTTTCAAGATTCACAACATATATTTTCGAAATTTAGACTTTAGGTACACTTTGAGTAAAACCAACTACTTGACGTTCATGTAAGACTTACAAGATATCCCAGTAACAAGAAGACAACGACGGATCCTGGGTGGGGGACGACCAACGCCCCCTTAGGTCGACCGAGAAAAAATATAAAAATATATAATGAAAAAACAAATAAAATCAGATCTAAATCACACATTTTGTTGGACATTTCGGCATATGGGGTATAGTGAGGCATGTAATGACCTCAGTTCAATAGAAACTGAACGTCAATGACCGTAAAGTTCGTTTTAGTCCATTTCAGTGTCGGGTCATGGTCATGAACAAGTTGATACCGCGACAGCACCAGCTCGCAAGATTATATATATATATACATATATATATATATATATATATATATATATATATATATATATATATTAAGGTCAAAGTACTGCGTAGCACTTATGAAGTAGGTAGGTAAAAGAAGAAGTAGTAAATAGTGCTAAAAGTTTGTGAAAATTCCACGACGTTTCGGGTTAAAACCCTTTATCAGGTGGCAAAAATGCAACTGATTGTTCACACGGCCAAACGTACAATTTAAAAAAATACACAATAAAGTTGGGCACGGTAAAACCGGCTAGGAAAGCAGAGTGTTAAGTGGTTACCACAGGTAAAAGCAATGCAGGAATTGCTGAGTTATAACAGTTTAACAGTTCAAGTCTAACGTTCAGACCATATGGGGACAGGGTTCCAAGTTTCATGATTAGACGGTTTTCGGCAGCTAGGCGGTCATGATCCGAACCTCGACACGAGATGGCCGCCGAAACCATCAGGTCACGGATCGAGCATGTTGACGGGGGATTGAAGTATGTGGCCACAGGGAACCCTGGGAGATTCTGTTTGATTGACCTCAGGTGCTCAGTGACTCGGTCAGCAAGACGACGTTTTGTTTCTCTCACATACAGTATATTACAGCGTTTACATACGAGAACGTAAACAACATTGGCTGAAGTACAGGTAAAATGCTGATGAATGTTAAACCGGTTGTTATTGGGACCTACAATGGAAAGGATTTTGTCATAACTGACCACCGGGCAAGTATTGCATCTCCCATGTATGCAACCGTGGGAGTTGCAATACTTGCTAAATTATTAAATTGTATATTAGGGAGACATTTCCATCGACTTACACACTAATTTCTAACCTAATTTTCTAACCCCTTACATGGAATGTCTCCCTAATAGCATCTCTCTAAAATGACAAAGAAAATTGTCTCCCTAAGGTCTTATATAGATGTATAATATATATTATTATTATATTTATATATATATATATATATATATATATATATATATATATATTATTTATATATATATATATATATATATATATATATATATATGAAAGCTTGACAGAGATACAGAGATATACGGCAGTATCATTGCTTCTTCCAGGATTATGCCCCAACGATGTCATCGCTCTGGCGAATTTTAAAGGCTAATTACAGTGTGGTGTTCATATTAGGGGGAGTTAAAGGGTAACAGCATTTGACTTTTCACATATGTGTTAGTTTGGTTGGTTGGTTGGTTGGTTGGTTGGTTGGTTGGTTGGTTGGTTGGTTGGTTGGTTGGTTGGTTGGTTGGTTGGTTGGTTGGTTGGTTGGTTGGTTGGTTGGTTGGTTGGTTGGTTGGTTGGTTGGTTGGTTTTACGGCTCAGTTTCTAACCAATTGGTTGAGGTCGGGACGGCCACCGTGACGGCCTTTTTCCAGTTGTGGCTCACTGTCTTGTGATCCCTATTCCATTGCTTATGCTGAGCACCAAGCACGATAGTAGTAGGTTCCATTTTTAAAGTCTTTGGTATGACCCGGCCAGGAGTCGAACCCCATTGTGGTACACATATAAATATTACAAATAATCTTTACCTGGTGGACCTTTCATGAAACCTTTAGGAAGAAAAATGTATTTCAAATTTCCGTCGCTTGCTGACATGCGTGAGGACATATTCGAATGAAAGACGACCAGAGAACAACTGATTAATGACGTAAAAGCCGCACCTTACAATTTACAAATCAAAATGTTGCCAACTCAAATAGATTTAAAGAAAACCTTACTTTTTCTCGGTAATGGTACAAACTTTACATATTTAAAATTTAAAAGAAATATTTAAAGTAAAATAAAGATTTTTGCGGGTTTTTTTTTTTTAGCCCCATAGCTTAAAACACTAAATAGCTCTTGCACATTCGTTCTTAGAAATATTGCAAGAGGACAGGGGCGTCAATCCGTATTCAGATGTGGGGGGGACGGGGGACATAC
Source organism: Holothuria leucospilota (assembly GCA_029531755.1). Classification (NCBI taxonomy): domain Eukaryota; kingdom Metazoa; phylum Echinodermata; class Holothuroidea; order Aspidochirotida; family Holothuriidae; genus Holothuria; species Holothuria leucospilota. The sequence continues at coordinate 29,491,263 of CM055962.1, read as the reverse complement.
ATGACATAGCACAAACCAATCCCTTTGGTTTTGAAGAGGGGGCGTCTTCCTATAGGCCCTTTCCTCCCCCACCCCCCCCCCCACCCCCGCCTTATGATTGCTGACGTTGTCCTATATTCTAATAAGAATTATCATTTCAAAGTTAACATAACCATCATAGATGATCTGCCAGGTGAAATACACGGGAGTCCACGGGATTACATCAAGATGTTATTTTCACCATGTCCCAAAATATCTGAAACAACGCTTCGCAGCGTGGATCATTGTCGGAGACCATGGACCCGACCAGGCCCGTTGCTAGGGTGATATATTTGGGGGTGTGAAGGTCCCAAATTCCGACCGGCTGGATGTATTTTCCAACTGAGTGGAGGCGTTTAAATTGCACTTTGTTATGCGCTCTGCGTTTTGTATACAGCAGTGGGGATCCTTCCTTTGTCACTACATAAATGAGTCGTCCTGGGGGAGGGGTCTAAGGGGAGGGGGAATCCCCATCCCCTTTGAAAATTTTTTGTTAATTTAAGGCTGCTTAGGTGCAAAACGTTGCTATCTTTGAGATATTTTTGGAGCTGATCGTGCATGGCTGGAAAATGTCCATAATGTAGTGAATTCTAATTTACCGACTGGCTGGATGTTTTTACTAACTGCAGTGGCGGCGTGTAAATTGCACCTTTTTATTCACCCTGCGTTTGTATACAGCAGTGGGGATCCTTCCTTTGTCACTATATAAAGGTGTCATCCTGGGGGATGGGTCTAAGGGAAGGGGGCGTAGCCCTCCCCTTTTAAAATTTTTTGTTAATTTAAGGTTGCTTAGATGCAAAATGGATATCTTTGGGATATTTTTGGAGCTGATCGTAGTATAGCAAAGGTGTAAAGGATTAGCAAGGGCGTTTTCAGAATACTTTGTAGTCGTAAGTGTATTAACAATCACCATCTGCAGGCGCGGATCGAGAAATTTTGAGGGGGGCCAAGATGGAAAATTTCATGTGCACCGAAGGTGCACCACGAGCGCAAAGCACGAGTTCCTATGCGTGGTGTCCAGGGGCCCGCGATAGGGCCCCTGCGGGGTCCAGGGGGCGAAGCCCCCGGAAGGTCTCGCAGTATTTTATTTTAAGAGCACAGAAATCGTGCTCCAGTTCTTATGTCAGTGAGATTTTATACCTTTTCATATTGCATGGAAATTGATGTGTATGGCTCAGTATAAGTTACTATATGTACCTGCAGAAGTTCCGAAGAATCTAAGTTATCTTAAAACTTACACGCCAACATTATGAACCCATGCAGGTAACTTGAAATGATTTTTGCCATAATGAGTGTTTTATTTTCGTTATACGGTATTCACGTATAGGACGTCAGATCAAACAATTGCCCGTGAAAATTTGAATTTACATTTAAAACCATTGCTATTACAAACGGTGTGAATTCCCTTTATGTGTGTCTATCAATTAGCAGGTGGCTTCGATACTAAGTTTTTAGTTCTCATAAGAAGAGGAGGGTGAAGAAATGAATATCAGTTGCTTTACATTCTTATTATACTCTGAAACTTTGAAATCACGTTTATGCACACAAATAATTTTCTTAAGGTAGAACCCCACCGATGAGTAATGCGAATACTTTTTGGTCCTTATTGATAGTAAAAGGAACAATTCAAGGCTAAAACTGCGCAGATCAAGCGAAAATCAAGAAATATTGAGAAGACTTTGCAAAAATCGTGAAAGATTTCAAATGATTTTTGGTAAAAAGTGATAAAAATAAATCCATCACTCAATAAAAACGTAGATCTCTCAGTAAACGTAAACAATTGCGCGCGAAGCGCGCCGAAAATTTTCGGTATAGAGCCTCCCGGGAGCTCTGCATTAATTGTACCCTGAAAAGGGGGACCAACAGGACTCTCACAACCTGACATCCATATCGGAGGAGAGATGATATATCACCTTGTCTTTTTAGGTATAGCAAGAAGGATGGTGGACAGGCAAAATTCGTTTCAGAAAAGATTTTCGTCGTTATTGAACGTCGCGGTAAAATGTTTGGAAAATAAGCAACGGCAATTACGTAATTTCAATCTTTCAGACCATGTGCTAGACTAGATTAGTCAAAGATCCCATAATGATGAGAGCCATACAGAGAAGGAGAATGTACTTTTTAGAAAAATGTTTGCATTGGAATAATTTCTTGCGTCATAGCTTTGTCAATGGGATATGAAATCGGGTGTAAACCCCGTCGTATGCGCGCGAAGCGCGCCGAAATTTTGAATGAAATATTAGTCCATGACAAAACCTGCATTCAGAACCTGCATCGGACACTGTCACTTTCCCACCAACCTATGCTATTCAGAAACGAATCTTCTGACTGAGAATTCTTAAAAAGCACTTTTGCTCCTTTGTTCCCCCATGAGTAGTTACCGAAAGCTATTGATAGTAAGGACAACTCTGACACAAGGCTTGACGCTAGCGGAGCGTGCAAAACTTTGGAATTTGTCAAGAATTTCCAAAACTTACGATAGTTTGAGAACAGTTTGTGAAAGAAAATGGTAAGAACAAGTAAACCAATCATCAAAACTACATCTCACCCTCCACCCTCCACAGAAATCTGTAGCTTATAAAACGACTTTGGGACCATTTTAAAAATTTTCAAGATTCGATGGGGGAGGGGGACACACGTCACCCATTGCCCACGGTGCCGACGCCACTGTCTGTAGCTTAAAAGCCTTTGAGTTCATTTTAAAACTTTTCAGACAGTTTCGAAATCGAACAGGGTATGTACGCCGCTACTTTGCCTGCAACAGCTGGTGCCACTGTGCACAACAGCACGTCACCTGACAGCTTGTCTTTTGTATTCACTCTGCAAGTTCTTTGGCGAAATCTTTGCCTCTCAATCCCTCTAGATTACAAAAACTTTCACTCTTTAACACAAAATTGTCACTAATTTCAGTGCAGCTAGCAGGGCCCACACTGCATATGTCACGATGTTTACTCAGCTTTCCACCTGTTTTCGAACATTGTAGCCTGGTAGCTCTCCTTTCGTTGCCAACCACTGTGAAAGATATCTAAAGAGATAATCCAGCTATAGCTCCACCCAACCCCTACGTTCTTATAGACACTTTTATTAATTTTTTGCTCTTAATTTTTCTTTCTCCTTTTCTTTTTTTTTTCTTTTTCTTCCTTTTTCTCCTTTCGTTTTTTTTTCCGTGGCGAGGGGACGGGCCCCCAGGTCCCCCCTGGATTCGCGCCTGCACCATCTATACCGATAATGGCTTCGGCGAAGCGCTCGGTAAAATTTTTTGAAAAATGTTTAATGGCAACAACGTACTTTCAACCTTTCACAAGGGGGGCATGCAGTATGTTGTGTGACCGCTGGCCTGGGGAGGGGTTTAAGGGGAGGGGTGCCCCTCCCCTTTGAAATTTTTTGAAAAATTAGGTGTCCTTGCATGCAATCTGGTGCCACATATGTTACCTTTTGAAGTAAAATTTGTGTTAAAAATTTTACGTATTTTAGGAACTAAAAAAATAGTAGACATCAGTGAGCGGGGCGTGGCCCAATGAAGTGTCCCCATCCCTTTTGAAAATTTTGAAAAATTCGGTGTCCTTACATGCAATCTGGTGCCAAATATGCCACCTTTTGAAGTAAATTTGTGTTAAAAAATTTACGTATTTTTAGAAACTTAAAAAAAATCGGAATCAGTGGTGGGCATGGTCGAATGGCCCTCCCCACTCATTGAATGATCCCATATTGATGCGAGGCGCCTACAGATGTTTGGAGATGTATGTCTGTTTTCGGAAAGGGTTGTGATCAGAAAAGTTCCATGTATAATTACCTTCTTAATGGTCATGAGAAGGAGTGCAAACCGTGACGCATGCGCGCGAAGCGCTCCGAAATTTTGCCATTAAATAAGATTTCCCTGACGAAATCTACATTCAGAATCCGCATCGAGGCACTTAACAATTGCCCAACAAACCTACATGTCATTCAAAAAGCCAGTCACATAGAGCCACGACACTACTCTTTCACGCAAATGTGTGGGGGGACATTTGATATTGTGTCCCCCACCCATCGAAATGTGGGGGGGACGTGTCCCCCCGTCCCCCCCCCCCAGGATTGACGCCCATGCAAGAGGATGTTATCAAGATAACTTTGCTGTGTTCAAATGTTGTTTGGATAGTTCGTCGTAACGATTTCTACGTGGATAATGATGATTTTCTGTTTTACTCTTGTGTTAAAGCATAAACACATTACGAAATTTAACTCTCCGGAAGAAGTAGTCATGAAAACTTTAGAAAATCGGAACCGTTGAGGGGAAATTTTTGTTTGACTTGTGGAAGCACTTTATGTCCTTGTAAGCTCTGTTGTAGCTGTGCCATACGTTCATGCCTGGCATTGGTTAGAACAAAAGCCTTGTTATACTGTCGGATTTAGTCACAAAATAAACATTTTGCGTAGACAATGTGAAGTATGATAATCGCTTATTGTATATTTGGTGGAGTAATGGTCACATTCTTACACTCAGCAACACCTTGAAATGCCAGTCGATAGTTATATTTGAGTCTAGCGGAAGCAAAGCTAATCATTCTCCGCAATGGTTCCCAACTTCCCACCATGGCTGCCTCCAGTAGTGTTTAATTAGATTTTGAGTTATATTCATTTTTAATGGTGTCACCATATTTTCAAAACGCCCCCCTGCCGCCCCTTAGCGCTCATTGCCCCTTGAGTTGCTCAAACGCTCCCGTTTGGAATCACTGCTGTAGATGTAGCAGACGACAAATCCCTTTTGTATGAACTTCTTAATCCAGTGTAAGTCATATAGAAATACCAATAGATACAAGAGACAGTTTACTGTGTGACCTTGGCGGTGTAAACCTCACTTCAACGCAAAATATCTCCTTCAAAATAACAGCTCCCTGGGTGGAGGATAGACCGTAGTCTGCCATTGATGCCTATTTTGCCTGGGATGAAAACGTCTACCCGTTACTGAAACGCCTGCTAAAGATTTTCGCAACTCTCCCAGTAACAGTTGCAACAGGAGAAAGAAGTTTTTGTGGATTAAAAGGGTTGAAGACGTGGCTAAGGAATAAGATGAGTGAAGACCGCTCAAACGGGCTGATGCTGATACATATAAACAGAGATGAACAATTTGTAATTTTGCAAATAGTCCTGTGTGTTTATGGTTAATAGTGTGACACTGCGTGTTTCAAAGGACGTGAAAACCTAGTATGAGGTTAACTCATCTACTCATGGAGTCTAGCATGTATGCTTACACGACTTATTGCCCTGTCGGGTGTGATGTCGTCCAACCGTAAAATTAAAAGGCTGACTTTTTTGTTTAGATCTAGGCTTACGACCATTAACAATTCCAAATTCCGAGAAGAAAAAGCCTTAACTTCTGTCATTACTATCTTTTTGTGACCAAATTGATGACGAATTTGTCAGTCTTCAGACACCGGAAAGATAGCGCCGGATGCAGCATTGTAAACAAATCTTGATTCATTTTAACAAACTCTTTTTCTGTTTTTTTTTTCGGATGTTATTCCAATTTGATGTTAACGTCCGGGGCAGACGTAGGCTGTTCTGGAATTCTAGTTAATGGCTGTTCTACATAATGATTGCTTCATAACTTCATCAACAAGTTGCACCTTTATATCCGGCGATTTTAGCCCAATATTTGTTCGATATTTTGATCTTTCTTTATGGTAATTAAAATTTTCGTAAAGAAGTTCTAAGCGCAGTTTCATTGTGATATTTAGACCTTAAATGTCAAACGTTGAGTTGCTAAAACAAGTTATTTCCTTTGTCGCCAGCTTTCGGCGATACAAAATACTACCACCACAAATCAGTTTTATCAAGTTATCAACAACAAATATGACATGATGTCATAACACAAAAATAGTTAACTCATTCGCAAATTATTTTTCAATGTTGAAGGACACACCTCAGAACCGCGAAAAGAATAGAATAAATACACCTCTGCTACATAAATTAATCAAGTACCATATTCAAAGAGGGCTTGATTGCTTAACGGTTAATCCGAAAAGATCGCTTACTGGCAATAAATAAGCATGTATTATTAGGTAACAGAAGGGCCAATCACTCCTACGATTGGGAGGGTATGTATAGACCCTATGCGTTGACGTCACGTGATGTCATTTTGGAGGCAAACAATTATGAAGAAGATAGGGTATATGACTTTGGTACACGTACTGTAAGCACTGTACGCGGCCTTCGCATGTGCATGTACACCGGTTCACCAATCACCTTTTTGCATTGGGTTGTGTAAGTTGCAATGTTACGCGCTTGCCTCTATTGAGGGCGCTCTTTCTGTTCTGTGACGTCATATGCAAAAGGTCTTTACGTATTTCTATACGTACACCTACTCTTACAAGTATACGTATGTGTATTAGTATATATGATACCTGCATATACGTAACTGGCACGCACATGTATAAACTATATTTGACTGTGTATGTATGCATGGCTGCCACGAACTACGTGATAGGTGCTCGCGAAGTGCCCCCAAGATAGCATTTCTGTGATTTTAAAGTCTTCCCAAATACCTAACGGTATCAGCAAATATTATCCCCGCCCAATCCCCGTGCATCACTAAACCGATCCTCAGTTAGTATAGGTCAGGCTACAAAGATGATCAAATTGTAATGTATGTTGTTTACTAATAAGTGCACATCAAATGCATTTGAAGGTATGTTAACTCTCCCCTGGACACACTAAAATCTACTCTCAAGTTTCCAAATGAAAGAGTGACAATAGTTAGTATACGAAGTGTGCGAAAATGTGTGAAATACTGAATTGTTTTACTCAATTTTTAGATTAGTTTTCCCATTAGAGGTTTCCGCCCTTTGTCGACTCTCATTATGGAGGCTGGAAATTAGCATTTCATAGTTCAAGGTAGCGCTAACCACAAACAGATGAAAGGGTACCCTCCTTCCTTCTCATTGTATTATTCCCTGATACACAGTGATACACAGTGAAAAGTATTTAAACTAATAAAGGTGTCCAGCAAGTCTGTCAACACTTTTCTGCACTTGTTGCAACTTCTATTCTACCGTTTTCCCAGGGAGTTGCTTCTATTGCATCTCTCTGGTTCTTCTAAGGGAATCTCAGAAACGGGAGTCCCGTCCACCTCCGTCGAGCAAAAAGGGGATTTCGTCAAAAATTATTATATTTTTGTTATGTCTATTATCATAATAATAAAGAAATATTTTATGTAGTTGGTAGTCTGTGGGGATATTCTTCGTTTCGTAGGGAGGAGTGCCAGGATTTCCCCGGGTGCCAGCAACCTGAAGTCCGGGTAAAGGCGACGGTTCGCCGGAAGGATGCGAACGCAATTTTTTCTGGCACGCCAGTCGCCCAGAAAATGTTAAGTTTTAATGAAAAAAATTGACAATTTAAGATTTTCCTTGGAGAAATTTGCAAATTCTGGGGGGTTTATGGAAGAAATTTTGGTTGTTATTATACGATTCATTGTAGGTGATTGTTTGTTCCGTGGATTTCAGAAACGTCAACCTGAGCCTACCACGCGGAGTGGACTCTGTTTGCTCAGTCCCTCTTTAAGGTTTCCCAAACAATATATGACTGACGGGAGGTGAAGAAACTCCTCGAAGGTTACGAGCAATATGAAGCCCCGAAGTATAGCGATGCAATGTATGTTATCCCCGTTAGAGCTCAGCCACCGACTTGTAGTAGATCTATTTTGGCTCGCAATGTGGACAGATCCTTCATTATCTTTCTATAAATTTTTAGCGCGGTCCTCGCATTGTGGAACTCTGCCAGTCACATTTTCAAACAAAGCACTTAACCAGCACAAACTCAATACGAAAAGCTCTTTTCATTTTTCATGATTTCAATGGAAATTTCCGAAAATCGTCCCCATTCGTCCTGGGGAAAAATCCCCGTTCTGGCAAACACCCTTTCCAGCGAACTTCCTTCAAGTTTTCCCTAAAAAACTTCCGTTCATCCCTTTTTGCACCAACCTGTCACATGCTATGCTCGCAGCAGGGAGTTGCAATAGTCTACTGCCACTCCCTGCTCGGAGGAACGTCTTTGGGGTTTTCACCCGAAGAATAGTTTAGAATGAACTGTCCTCAAGTTAAAAGAATAAATGAAATAGGCAAAACGTTTAATAGACATTATGGACAATAACCTTCCACAGTAAGCAAAAATAAACTTCCTCAATAAACAAAAGGACCAGGCACCGAAATGCAAACAGTTGGCCGCGAAATGATGGCAGGTCCTTATCCAATTCTTCATCAAGATAGAATCCACTTTCCAGTCTTAAAAAATGGGTGTATCGGATGGGAGTTCAAGGTTCGGGGAACTGCTCTTTTCTGGCACCTCCTTGTCACTTGAGCGACACCCCAGCCTTTCCAAGTTACTAGTGAGTAATTCGGACAAGAAACTTCTCAAACCTTGCTCCGAAACTCATCATATTAAAGTGAAAAAAAAAACAGATGCAAATTTGTCCACTCCCTTTTAAACTTCCAAAATGAAAGATCCTGAAGAAGTCGGGGGCCGGGGGCCGAGGGGCGGGGACCGGGGGCCGGGGGCCGGGGGACGGGACATGATTCCCCCCGTTGGTAACCACCTTCCCTGCATAGCCACCTCTATAGGTCACCTGTATTTGCTCTTTAGGAGGTCAGATTTTGCAATATGATCCAAAATTTTCGGCCAGGTTCTCACGTTGTAGAGCTGTACTGTAATTCTTTTACAGCTTAGTCTTTTTTATAGCTAAATAATACGGACTTCTGGGTAAATTAGTGACTGACAAGCCTCTCGGCAGATAATATGGGAAAAGGAAGAAAAAAGAGTGGACACACGATCGTAATCTACGACTCTGTTAAAGTAGGACGTTTTCCAGATAGTAGTCACAACGACTATAGCATTACTCACGAAGAAGTGCCGAACACTAAACCTACTTCGAACATTGCCATAAAACTTGGTTTTTGAAGGAGGAAAGGTCTCTGTGCTGGTTTTCTGTTAGGAATAAGAATTGCGGTCGACGATGTAAAGCGAAACAAAAACTTGAGGACAACTTATCTGTTTATTTACTATGATTCCTTCCTCAATAAAAGTGTGTGAAGGTTCGACATAGAAGACCAATTTCAAAATTGTCTACACTTAACTTAAAAACAAACCGTTTTATGTAGAATTCATTCTGTTTACATGAAAACTTCACAGAGTTAAGTTTTTATGATATTACAAATATAGTAAATGACATAAAATATTTCTAACTCCTTGAGAAGTTTTCATAAAGTGTTTTTAAAAAACCGTATTTTATGCATTCTTAAGCAAATATCAAGCAGAAAACATTCTGTATTTATACGAATCAATCGGTTCCTTTTGAACACTTGACTATCTAAACGACAGGTAGCTTGGCACGCAATCATCAGTGGACGATCAATTGCCTGCACCGTGACAAATGGATTAATGGAGGTCCGTCTTGATGTTCGTTAATGCATAAGATTGTGTGGTTTCTGCAAAACTGCTATACATTCTGAAAATAAAAACGTTCTTATTCAGTATTTCTAAAAGTCTTCCTTATGACAAAACAGAAGAGTGTACATTCCACAGACTGACACATGGGTGCAGCATTTTCTTGGTTGGGTGGGGGTGGGTGTAACATAATGAATTTATTTCAGGTGAGGATCCAAAGGGCACAGAGAGGCCCGTGTCCCCCTTTTCCCGCCGGTCAAACTGGTGAAATGTAAGCATATCACGCTGTACCATACAAAAGTAAAGTATTTTATTGAGGAATCTCGTAATAACATAACTGGTAGTTTAAGCCTACAGGCCTCCAACTGAGAGTATGATACGACTTCGCCAATACTTTACCGTAACAAAAGGCTATTTTCCGGCACAATTCGCGAGCACCTTTTCACTGCATTCGTGATAACCTTTCATTATTGCTACCACTACCACTACCAAAAAAAAAAAACATATGGGCGCGATTCGCGCTCTCTAGTTTCATGGCGTTTTTCATACTTCGGTTTCATATACATAAATAGCAACTCCTGACCAATTGGTGCACCTAGATATCTACATATAGGTAACACATTTTTCTGGAAAGGGTGGGAATTCCATCCTCAGTTGCATAGTTCGTCCCCTTCTTGGCGTACTGACGAATAGGCAAAACCTTGAAATTTGCATAGTGACAAATGTGATTGTTTGCTCATTTTAGCGTGGTGACGAGTGCAATTTAAGTCCGAACCTATTTATCTCAACATTGAAAATTGGAATGGCAATGTCATATATTTTATTTTCAACAATTGAAAACTAAAAACGATTAACCTGGCAAATCATCTCCAACTGAGCCTGAACATTCGTCACTATTTAAACTTGGTAACAGAAACAGATTCGTCACTACAGCAAAATCGGTTCTGCCAATCCGTCAGTACACCAAAAAGGGGACGATCGAGCTGTTCTCTTAATGTATTTGTCAGTTTGTTGAGCGGTAGCCTACAGTAGTTTACCCGGTAACCAACTCTCAGGACATTCGCGTGGGTACGTGACGATACAAGGCATGTTATTCGTGGGGTGGGGCAAGGTTGGAACAGGGGATCATGACCTTCGAGTCGTGGAATTTTCAAGCTTCGTCGGGGATCCTTAACGAAGCAAATGTATTTCGTGCCCTGACACCAGTTACCCCGACGGTGTACCTATTTTTCCTCTCAAGGAGAGCTCAGTCATGATGGAATCCTAAATATTTGGCTCTTCGCGCCCTGTAGAAATACTTGTTGCTTCATTTTCTTTCATAGTTCCTTTCCATATAGCTTAAATAGTGCATACCCCCCCTCTCTCCCTCCAAGTTACCAAGAACTCTTTAGGTATAGCTTACAGTTTTCTATAAAAGATTGGGAATTTCATCGCTATTCGCATAATTGTTCCTTGAATTTGTTGTATGGTATACGGCATAGGCGTAGGAAGCGGAGGGTGGGGGCTTTAGCCCCTAGGAAAATGTGGTGGGGCGGAATATGTTTCTGCCCCCTTTAGCCGAGGACAAAATCACTTATTTGTTCCCTCTTTTAAAAATGTCAAAAATCTCCAGTAATTGTCCTCAAAAATTGCACAACATTTCATACTAAATTGCATCTAAGAACCTCAAATATCCAAAAAAAAAAATCAAAGGGAAAGGACGGCGATCTGAATCAACGTCAACCCCCCCCCCCCCCCAGTTGAGAACAGCTTCCTACGCCTATGACATATGGTAAGAGAATCGCGGTGGGACGTTTGACTAAATAGCCCGGTTGGGTACAATACATGTTATCCCCGATAATTAGCATGTATTACATTCTTTCATCTGTGCCCACAAATATACAAAATGACCCCAAAAATACAACCATAAAAATTTTCTCGAGCGTTTCTCAAGCTGTAGAGATTACTTGTTTTCTTCATAGTTTGATTTCATTACCCAATAAAAAGAACCCCCAACCAGTGGTTTAACAAGACATACTGTATGTAGCTTGTACAGTTTTCTGCACAGGTAAGAGATTCATTCTCTATCCTCTTTTCTCTTGCATTTATCGATTGATATAGCCGCGGCCTGCAGTAACTTACTCGGGAATTTCTATTTGTAGGACAGAAGGCTAGATACACGATACAGTTCATGATATGTGACACGTGGTTCATTTGTTTCGCCTCTCAGTGAGGACAAATTCTCCTATGCATTCCTCAAAAGTTTTTGGGCGCTTCGCGCACTCTGCAACTTTTCAAGTAGGGTTTCCCGACAAGACTCTACATCAGCACTAAACTCGGTACAGCAAGTTTATACATGTTGTGCATAATATGCTATGGTAGTCATGCTAGCTATGACGTCATACAGATATAGGGTCTTGATTGGTGGAATGTTGCATATATGGTGACCAAGGACGTTTCATAATCGGGACTATTGTTTATGAAAACTGTTATCCCCCTGTCGAGGAAGACAACTTGTGTGGGACAACTCTTCGAGCTACCCCTGTCCCATCCTGGACAGCTACCCCCTCACGGGTTCATTACAACCCATCACAAAATGTGTCTCCCCTTTTATAAAACCCTTGATCTGCGCCTGAGTTGATACCTCAAATTTGCACACTTGATGTCAAATGCACTAAGACATGGAAAGGAGATGTGTAAAAAATTATTCCCATCCCCAATTAACTCTCCATTTAACACCGTCCTCTCTTCCCTGCTCTTAATATTTTGCTCTCCAGGCACGAAGGGGGGGGGGGAATCAAGTTGTCACCCATCGTTGGTCAAATCCTGGCCCCACCCTATTTCCCCTCCCCCTCCGTTTCTTTGCCATTACATTTGTAGAACGTTAAATGTAGTTTCTTTTCCATCTCCCTGACCCAGCCCAGCGAACCATCCTTTGGGAAATCCTGGGGCCGATTTCACTAACGTTTAGCGATCATCGCTAACGCCGATATCCATCGCTAAACCATAAATCCATCGCAATTTAGCGATCAATTTTTGCGATCGATTTCACTAAACTTTAGCGATCAATTTCTCATCGCTAAGTTGTGTCGTTAGCGATGAGTTATAGCGATGAGGGTTTAGTAGCCGCCAAGGCACCAAATACATCGCTAATTGCAGATGACATTACATCACGCGATTTCATCATATTCTCTTTGCATCTTGTTTGACCCTATCTTTCAAGTATACGCCAAATAATCGAGCCGACCTCATCAAGTTGACCCAAAAATTAAGGGCGGCGATACTGTGAACAAGCCCATAGCCAGAGTAAACAATGGAGACACCAGTGGCGAAACTAGGGGGGGGGGTGTAGAAATGGTGCCGCCACCAGTTCCAAAATTGATGGCACCTGTGGGAAAAGGCAGAAATTTTGAGGAGTGGTGCAAAAAGGTGAGTGAGCAGTGCTTCTGTACACCTTTGCACAGGGGCGGAGTGGGTAGGGAAGCATTGACTGAAAGACAAATGCCCCACCCACCCAGCCCCTCTTGGTGGTACCATTGGATCGTGGATTTTCTTGAGTCGTGGCTACCAGATGCCTTGATTTTCACCCCGATAATTAGAGTACTAACTTGGGGTGGTCTGCCGCCTGAAAGCCTCAGTGATATCACCTAATTAGCACGAAAAAGAGCTTAAATACTGTGCGTGATGTGACAAATCGTCAAACATTAAAACCGGGCCGGACCCAGAGTTGTTCCGCAAACTAATGGGGCTACTGGCTCTGAAGGGGAGGCGCAGAATCGACACGAGCCCAGAATTATGGGGCACTGGAATTAAAATTCGGAGAAGACGAGAACTATTTGGTTATCTGAGTAAACTTGAATTAAACTTTTGTGGTCAATTTGTTCGGCCTAAATACTCTTCTGCAAGCCTGCAATGATACTTGGCTGGAAATGTTTTTGGTACTTTGCATATTAGCCCAGAGTTCCCCCCAGTATTGCACCGGCCGATTGGCATTTCTCTTACCCCTGCAGCCACATTAACACTGTACAGGCGCGGATCCAGACATTTCGAAAGGGGGGGGGGCTGAAAGCCCCTTCGAATATTCTCCTAGAATAACATTATGCTAATTTTCGCATAAGTGTTATTGTTGATGTGGCGAAAAAAGGGGGGGCTGAGCCGAGGAAAGCCCCCCCCCCCTTGGATCCGCGCCTGATGTACGTTCTGGGCAGGAGCCCATGCCCTTTAAAAGTTTTGGGTTTATTTCACGTCTATAATGCGCCAGTGGGTGCATGCAATACTTTTCATCTTTATACCCTACAATTGTATTCCATGGGGAAGGGGGTGCCCTGTCCGTGGCTATGTGTCTCATAAGGGATGGAATTTGTCCCCTACCAAGACGGGTGGGTGGATTATGATACAACTTGATGTCTCGCAGAAATATGGCCGAAATTCATTATAATAAAAAGAAAAGGTAACCAGATAATTACCCTTACAAAAAATCTTGAATCAACCTGTTACTGAAACCACTCGTAACTGTGCATGCAATATAAAGAAAAATCAAAATCAAAGGTGTTCATTGGTGAAAACACGTAGCAAACCAGACAGTGTGTTTTTAATACTCAGAACACAGGTTTAACACAAGATGACACACATTTTCTTGCTTTCGTTTTCATGCCACAGATTTTGCCAATAGTAATTTTTATTTGCACACATTTTTGTGTGTAAACCTCGTCAGTGAAAACTTGTGGCAACTATAGCAAACTGTGTCGTCTCCGAAAAAATTGCTTTCACACTAAAATGCCTGTGATTACCTGTGGCACACTACCTAACAGGCCGGTAGCCGGTGGGGGCAGGGGGTGGTGGCCTTTAAAAATTAAAATTACCAATGGCTGCAGAATGCATTTTTGCATATTTTGCCCACCCCCATAAATATTTCGCCTCCCTCTCCGTTAGGTAGCTCGCCCCTCCAGTACCTTGTCTGGCTACAAACATGCTACCTAAGTATTTAAGACAAACTGACAAAGGTTTTTTTTTTTTTTTTTTTTTTTGTAAAGTGGGTATTGTAAAATACATTTTTTTTTCGGGGGGGGGGCTTCACCTTGAACTATTGTCTCTCATTACGTGTGTATCATTTAAAACTCCCATAGGAGCAACTAGTTCCATCATTACCCTTCCCCCAACTAAGTTCATGCATCATCAAATCTCTCGTTTGTTTGTCAGTTTGAGGTTAATTTGCGATTTTTGTGGTATTAAAGTGTTCTTTCCATCAATTCTGAAGAAAGTTAGGTCTCATTTTAGTACGCATATCCTTTAGAATATCCAAGGGCTCATAGGCGTAGGAAGCGGGGAGGCTAAGGCCCCCGTCGAACATGTCACTGGGAAGAAGTATCCTTAGGCCCCTCCCCTAACCCCTACATCATTCAAGGACTAAAACCTTTTTTCCCTCTGTAAACAAATGTGAGAATTTTTAGAACTTTTCCCTAAAATTTCCACAATACTTTGCAACAAATGGCATCAAAAGACCCTCAAATATTGAAAATTTTTTTCTGTCTTATGCCCCTTACATTCCTCCCCTAGCATGGCGTTCCGAACTAACATTCAGCCCTCTTACCCCTCCCTCGCCCCCATGTTAGAACAGCTTTCTCAGGCTATGCCAGGGCTTCCAAGTATTTACTCCCTGGCCTGAATGAGGCACTGTCTAGAACTCACAGGAGCCTTTACTTTAGGAGATGCACCTGGCGCATGAACCCTCATGGACAGTGCTTTGCACTCAAATCTAGCATTTTTGGGTCATTGCAACCTGAACCCCTACCTTTTACCAAATCCTGGCTACACGCCTGATTATTCACTTCCATTTCCATAGGTGTTGATCTGTCTGAAGTACAAAGGTGAGGGGGACCAACACAGGCTTTTGTAGTTGTGACTTCAGTTAGAGCATGCTAATGGTGCTGTAAATCAACAAAGCGCAGTTCCCCCTTCTTTCGAGGGCATGGGGTCCAGGGGCCAAATTCAGGGGATGGTGCAAAGAAGATTCAGGTAGGCATACAGAAACCCTTCTTTTAGTCTTGTCCTTTCTGTTGTCATAAACTTGTCCTTCGTTCTAATAACCAAGTGGAATAAATCCATCGATAAATCATTTACAGCATCTACTGCACGTTTACAGTGCAAAGCTCCACTCTTTTCCAACACAATCTTGACTCAACCTGGGCAGGCATTCAAGTGTAGAATCAGATCCTGGTGGATAAACGATGATCGAACTGCGATGCATTCTGTATTACTTCCATCTTTGTGATAGTCTTATACACTGCTGTAATTGACCTTTCTTTATGATCTCACCAGTAACGAAAAGTTGCACAATAATTATACCACGCAAAAAAGAAAGAAAAACGATTTTACCAAAATCAACTATGTATTTTCCATATTTTTACAAAGAAAAGGAGTGGATGATATTAGTCCTGTCAGGTTATCAGCAACCACCACAGGTCACCAGTAAGTTACCTGTAGCTAAGAGCTCAACCTGCTAGCCATTGTCTTGTTGAAAGAACAAACAATTCGGATGAAACCCCAAACCCATACCCCCCCCCCCCTCTTGTCATTATGTACTAAATTACAGTCACTAAATGAAAAACAGTTCAATGGTTTGAAAAGCAAAAACAGTTCAGTGGTTTGACAATTAAATTTAACTTTGAGAAATGTGTCCTGCAATGAAGTAATGTTCATTGCTATATACTGAGCGCATGGTCAGTGAATCAGTACCCTGACTGGCTCTCTTCAGCACCACCCCCCCCCCCCCCCACACCAACATCTGCAGAAATCCAGGAGATCCATGATGCATCCATTCCCTTGTCAGTCTTTCAAGGATGAAGGTGCAGCAGTAGCTCACAGCACAACTGCCAAGAACATGTAGTTGGCTACTAAGAATGTTGCCTGCTTTGTCCAGCTGACCAGCAAGTCTTAGCATCTCTACTCAGGCATACTGTAAATAGAACAAAAAATAAACCACTGTTCATCAAATGACAAGTGATGTGCATCCTTTCTTGTGATGCCAGTGAAAAAAGAACCCCCATCATTCAAGTTTCACACATTTGTGGCAAGCAGACTTAAGATTTCATGATCACAACCCTGCTAGCACAAAATGTTTTTAAAACGTGTCAGTGGTGTTATAAAACGTTTCATAACACCACTTTACACGTTTTAAAAACGTTTTGTGTTAGCGGGGAAAGTCAGCCCCCCCCCCTTTCTGGGTGGTCTAACTTTGGATTCATATGGTACACACCATGATACACTTATTTGTATCCTTCACTTGAATATGTTTTTCTACTCATTCATGTTTTACAGACATGTGGAATGTGGGAGACGGGTCCCAACTCTATTCAGTGAAAGGGGACTATAAGCTGGAGAAGGTAGTAAGCAGAGTCACAACCCTGCAGGTTCCAAAATTCTCCTTGTAAACCACTGACTTACCAGCCAATTAAAAGGGTATTCGCGGAACAAAAAGTGGGACTTTCCTAAAAACAAGGATTTTCCCTCTCTCTATTAGTGTGAACCCTGTCTCAATAGCTTGCTGCATTTGGAAGTTATACATAAATATTCCAAGCAAATATTCACATCAGTAAATTGCATGCAATCAAGGAATCTGTGACATCATACAGGCAAACTCATTGAACATCTTTTGTATTTCTTTATAATCTTCACACATGTAGACACTTTGTGTTATAAACCTTATTCTCACAAAATGTTACACCTAATCTGCAATGAATGTTACTAATATGTCTCACACACTTCACATTTAAAGTATGTGCAACAAAAGATTTAGAACCAATCTGTCAGTATTACATAACACTTTGAAACCTTGAAGCAAAAGCCAGTCTTTTCTTGACAAGCTTAATCTATCTTCTGACAGGAATATCTTGAGTTATGAACAAGCTATTGGTGTGGGGTTAAAGAGCAGGTGATGAAAAATTTTTCCATGTTATTTAGGATCCCCTTACATTGCTACTGGAATATCAATTCTTTAAACTCCTATGATCCATGTAGTTACCATAAAAGTCCAAACTCTACCATGCAGGCAATATCATACATACAACCTCTACTGTCATGGAAAGTAGTAGTCTATGTCCCAGGGCTACACCCATAGTCTTAAGTGCTACAGTGTGCCAAAGTATCCTTTACCATAGTCTGGTTAGGTCACAATGGTAGCCCCTGGTGTTACTGTATGCCCCATACCTTAGCCTCTACTACACAATAGTCCACACTAAATCCACTTGCACACTTTGATTTGCAAAGTCCAAAAACCAATATTTATAAATAGAGCAATTTTCTGCAGTTATATCACTTTCATTGTGCATTTAGGCCTGACAACTGGCTTCATCAGCTCATGCATATGCTTTAGTAGGGCAGATAAGTGGAAAAATCATTCAGTTCCGGAAAGAAGCACCAAAATTTGACAAAGTGTTCCTCTTGGGTCTGTCTTTTGAAAAATACCGTTAGCCACGTGAATTTCAAAATGGCCGCCATTTTTCAAGATGGCCGCCATTTTGGCCAAAGAATAATATAGTTTGCCATAGATTTTCACTTCCCAGGTTGATTTTAATAATTCTGGTGTCAAATAACAGGTTTTAGACTACAGAAAACTCAAATTTAAAAAAGTAGAAACCTTGTTAGGGCGGGATTCAGGTCAACCAAGATGTCGGAAAAGCAAAATGGCCGCCAAACTGAACGAAATATGTCCAAAAATTGGCTAAAAACATTGTAAATTTCCAAATCCCCAATCAAAATGGTGTGAATTAATGTTTTATAACTAAGACTGAATTTTACAATCCTTGGCACAAGAGTACTTGACAGCCAATATGGCAGAAAAGTACCAAAGAAGTAAAAACAATACAGTAAAAATTCCACCAAAAATAAGAAAATAATAACAAAAAGTGCAAAAAACTCAGAAAATAATCGTTAAAAATATATTTCGAATGAAAACCCTAAATATCTTTACAGCAGATTGTAAATAAAATTCAAAGCATGATTTTTGATATGTTATACTGGACTTCAAACTAACCAAGATGGTGGAAATAACAAAATGGCCGCTAATATAATGATCATAATGTATAAAAATAAATATGAGAAATAATCATTTAAAATACTTTTGATACAGTTGCCCTTAATATCTGGCTATGTTTCATGACAAATAATGCAAAAGACTTTTTGAAATAGTTCTTTTGGATTCCGGTCAACCAATATGGCGGAAAAAGCAAAATGGCCCCCAATGTAATTATTATGTCAATGTATTATAATAATAGGAAAAATAATTATTAAAAAATACTTCATACACAGGTAAACCTAATCTGTGCCCATATTCTATTGTAAATATTCAAAAAGTATTTTTCTGGACATTTTTTGCAGGATCTGGGTCAATCAAGATGGCAGAATTAGCAAAATGGCCGCTAATGTTAAAATTTCATTAAACTATAATAATACAGAAAATAATCCTTAAAAATATATTTGTGACAGTTGTTCTTTATATTTGGCCACATTTTGAGCCAAATATATCAAAAATATTTTTTAAAATATTTTTGTTGGAATTCAAGTCAATCAAGATGGCGGAAGAAGCAAACTTGCCGCCAAGTGGTATAATTACAATATTTTATATTAATAAGGAAAATAATCTGTAAAAAGTCTTTTTACCACATTTAAACCTAAATTCTGGCCATAATCTTTAATAAATATTCAGAAAGTTTTTTCTGGATATGTTTTACAGGTTCCTGGTAAACCAAGGTGGCAAAACTAACAAAATGGCCTTCCATATAACTATTACATAGTTACAGTACATTGAAAGAATGATAAAAATACTTATGAAAAATATGTTTGTCACACTTGCTTTGAATATATGGCCATATTTTATGCCAAACAATATAACCATGTTTTTTAGAACATTTTTGTTGCAATTCATATCAACCAAGATGGCGGAAAATGCAAAATGGCCTCCCATGGGTATATATACAATATAGCATAATAATAAAGAAAATAAACCTTAAAAATATTTTCAACACATTAAAACCTAAAGTCAGTCCATATTCTGTAATAAATATTAAGAAAGTATTTTTCTGGACATATTTTGCAGGATCCAGGTCAACCAAGATGGCGGAAATAACAAAATGGCAACTCATACAATTAGGATAATTATAATTAAGATAACTATATGAGCGGCCATTTTGCTATTTCAGCCATCTTGGTTGGCCTGGAACCTGTAAAACATGTCTAGAAAAATACTTTTTGAATATTTATAACAGATCATGGCCAGACTTTAGGTTTAAATGTGTTAAAAATATTTTTTGCGGATTATTTTCCTTATTAATATAAAATATTGTAATTATACAAGTGGCGGTCATTTTGCTTCATACGCCATCTTGGTTGAACGGAATTCCAACAAAATGTTTTGAAAAATATGTTTGATATATTTGGCTCAAAATATGGCCAAATATAAAGAGCAATTATCACAAATATATTTTTAAGGATTATTTTCCCTATTATTTTCATTTATTGAAATTTTAACATTAGCGGCCATTTTGCTATTTCCGCCATCTTGGTTGACCCGGATCCTACCAAAATGTCCAGAAAAATACCTTAAGAATATTTGCAATTGAATATGGGCACAGATTAGGTTTACTTGTGTATGAAGTATTTTTTAATAATTATTTTTCCTATTATTATAATATATTGACATAATCATTGCATTGGCAGCCATTTTGCTTTTCCGCCATATTGGTTGATCTGAATACAATAGAAACATTTTGAAAATCATTTTAGATTATTTATCATAAAGTGGGCCAGATGTTATGGGAAACTTTGTCCAAAGTATTTTTAATGATTATTTCTCATTATTTTTATACATTATGATAGTTATATTGGCTGCCATTTTGTTGTTTCCGCCATCTTTGTTGGACT
This sequence comes from Holothuria leucospilota, assembly GCA_029531755.1. Lineage (NCBI taxonomy): Eukaryota > Metazoa > Echinodermata > Holothuroidea > Aspidochirotida > Holothuriidae > Holothuria > Holothuria leucospilota. Next base: position 29,470,932 of record CM055962.1, on the reverse strand, counting down.
GAGGTCTTGCATTACCTATCAGAAACCATGCTTTGAATTTTATTAGCAACATTGAATAACGATATTTAGGATGTTCAATTGAAATATATTTTTAATTGTTATTTTTTGTGAATTTTTTGTATATTTTTTTAAATTTTTCTTACGGAGGTGGAGTTTTTACTTTATTGTTTTTACTCTTTCGGCGATTTTCCGCCATATTGGCTGTCAAGTACTCTTGCGCCAAGGATTGTAAAACGCATTCTTAATTGTAATATCTTAATTTACACCATTATGGATTGGGATTATGGAAATTTACAGTTCTTTATACAATTTTTTGAAATATTTCATTCATTTTGGCGGCCATTTTGCTTTTCCGCCATCTTGACTGACCTGAGTCTGGCCCAAACAGTCCCAAAAATTAATATTGGAAGTTTTGTTAAAAATGTGACCGAATTTTAAGATTAGATGCCTCAAAAATATTTTTAGGAATATTTTCTGTACAAAATTGTGTCTGAAATACGGTAGTATTTACAAAAGGAAAATGGCGGCCATTTTGGAAAATCGGCCGCCATTTTGAATTTTGAGTGGCTAACGGGTTTTTTTCACAAGAGCGATCCCTAAGGAGCATGTATGCAAATTTTGGTGCTTGTTTCCACTTGTGAACGATTTTACCAAAAAAATGCATTTATCTGCCCTACTACTTGGGGTTGTTTAGGAAATAGGAAGCCATCCAGGCTACTTCTGGTTCAAACATCATTATGTGCCTCTAGGCCTTTTCCATTTTAACTCCAAGTTGATACTGCAGACTTTTCTGTGGGAGGTAAACTCCCTTCATCATGAGAGTTAAGTCAGCCTGAGATAAAAATTTTGCTGTCACATCCAACCAGGCTGGTATGCTGTATACATGCTGGTACTCCACAAGCCATAGCCTAGGCCTAGATATTGACACTTCCAAGTATATTCTGAGTTTCCTGATCCATCAGTTTTACTTTTCATCCTACAGTAGAAGTTTGATCAGAATACATTGCACCAGCTTAACACTTGTATGTTATTATGATATTTATCAAACTGAGTTGATTTTGGTCAGTGTTGGTGTAAAAGGAGAGTAAGCTTGGGACTGAGTTGGCCTGAAACCTAGCTGGTTTGGATGAGACAGAGTGAGCTCAGTGCCATACTGTGCATGTTTGTTTTGGGGCCTATCTGACAGCCATGCAAAGTTTTGGGCCCAATCAAATTTCATTCCTCAAACACTATGCCATGCCAAACTGGCATAGATCTACTGTATAACTAAGCTTGGAATAGTAACATACAATGTGTAAATGCAAAAGGAAGAAAAAATAGGCCATCAAGTTGGCATGTTAAGTCATAATTGCATACTGTACCTAAGATATCCAGCATCTACCTACAATCCTCGACAAAAGTACATGGGACACCCCGCTCCCCGTATCAGTGTTGAAGTCTCAGAACACGTTCGTCGGCTGCAACATTGAAGAGGGGAGCGGGGATGCAGACAAGGGGAAGATGATCTCACGCTTGCTTGTTTTGCTTGTTTTGTCCCATCATTTTTGTCGAGGATTGTAGCCTGAATACTTCCCATAGTAGACATGTATACGTAAATGGGCTTGGGAATGAGTTGGCTGGGACTGACCCTAGGTTTGGCCAGAATTTGTCATTTCTTTGTCACTGGACAATGATTGGACATGAATGTATAATCTCCTCCCTGCTACTAACTTCTCAGAAATGAGTGTGTTTAGCGAGTGTGTGGCATATAGGAATATACTACTATGTCCTGCCCAAGGGCCAGGCATAGTCTAGAACCCTTTTCAGAGTAACTGCACACCATACTATACCCTGCACTGGGAAGCTCTCTTTAGGGAAATGTAAGGGGTCTTGGTAAGAAATGTTTTTTGAGAACTATGACTTATTTATGGTTTTTGTATATATCACTATTTATGGGGAATAGATACCATGACTGCAATGCCCCGTGGCTCATGAAAAAAAGGCTTCAGACTCTCTTTTCCAGTCCCTTGAATTGGTCGTGGCTGTGCATTACATTAAGGCTATTAGCAAGAGACATTACACTACCATTCCACAAATCTAAAGGGTAGCATGTTTTCTTAGGTTTTACACTAGCCTATAATTCTGCAAAAAATGTACACTAGCAAAAGCTGTAACAAGTTTCACTCTCTCAAGTTTTTCAAAAGACCCCTCTCTCCCTTCAATGTTGTGCTCGAGTCCACCTCCACTAATTTTGAGTCAACACTGAACGAGGGTGGGGGGGGGGGGGGTTTGTTACATTTACATTTGTCAGGTATTGTAGTCTTACGGTAGGTCTAACTTTAGCCTAGGGTACCTAGGCCTGGTTCTCATGTACACTTTGTTCCCTGAACTAGGCCTAGGCTATTGCAACACAAACTTTTGACCGCATATTACTGTAAGAGTAATATCGTCTGCGTGCGTTGCTGCAGTGATTGTTGCTATATACGCGTATGCGCGTGTATGAACGTAACTATAGCTATAGACTATGTCACAATTGAACAGCAGTGCGTGCTATTTAGCACACAATAGTGTGAACGTCCTAGTTACACGATTTAGCAGTTTCATAGAATGTTAAAAAAAAAAAAAAACAGGATCGTTTGTGTAAATCAAAATATTTGGTCTTTTTTTGGACACTAAGTGCAAAAAATCTTAGAATGAAGAGTCTTAAACATGTAAGACCCTGTAGAGGTCAATTATGTAGGAGTATACGTGAATTTGAGAAAGATCGAGACCATTCAAAATTTTTGAAGTAGCGGTAGCCCAATTTTGACAATGGGTATATTGCTGACCTAGTATGGGAAGCCCCAAAGCTTCCCAAATACTAGGTCAGCAGACTGCGGACTAATCTAACTTATACTGTATTTATTTTATGCACTACAAGCTCCAACTGTTAGTGTTACTATGTTACTTGTTAGGCTAGGCCAATATTACAAACGTACGTTATCCGACTTGCAGCCGAGAGGTCTAGGGTTCAAATCCTGGCCGGGTCATACCAAAGACTTTAAAAATGGAAGCTACTGCCTTTGTGCTTGGTGCTCAGCATAAAAAAATGGAATAGGGAAACATGCCAGTGAGCCACACACTGGAAAAAAGGTCGTGGTCGTCTCGACTTTTGGTTGGAAACTGGGACATTAAACCTCATCTAACTTAACCTAACCTAACCTAACCTACAAACGTACGTTAGAAAATACGCTAATACTAGGCCTAGGCCCAGTATAATATATTACACAGTGCATAAGCCATAATACTAGCCTAGTATAGGGCTATGTATTACGAGGGCCTGTGGTGGAGGTACGTTATAATCGCAGCATAAGGAATCATTTTTGCCGCCTGCACCGTTCCGTATTTTCCAAAAAAATGCATCTAGGTCCTACTATCTTAATGTGTACATGTTTGCATAATATTAATTTCGTTAACTTGCGATTTGTTGGTTCTTTTCTTACCTTTTTACCCTTCGTCAAGTTCTCCTCGGTCAGTTCTTGTCTGCATGTTTGTTGTCGTCTGGGGCTTCTTCGGTTGCTGCTGAGGGTCAAAGGTCGCATGAAGTTAGCGATCATTCTCGTCCATTGAAAAAAATTTCATTTCTTCTCATCGCTAATTGCGATTGCTTTAGTGAAACCAAACGTTCATCGCTATCGCAAGTAGCGATGATTTCTCATTAGCGAGTGACTTAGCGATGATCGCTAAAATAGGTGTTAGTGAAATCGGCCCCTGAACTTCTAATGGTTACTTCAGCAATCGACCCTGTACGTTGCGCCCTAGCTTCCGTCCTGTTGCTCTACCGTCCTGAAATCGAAAAGTCGCTATTGTACACTGGGAATTACTTACCTTTGCGTGTCTCCTTAATTGCAAATCCTAGGCTAAATATCTAGAACGGTACGCCAAACGTATAATTTCACACTGACTGAGTAGACAGCAGTTGTATGATGAAAATATAAGCAGAGCATATTTGAACGCGAACGTAACTTTTGCCATAACTTGTGTGTAGACTATGGCAAAAAAAAAAAAAAAGAACGCGCTCCTGAGCGCGTACTTCGGCTTTCATAGACATGCGTATTTTTGTTTTGCCAATGTCTGGGCCAGTATAGCCGATGTGAGGGAAACAGAGAGGATAACACGTCAGTGCCACGTGTTTACAAGTGTTTATACTAACCTGGGGCTGACAACAGCTATGAATGTAGACTTGTACAAAACCATAGTAATGTTAATGATAGTCGACTGTTCTTTCAGATCATCATTGTACAAACATAACTGCATGTCTGGTTGTAGTAATACCTCAATGCCCCAAGCCAAAAAGAGAGTAAAATCGTATCGATCGTGTCCGTATTTATGGAAACGGATTTGACGTACGTCAAATGACGGACGACGTATGACGGATATATGGAAAGCCAGTTTTATCCGGCTGTGTACAGCGCGTCCACGCACTGCACAAAACCGGATAACGTTTGTGAGCGCACTAAAGTACTTGTGCTGTATTTAAAAAGTGCCCTTTCTTTATTTCTGTATGATCATGAGACGCTATACGTACAGCGTGCATCACACACGCAGGCAAGCCCTGTAAATAGCAAAGTGTTAGAGAAGCACAAGCAAAGAAGAAACGACTGGTTGGTCGAGACACTGCAAATTTGGACCTTACTTTGCGTCCCTGGATGGACATTCCGCCCTTGTGACTTTGGCCTCTAGTCAATAAATACTCCGCTGAGCTGACAATATTGGAGAGCGCCAGCATATTGAGAAGTGATATTAACCGACAATCCAACAGCACTGTAAAGGTCAGAAGATTTCGCAACTCGACACTGACAGAAAAGAGTTTGAACTGTATTCAACTAATGTATCTTATCTTGCTTTCGTCAAAAATGTGAGGCAAATTTTTAACCAATGCTACTGTAAGTTTGAGACTTAAACGTTTTTGCTATGCCACTACAACTTTACAAACAGTTAATTAATTTACTTCGTACTGACATTTCTGAACCTTATGCTATAAATACAATTGACAAAATTTGTTATTTTAGAACTCTCTTTTAGTTTACCACTGTGTCGTGTTTCCAACTAAACTACGGTCCCCATGTCCAGTGATTTCGTGAGAAGGTGTACGTCACAATCCAGATGGAAGATTTGTCTGGTCTGGAACAACGTTCTGCAAACCATCCGAAGCGTCCAAAAGACTGAGAAGCTTGAAACTTTCGACACGACGCCCGACTTAAAATACGGTAGTTTAGTTATTCCCTACGAAGTGGTTCACTGATTTTTTCTATTTTTCCTTCATTCCCTTTCGAAACTTCTAAAGCATGGGCTTTCAAAATAAAAGAATGTTCAGATGGAAATATCAGTTCTAGGAGGTGAAGTTTCTGTCAATTATAGGAGGCATTTTTGACCAGAAAGTTCACAGTACGCTGCGCGCCAGTCTACAACAATACTTCCCTTTAGATAGCGTCACATACTCCCCCCTCAGGATTGATGACCCTAACAATGAAATTCTGGCTACGCCACTAACGGGGTGCTTCCGATGGCTGATATTTTCATCGGAACGCCTCCTCAAAAGATTGCGGAACGCTGGTCGGCAGAAAACATTTAGGCGTTGCCAATGAGCACCTACCAGGTAGGCGTACAGTATATTTTGCTATTTAAACCGTCCCTCAATGGCGTGTAAGTACATAAAACTCGTCCTCAGACCCGCTTCCTACGCATATCGTGTAGACAGCTTGGTCACTTTTGGGCAACATTAACTGTGGAAGCAAATTTGGAGGGATTATATCGAAAACATGCCCGAGGGAAAGCTCACGCCCATCCAGAGCCACTTTGGAGTCCATCCTGCATCATTGTTGGAACTCGGGAGACACGAACTCAGACAATTGACGGAATTGTACACTCAGCTATACGCAAGCTTTCATTCCATCTGACCATCATCTGATCATGCATCAGCTTTGGTAGCATGAACTTAGTCACACAATACAGAACAGGCTTGATGATTTCTTACCAGTTTGCTCCGCTAGTATCCATCTCCTCTTTTTCCGTTATCGACTGCTCATGACGAACCACCCGCTCCTCCCAAATGAAAGATTTGCTTATGGGTGTTCAGTTCAGGTAGTGGGGGGAACACTAAAAGCACAAAGGTCCGTCGGAGGCGCACACCAACATGAAGGTCTGAGCGGCGTCGGAGGCATGGTGGTAAAGTGAGGGGCCCCCTGTAGACCTTGGGGCACGGGTGCGCATAGTACGGACCCTGGTGGGGTCAGAGGCAACGCCCCGGTGGGGGTTCAAGAGAGAATCCCCGGAGGCTCTGGGTATGAACAAAATTTTGACCGTAAGAATAAAGCATTTAACTATCTACAAATGGCATTGGATGCACACTAATTAAGCAATTAAGCAGACCACAAAAATAAATATTATAATTTTACCCTTTTTTACCCTTACTAAGACTGTCTGTTTAATGTTCGGGTAGGGGGTGTGAGAGGGCACGACGGAACATTTTAAGGTTTGCATTGGACTTTAGACAGTTAGAACGATAACTCTAGTCATGCTGCCCAGCATGACTTAATTTTGAGACAACCACCTGCCAGGTATGCCACTAAGGGCAGGCGCGGATCCAGAGGGGGATTTTTTGGCTCCGGCTCCCCCCCCACAGACACACACTTTTTGGCACTTTCTTCTCTTTTGGGGACGGTCCCAAAGCGGCTGTACAATGTGTATACTTGCTTTGATTGCTAGATGCCAGGAAATACCATTTATTTGTCTAAATTTCATGCGTTTCCCTTATCCAGCTTTGTACATTGGACGCTTGTAGGTGCGAACAGGGCCTTCGCGACCGGGGGTATGTGGGGGTGTCTCACCCCCAAAGTTCGTCAGAGCGACGATAGTCGGAAAATCTGAAAAACCAGTTGGAATTTCTGATATATCAGTCTAGCACATTTTTCCGACTGAGCCTATGTCAACTCGGTGTATATTTTCCAACTAGATCAAGTGAGAATAATACCAAACGTTATTTTCCCCACATAAAATCGAATCAAAACTGTCCTTCTTTCGCAAATTCTTCTCAAACTCTCAAAACTTTCGCGCGCTCCGCGCGCTTCAAACCTTACCTCAGTGTTGTTCTTATCATCAATATCTTCCGATAGTAACTTTCGGAAAAGCACAGCAGCAGAAGTTGAAAGCTGTTTATGTAATTACCAGGGAAAAGACTGGCTTTTTGAGAGGCATGCTGGTTTGTTTTGCATTTAAAAGTGTCTCGATGCAGATTCTGAATGCAGGTTTTGTCATGGAAATCTTACGGAATTTAATGAAAATTTCGGCGCGCTTCGCGCGCATGCGTCACGATTTACAATCAGACTCATGAACATTATTAAGGTAATTATACCAAGCACAATTCAACGGGAGCTGGGGGGCTTTAGCCCTTCTCCAAATTTTTCCAAGCCCCACAAAATTGGCAAAATTTTATATAGACTAATATTGATGAAGACATAGATATACTCAGAGAATATAAAAAATGTCTATTTATCAGGCCCGTAGCCAGTAAGTTCTGTAACGATTCTTTCTATAACTTCAAAAACTTTTCGCGCGCTAGGCACGCTTTCATCTAAAGTATCTAGTGGTGACGCCCCCGTTTCAAACATATTGGATTTATTCAACGTTTCCAAAAATGTTGTTCTTCCGTGTAGGCGTGATTCCAGAGACACACGAAAATGCATCGTTGCGAAGTTCTTTCCTCTTTTTCCTAACTTTTGGAAGATTCTTTCTTCAGCCTCGCCATCGTGGCAAATATATTTTGTAAGAAAAAGAATTTTCAGTTTCGTAGGGGAGCCTTAATGGGTAAGATAAAGAATTTAGTCCCCGACGACGACCTTGCAGTTGCCCCAACAAATTTGATGGTTTTGTGCAGATTCTTCAATAAAACCCCAAAGTTTTTCAACTTTCCTTAATGAAAAAATGTGAAATCTTTTTTCAATATAACCACAAATTTTCGGGGTTTCGCGCGCCTTTTATTTCGAGTTCAGCAACCCCTTGCATCTGTTGGGACTTAGTGTAGCTGGTTCCCAGTCAGGATGCTTCTCCCCATGTCGGCAAATCAAAGCACCACCCCTGGCTGAGCCTGCATGCAGGTTTTTGATATTGGCATTGAAGTATATCCCCAAATTTCGGCGCGCGTAACGCGCAATCCTCACAATCCACGTTGTATCACTTTTGAACATTATAAGCACAAAAGTACCAGTGAACTTTTATAGCATAACCTATATGTATATTCTGGAACGTGCTTGTTAGTCCTTCACACCTTTTGCTATACCTGTCAGGGAGGTCTAATGTCACCTTTCTGCACCTATACTCTCCCTCCCGCCCATTCCCCATGCTGGAAGCTGTTCGTCTGGATTTTCGTTCAAAATTAGTAAAAATACAATAGATGTAAAGTGCTTGGCGTCATACTTTATAGTATAACTTAGATGTCAGGTAATAAGCATTATGCCATATATGATCAGTTCCAAAAGTATCCCAAAGATATCACCATTTTGCATCTATCTAAGCAACCTTACCTTAACAAAACTTTCTCAAAGGGGAGGGAGACACCCCCCTCACCTTAAACCCCCCCCAGGACGGAACCTTTTTTTAGTGACAAAGGAAGAATCCCCACCGCTGTATAAAAAAAAACGCAAGGTCCATAAAAAAGAAGGTACAATTTACGGGCCGCCACTCACTTGGAAAAGAATCCAGCCAGTCGGAAGAATTAGAATGAACTTAATTATGAACATTTTCTAGCCATATATGATTAGCTCCAAAAATATCCCAAAGATAGCACCATTTTGGATCTAAGCAACCTTAAATTAACAAAAAATTCTCAAAGGGGAGGGGGACACCCCTCCCCTTAGACCCTCTCCCAGGACGGCACCTTTATGTAGTGACAAAGGAAGGATCCCTACTACCGTATGTAAACGCAGGGCGCATAAAATGGGACAATTTACGCGCCAACATTTAGTTGGACAAAGCATTCATCCAGTCGGAATTGGGGACCTTCACACCCCCCAAACATATGACCCTAGCTATGGCCCTGGGTGCGAACTTTGCCCTCAAGAAGTTAGCTCCAATCCCACCCCCTTTTGTGAAATCCCGGATTTGCCCCTGGGGAAGCCTTCATATTATAGCATCGCAAGTATATCTATGGCGGCGGATCCGGAGTGTTGCCGGTAATATTTGGAACCAAAGGCCCTTGTATATCATTTAGTGGATTTTAATTCCTTAGATTTATTAATATAGTGACCTGTATATTGCCTGCATTTGCGTCAGCAATACACGAAGAAAGGAGTGGCTGCTGACACCACACTGGTCTGTTATTCGCTATTAACGATATTTTCCGGCAAGTACTTATACTCCTCGTGCTCCTGGCTGGTGTGGTGCTTGGCTCCGAATCGCTTCTCAGCCTTTTTTGCTAAGATCACTGTGTAGTATCTGCTATTTTCATCCACAGTCCAGAACAGGGCCAAGCATGACAGACCAATGATGTAGAGGTCTGCAGGTAAAGAGGTTGGTCGTATTCAGTCTTGTTGTCCTCTCGAGGACGTAGCTCCTTTGGGGAGCAGAACTCCTCCTATAGTAGCGTTTGGTTTCGTCCTTCGGCTTTTCACCAAAGAGTCAAGGGGACTTTGGAAAAGTACCCAGTTCTCCTTTCAAATTTTGAGGCGGTGGTATTCAAAATAAACCTACAATAGTCTATTAGATGAAGCTATTGAATTATCACTGTATTTTATTGGATGAGCGTTAGATAAAGCCAACAAAAAAATTACGCTAAAAGATAATCGATGTGAAAATTGTAGTGAGTAGAGGTGACTTTCAGCCGCATTGAATCTATAGCGCTTGAAAAAGATGTTGAAACAATAAGTCTGGAATATATTCCCTTCTAAGGAAGTGTTTCAAAAAGTCCGAAAAAGTAGATGCGCGGGAAACGCGCAACGAAAAAGGTAATATTTTGGCACTTTTTTGTAAAATTTAAGGCCCCTAACAGACTGACAAAGCGACAGTGGGTTCTGTTCGTATGTCCAAATCGTTATGTAAAAGGTTTGTTTGTGCATATATTTACTGTGTACTATTATAACCAATTGCAGTTATGTACAATACCATAGTGTGTTGTTTTGTATACGAGAGGGTGGGTTTGGTCGTGTTAATTTACTTTTGACCGTGCCCGGTTTACGTAGGCAACTTGTACCTATACATCCTATAATTTGGCGGAAATCAAAGAACTGGAGTGTTTAATTCTTTTCCTGTTGTTCGCGTGACCTCGAGCCACACCAGCTTTGCTACCAAGCCCGTGTGCAGCGATAGCAGCATTGTTAACTTGAAGTCTGCGTCGGAGCAGGGAGTTGTTATTTGGAAGGAGGTTAGTTTTAATTTATGCTAATACCCTAAGACTCACTTCGTCCTGAGAGTATTATCAATGATAAGCTATATGCATTCGGCCAATGGAGATTTTTTTCTTTTATTCACTGGCTTCAATTTGATATCAATACGTTAGCAACATCATTCACGTCTAGTAATCCTGTCACAATTGACAAACTAGAAACGACTGTTTAAAGATAGTCAGCTCATGACTGACTGATTGAGTTGGTTTCTGAGGAGCTTTTAAAAACTAAATGGGGCATCACTGTAATATATATATATATATATATATATATATATATATATATATATATATATATATATATATATATATATATATATATATATATATATATATATATATATATATATATATATATATATATGCCATACTCCACTTGTCCTATCCGGAGCGGACCATTGACCGTAGTTACCGAACGAGGGGAGGGGAGTTGTCCGAACCTCCCTGGATTCGCACTTGATTTTGTCCTCCCCCCTCCCCCCCCCCCCAAAAAAAAACAAAAAAATCCTTAGAGCCGACCACGGTTAGGTCTTGAGATGAAAAAGAAGATAAAGCTATGGCTAAATCCAGACATTCAAGTTTGGCCTCATGGTACACGAAATAGTCAACACCAGTGGCGTAGCCAGGGGGTACGTACGGGGGGTTGCCCCCTCTGGAAAAATCTTGGGGGAGATTTTGAAAGTGAATATATGGCGAAATTTGCGCATGATCTGGTTAAATTTTTAAATTTCTCAACCAATACACTTTACTTATTTAAAAGGATATGCCACACTGGCACAACCAGTCCTCATTAAGGTTTTCAGAGATGGGATGATGACACCATGCTTATAGTTGTACTAGTTATGTTTTACTATCTGTTTTATACAACATGGGATCTCTGGACCTCTGACAAGGGACTCTGTCCTTTTACCGTATACTTCCAATGTTTCTTGATAATTAAAGTAGCAGCATTGTGGTATATGCAGTTTGTTAGAATAGGTCAGTGGTCAAGTGCTGTACTCTGATACTAGGGCGGGTCCTCGTAAAATTTGGACTGATTGTGGTAAATGTGGTAAACTGATGAAGGGAAAGGTGTACCAGGGGTCACTTAATTACTGTACTTCACCCATTGTGATTCTGAACTAACAGTCGGACTCAAGAAAATTCACCAAGACAAGCAAGATAAGAAAGCTTCCTACAAAATAGGAATTCTTGGTAATGTATTCAATTTACATTTAGCACCAAATGTGGCACCATTTTGCATCTAGCCCACCTTACATGAGCAAAAATTTTCCAAAGGGGAGGGGGTACCCCTCCCCCAGGAAGGCGATCATGATCACATCAGCCCGGTCAGAGGAAAGCACCCGGACAAAATTGGGACCTGCGGAGAACACTGATTATTAGGAAGCAGATCACTTATTGTGGAAAATCGTGGTACTCTTGCACCCCCTGAAAAAAAAACCAGGGTAGCCACTGGTCAACACTATGACTAGGACGGTTCTCTCAGCGTTCCATAGTACACGGAAGGAAGCATAATTATGGGAACTGGGAGTATAAAGTTAACAGAAGAGCGGTGACGTCAGCGCTGTTGTTCATATTCCCAGTTTCCATGTTTACTTAGGTGCGTTTAGCAAAGATCAAAGCCTGCTATTTTATTTGCACAGAAAAAGGCTTCTGCTGTTCAATGACTCGACCTTGGCTCGGGATATACAATTAATTATTACCGCTGTATATAGCACAGACCATAGCTCCATGCACAGACCTACCTATCTGTTGTTCGCAGTCAATTCAGTCGAGAAGCTGTTCACCGCTTTTGCCGAGTTGGTACACCAATCCCCTGCACAAACGTATCGTTTTGAAGTACCATGTCTGGTGAGTAGACCTATGTACTTCAACCTGGTATGCCTTTAGGCCTAATTTTTAACGGGTTGTTTACCATCCGGTAATTTGTCGTGATACCTGCTAGGGCTTGGGTGCGTATTTCCCTTCACTCTTTCGAGGAAATACTACTGCGGAGGTCGAACTTCCATGACTTTTTGAAAACTACCTTCCAATTGCCGTCGTAAATGTGCATGATACACTAAGATTACCATTTCGACCGTTACTTGTCGAACGCAATGAGCTAGGTATAGGTTGTTACTTCGACTAAAATACTAATCAAAGTGAAGTACGTAATGCAATGGAAACAGCAGGTTTGGCATGGCGTTCAACCAGAGATATTTTTTTTTGCGTTTCGACTGAGGTTTGTCAGTCGTTGTAAAAGCTACGGGTCTGAAAATTGCAGAGGCTCTAGAAAGTGCCACGGCCGAAATATAACCACTAAAATTTTGTGTTGATCGATGATTATATGAATTCGTTAGAGCTTCTTTTCCAATGTTTAGCCATACAGCCCTTCTTCTTCTTGGGATTTTGATATTTGTGCCAGAAAGTTTGCACAAGCTAATTCACGGGTTGTCCATGCTTGTAGCTTGTATAGGAATAATCGATATGACAGAAAACGATGTTTATAAGGGACAAGTTTTAATTAAAAATTGACCGTTCCACGTTGGGACGATAATACTTCTGATTGGAACACAAAAAGTGCTGATCTCGGTTGCTTTTAAATCTCGCCAGTAACCTTCCCTGTAAATTCATTCCATTTCATAAACATATATGGGCGAAAAAGAGAAATAAAATTACCTTCTTTTCGTTCAAAGGTAGCACACCACTAATTGAAGGGGAATCCCCGCGGAGGACTATTACCCTACGAATTTACTAACACCCTAGTAAACTTAAACTTTTTGGGGACAGTTTAGACCATGTTGCTGAGGTGATGTGTTCAATTTGTGATGTATATGTGTTTGAAAGGAATTGAAGTACTCATCCTGCAAAAATGAAGAAAACTGAAGGTAATTCAGGCAATTTTTTGCAATAAATCCTTATGCCATGCAAAATGAAATTTTGAAAGCAGTAAAAATACAGGAACCACGCACCATCCTATTATATACAAGCTCTCCTAGCTCAAAATCTCAACAGTCATGCTACACAAATTTGAAATTATTATGAAAGGCCTACTCGTGAGCTTTTTATGAGGGGTAGCTTGTGCTCGTTGAAAACTTTACAAGGGTCCAGGGGCGACGAAACGGACCAAAGTCAGTGTGTAAGTCAATGGAGGAATGATAAGGGGTGTTCTACCCAAAAGTGATCGATTCTGCCTAGCGCAAGCATCTGTTTGGCGTTTTGACCGGGTGCAAGCCAAGACAATTTCAGGACAACGCCAACTGAAATCATTTGGCATTCAGTTTTGCTGTGTATTTCGCTCACGAATTGGCCAAACGAACAACTTCGCGGCCAATGTATCCACGATAAAAACAAAGGGCTCGTATAGTAACCCATTGTTTTCAATTGTTCACAGCTCTGTTTACCGTATGCAAAGCGGTGACGGTACTGGTCAAACCTACACAAAGCTATGCATTTTTTAGCTCATACCAGCATGCTGGTGTGAGCTATTGTGATCATGCGGCGTCACTCTATCTATCTATCTATCTATCTATCTATCTATCTATCTATCTATCTATCTATCTATCTATCTATCTATCTATCTATCTATCTATCTATCTATCTATCTATCTATCTATCTATCTATCTATCTATCTATCTATCTATCTATCTATCTATCTATCTATCTATCTATCTATCTATCTATCTATCTATCTATCTATCTATCTATCTATCTATCTATCTATCTATCTATCTATCTATCTATCTATCTATCTATCTATCTATCTATCTATCTATCTATCTATCTATCTATCTATCTATCTATCTATCTATCTATCTATCTATCTATCTATCTATCTATCTATCTATCTATCTATCTATCTATCTATCTATCTATCTATCTATCTATCTATCTATCTATCTATCTATCTATCTATCTATCTATCTATCTATCTATCTATCTATCTATCTATCTATCTATCTATCTATCTATCTATCTATCTATCTATCTATCTATCTATCTATCTATCTATCTATCTATCTATCTATCTATCTATCTATCTATCTATCTATCTATCTATCTATCTATCTATCTATCTATCTATCTATCTATCTATCTATCTATCTATCTATCTATCTATCTATCTATCTATCTATCTATCTATCTATCTATCTATCTATCTATCTATCTATCTATCTGTCCACACTTGTTCAAAATGCTTCTCCTCCCACATGCTTTCATGGATTTGTTTGAAACTTGGGCACAATGTTCCTTGGGTGGTGGGCCATTTGGGGTGTTCAGGAATTTTTGGTCCAAGGTCCAATGTGGACCCTAGGGCCCATTTTATGAAATTCTACAAAGTGCTTCTCCTCCTACAGATTCTCTTGTACAATGTTGATGGTTTGCCATAATGTTACTCTGTTATTGGTCCCTTCGGGGTGTTCAGGAATTTTGGGTCCAAGGCCCAAAATGGACCGTTGGGTCCATTTTGTGAAATATTGCAAAGTAATTAACTTCTTCTCTATTAAATGTGTAAAGAGAGGAAACAGCCTCTCATTATATTGCTTGGTTAGTGATCACATTATGGTGTTCTTGAATTTTGGTCTAAGGTCCCATATGGGCCCCAATGGCTCATTGTATGAAATTTTACAAAATACTTTTTCTCCTACAAATTGTGTTGTTCAGTATTGATGATTTGCCATAATGAAGTTCTGTTAATGGTCCTTACAAATTACTTCTCCAATTTGGCATAAATAATACTTTTGATACCTTTCTAACCAATTTTGTGCCACCCCTCTATTTTACCAGTCTCACAAAATCACTTTACTACCTATTTTTCTTTGTGCTGCAACCTCTTTAAAACTGTCTGTGTAGAAGAGGTCAATCCTGTGCAGTTGTTTAGGTTAGTTTAAAGGGAACTGCTTAATGGGATTTCCATTGCCAATTTCCATTGTGTGTGCATTGTCAGAGCACGTGGGTGTGTTTGTCATAGTGATCCTCTGTTAATGGTGCTTTTAGGGTGTACAGAAATTTTGGGTCCAAGGCCCAATGTACCCTAGGGTCCATTTTGTGAAATATTGCAAAATGGTCAATTCCTCCTCCAGTTAATGTTTAAACAGAGTTGAAGGCCTGTCATAATGATGCTTGGTTAGTGATCTGTTTATGGTGTTCTGGAAGTTTGGGTCTAAGGTCCCATATGGGCCCTATGGCCCTTTTTATGACATTTTGCAAATTGCTTACACCTGCAGATTCTCTTGTACAATGTTGATGGTTTGTCATAATTATATTCGGGTAGTGGTACCTTCAGGGTGTCTAACAAGTTGGGGTCCAAGGCACAAGATGGACCATAGGGTCCATTTTGTATAGTATTGCAAGTGATTAACTTATCCTCCAGTTAATGTTTAACAGAGTTGAAAGTCTGTTATAATGATGCTTGGTTAGTGATCTGTTTCTGGTTTTGTAGAATTTTGGTCCAAAGTTTGGGGTCCAAGGCCAAAGATGGGCCCTAGGGGCTTTTGCTTTCTTAAATTGTATTTATGAAACAACTTACAAAGCAACGATAGTCATGACAAATTTTTTGTGACATTCAGGA
The DNA here is from genome assembly GCA_029531755.1 of Holothuria leucospilota. Taxonomy (NCBI): domain Eukaryota; kingdom Metazoa; phylum Echinodermata; class Holothuroidea; order Aspidochirotida; family Holothuriidae; genus Holothuria; species Holothuria leucospilota. The sequence continues at coordinate 29,454,984 of CM055962.1, read as the reverse complement.
AGGTGCCATCAGGGTATGTGAGATTTGGGGTCATTTCCCCATTTGACATCATTTAAAGTCATACGATGCTTGTACTAACGAAGACTACAAGCCAGGGACCCTTAATTAGTTGAAGGTATGAGCTTCAGCACCATTGGTGCTCTAGTTGTAGTTTCGCTAGAGTTTGCCCGCCCGGCGGACGTGTATTGCTCCTGCACCCACACTGACTGCACTCTCTCAATAACGTCAAAAGAGGAATACATATTCGACACCTGCTATGAAGGTTACGCTATAGGGTTTGCATACGGTAATCCGAACCATGAAAATAGTACTCCGCGGGGCAGACTCTGTTCATTTCCTCTTCGAGGCTTCCCAAAGGTACGACTGAACAATTAAGGAATATGCCGTACAGCCTGTTTCGTAGGCAATGATAATAGGCTAGTTGATAATGGAGAGGAAGTATTTCGTTGTACCGATTATTCCCTTTCGAATATTGTCTTTGCTTTAAAAAAAATCTTACCAATATTTTAAATTGATAAAGCGTCTAAACTGTTGTAACAATTTCAAATATTGATAGGATTTTTGAGACATTTGCGTGTAGGGCCAAACTATTCGTTCAGGATGTAATTTATGCAATCGAATCACGAACTACGGAAGATACTACCAGGGGCATAGCCAGGAATTTGTCAAGGGGGCGAAGCCCATAGACAGACTCCCAGCGCTCCGCGCCACGATGGGTTGGCGCGAGGTGCAAAATTTTGGCCCCAAATGCTTCCCAGATCGCTGGAAATGGCCCTTTCCAGGCCTATTTACCTCATATAAATAGAAGAAACACTAGCAATATTGTAAAAATAAAAATTAAAAAATACCAAAAATATGCTCGAGGGCGGCTGCCCCTTTTGCGCCTGGATACCACACATATTTTTAACAAACCAAGAAATTATTCTTGACTACGTCCTGAAAAATCACTACCCAAAGATCAACCCTTCTCTTGTTAAGAAATCAGCTTGAATGAAATGCCATCGAAGAGCAGTAAATGGCAGTTGACAAGTAGCATATTCGCATATAGGCCTGTTACTAGGAGTGGTTTGTAAGCGAAAGTTTCCGTGGTGAGAATTGTCCCGTCTTCGAATGCCACCAAGTTATAATTGTCCAGATGTTGTCCAGTCACCAATTACAATACCTTTAACGCACATTTCACCGAAAATGCACTACACTGAGACGCAGATTCAGCGGGGGTTTTCCCTGCTGTAGCCCCCCCCCCCTTTAACTCCTTTACAATATGTAGTGTGTCGAAATAGTAAAGCAAAATCTATAATTACAAAGTAAAGTGAGGCAAAAGAAGCGAGAGAATATAAGATAGCTTTTGCGTTATAAGTGCACGTATGGGACAATTTCCAATAAGGGAGGGGACTTCATCACTATTGCCCGAAATTTTACGTTTGTGCGAAAGAAGCATACAAGTTTGCCCAAAAAGCAAATTTTCTGTCCGAATTGGGGTTGCACACACCCCGGCCTTGCAGCCTATGTTAATAATGCCAAAAGAAGTAAATTGTGACCTAAATGGCTTTTGCGGTGCTAAGGCTGCGCACTTCGCTTGTCCCGATCATAGGTCGTTCTCTCATTAACAGTTTTTTCTTGGGAAGCTTGAGTTAAATCATTTTTCCAAATATAAAAGATAACTTCTGCAATGCTAAATGAAGTAAAACCCCGCTCGCAACTGTGGTAGATGACTATCTGAAATTCTACATTCATTCCTGTAGGACAACAAGCCCCCTAATACTCCTGTCGTCATCAGTCCTCCCTCCCCACAAACCTCCTTTATCATGAGAGCCACCAGCCGTTAGTAAAATACAAATAAATTCCAAAAAGGTAATGGTTTTTGGTATGGTAAATACGCACGCAGCACTATTTGAAGATACTTTATGGACACAACAGTAGTTTGGTAATGCCCATATTTCATAGAGTGCTTCTGCCCCTGCTACCCCATGCACTCCACCGGGGCCCAAACACAGGCCCTGGGCCCAAAGCCCCTGTAAAAGCGCTTCTCTTTCCCCGGCTCCTTTGTAGCCTGCTCCCCTGCCTCATGACAACACAGAAAATAAAAAGTGAGTCACTATCCTAAAACTGAGTCAAATTGTCCCTGAGGTGACTCTTTTACCTAAAGTGAGTCGCTCCAGGGACAAATTGACTCAGTTTTAGTTTTAGTTACTCACTTTTTACTTTCTGTGAAGATTCTTACTACAAGCGCCATCGAATAGCCTTACTTCTCCAGACCCTGGATGAAATTAAACACTGTTAGATGGGATTTCGTGGCGTCTGGTAATAAAGGTAATTCACAAACTTTGTAGTGCATCTGAGGGGGAAATGTTAGACCTCCTCGACCGTGTTAACTTTATTTATCTGCTTTCCCTGCGAACCAATCTGAGATCTCATCTAGAGGAAACCCTGTTGGAATCTTGTAAGACCCCGCATACAATTGAGTATCTCATTTTTTCAGAACGCCACCTGCAACCCTATTAGCGCTCATCGCCCCCTGAGTTGGAAATCCCCCGCTGGGAACCACTGAGCTAGAGGATCAAGCTTGGGGAAACTTGTGTTCTTTTGAGTTAAAATAAAGCCTAACTTAGTTTGAAAGTTGTAGGCTATCTCTTGGACAAATGCCAACAATATTGCAAAGGCATTTCAAAATCATGTTCACACAAAATTTCTTAATGTGCAACCATTATATTCTTCAGTCTCAACTCTTATGCACTATTATGAACCCGCCCCGGACTTCATAGTTACCATTCCGCCGTTAGGCAAAGGCTGTAAAACTGATGTGGAAGGCATTACCGACAACACATATAATTTATCAAGTGTACATTCTACTATTAGAGGTACCCTCATGAAGCGAGTAGTTGCTGCTCATATTTATTCTTGTGCTTAATTTGTTTTCAATATAAATCGAATTGCTATGTAATTCCAGCTTTACGTGTTTTGTCGTTTATTTCATGGTGCATACACTACATGTGTCATTGTACCATTACAACAGAGGCCGTGGAGTGTGCATGGGGCTGCGTATGTGTGGGTAGGTGGGTTCTTAAAGAAGGGAGAAATATTAGCCTAATTAAGGCCCGTCTACACGATCATACATTTTTCCATGAGCATCCTCATACAAATGTCTGAACACTTTTGGGAAGATAAATCATGTACCTAAAAGTTTGAACACCTTCATACATGTTTGACGTTGTTCAAATTTGTTGGGAAAGCAGTCCTTACGATAATACGTTTTTCCATGAGCACCGTCATACAAATATATGGTGATGTTTTTGAACGAATGATGATCGTCTAGACGGGGCTTTAGTAAGTTTTCTTTTTCTTTCATACGATGACTTCCGCCTTGGCGGGTTCATTTCCTTCTATTTCATGCTGTTCATACTATGTTGCTATCGTGTACACTTGCACTAAACTGTGTTTAATGTTGTATAAAACAAACACACAAAACAAAGCACGCAAGCGTTAGACTAAGCCTAACGTCCAAAGATCAAGTGCAATCATTCGTGATATGTTCAAACTTGTGCTTTAAACTCTCTAAATGTAAAAGAGTGAATTTCACTCTTCGACGATTGCCAACAGTGACCACTCTTTCTTCGAATGAAAATTTCACCCTGCTGAGAGTGGTAATTCACTCCAAATGAGTGAATTACCACTCCGGGCAGAGTGGAATTCCACTCGAAACAGAGAGTATCACTGTAGAGTGAAATTGTCGAAGAGTGAAATTCACTCTTTTACATTTAGAGAGTTTAAAGCACAAGTTTTCATTTTGAATCCGCCAACGTTTGGACAGTCACACTCGATATTACCCTGTTCAACGATAAATCGTCCGCGAGACATTCCCTCCAGTGCGGCAACAGCTCCAACGCAGCGCCCAAATGACAATTTTTCTCACAGGTACCCCTGGGAGGAAAGAATTGAGATGATACATCTTGTCCAACTGCTCAAGGATGCAACGTACTGACCCATTCGGAAATTGAATCAGCCACCCTTGGATCCAGAGTCCAACACCGTAACCAATAGAGCTTGTGCATATGACGTCACGCTTGCCTCCATTGGAGGCAAGCGTGTATCATTGCAACTTACCCCTGCAAATGCAGACAGCTGATTCGTATATCGGTCGGATACGCGCGTAGTATTCTACTGTCGGGTGCGGAGTCTACGTCGTGCGTGCGCTGTGCTTCACTGTTTTGGCGCCAAAATGACGTCGCATGACGTCAGTGCATAAGCTCTATTGGCCACCACGCTTCCACCAAAAGACCAACCTGATTCCGTTTGCATCATAATACGTCATTTAATTTTTAGTAATATCTAGGGCCTACTCGCTTTCCTTCTGAGTCGCTGCGGACCTCAACAAGGTCGATGATGAATGGTCTCTAATATAATTATGCATGTTGCACCGGAAATTTTGCACCTGCAACAAAAAGTTGCTCAGATTTTTATTAAATCGAACCTTTCTCAGTTGCGTTTGCAAGGGCCAATGTTAACAATTCCGGTTCCCTCAGAGGCCATTTAGCTGGTACCATTGCTTGTTCCACCACATGTGAGGATTTGCCATGAAGATGTTTGTCTGTTTGTAGATTCTACTTTTTACCCTCTTTTCTGGTCCGGCATCTCCCCCACTGTTTCTGGAACGGCTTTCACTGGTAGACCCTACTGAACTTCTTTTTTGAATTTGTAAGTAAGCGAAATCGTACGTTCCATATTTCTGGGTTACATATTATTTAACTGATCCATAGCGGTACATAAACGCATGTTCTTCTTTTTGACTTTGATCAGGTTCTCTGTACAGAGCACATGCTGTAAGCGGGCCAACTCTTGAGCACGTGACAAGTATTGCTAACAAGCATGGACTGGACATAAGTGAAGATGATCTCAAAGCGTATCAGAAAATAATGAAGGAATCTTGCGACGCTTTATGTGACGTCGACCTACTACCCGAACCATCTTTACCTACAAAATATCCAAGAATACCAGGCTATCGACCAATGCCTGAAGAGAACGTTCTCAATGCTTGGTAAGAAAAAAATTGGTTGTGATGTTCCCTACAAACTTAGATCAAAGTTGGGGATTTCACTGAAGTTGGTTTGGACTTCTGCTGTAACCGTGTCAACCTTTCATGTCATCAAACACTGTAACGTATGCGCACTCATAACGCGATCGCTTAAAGGGCATATGCAGTCGCTTTCATCTTTCTTTGAAATATTAAATCCTAGGCATTTTTACAGAAAAGGTATACTGCTAAAGAAAGTTACCTGATTTCTTTTCCAAACATTTGCCCAAGAATTAGGTTTTTTCCAAACTCCGGGAATGCACCCCAGCCTCCTAGTTTGTACGCAAATCTATCACATGAACTTCTCAAACGCTTTCTTTTCGCCTTCACAAACACTTGTTTTTTTTTTTTTTGTTTTGTTTTTTGTTTGTTTGTTTGTTTTTCAAGAAATCACCTGACGGTTCTCCGCCGGGCAATCCAGACAATACACACCTCAAAGATTTGAGGGGTAAGAACATTGTTAATACGTACAATTTTCTGATTGCAATCTATATCATGTAGATGTCACATTTTCTTCCATAGACCGACTGGTGATTGACACATGGTGGACGCAAAAGTTTAGTTCAAAGTTTATGCTTAAAGTGGGGTTTCCTCCGGTCTAGAGCGTTTGGGATGCCATTTTTTCTCCCGTGGAGATGACCCACGCGTGGTAGACGTAGAGTTCTAATGATAAGCTTCTGTTTGAAGAGTGCAATTTCTACAATCTAAGGAGGTTGGGATGCCAAATTTTCTCCCCATAGTTGCGACATAAGCCTGAGAGACGAGGAACCACAGTGACAAATTTGCGTTGAAGAGTGCGTTCTCCTGCTATCTAACGCGTTAAGAAATTTCTTACTTCAGCCCCATCCTTGGTCGAGCTGAGGTAGACTTTCATCCAGTATGCCCCCTTCCCCCATTAAGAATTCACAGACACCAAAATGAAGGATCCCTAGAATCGTTGCTGCCCCCTGTATGGCACTTTCAGAGCTCTTACGTAAGAATTCGCCTTTCAAATTGGCTGTGTTGGCTGTGCGGTATATTTCATGTTCAGTTGTTTGGAAAGCCTTTAAGAGGGACTGAGCAAACAGAATCCGCTCTGTGGGTTGGTCTCGAGAATGAGCTGCTTTCTTCAGAACATGGAATCGCCCTGTGGCTTGTGGCTACTGCAAAAGTGATAAATCATAAACTGGAGGAAATGTGGCAGCCGGCCGAAAACACTTGAGAACTCATGTAATAGAAGTTTGAGGGACTAGCGTTATATGATTCAAACTGCCCTTGTTTTACGGACAGCCGAGAAGTATGGTGGTTTGGCAAAGTCACACTCAATTTCTCCTTTCGCCGCGTGAAGAGGAAATGGCTAGCAAGAGGAGGTTTTATCAAAAAATGTGTCTTTAGAACACGAAAAGTATTGCCTGGAAAGTAGAAGACGGAAAAAATAAGAAAAATAGAGTGCGATTCTCCCATCCCAGCGTGCTTCTCGGCTTCCGTAATACAGATAGATTCTATAGACATGTGGAAGAATATTACAGAAGGGGCAAATACATTTACCCTAGAATTTTCTCTAATCGGCAAAGAATCATGATATGAATTTTGCCCAGAAAAAGTTTTTAGGCCGATATATTTTTTTTTTTTTTTGCCCGGGATTGGGGCCGCCGCCCTGGGCCTTCGGCCCATAGGCTTGTGATTGTAGTAAAACTTACATAATCCACTCCCTCAAACTTCATTCGTAGCAGACATTGATCGATTGAAACACTTTACTTCAATTATCAAACGGCGTGAAATGACCGCGTTTTGCCCATATGAATGATCCAATTAAGTAGTACAGAAAAACTCAGTCTTAAAATTGGATGAGCTGGTCGTGTCAAGAGCAATGGCACTTACGCGTGTAGCACTTTCAAAGTGACACCCAGCCATTTCAGTACTATCAGATGAAATACAATTGCACACGCCCTGTAACCTTGAATTCTCGTACTTATAGACCAATGAGGGAGGTGTTACCATACTTACACAAGATACAGTTACCAGGACTTATTGTAGGAATTGATAACTTTTTGATAACTTGGTACAAATGCGACGAAAAGCTACAGTGGTGCTTGGGGATAATTGATTTACGTACAAAAGCCAGAACGGTGTTTTGGAATAAATATTGGGAGTTGACCTGCATGACATTATTTAAGAGATGAGGCAGTTGCCAGAGCATTTTTCTTTGAAACAGAAGGTAAATATTACATGTCCACTCATCTTTCCCTAACTTGTATCTTCAATAATTTTTTCTAACATAAATATTGCATATGAAAGGTAAACCAAGGAGTTACTCTACATGAATTTAACAATCCAGCAATAGATATGGGTTCTGTAGCCGAGTGAATAAAGGCGTTTGCATTTGAAACGATGAAGCTTAAAAACCTGGACGTTCGGGGTTCGATCCCAGCCCGGTCAAAGTAAGGAGAGTACTGTTCGTCCAAAAGCAATCTACGGTTTTCCCATCTAAAGTGGCCTTTCAAAAACAAAACCAAATTTGATTCTAATTGTTGAGTTGGTCAGCCACCCGACGTGAAGTTGTAATTCGTAAAGTAAAACCATAGGCTTTTCCCACAATCGCGGTCGCTTATCATCGTAAAAAAATTGCCCTTCGAGGAATGGAAAAAATGTACCATGGTCAGAAGAAGCCATTCATGAATTGAGATACCGCGGAACATCAATTGAAATTGAAGCATTTTCATTTTCATCTTTAAAAGTTGGAAAAACCTAGCAAATTTGGTCCCATAACTTTGATCCGTGCTGGAGAAGGGATGAGGGCTCTTCAAACTTATGGATGAATAGCAATGTGGGATCTTATAGGAAGTAAAACTCGTCAAGCAAGTTCTGCAGAGTGTAATTTGAGTACAGATACTTATAAAAGACCATGCCCGTGATATTCTGGACTACTAGCAGGGCAAAATCCAGTTTGACTAGGTGTGTCGCTCGGGGAGGTGGGTTGGCTATTCAACCCGTTGACTAAAGTGCGATAAATTACACCCCAAAATATCACGTATCTTGGGGAAATATTCCAATAAGAATCTGCTCCCTGATCTGCCATCTTCATAACGAAAAGACGCCCGGAGGCGGTCCCCTGGACTCCATCCCATAGGAAGAGCCCTGCGGTTCGGCGATGCTTCTTACGTCATTAAAGTAGTGCTAGTCTGAACCCCCGCCAGACGAAATCCTGTTTATGGGGTTGAATTTGACAGAAAATGTTCCGCCAACAAAGTATACTCGCCCAGGGGTTTTGATAAACATAATTACAAGTAGTTTTATAGCAATACCATAGACACAGTTTTTCACTGTATATTACTTTCTTGTTCTAGGTACTGGAAAACAAATATAACCGGAGCTGAAACTGGCAAAATAGCTGGTAAAAAGATTGCAGTGAAAGATAACATCGCTGTCGCTGGAGTGCCGATGATGGTTGGTTGCTCGGCATTGGAAGGCTACGTCCCAGAATTCGATGCAACTGTAGTAACAAGACTGCTAGATGAGGGTAACGTGGAACTCATTGGCAACTGTCGATTAGGTCAAGTAAGGGTGGTTAAAATGGCGTGTCCTTAAGTTGCGTTCAATTAAGTAGTTTCATTTGTCATCATCGTAAAAATTACAATATTGTTTACCGTCATGCATCTGGCGTACATTTAAAATACAATTCTACACATATATACCTTTATCAAACATACTACATAACCTGCTTAGCCAGGGAGTTTTACCCAATGTGCGGGGTGTTCTGTGACGTCACAGTAGGGTAACACCGAACAAGCAGATGAGAAAAGATACTACTCGTTTACACAACAATGGAACGACCGGCTTTTTTTTTCATCGGCAACGCCACCTTTGGCCCGACCGCCCGGATGACCGCCCCACTAATTCCCGTGATTCACCTCTGTTTACATCGTGTAAAATGATTGAATCAGCAGTTTCTTCATTTTAGAACACAACACTCTGTCATCAATTTGTTTCTTTCAAATTCAAAGATAAATTATATACAACGCCACAAATCCGGGACCATGACCTCCTCCCGTACCATGATGGGGACCTATAGACCTGCCTATGGTTCAATAGTCTAGACACCCCACTCATTATCTTCAAAGTTCCTCCCACCCATCTACTACGCCAATCTCGCGGACTGATCCAAAAAGGTTTCAGTTGTTTAGAATGAAACTGAACAATTTTCGACATTAATAAATTTTCTGTGAGACAAAAGGCCTAGAAATGTCTAACAGATAAGCTTATGTTTATAACAGTAGCCATGCCCCGATATTTGAGAATGGGGTAGTATACTCTGAAGTATTGGTTATGGTGTATTATATAACACCTTATTAATTTCTCTACATCTGTTTGGAAGATTGGTGGTCACATGCCATGCGTGATTCGGTACTATCATCAAGATAGCGGTGCTCGACCGTTGGTTAGTATATACTAACCCACGGTCGTTGGTTAGTATATATTATATAACACCTTATTTATTTCTCTACATTTGATTGGTGGATTGGTGGTCACATGTCATGGGTGATTCGGCACTATCATCAGGGTCGTGTGTTATCCATCGTGCAATAGTCTAGTATAACACACGGCCGTGCAATAGTCTAGTATAACACACGGCTGTGACGTCACAATCACTGCGCGCACGTACAAACTATGCCGCAACTCAATAAATCAACGCAGCTTTGGGGATCGCACATTACATACGGTACGTAGTAGACGCGTAGCTAGCAAACGACAAACCATGGAGCTACCGCACGGACGAACGCCAAAACACATATTAAATTAACCAACGGCTAGATTAAGGTAACGTTGGTTAGTTATAAGGTGTTATATAAAACAAATAATGAATGTTTTTAATTCGTGCGATAGTATGAATAATTTCATTCGTTGAAAGATTTAACGAATTTTATTCAACTCGGCTTCGCCTCGTTGAATAGAACGTTCAATCTTTCATCTCGTGAAATTATTCATACTAGTATCGCACTCATAAACATTCATTATTTGTATACTAACGCAAGGTGTTGTGTTATTTTCATGAGGTAACTTAGAGTCAAACATACTAAAATGACGTAACATTTATGAAGAACGGGACGAGAAATGTCCGTTAGATAGATCCGCATTTTTAAATATACCGATACCGATGCAGGACGAAAAGGGGGAATATCGGTCGCTGCCGATATTGAATCCATGAGACCTATAATCGATCAGAGACTACGCCGATTAAGGGACCTTTCTTGAGAGCATACTTCTGACTTAGACCCGACTTCGTCGGTCACGATTAATCAGGAATGATTGCCATGTGCAGAATCAAAAAAGTAAGCGATGTTACAAGTCTTGCATCTACGTCCCAAGTTAACGGATTTGTAGAAAATTTGCTGAAAGCGGATCTAACGGGGCCACCAATCCCTATCTAATTCTCTATTTGCACTACAGACCATACTTAAAATGTCTAGAAATGTACCAATGCTTTGGTATAGGCTATGTATATATTTCCCCTTCATCCGCCTTTGCACCCTGCCAGTCCCCACGCAGCCACCACTACCCTACCAGAAGTCCTGTTGCCAATATTGCTGCGACTCCTCTACCACGTATATTACAAAGGCATGCTTGCATTTCATTAATTGATATCAACAATTTAATTGTTAGGTTGAACCCATGTATGGAGCAAAGAGTAATGCGTTTCAGTGACTCCTTTTCACTTTCAGGAGGTACAGTTCTCGGCAAATCTACTTGCGAAAGTTTATGCGGTTCTGGGGCAAGTTTTACTTGCAACAAGGGACCTGTCCTAAATTTTCACAACCCTTTACACGATGCAGGCGGATCCAGCGGTGGTAGCGCGACATTGGTAAGTATAAGAGTAATACCTCGAAACTGGTAGGTAGTTGGGCGAGTATCATCCATTCCATTGTCCCTTTCTCAACTGTTGTTTCCTTTTTCAGCTGTAAAACCATGACCCAGGTGTCTTAAATAATAGAAGCCAAGAACCTGATGACTTTTAAGATTAGCAACCTATAGCTTAAAAAGAAGTGACTTAAATTTATATCTTTGTACTGGAGTAACCGATAAAGACGGTCTTTACACTAATGAGTTTCACATCTTATCTCTTAGCAACATATTTGTGAAATTTTAAACGCAAGATACCTGAATTTTTAAGAACTTCGCGATATTTTGGCTTGGATTAAAATCTGTTTTGCAACAAGCATGAACTTAAACAGGGTTTGAGAGACGGAGAGGGTTAGGGGAGAGGGTTGAGGGTTGACCGGAGGAGGGGTTGATTTCCGTAATTGTACTCTATAGGCTACTACTGCACACATATCATGTTTCAAACTTATACATAGTCCTAGCCAAATAGTTTTAAGTTAACCAGACTAAAGTAGGATTACTCAAATTTGAAAAGAATCTAGTGTATAAAGTTCGACCCGGAATCTCGTGAAATATTTGACTACATTTGATTCAACTTTGATTGAACTTTAACTAAATCTAGTAAATTGTATTGAACCAAATCTGCAGATCAAATATTAGACAAGTTTTCGATTTGTACCCCTGTTGACCGATTGTTTTAATGTGGTGTCCGCATACAATACCGAATACAAATACATGAAAATACACTAGATACCCTGTGAAAGTAGGAGCCAGCCAGCAGAAATGACGTGCTTTGAAACAGTTAGGAATAGATTTTACTATTCTGGAATCGTTATGGTAAATGTGAACATGTTTTTAAGGGGCGTTTTATTTCAGGAATAAATCGCATTTCGCGGACTATTATTGGTGAATAAACCGTCGAGACTCCAAATTTGGCCAAATAACGGACGAGTCCGTTATTTGGCCAAATTTGGAGTCAAGACGGTTTATGAGACAGTCATAGTCCGACAAATGTGGTTTATTCCTATTCTACCACCGAAAATGTCTTTAAAAACTTCATTTTTTATCAGTTTTTACGTTTACTGATCGTGTGTTGTGGAATAACAGATCAGTATTCAACCAATCAGAATGCAAGATTCTCAATAATCGATGGCTAGAGGTGGTAGAATTCCTAATATTTAGCCTACTTGCCTCAGCAGGTTCTCTATTCGTGTATCTGTCTTTAGGGGTTATTCACGTTTAATCATTTTCATGAGCTTACAAGCAGTACGTGTTCCTCCTTCCACCTCCCCCCGATCGAGCTTTCTTTGAAAAATTTCATTATTTGCAAGTAATTATTCCCATCTACTATTGCTTTCGATTAATCGTACGTGGGTCGCTGACCCCTTTTCCCCGTCCTCTGCTCGCTGCTTGTACGCTCGTGAAAATAAAGAAAAAATGGATGACTCCTTACACGCAGGTTGCTTCAGGGGAGGTCGATCTTGCAATAGGAAGTGATCAGGGTGGGTCGGTGCGTTTACCGGCTAGCTGGTGTGGTGTCGTAGGATTGAAACCAACCCATGGATTGGTACCATACACCGGGGCTATGTGTTTTGAAGCTTCCGTCGATCACCTTGGTCCAATGGCTAGTAACGTGCACGACTGTGCACTTATGCTGGAGGTAAGAACAATAAAGCTGACTATTCTTCCCTGTCCTGCGACCTTTCGCATTGTCTTAGAAAGTAAAGGGCGAGAATCGACACACAGAAGGATGATACACTGAATGCCAAAACTTGTCTCAGTGCCCAAGGGACATAGGCCTAACTCTGTCAATGTGCAAGGGTCCTTCTGTTTATATGCAGAATCGGTATAGTTTCACTGGAGCTTAGTGTCGTGTTCACCTCCACAAATGACGATCATCGATGACACTCGAGCGCCTGCACTACTATTAACCACTACATTGCCACACTTTCCCCTAGATATCCTTTGGGGGTTTCATCTCCTTGGAAAAAGTATTAGAGCGCAGACAACAGCCTGGAGAATTGGACTAATATGTGTAGCAAGGAGTTTACTTTTCATCAATATTGCTAGCCCTTACTCAAAATCCATATATGGCCCAGATATGGGATTTCATATCTGGCCCATATCTGGGCCAGATATGGAATTCATATCTGGCTTGTACAAGAATTGGGCAGATATAACTTGATATAATATAAAGGCCATATATGGCCCAGGTAAAGTTTCACTTTTATATGGCCCAGATATGCCCCATACATGGCTACTCTATTTCTGGCCCATATATGGAAAATCCATATATGCCACATATAAAGAGATTTATATCTGGCCCATATCTGTGCCATATATGACCCACATAAAACTTTATATGGCTCACTCTTTATATGGCCCATATCTGGCCCATATATGGAAATTTATATCTGGCCCATATCTGCACCAGATATGGAATTTATATCAGATCGGATAAAAACCATATATGGCCAGATAAAGTTCTATCTGGATCAAGCCTTTATATGGCACGGATCTGCTCTAGTTATGAATCATAGTTATCAGTTATAGTCCACACTCCTCATAGACTTTGAACACCAGAAAACAATGTTTAAGTGCTCCATGAATTAGAATTTAATGTAAGTATTAGGTTGAATTGACTTAAGTACATAAATTCAACTTATTTCATAACAGTGAACAGAAAAATGCCTTGAAATTTCCTATTTTGTGTAATCACAGTGATATGGGCTTCTTATTTTAAACTTAATTACGTATTTGACTCTAAATTTTGTTTACTGCGTGGTGCATATTTTACTTAAAACTTCCTAAATCATGAAAAATGTAGGTTTAGATACAAGCTCCGCCCAAATATGCAAATTATTTGCCTAAGTTCACTTAGTACACTGCGGTATTAACAGAAGTGTAGCCACTAAATAACTGTAATGTCTGGGAAGGTGATGCGGTATCCAAAACATGTCTTAGTTTGTAACAAGCATAATCCAAGAATCAAATCAAATAAATAATAAAACAAACTAACAAAATGCTCATTTGCATATCTAGCATATCAAGTTATATCTGGCTTGATATGGCCATATCAAACTTTATATACATATCTGGATCACGGTTATATCAAGTTATATCTGGCTTTATATGGCCATATCAAACTTAATATGCATATCTGGGTTATGTTTTAATCAAGTTATATCTGGCTTTATATGGCCATATCAAACTTTATATACATATCTGGATCACCATTTTATCAAGTTATATCTGGCTTTATATGGCCATATCAAACTTTATATACATATCTGGATCACGATTATATCAAGTTATATCTGGCTTTATATGGCCATATCAAACTTTATATACATATCTGGATCATGATTATATCAAGTTATATCTGGCTTTATATGGCCATATCAAACTTAATATGCATATCTGGATCACAGTTTTATCAAGTTATATCTGGCTTTATATGGCCATATCAAACTTTATATACATATCAGGATCACGATTATATCAAGTTATATCTGGCTTTATATGGCCATATCAAACTTAATATGCATATCTGGGTTATGTTTTAATTAAGTTATATCTGGCTTTATATGGCCATATCAAACTTTATATACATATCTGGATCACCATTTTATCAAGTTATATCTGGCTTTATATGGCCATATCAAACTTTATATACATATCTGGATCACAGTTTTATCAAGTTATATCTGGCTTTATATGGCCATATTAAACTTCATATACATATCTGGATCACGATTATATCAAGTTATATCTGGCTTTATATGGCCATATCAAACTTTATATGCATATCTGGGTTGTGTTTTAATCAAGTTATATATGGCTTTATATGGCCATATAAAGTCTTTAATCAACCAGATATTTCCAGATATAAAGCCAGATATGGATTTTGAGTAAGGGAGATAAGTTTGTGTGTACCAGGTTGTATGTGTATAACTAAAACGTCTTATCCTTTGTTCGCTAGTCTAGTCCTCAATTTTTGGTGCATATAAATAATAGAGAAAAAACTCGTTCTCGTCGTTATGCATTCTTGGTGGTTTCTTCATCAGGTTCTGGCTGGGTACGATGACGGCTTAGACCCAAGGCAAACACAAGACATGGTTGTCCCTGAATACACCACAGAGGTTAGTCTGTGCCCAGTCTCCCGTTCGGTGCAGTTGATGTAATAACACTCATTAGCCCCAATAACTTAAAACGCAATATAGTATCGAATGGGTCTAATTAGTAAGCACTGGCACTTGCCTCCTTCGCCAACACCCCCTCTTCTTCTCTTCTCTGCCGGATCTCAAACATGTGTCGGGTAGTAGACATAGGCCTAAGATAAAATATACTTATAGACTCACAGAAAGTTGAAAAAGATAGCAAGAAGACCGTAGGTGTCCAATTATAATTTAATGGCAACTTCCTGTTCGTCTATGGGAGAATTCGTTCCATCTGTTCTGTGGCAACAAACATACCCATCCCTAAGTTCTTCAACTTTTCGAAGGGGACTGAAAAATTGCTATTAGCATGTGGCTCGGAATGTTTGAATTAACTGATAATGAATGTTTGGACGTTTACCGACCCTTACTCGAAATTCAGATATGGGCCAGATATGAAATTCCATATATGGGCCAGATATGGATTTCATATCTGGCCCATATCTGCTGCAGATATGGGATTTATATCTGGGCCAGATAAAAAATTGGGCAGATATAACCCAGATCTACGCCAGAACCAGATCTAAGCCATATATGGCCAGATAAAGTTTTATTTGGATCAAGTCTTTATATGGAACAGATAAAATTTTTATCTGGACCGGATATGGGCCTTATAGAGCAGAATATATTTCCATATATGGCCCATATCTGCACCAGATATGGAATTTATATCAGATCAGATACAAAGTTGAGCAGATATAACACAGATATAAACCAGAACCAGATCTAATCCATATATGGATAAAGTTCTATCTGGATCAAGCCTTTATATGGCACAGATAAAATTGTGTCCGGACCATATCTGCTCTAGTTATGAATCATAGTTAGGACTTACAGTCCACACTCCTCATGGAGACTTTGACTTTTTTTCCAAAAGTCCCCCGACTCTCTGGCGAAGAGCCAGGGACGAAAACCAAACAATACTCCCGAAGGAGTTCTGGTCCCTGAAGGAGTAACAACGTCCCCAAGGGACAAACTTTGACTTAACTGACCCACCCGACAGTGGTCTTGTTCTGGACTGGCTGAATAGAACAGGTCCCACCTGGGAGCTCCGCCGTCGTGATCACGGGTACTCCTGCGCGCATCATGGAGACTTTGAGCTTTTTTTAAGTACGTAGAAACAGGCACTGGCAAACCAAAGAAGAATCCCAAACCCAAACAAAACCACGACGGGCCACAAACACAAATGCCAAACAAACTATACACACCGTGCAACAGGGAACAAAAGAGTCTTTGTTACTACTGAACTCCAGCAACTGCCACTGCAGCCAACCCCAAAACAACTCCCCACAACCACATACCACCCAAACAAATTCCACCCACACGCCCAAAGGAAACAACACCACGCCCGAAGGCAACTCTACACCCCACGGCAACGACACGCCCGAAGGGAACATTACGCCCGAAGGCAACACTACGCCCCGAAGGCAACACTACGCCCGAAGGCAACACTACGCCCGAAGGCAACACTACGCCCGAAGGCAACACTATGCCCAAAGGCAACAGCACTTAAAAAGCACCGGGGCAAATACAGGTGCACCTTGCCCAAGGGTGCCCCGGGGGCAGTTGTGGCAAAGGGTAACCTCATTATCCCCACGCTTTAACAAGCTCCACAACCGGATGCAGTTTAGTCATGGAGACTTTGAACACCAGCAAACAATGTTTAAGTGCTCCATGAATTAGAATTTAATGTAAGTATTGGGTTGAATTGACTTAAGTACATAAATTCAACTTATTTCATAACAGTGAACAGGAAAATGCCTTGAAATTTCCTATTTTATGTAATCACAGTTATATGGGCTTCTTATTTTAAATTTTATTACGTATTTGACTCTAAATTTTGTTTACTGCGTAGTGCATATTTTACTTTCAACTTCCTAAATCATGAAAAATGTAGGTTTAGATACAAGCTCCGCCCAAACATGCAAATCATTTGCCTGAGTTCACTTAGTACACTGCGGTATTAACAAAAGTGTAGTCACTAAATAAATGCAATGTCTGGGAAGGTGATGCTGTATCCAAAACATATCTTAATTTGTAACAAACATAATCCAAGAATCAAATAAAAAAAATAATAAAACAAACTAACAAAATGCTCATTTCATCAAGTTATATCTGGCTTGATATGGCCATATAAAACTGTATTTACATATCTGGACTGGCATTTCATCAAGTTATATCTGGCTTGATATGGCCATATAAAACTTTACTTGCATATCTCGAATTGCATTGTATCAAGTTATATCTGGCTTGATATGGCCATATAAAACTTTATTTGCATATCTCGAATTGCATTGTATCAAGTTATATCTGGCTTGATATGGCCATATCAAACTTTATTTCCATATCTGGAATTGCATTTCATCAAGTTATATCTGGCTTGATATGGCCATATAAAACTTTATTTGCATATCTGGAATTGCATTGTATCAAGTTATATCTGGCTTGATATGGCCATATAAAACTGTATTTACATATCTGGACTGGCATTTCATCAAGTAATATCTGGCTTGATATGGCCATATAAAATTGTATTTACATATCTGGACTGGCATTTCATCAAGTAATATCTGGCTTGATATGGCCATATAAAATTGTATTTACATATCTGGACAGACATTTCATCAAGTTATATCTGGCTTGATATGGCCATATAAAACTGTATTTACATATCTAGACTGGCATTTCATCAAGTCATGTCTGGCTTGACATGGCCATATAAAACTTTATTTGTATATCTGGAATTGCATTGTATGAAGTTTTATCTGGCTTGATATGGCCATATAAAACTGTATTTATATATCTGGACAGACATTTCATCAAGTAATATCTGGCTTGATATGGCCATATAAAACTTTATTTACATATCTGGAATTGCATTGTATTAAGTTATATCTGCCTTGATATGGCCATATAAAACTTTATTTGCATATCTGGAATTGCATTGTATCAAGTTATATCTGGCTTGATATGGCCATATAAAACTGTATTTACATATCTGGACTGGCATTTCCTCAAGTTATATCTGGCTTGATATGGCCATATAAAACTTTATTTGCATATCTGGAATTGCATTGTATTAAGTTATATCTGGCTTGATATGGCCATATAAAACTGTATTTACATATCTGGACTGGCATTTCCTCAAGTTATATCTGGCTTGATATGGCCATATAAAACTTTATTTACATATCTGGTATTGCATTGCATCAAGTTATATCTGGCTTGATATGGCCATATAAAACTTGATATAATGTATCAAGGCATCTAAAATCTGGCTGTATATCTGGCTTGATATGGCCATATAAAGACTGTATTTAACCAGATATATCCAGATACCAATCCATATCTGGATTTGGAGTAAGCGGCAAAAAACTTGGATAACATTTACGTCATTCGCAAACGAGAGTTTTCGTTGGTTAACTGTATACCGTGGCAAAATGTGCTTAGCAGCATTTTCCTACAGCTTCAACTTCATAGAGGATAATAACTGGCCTTACTCAACAGGAACATATTACAAAACATTCGAATTAAATTCATCCAGTACAACATTATTATATAACATATAGTTGTGTAACATGTTATGTCCGATAAATGATTTCTTGTTCACTTGTCTGCGAACAAATGTCAATCATAGTGTCGAATCTAAGGGGGCGTAAGGGGCTAACGCCCCCTATTTTCGGCAAAGCAAAGATTTTTGTAACCAGAATTTTACATCCCCAAGTCCATCTCTTTGCACCATGCACTTTCTGTAACGCCCCTCCCCCTTCTCATATTCTTGGATCTGGCCCTGAATCATGTGCTGAAGACATGTTGTTATTGCCGTATTTGAACGTCCCGTAATTGATTAACCATATACTTTTTCAAGCTAACCATGAATTTATGCGCAACTCGCATCCACAGATGCAAGGGGACTTGAACGGAATGAAGATTGGCATAGTGAGTGAAGGATTCGGATGGGATGACGCTGATCCAAAAGTTGAGGATCTCGTGAGGAAATCAGTTGAGAAGCTCACTAAAGTCGGTGCTACTGTGACAGATATCTCTGTACCACTACACAAGCTAAGTTAGTGTTCCTTATTTTATATCCCTATAATTTCTCAATGATAAGTAGAGTGAAATCGAGTCCATAATCTTCTTGCAATACTAAGCTTGACTCACGTAGTTGATGAAAAAGTTTGAAAGATAGGAAAATCTTTTGCCTAAAATGTGCGTCATTTGAGCCGTTAAGCTTTTCTCCATCAAACAGGCTTGTTCATTAATGCCCTCTTGGGGAAATGGCTTTGACGATGGAAATAACATCGGTGAGTTTTTACGAGCTGTCCTCTAAGAGGGAATCGTAATAGAAAGAAGATGACATACCTGGTAGAAGTCTGAGCCGGAGTTCTGTGCTCGTTAAAGGTTTTGTCAATCAAAGCTTACCAAACCATAACTCCAAACCTATGACGTCGTCAATCACTCATACACAAGGGTTTTTTTTTCTTTTTTTTTTTCTGTCAGGTACATACCCACCAAGTTTGAAGTTCATCGGTTATACGCTTTAGGATTTCGCGACCACTGTCTTTTCTCTCTCTCTCTCACACACCTACACACAAGTTCGCACACACACACAGTTTCACATTTCTGATGTCAGATTAAGTACAATATCTCATCTCCCTATACATTACATGTATATAATAATAAATACCCTGTCAATTTTCCATATAATTCATCGATCATTCCTTTTATAGGTTCCGTAATATGGAAACAAGTTTACGTTGAAGGGTTCACCGACACAGTATTTAAAACAGGAGGTACGTATAGAGATACTTTCATCTCAGTGCAAGGTTTTATTCGTTTCGAAATCTCAGTACCCGCTCTGGACGTATCTAAACTGATCGGTCACTGTTCTTTCTGTTCTTCAGGGGTCGGAAGAGGTGCGTCAGGTTTTTACCCGACCAGTCTTTCAAGCTTTGCCTGCAAATCTTTTAAGACCCGGATAAATGACATTTCACACTCAGCAAAAGTAAGACCGCCCTTTTTTCACTCATCAGAAAATGAGAACTCTTAGTTGAGGTGCTTCAGACTTAGCAACATTGCTCGATGTGGGGTCTACGATACGTTTTGCTCCCTCTCCATGTCCATTTTATCATCAGTCACACTCCCTTCATTGAAATGAATTAATCTACTTTATTTCATAAATGTATGATTCCATTGTTATACATACCTATTTATTGATTGTCGAGGATGTATGGTAGGTCTATAGTATCAATGGCTAATTATCTGTTATTTATATTTTTGTCTTTTTTGTATTGAAAAGGCCCCCAACTCTTCGTTGGTCCTTAAAGATGCAATGTGATGCCGATTGTTAGTTCTGATTATATCCATCATGACCATCCTTGCTGTAGACAATCGTATTTGAATGAAAATTGAAAATAATTGTCTGAACCTATGTGGAACATTTCAAGACAGGGCTCCATGATACTGCTATGAAGTCACGTGATTTGTAAAACAAAACAAGAATTTCAAGAAATATTATTGTTCAACCTAAATGGAAAGAGTTAATCGATTAAAGGGGCATTTTTTCAGCTGTACTTTCTCCTCGGGGAATACTTTAGTGAACGTTATCCTGGAAGCATCTACAGTCGAGGACAAAATCTTCGAAGATCCGTGACGAAGGCGTACAATGATGTTTTACGAGAGTTTGACGTACTCGTCATGCCGACTATTCCTTTTACGTCACCGAAACTTCCCGAGAAACAGTTGACAACAGAGGGTAATGTCTAGCATAACACTCTAAAAGAAGTTGGTTAAAATTTAATAACCAACACTGGTCACGTATTGGATATTGGAGAATACTGGAACTGGGTAAAGTTTGCCCAGCAATTGTTGGTTAGGTTGGTTACTCAATTAAGTTATAACCAGTCTCTCGGTAAACCTATTAAACAACAGCTGTTGGGCAACTCTACCCAATTTCAGTATTTACACCCACGTACCCAGTTGGTGATATTTTTACCCAACTTGGTCAATAAACTGTAAGAAACTCGAGAAAACCCAACAAGTATGGGAGCAATGTATATTGCGTACCAAAATGACACCAAGTTCTCTACAGGCTAGAGTTCTATTTTTGATGTAGGTAATTTACGAGAAAAAGTTATCGTCGGATATTCATTCTACCATTTGAACGTTAAAGGTGACATGCTTTAACTTTGATACTAATTATTCTGCCTGCTTCATTTGAAAAGTCCCCTTATCAGTAAGGATATATTCGGCTTCCAGTTCTACAGGCACCATGTAAAATTTATTGCTCATTGGAGAAATATGGCTCCTGGTTTTGATCCACTGGTCCATTGTCTGTCGATGGTGGTGGTGGGGGGGGGGGGGAGAAGTGATGTCACCGGAATCCGCAGGCTTTTGACAAAATTGCACACATTTAAGGTGCAAAGTTAAAGTGTCCTTAAATTGCAATTGTCTATGAAATTCGCATTTGTACCCACCTTCAAGCATTACATCAGATCACAACCGGCCGGGTCGACTGATAACTGGGGAAGGTTGTTGGATGAATGACCAGGGGTCTAAGAGCTAACTAAACAACTTTCTGGAACAATGATTTCATAATAACTCCAAGAATGATACCATGCATTTATCATGGGTACACGCGAAGCGTGCCAGAGGAAGTATTTGCATTTTGTATGCAATCCCTGCCCCAATATAGTGAAGACACTACGTTTCTCATGTTTAATATGTGTTCTTTAAAACAAATCGTCAAGGGGTAAATCATGGACGGAAAAGAATTTGGGAGGTGTGCTCCACAGTGAAGTCAAAAGTGAAACTGACCACGAAATTGCTAAATTTTGCACTGGAAGAACAGACTTCCCTTCCAGTCTCATTTAATCTTTGAAGGGTGAAGCTTATTATGAGAACTAATCCATACGTCAAAGGAGGAAAATTCAATGTTAGTGATTTTCTTGAGGCTCTAGGCTTGTTCGTGAACATAATCTCTGTAAAAAGAGGATAGTAGGCGTAATTGACAAAATGGGGACAACACAGCCGAACTGACACAGCTGTGACACCTTCTCGGTAGGAGTTTTTGCAGCTACCCCTGGAAGCTGACTACGTTGCCAAAATGTGTTTATACTGTATATCGCATGAGTCAACACTACATGTTAAATTACAACGGTGGTTTTGACGCAGCTTGTAACTGAGACTTGCCAAAACGTGCAGCAACATGTCTGTAAAATGTTAAGAAAGGAAGTTAAAGTCTACGAGATAAGTTGCTGGTATTATCAAATAACTTAGCATAGGTTAAAAAAGAAAGCCGTTGAAGCTTCCATTACATTAGAAAGGAAGCATTTCACAACATTTGGAATTGATTCCGTCACCCACACTGAAACTCATATTGAGGAATATACTATTGAATGTCATAACAAAATGGACACTGCTATAGGTAGCACTCCAGCTATAGTCATAAGAGGCTGAGCGACCGGGGATGTAGCTCCTACCCCCTCCCTCCCAGGAGAAAATGTGGATTTTAGGGCAAAAGTGTCGTTTTCAGTATAAAATTCATGTCACGACTAGGACATGTTTCAGAGCAAACTCCTTTCTTGTCTTGTGAAATGTCTCCCCATGCGCCTTTTACTCCTACGATATAAGCCTACATTTATGTCTAGTCGGACGCGCGTTACTCATAGTCGTGGTCCTCTCACATACAAAAGGACAAACTATTTTCAAAACCTATACCGTATAAAGTCTGGGCCAATTAGTGTGTGGTTGATTGGTCTCCTAAATATTTCTGCACAATATTCAAACATCCATTTGATTATTCCAATATTTCGAACTATTGATTGATACCGTGAGACTCATTTTAAGAATATGGGTGTACAAGAGGTTGATACCCATGGCCAGGAAATGAAATTTACGTGGATAATAGAGGTGGCAGGCGCGGATCCAGACATTTCGAAAACGGGGGGGGGGGGCTGAAAGATTAACAGTATGCTAATTTTAGCGTATTTAGTTATTGTTGATGTGGCGAAAAAGGAGAGGCTGAGCCCGGAAAGCCCCCCCCCCCTTGGATCCGCTCCTGGATTGCTCGATCCAACCCCAAAGAACTGTGCTGTAGTTACTGCCTCAGAAAGCTGTTTTAATATCGCACCATTGTCTAGGTGGTGCATAACAATAAGTTACTAACGACATAGCTCAGTGTCGTTGCAATCAAGGAGCTCTTAAATGAACGACTCTTAAAGATTTTTGTTTCCTCAGTTTTAGATTCGTAATCACTGTTTCAACTGAAATGTGCACCCAAAATAGAAAAGTAACAGTTGAATATCCATACGACACTTCGCCATGATTGTTAACTTACATCCCCAAATATTTCACAGCTTTGTTCACAGGTAGGGTCATTCATTATGGGCCAATACACGTGCCCTTTCATACATAACTTTGCTTCACCAAAAATGAGCAGCTGGTTGACATTTCTGTTCCATTACCAAACTCTTCTTTAAACAAACTTCGTTCTCAAAAAAAGAAGAAGCAGACCAGCATGTTTGTCATTCCTTGCCGAAGGCGTGAGGAATCCGTGCAAAGAAGCAGGCAGTCGGGTGTATGCGTGTGTGTATGGGTGTGTGGGTGTGTGTGTGTGTGTTTGTAACGCTTAGCTTGTAAACACTATATCTCAATAGAACAGTCTGGGTACTTTCATACTTGATGAATAGGTTTTTCATATTAAGAGGAAAGTTCGATGAAAAAGGTCATTTCAGGTCACTGAAAGTCAAATTGTTAAAAACTCATGAACTCGATATTTTAAAGACGACATAATTGCGAGATCCCAAATTTATCATTCGTTGTTCCACATTGATTTCAAGACGTATGGTCATTTCGGTGGAGGTTAAACGTCATGTGAGGTCACCAGACGTCAAACTGAGTAAATCTCTTAAACATAAGAACTCAAGAAGGGTAACTACGGGAGGTATCACCTCCCTCGCCACGTTTAGCTGCCGGGGAATCCAGCAGTGTTTGGTGGTCAAACGTCACTTGAGGTTATCAGAGGTCAAACTTTAAAATCTTCAAAGCACAATATTTCTCATGAACTATAAATAGTATATCAGTATATGCCAAGGTCTTTCAGCCTGTCTATACACCCAGCACCCCCGGCACGTCCCAGACTGGAAGAACTTGACATGTACTATTTTCTTTGGGCAAGGAACCATAGAAAGGACGTTCCGGTTAATAAGTTTTGTTTCTTCTTAAATGTGGTTGTTTTCTGTTTCTGTGGTTGTTTTCAAGTCTTTGTTTGCTGTAATGGTTGTTTGTGGTTTGGTTCAAACTACATTGTTACCGTTGAAAATGTTGTTGCTGCATTTATTGTTATTGATGGTGTGGCTGCATTTATTGTTATTGATGCTGTGGCTGCATTTATTGTTATTGATGCTGTGGCTGCATTTATTGTTATTGATGCTGTGGCTCCATTTATTGTTATTGATGGTGTGGCTGCATTTATTGTTATTGATGGTGTGGCTGCATTTATTGTTATTGATGGTGTGGCTGCATTTATTGTTATTGATGGTGTGGCTGCATTTATTGTTATTGATGGTGTGGCTGCATTTATTGTTATTGATGGTGTGGCTGCATATATTGTTATTGATGGTGTGGCTGCATATATTGTTATTGATGGTGTGGCTGCATTTATTGTTATTGATGGTGTGGCTGCATTTATTGTTATTGATGGTGTGGCTGCATTTATTGTTATTGATGGTGTGGCTGCATTTATTGTTATTGATGGTGTGGCTGCATTTATTGTTATTGATGGTGTGGCTGCATTTATTGTTATTGATGGTGTGGCTGCATTTATTGTTATTGACGTTGTAGCTGTTGCTGTCTTTATCCTTGGGCTGATTTTGTTGATTGTGGTTTTGTTATAGCGTTTTTGTAATCCTAGGCTACTGCCGGAAGTCTTCTGCGTGCAAGCTACCCAACTATGGCGTACAGATACGCTTTCAAACTGACGGAAAGTTTTTCAACCTTCGTGTGTTGGGTGCACCAACCATTTCACTTCGCCTACATCAGGGTGATTCTGCTTGTTAGTGGCCACACTCATAAAGATAATCCATTACTGTTTGCTTGGCCTTGCCCTTTTATAACTTTTGACTTACCATCAACATTAAAAAATGGGTGAAGTTTTCAATGTATTCATGTGCAGTTTCTTCATAATCACTCTGCAACTATGGGGAGAGATTGGTCACGTCCAGCACTTCAGCAACCTTGGAGGAATCATGTATGCATGACAACGGTGATCTGGTCTGGATTCTGCCTTCCACTTCAGATGAAAGGAGGCAGCTGGTGTCTACTGGAGCTTACAAAAATGCATGTAATCAAGAAGGCTTACCGCCTAGCATAGAACTTACGCCGTCCTACGTCCTCGCGCTGCCACCTCATTAGTTATTCTTTTGTGAGACTTGGCAATGTGCCGACAAAATATCCGACCGTTACAAGCATTCCACACGAGATACCTACGTAGAGAGCTCCAAACGAGCAAGACTTAGCAATAATGAAATTTTGCAAAGGACTGGGTCTTCAAACACCGAAGCTATCGTTGCAGAAATCAGTTCAGACGATAGGGTTATAGTGCGAATGCAGGATAACAACTAAAACACCCACGGCAATTTTCTGAGGTGAACTGCTCCTTACCAAACGACCAACTGTCGGGGGCAGAAACTACGTAACAAGGACGAGAGAGTTGTCATGGAATTGCAAAGTATCTTTTGATACCTGGTAGGCAATGGCCACAAACCGATCAATCTGGAGCTCACCTATTCTCAAGTAATTACAACATATGGAGACACAAGGAAGAGAAATACATTCCTCGTCAAGAAGCAGTTGCGACAGCAATGAAAGCCGGACTTATTTCAAACTATGCCTGCCTTGTATGTGCATCAAAACTGCCTTTCACCCTTTGACCCACACATGAGTTATCTCATATCCAACCAATACAACCAGTACCATACCCGTAGTAATCTAAGCACAAATGTCACCACTTTAACAGAATATGATAACATTCCTCCAGATAGATAGCATCGGATGAATGTGCACAAAGCACGAATGTGAAGAATATGTTACCCCTTTTATGAGCAACCATTGATGGCGGCTTCGTCGGTTCGGCATGGCTAATTAGGATCAGGATCCGGAGGTGGTCCGGATATACTGCGTTGTGGTTGCTGCATTTGCTGTTAGCATTGCTGTTATTGCTGATGCTGTTGTTATTTTTGTTTCTGTTATTGTAGTAGTTGCTATTTTGTGGTGGTAGCGATTGTTGTTGCCTTTGCTAAATACACCGTTCTGTTATTGATATGCTAGTGTTAATATACCATTTCTCCTTCGATTCTGTAGAATACCTGACTCGTTTAGGAAGAATATCCGTCAACACCAGATGTGCTAATCTCACTGGACACCCAGCCATTTCTGTAAATGCTGGTTTTCTTTATGATGGGCTTCCTGTTGGGGCAATGTTTATCGGAAGACATTTTGAGGAAGTAACTCTTCTAAAAGTTGCAGAGAATTTCGAGAAGCTTGTTGGATAACTCAGTACAGACCATCGGAAATATTTCTCTTGTTAATAAGGATTTGGCAGACTACTTGCTCTTCCATATTGTTTCTGATTCTGGCGTGACAACTGCATGTGTTAACTACGAGATGTCGTGACCAGATGTGAAACTGGATACAACAGAGGAACACAGGTGAAAGACTTTTAAACATGATACCTCAAGAAGGTCATATTGCAAAGTTTGTTGCATCCATTCACAGTAAAGGTTGGCTTTTACATTTCACTTCATTTGTTTTTCACATCATATATATATATATATATATATATATATTTATATATATATATATATATAATACTTCATAATGTGAAGGAAGTAGAACAAAAAACCCTCACGGGCTTGACGAAGTGCTCTACTCCCTAGTGCGATAACAGAAAAAAGAAAAACAACAAAAGCTTATCAAGATGCTTCACATAACCCCCTCCCCACAGCACCATCATTGCTTCACACATAGCCACGAGTTACGAGCCTGCTTTCACATAATGAAGTAGAGTAGAGCTTTGCAAAAACGGATAATTTCATTAAAAAAAACTTTACGGTGTCAATGGAAGCGCCTTAATTGAACTTGGTACACCTAGTTTCACGATATGTCTACCAGTCCGGGAGATTCTCCCGCGGTTTTGGAGAAAACCAAGGTTCTTCCGAGTTGGGAAAATTTTATGTAACACAGTACATAGGCTTTCTAGCCTCACGTAGTCAATGTTAAGCAAGAACGAAGACCACACACGAACTTGCGGTTTTCTCAAAAAACGGTGTGGTGAACTACCGATTAAGACTTGGCTTTTCGGTAGCTATGACAATACACCTACCGAGTATGTATTTAATATGACATTAGACCGATAAACTTTGCAAGGGGACTCCAAAACCATTCGCCATTGAAAATGTGCACCAAGAACACAGGGAATTGTGGGTAAAATAGGCAAAGTGGCGACCCCCATGATTTTTTTTCTCCCGATCGGGGGCAAAATAAGATTCTCGAATAAGGGGGAATCTCCCGATCTGCCTACGATAGCAATAAAATGAAGAAGAGAAATGCTTTTGCATCTCCCAAAAGCGCATTAGTTCCTTAAATGGTAGAATTCCGGCCGTTCTATAGAAGAAAAGCTGGCAGTACAACATATAGTCTTAAAGCAATTAGTTATAGTTTGTGTACTGTTCGATTGAGTACAAACCTAATCTTTACAAGATCCTTTTCTTTCATCTTAGACGCGTAACTCTCTGTTTATGAATTTTACCAATCGAAACTGACAATGGTATTTCACTTTACTCACCAGGCATATGCCTTAAAGGTCAGTTTGATTGGTTGGATAGATTTCGGGACAACTGGTGGATATTTGCCAGTGGAATATTACAGAGGTATTAGTAGGTAAGAGCATGGTAGATTCCAACATTGCCAACTCTTGAACTCGCTCTGTATTGAACGTTGAGTGTTGCTAAAATTGACCATTAAGATATAAAAAGTTTATGATGAAAAGCTATTTTATCAAAAACAATATATGAACAGTTGTAAAATATGATTTAATATGCATCAAACTATCTTTCAAATCATATAACATAATACAGTATGAAGTTTGAAAAAAAAATCGTGCTTTATTTCTTCAATGGTAAATAGCTTATGAAGCAAAATGGCGTCGCCCAATCAATACACCAAAGCATACACATCATATCGGGTAAAACCTTGCCACAGAATAATACATACATCTCAGACTAGGCATGTGCAGCTTTCTCTTTGAGCAAATCATCTTGCTGCTTAAAATGTCATCTGACCTCAGCATATATCTTGCATTTTAAAGACAAGATTTCCAGCAGGACATTACCGACAAATCTTTTACATGACATGTTGATATCCCAACTTTCTGAATAGAACTCTATTGTTTAACAAAGATCATTGACGTAAACAGTGAAACATTTGTAAACATGACGTGAAAGGGAACTTTCATAGATCTCCTTCTTAGCATGCTGGTATCCTGCCGGTATGGAATAGAATAACCTTACCGTTCACTTTGTAAGTCAAAGGTCATCGAAGGTCATGGCGGAATAATCGTTTTTGGAAAATACAGCAAGACAAGCATGCGTAATAGGCACAGATTCGTACGTTATACTGGGCTGCCCATAAACATGGTTGTGTAGAAGCTCCCTATTTCTTTTGTATCAAAAGTCTTGTCTTGTGTAAAGACGATAGTATTCTACTACCCCTACAGGTGTATGAAAAGGGGTAGTCTGATGCAGCCCCCCCCCCCCCGTGCACACACATATAAGTGAAATTAGAGCCAAAAATATCCATTCCATAACAGTCTGGTACTTATTTTCAGCGCAAAAGTTTTATCATGATTGGTTTACCATTTATCAAACTTTTCAGGGCAAACGTGTCGTTCCTTGGGAAATGCCTTTCCATACGACAAAGGTGTTCCCGATACACTGCAGTGAGATATTGCTTCGATCTCCCGGCTTTTCATGCAGCGCGTCCATACCTCCTGGTGTTTTCATCACTATCACCTACGGACAAAAAAACTCAGTTTATGCACGATTGAGTTGACATGCGTCCTTATTTAACAGAACGCGAGAATGGTATACAAGTTCAACTCAGGAAGGTGTTAGGCCCTAACGTAACCAAACTTAGGGAGGCTTGCCACTAATTCAAGAGATTTCCTCCCCATAAAATATTTCCCGACAGACAAAACTCCCCAAAATTTTTGAAGTGCAGGGTAGACCATGCTGATGAGATGTTCTCAATTTGTGATGTGGATGTTGCAGGGACTGAGTTGAAAATGACATTTTACTGAAGTGTGAAAAAAGAGGAACTACCGAAACTGTCCTAACTCGAAATCTCAGAGGTCAAAGGTCATAACGCACATCTGGCAACCGTGTGAAATGTCTGCTAGTGAGCTTTCATCTGTAGTTATAGAAAACTTTTGCAAGGGTCAAGAGTCTACCACAATGATCAAATGCAGTGTGTCTGCTAATGTAGGGAAAATTTAGCCTGGTATGATATATTAACTCACAAAGACTATTCTCGTTCTCTAAACTCAAGAATTTCAACAGCAAAACTACCATCTCTTGCCCACGCATGGGAAACTGTGAGTCAGCGGTGCATGATTGAATATTAATCATGTGGGTATAAGCTAGTGTTCTAGCGTGCTACGTTCACTGACAGCCTGGGCAGATAACTATTGAGTACGAGTCACCACAAGAGCACCGCATATTGTCAAATAAACCAGAGAGTCCGATTTCAAGCTTCTCATAGTAACATATGCATGTCCCTATTTTAATGAATAATTTTTATCTCTTCCAACGTATTGTATTCAGTTTATTCTTAACTCAATTATTTCTCTTTAGTGTTTCTTTTTTGCAGTTCCATATATTTGTTTATTTTTTATTTTGTATTTTTTTTTCTATTTTCACGTTTGTATTGCCGCCACTAGTTGCTCTCTTGTCACATGTTCGACCCTCTACACTTTAGCTTTCCTGGAATTACAGGAACAACTAGCAGACCTCAATCTTGCATAGTTGTGCGGATGCGCAATTTTTTTTCCCACAAGGTTATGGGCAAATCGTGCCAATGGACCAATCAGCTTCTTGGAAATAGGCCACACCTCTGATTCCAAAATGACAGCTTTGTGACCCTTTTTTGAAATTCTGACACCGGATTATGAAAGAACAGGTCAAATAACCTCAGTCCACGTAAACCTAAGAATAACCCCAACCCATGATTTTGAAACAAATTTGAAAAATGTTGAAAATCAAATTTGCCCATAACCTCATGGGAAAAAATGAGGCGTGCGGGACCATACGTTGAAAGCTACTTGAAGAAGAGCTACCGCTGGCAAAGGGTGAGACCAAATCGTGCAAGAAGTTTAGGAATGTCTACGTATGAGGTTTATTGCTGACGTGCAGTATAGATGTGTGCCATGCAGCATGATATAGGTTTCTATATCCTGCTCTATAAAGTGTTCGCATAAATTATTGCCACGTCATCGGTTCCAAAATGCGGTCACCCATAGACCGTTTCTAAATAGCAATTTCAAATAAATATGGGATAGACTTTCGGTATGCGTCGTTTATTGGCAATTTCATTTTACTGGGGCCAAAATCGACGCGTACCAAAATTCCATCCCATGTAAATGCTATTTTTATGGAACGCCGATTGAATCGAAATACTTCTCGATGCACAATACCCGTCTGTTGGTCAGTGACGAGTGAATTTCAATAACTTACTAGACTTTTCGTCGAAACATGCACTTTCCAAGCAAGTGCTCCTTGTTCCATTAGCCGATTTGTTGCATATTCTTGCGATATTAAGCACCAATCAGAGCAACTTAAGATCGCAATCAACAATTATGTGTTTACTTCAATGCCCCTATATGACTTCAGGGTGCATTGGCTTCCCTGAACATAGTCAACTCTTCAACTTGTCTTCCTCCAAACAAAACGTCTCGGAGCAGAAGATAATTATGCAAGTCAAGGAGATGGAAAAATGGAGAATTTTTGACACAAACCGCTTCGGAAATACATCCAGTGTCCAGCTCCCTGATTCTTGGTACTGTGCATTGAAAAAGACAGGAAGTTAGCATTGCAACCTGCATTTTATTTTGACCTCTCCATAATAGAAGTTAATGTTGGATTAATAATTTTAGGTTAGTCAATGAATCATGATAAACACATTGTGTCGCCATCATAGATTGATAATAGTTCCAAATCAACTACGAAGATGGTACAAGCAGGGAGGTGTTAGGCCTCCATGGAAAAGGGGAGACTCACATGAACTGGGAAGACGTCACTTATTCAAGGAGTAACGATCTGCATCTTTGACAGCGTGTTTGTTTGCCCTTTGATTAGCGTAGAAGATTAGGCTTCCACCCTAGAACCTTGATGATCTCTTATTAGATTTCATTCACTTTCCAGTTCAGTGAAATTTGTTATCTCACCCATGGGGTTTTCAGACTTATTATTGGTGAAAAAAGGCACAAACTCTTACAGGAGGGTATGAGAGTTCGCTTCATTAAGTGGCACAAACACTCTCTGTCGGCCCAGTTACCAGGGGACAATGTTCTAGACTTGAACAATTCAACTATTTGAACAATACTTCAGACTACCACATAGGAGTAGGAAGATATTCTCAGTACGGGGAGGGGGTCTGAACATTTAGACCAACGTTTTGAGGAGGTCTAAGGATAGGGGTGTCCCCCCTTTGGAAAAATGTGTAAACATGTGAGGTTCCTTAGAGTATTTAGATGCTACATTTTGTGCAGTTTTGTAAGTACATTTGTTTAGAACGTTTCATATTTTTTTTTTTGAAAACTTGATAAATTTCACCGAGTGGAGAAATAAGGGGCTTTCGGTCTTGGGAAATAGAGGTGGAACCCCCCTAAATCCTATTGGGGACTTTAACAACCCAGCTCCACCTTCCTATGCCTATTGAATAATAGATGGACGATGTGGGAGGAAAACTAATTGTCTGGGTAGGCTGAACGACCCGGAGGTCCCTGTGGGGTTAGGAAGAGTTTAAGAGTAATTATTCCGGACAAGTGAGATTCCAAGTTAATTCCAGTATAATTAAGAAGGGAGTGCAACTTTGTGAGGTTTGAAAGTTTCCAAAATGTGTCTCTAGGCGTTTTTTCTTTCCCTTTTTTTTTTTTTGCCATGTTTTGGTGGGATTTCGGGAAGCAAGCCCCTGGAAGCTTTAATGAAATAATAGTTGTGGTTATTAAAGTAAAACTTTTCGGGTTTCCTCGAATGTGTGGGCGCTCACAAGACAGCGAAAATCGAAATGTTACCAGCCGGAATGGGATTTAACGATGGTTAACGTTGTTTAGGAAGGACGTTGAACAGGGAACAAAACGATGGAATTGGTTGCAGGGCTCTTAAA
Source organism: Holothuria leucospilota (assembly GCA_029531755.1). NCBI lineage: Eukaryota > Metazoa > Echinodermata > Holothuroidea > Aspidochirotida > Holothuriidae > Holothuria > Holothuria leucospilota. Next base: position 29,422,404 of record CM055962.1, on the reverse strand, counting down.
ATTAGTTATCGGAGTAATAATGTAGTCATGCAATCTCCACATTTTAAAACCGTTGCCTGTTTTGCATAGCTGGTCTGTAATATAACTAAAATGTTGTAGTACAGTGGTTCAAAATACCAGTATTTTCCCTGTCATCTACCATCTTTCCTCAAACTGAGTTAGCCATTAGGTCAGTTGATTGTTCAAAGTATTGTACAATTACAATTTTCCCCTAAAGAATAAGAACTTAGCGCTTTGAAAGAATTAAGAATCTCACTGTAATGTTTACAAGTTTACAATGTGCAGATCTCCAAGGAGGTTTTCCCTAAACTCCACCAGAGGCTCTGTGGCAGGTCTCTGGATGCCACATCAATATATCCAACAGACCAAAGTGGAAAATCTAATCCATGTATGGGTCTGGGGCTGGTGCTGCAGTGCCCATCAGTGGTGACAAGTAGGGACACACGCCGACTTGTCCTTTCCCTAACTTTGTCATGTGATTTCCTCAAGTGAGATTTTAGATATTAAGTATGTTAATGCACAGACAGTTTTGCACACTGTATAGACATCTTGACATATGTGGACTACACTGTTCTGCCAATTTGTATAGATTCATAGTGAGCAGAGGCATTTTCAGGGGGAGACCATTGGCCATGCCCCTTCTTGGCTGATGTCAATTTTTTTTTAATTTAGTCACCTAAAATATGTAAATTTTTGAAAATAAATTTTACTTAAAAAAATAACATATTTAGCAACAGATTGCATGTAAGTACGCCCAATTATTCAAAAAATTTAAAAGAGGAAGGGGACACCCCCTCCCTAAGACCCTCCCCCATGCTGGCAATCACAGAATAAACTACATTGCCCCCATGAGACGGTTCTGGCTATGCCACTGGAAAGTGAGTTTGGAGTATCCATAGTAACCATACACTTGTCATAGCCCTGTGATCTTAGTCTTACTGTCATCACCCATGTGTCACACTTATCAAGATTGATAGCAATACAGTGTATAGTTTATAGCAAACTATTGTATTAAGAGACCATTTCCTGTTATTTAACCAGCAGAAAATTCAAAAATTTTCTCACCTCAACCCCATTACTATTGGAGCTGAGGTAAATTCTGTCTGTGTACTTTAGGACATTAGCAACAGTTCATTGTCCACATTAACTACCCATCCATTCAAAGCACCATCATGGCCACATTCTGTGTTCTCAACATCTAATGTTGCAAATTTTGGTGTCTTTTTGGTGTGCACAAATAATAACATTTATGGATACTTTATTCCAGGGTCAAATATGCAAATACATCACCGTCAGTGAATTTACTTTTACCCAGAGCCGTAGCGAGCGGGGGTGTGGGGGTGTCACACCCCCCAATATTTGTTCGCCCGTCTGCAAATTTTCGGTCTGTCGGCAAAAAGAGGAGAGGGAAAGGAAAAGAAGAGGAAAAGAAGAGAGAAGAAGGGAAAAGAAAGGGAAAGGGAGGGAAGGAAAGGGAAGACGGAGAATGAAAAGAAAAAAGAGAAAGAGAGAACGGGCCAGTCTGTTATCGTCTATTTCAATTTTCGGCTCTTTCGATTTTCGGCTCTTCATCTAATTGGCCCATTCAAATTGAAGGTCCGTCGGCAAATTGATTATGCATGGAACGGCCTTATACGGCCGTATCAACGGCCATCGGTGTAATTGGACGAGTGACTGAGTCCGTCGGCAACTCGGGAAAAGAAAGGGAATTAACGGCTTCCGTATAGGTGCACTGTTTCGGGTCATATGACATTCTTGAAAAACCACTTTCTGCACATTATTCCTCACTTTTATCATCACCATGGGCAGCAGCACCCGATTACCCATGGAGAGGGTATCCTTAGCCCGTCTTCTAAACCCTAACCTTGACTTCAAACACATTTTGCAAACTTCTGAGGATCAATTTACCCACAAATATCCTGGGAAAAAATAATGCGTGCCGCATGTCTTCCCTTCACTGCAGTCTCAGGCTTTTAACTTTTGAACACCGAAATGAAACAGATACAGAACCCATCTTCAGATCCTGGCGTTCAAAGCATATTTTGAACGCTTGTGTTAAGATTCTGAACACTTTTTTTCCCTTTTTGAATGGGAATCTTTGCATTTGATGATGCAAAATATATGCATTATGTACCAAAATATATCCATCCTGAGACTTAATTTTTCACCCAGAGATATACTGAAACCTCAGAGCTTCCGGGGGGCTTCGCCCTCCGGAATCCACTAGGGGTCCTTAGGCGGGCCCAGTGTTTTAGCCAGCCCATATTTGTGCGACAATTTCGCATAAACGGCGACAAATGTCGCACAAAAAAATCTGACAAGCAAATTCTACCCGGGTGTAAATTTTGAGGTTCCTCGTTAAGGCAGAAATCCACTCAAATATTGCACCATTTGCGATCTAGGCACCTTATAAATTCCGAAAATTTTCAAAGGGGAGGGGGACACCGCCTCCCCTTAGACCCCTCCTCCAGGCCACAGATAAGTAAATGTCGCATTGAGAAAACGTTCTAGCTAAAGCACTGGCGGACCTTTGCATCCCAACCGCTTAAAACTATAGCGGCCTGAAGAGAGGAATAGCCTATTACATTAAAATAAGTGGGGATCTAGTTTGTATTTGATGATGCATTATGAACAAAAATATATCCATCCTGAGACTTCATTTTTCACCCAGAAATATACTTAAACCTCAGAGCTTCTGGGGGCTGCGCCCCTCGACCCCACCAGGGGTCCATAGGCGGGGCCCTGGGCCCCACCCGCTAAAGCTCGTTTTCGCACTACGCATTACTACATCCGTCGGCAAAACATAATCTCCACACCCCCCCCCCCTCCCAAAGATAACACCTTCGCTACGCCCCTGTCTTTACCTTCCACCAAAATATATAGGTGGTTTTCTTAATTCCATATTGATGGTAGAACCACACTGTTCTGCCACATGGCCCACACTTGTGGTACTGTTAATCACATTTGTATCATTTAAACAGTATAGTTCATTAGTTTCCTAAGGGACTGTTTTCCCCATCCACAACTTTTTGAAATTTTGAAGATAATTAGAACCGCTAGTGTGTGACATTCCTATATTCAATCTACATTTTCCTGGAAAAATCCTATAAACCCCTATATATTCATCAGTATCCTTCCTTTAAAACCTCCTATGTTTCTGTGATGGACCACTTTGAAGCCTGAATTCCCGGTTATTCGAAGTAAACGAGGAAGTCTGGCTATCTGCAGGTCACTGGCGATAGAATAAGAAAAACTAAGGCGCCGACTTAGTTAATGATCTTTTTAACAACACGCTAACGTTCTTTTTTCGAAACAATATACTTATCACTGGACGATAAATCTCGCTCCAGACGGCAAAAAATTAATCGTAGCATCTCCAGTTTGAAGAAAAACACTTGTCTGTTGCAAGCCCTGTACAAAGCTACAATGCCCTGTTCTGATTTTAATTGCGCAAGGCCATATCCGTCCACAAGCCACTCTGTGTGCACTGTCTGCTGTATGATCTGATAAGCTATCGTTGGCCAATCAGAGTGATGCTATTGTTTTCATTTATGTCAAAGTGTAGTTACCGATTCTTAATAGAGATATAGGGATATTTCTAAACATGTATGGGATGATGGGACAGCTCCTTTAAAGGGAAATATTACGGTTGTGATACAGCAGATTTTTCTACCTTTAAAACCATTAAACGAATAACAGGCAATTCGAACCATTACTACTGGGTAACTACTGTCAAAATATTACGTTCTTACGAAAGAAAAACTCACCATATGGTACCTCATGAACACTTTGTTCAACTGAATTTTCGAGTTTTTAAATGATGCAAATTTCTTTTTATTTTTTTTTTTATTTTTGAAAGAAATTAATTGTCAGAGTGTTTGGGTAAGACTAAATAGTTTAATAATGACAAGAGTTTGTTTTTCTATCTTTGCTGTGTTGATGTCATGAAAGCACCAAACCCTTCAAACTGCACTTAATGCCTAAATTTACCAGAAATTGTTTTATAAAGGTTAGAAATTACCCTTATTTTTCCAACTCTCATCTTCAAGTCTTTTTCGAACGCTGACATATAAAATGATTAAATTCATTCACACAATTTGAAATGGTCGATTGCTCAATAATTTTTGATTCTTTTTTGTACAACTCGTATAAGCTTTTGATTTTTTTTGGGCCAAAAACTTTTATATGATCTTGAAAAGTAAATCTTCATTCATTCCATAACATGCTGTGAGGAAAGGGCTTCCATAGCCAAGTCATTTTTTACAAGACCATCATCACATTTTGAAAAAAGGATGTAGTGACTTTAGAAAAACAAAGAGTGTGATGTGAGTACTGCAAGAGTGACATAGCAAACTGTTGCGCAATCGACCATTTTAGCGAATGAATGTCCTGTGAGAAAGGGGATTTGACCAACGAGATTCAACTTCCAACCTTGCTAACATGCATATACTTTCCCCTTTTTTACATAAAGTACCCTATAACATTCATCTCGATTTTCAGACTTGGTAAATATTGCACACGAGGATGAGTCTGGTTGTCAATGATTGTTCAAACTTCGCCCGGTGAGATAATTCTTCCTCAAAAGTGGAAAGCAAGATGCAGAAGGCGTGACCAGGGCAGTGGCAAGGAATCCTTTGTTAAAGACCAATTTCGATCTAGAGAATACCTTTCTATACGACCCAGAAACGTATATCACGCTTTATGTACTGACGATGGGTGCACATAGATATGTTATTGCGTCAATGTTAAATGTAGAGGGTCGCGGGTCTCCGGTGAACTCAAAAAGCACAGATAAGACAAATTCATGACTGAATTTATTCTTCATCGACGTTGATTTATTCAATGCTTCTTATCCCACACACATTAATAAAAGTTATTTATATTTCAATAGGCCAGCCTTTAAGACTTCATTACACAGTACGCAAATAGCGTTTATTAAAATAGTCCTGGCGTCAAGTCTGCTTACCGGAGGGCGGAATTTGTTTTCCAGGCGCGGTTCTAGATCGAGACTTTTGGGGGGGCTTAGGGGGGACTTGAAACGGAAGAATCATAAAATTTTCTCTCAAATATGTAAATCGGTCACGCGCACGCTGAAACCAATGATAATAAAAACAGTACCATAACCAGGGACGGCGCAAGGTTATTTTGATAAGGGACATGGGTTGAGTGATCGCCGTCGTGGGGGAGGGGTCTAAGGGGAGGGGAGTCCCCTTCCTCTGAGAAATTTTTGCTAATTTAAGGTTGCTAAGATGCAAAATGGTGCGTTCTTTGGGTAATTTTTTGACTATATGACTGGAAAATGTTCATAACTTTGTGAATTCTAATTTTTGGTTGGGGGAAAGAGGGCCTTCTTAGGGGAGAGGTCTAAGGGGAAGGGTGTTCCCCTCCCTTTGAGAAATTTTTGCTAATTTAAGGTTGCTAAGATGTAAAATGGTGCGTTCTTTGGGTAATTTTTTGACTATATGACTGGAAAATGTTCATAACTTTGTGAATTCTAATTTTTGGTTGGGGGAAAGAGAGCCTTCTTAAGGGAGAGGTCTAAGGGGAAGGGTGTTCCCCTCCCTTTGAGAAATTTTTGCTAATTTAGGGTTGCTAACATGCAAAATGGTGGGGTTAGGGTTATTTTTTGACTGATATATATGGCTGGAAAATGTTCATAATTTTGTGAATTCTAATTTTTGGTTGGGGGAAAGAGGGCGGTCCTAGGAGAGAGGTCTAAAGGGAGGGGTGTTTCCCTCTCCTGTGAGAAATTTTGGTTACTTGAAGGTTGCTAAGATGCAAAATGGTGCGGTCTTCGGGACAGTTTTGACTGATATATGGCTGGCAAATGTTCATAACTTCGTGAATTCTAATTTTGGTTGGGTAAAAGAGGGCTGTTCTAGGGGATAGGTCTAAGGGGAGGGGTCGCCCTCCCCTTTTGAGAAATTGTGGTTACTTGAAGGTTGCTTAGATGCAAAAATGGTGTTGTCTTTGGGATACTTTTGGACCCGCGATCATATGAGATCAAAACATTCTTAATATTTTGGTTAGGTGAAAGAGGAGCCATTTTTGTCTTAGGGTATGCATCAACAAACCTCCTGAAGTCCCCTTTTGGACACATTACTGCCCTCTAGTCGGGGAAAGTTTTACGCAAAAATACGTGCGTGGAGTGCACAGAAATATTCTCGATTTATTAAGAAAATTTGTCTTCATTTGTGCATTATAAAATCGTATCTAAAGGCTGGTAGAAACCGGAATATGGCCTCTTGCATTGAAGCCCTAAATTAACTATATGGATCAGATATAGGCCTACCCCACCCTCCTCTTTCCTTCTCTTTCACGTCTTCTTTTCCTACTCTTTTTCTCTTTTCCTGCAAATTACAGGGGGGATAGGCCTCCCTTCCCCCTGAGTGGCACCGCCCATGACCATGACATAGATGTAACGTATATACAGGCATATATATTTTTTTTTTATTTGGAAGAATGTAGCAAACGTTACTGAGAGATACGAGCAACTGGACCTGTTCACATTAATGGGAATAACGATTCGGTCTGTAGATTTGACTTAAAAGGGCTAGTATAGCTTGACGAGATCAGCGACGAAATGACTCGTTTTGAACTTCCAACAGATGATTAATCCTTTAACTTGATTTACATGTACGTACATACTATCATAGATGTTACTTATCTGACCCAACTTCCATTGTATGAAATCGTGAACCTAATATGTGATTTCGAGACACAGACGACAGTTTCCCTTGACAAACTAATTCCACTGGACCAAGATGTGTACAAGTGTATTGGACAATTTTGTTTTTCTCAGTACACGCAAATATAGCATAAAACAACCTCTGAAAATTTTGGGGGGGCTTGAGCGAACTTTGGGGGGGCTTAAGCCCCCAAAGCCCCCCCGTAAAACCGCGCCTGTTGTTTTCCAAGACGAATGGGGCAATTTTCAGAAATTTCAACAAAAATCATGGAAATGAAAAATAACCCTCCGTTTAGGGTCAAGGTTAGGGTAATTATAAGTAAAATATAGTTGCCCTCATCCATCTTGGAAAACTCACGAGATCAGGAGGTCATCCTCGCACTCGAGCTGTCGAAATTTTTGAAATTATCACTGCATGTTTTTTTTTTTTTCAACGTGATTACATTGTAGTGTGCAGAACCAGCTATGATCATCGATTAATCCTATTACTGAAGTGACCAATTAAAAGACAGCAAATGATGATTATAGATTCACCCACAATTTGAGAAGAGTATCGGAAATATACCCTGTAGATAATATTTTCTCTCGGAACGTTTGGTTTTATGATCAGGGAAACCAGGCTTGGTATGACTGTACGTTTAGATGTGAACAAGACAACTATGACTGTATGACAGTGTTCAAAGCAGGTCGGTCATCAGCGATCCAGTTCGGAAGTATCAGCCAGTGCACATATTACATAACACTAACAAAGAAAAAACAAGGGGCAATTGGAAGTCATTCTTCTATCATAATTTTAGCTTAAAAAGAAAAGAGTAATGGCAAAAACTACTCATCGTATTCTACACATTTTATCGAGATGAGAAGAACTGTAACTGTAACGTAAAGCCGATAAGAACGTATTCTTTAAACACTGTAAAGTTGTTTAATCATATGACTATTAAGCAGCTATACACCTCACAGAATTATCAAAATCCCATCATCAAAACACAAAACTTGTTACTCTTCTTCTATAGCATAACTTACATCAATGTCATTTCAAATAACCGTCAGAGGCAAACCTCTTCGAATGGTCTATTCTTTTTATTAAGTTTTCAAATGAAAAGTTGTAACTTGCAGTCACCTTAATATAGACGAAATGAAATCTTATGAAAATCAACGATTTCAGCAAGTGAGGTTATACTCCCTCGTTATAAGCACAAAGTGATAACACATGACAAACACACACACAACAAATTATGGTTTTCCTGGTGTACAGAGAGTGTCGGTTAAGATTCTTATCTTTTTAAAGCACTTCCTTTCACAACTTCTTGTTCAAGTGAATCAAATTTTATCTTGTTTGTATATCTTTCTGCTCTTTTGAAGAAACAAAACATGAAATAACATGATCTCTCTTCTGATAATTACAATCATGTGACCATAACGCATAGTGCCTGATCTGCTTTGATATTTCCGCTCCGTGATGCAGTGCGTTGATTTATTTCGAAAGTCCAAATGCTTCCTGCCCTGAAAACATTTCACGACACTCATTAAAGGAGCTGAGTAGCCGCCAAAGTAGAATAAATTCTCGGACCCGCCGACTTCGTTACGTCACATCCGGTTATGTTTCTTGGTTTATCGACTCGATCCGATACCGATACTAATCACAGCCATGCATGCAGTGTGTCTGGTGTAACAGTACACTTGTTTCTGTCGTTAACAGTAGTAACGTTAGCCTAACTTAGACTAGCGTTAGGGCCTAGGTCTACCACGAAAAAACAAACTCATTGATCGAAAAAAAAACAGTTTCAATACCTGCAAAATCCACAATTATGTTCATGAACCTCTTGCAGATGATGCGCGAAATAGGCGTGTGCCTTGCCACTAGTAACGCTAATATACTACATACGTACGTACGTTGTGAGTTGTGTGTACTACATGCCTGGGTAGATGCACCGATCAGAACCGATACAAGTGGAAACGATTCAAAATTACCGGTGCCAGAAGAAAGAGTAACGAACCAGAAATTCAAAAAACAAATTGTAAAATATCTTGCAAGTGTAAAATCAAATAACCCAATAAATAGTATAGGAACAGTTATTGCAAAATTACTTTGCAAGATTATTTTAAATGAGAATGTAACACCCATTAGAACTAATATTTTTAAAATAAGCCCCGCACAGAGGGTAATCATCTCGTTTGGTATGATGTATTTATTCTGAAAGTACGCCACTACTCAGCTCCTTTAACCTCAAATGCTGAGGGGGTTTTGCTATTAGATTACAACTTCAATTGTTGAGCTTTCCAAATTAACATTTTAGATCGAATCTGGATACGTCTTTTGAAGGTGAATTCAAATTGGAAAAGTGGCATTAAGTGCAAGGCATACCCTTGTTAATTGCTTAATGTTTATTATAATTAGATATTGTTCTTGAGGTTATTATATTACCGTACCCTGAGAAACCCACGTTATGCAATTATATCTCCGTACTCTAAAAAGTCCACAAAGGCTTATGGGTTACAAATTCACCTTTGATGGCTTTCAATTCAATATTTATACTCATATGCGAGTCATTGCAGAGGCAAAAGCATATAAATCCCCACTCTTCAACAGTCGCATCGAACACAGAACCTTCTGATTGCTATACCTAATAGCATCATTTGATATGCCACTGCCTTTTATCCACTCGACCTTGGTAACATTATAATTGACATTGTAATTTACCTATTCGTTCTTCTTATAGCAGGTAAGTAGCATTCATGTACAACTGATGGTGTTTCTGTTTTTTCACCTAGAAGAGATACCTGCATATTTCAATACGTGTAATTAACTCACATGTAACTTTCATAAAGGAAGGTCGTGACGTCACTGGTTTCGGGGTGTCCCTGTTCCTCTTTGCTCATCACTCTTATGTAACAAGTCTCACGAAGAGAACACTGCCCTAAACTGGATGACATAGACAGGAAACATTACGAAACATTCAAGTTTACTGTTAATGAAATCTTCCTCTAAATCGTTTGAAAAGCAGACCACAATCTGCTTTAAATCTGGGATTCAAGAAGCTGTATAAAATCGGGTTTATAGCATTATTGATGAGTGTACTCAGGCGAAGAATTGCAATTATTGCGTAGAAGATACTGTTTCCAAAATACTTGTCGGTCAGAGAAGTCAGTGAGAATATTACAATTGTCAAAACCCACGTGATAATGAATATTACAGTTGAAACTATTAGCATAAGAGTCAACCTGGTCATTGAATTTTGACTCTTAGATCTTTTTGTTGTGTTTTTCTGAAACGTTTCGGTCTCTTCTTTCCTCAAAGAGTCTTGATGATGACCGGTACCATTATCTTTAATGCCATGTGCCCCTTCCAGGGAAATATTTGAGCGGTGTGAATCTTGGGTTGTCTTGGCGTTTTCAGGGTTCACATTCGTAGGGTCATCGTTTTGTTTTGTTTGACTGATATCATCCGTGATCTGTGTCTTTGCGGTAGTTTCAGTGTTAATGGTCGAGGCAAGTCCTATTGGTACGACCTTAGCTCTTCCAGATGCGAACTTTTTTCCTCGTTTCGAAACTGCTCTCCATAAACGGAAGTACAGAACACACATGAGAGTGGCAGCAACAAAAAATGAAATGTGTTGTGGTAAGAGTACGAGAAAATACAATACCGTCTGCGTTAAATCTCCTTGACCAGCTTGTGCCTGCTTGTAACAAGAGGTGCCATTTCCACCGCTGGGAATCTCGTTAATATCGACATGACTAGAAAATGGAACCGCCACATTGACCACCAAAGCAACCACCAAACAGAAAATTGAAATTTTCTGCGCAGTCGATCTTGACCACCTCCCATTGACGGGTTTACAGACGGCTAACCACCTGTCTATGGCAATGGCGACGGTCACGCACACGGATAAATACCATCCCACGGATGACATGGTAAAAAATACTTTACAAAGAAGTTCGTTTGTGTATTCAAATTGGTACAACCAGAAGTGTATGTCGATTACAAACAAGGAGCAGACGTATAAATCGGAAAGTGCCAAGGTCTGAATGAAGACCTGTGCACTCCCGAGAGAATGTTTCTTCCAGTACACGGCAAGAATCAGGATGTTACCGGGTATCCCTATAAGACTTACTATGCAACGGTAGACGATCACGACCCAGGTGTATAAAAAGCGAGTGTCTGACATTTTGTAGTCCTCAGTTTAGCTACTATATACAATAGTTAGTAATATTTCCTTAATAGGATGATGCAGCTTCGAGGTAAAATAATGAGCACATATAAACTTGAAGATTCCTTCGTCTACCTGTCTAAGTGGAGAAAGTCTTGAATAAAGATTGCTACAGATTTCTTAAATAGTCTGTCATAATTTTGAAAGGCCACAGTGGATAATCAACCTTCACCCAACCCTGTTCCTAAATGAAGTTCGATTCTTTGATATCGATCCAAGAGGATGTCGAAAATCAATCGCTGCATCGTCATTCTCACTAAGATACGATCCTTAAATAAATAGTTGTTGCGATGAGTCCCATCGCAATAAAAGGAATAATGAACGTTAATTTACAACTGGAGCGAGCAACTCTTCTGAATCAATATCCTATTTCTCTTTGTCCGAAAGTATTGACGTGTGAAAGTATTGCAAAGAAAATTATTTGTTTAAATATTTCTTGCTATAATCATGAATTATCAATTTGACCGATGGATAAAGTGGGTAATCAATGTTTTCTGCCTTATTTGTTGGAAACGTCATTTTTCGAAGTTTTCAAAAGAGGTGTTTTCTTTCATTGTTGTCAAAAATCGATACTTTTTATTTTACTTGAGTAGGTCGCTTGAAATGTCTCTTGAATTTGATACCAACACAGAAGGTAAAACTCCATTAAACAGGCATTTACTCCTATCAACATAAATAATTTTACAGTGCCAAGTTTCTTGCATAATTTATCAGGTTTTGGGCCATTTTTAAAAGGGGATTAATCCAAAAATACTTGGCTAACAATATATATATTGCTGCATTTGATACTTGACTACATCTGTCATATCTATTGCTTTAATATATATATATATATATATATATATATATATATATATATATATATATATATATATATATATATATATCTTTGTTAACCCTTCATCAGGTGGCAAAAATGCAACTGCTTGTTGACACGGTCAAACGTACAAACTAGAAAACAATAAAACTGGGCACGGCCAAACCGGCTACTAAACAGAGTGTGTGAAGTGAGGTAACATAAATGCAAGAAGGGCTGATTTACAGAAGTTCAAGTCTAACGTTCAGACCATGTGGGACAGGGTTAAAAGTTTCATGATGAGACGGTTTTCGACAGTCACGCGATCATGATGGGAATCTCGACACGAGATGGCCGCCGAAACTATCAAGTCACAGATCGAGCATGCTGACTGGGTATGAAGTGTGTGGCTACCGGGAACCATTGGAGGTTCTATTTAATTGACCTCAGGTGCTCAGAGACTGGGTCAGCAAGACGACATTTTGCTTCTCCCACATACAGCATATTACAGCGTTTACATATAAGGACGTGAACAATGTGTGTTTTCTAATTTGTACGTTTGGCCGTGTCAACAATCAGTTGCATTTTTGCCACCTTATGAAGGGTTTACACCCTAAACGTCGTGGAATTTTTTCACAAACCTCTGGAACTTTTTACTACTTTTTTGACCTTCACACCTCATAATAACTGCTACGCAGTACTTTGACCTTATATATATATATATATATATATATATATATATATATATATATATATATATATATATATATATATATATATATATATATATATATATCAAAGGAGAACTAGTGCTGTTCCCAAAATAGGTGCCTGCTCAGGAGGTGAATGCGAGTGCTTCATATGGGGTTTGAACAAAGGCCAAACCATCTTGGCTTCATGGCTCAGTGGTTAGAGCGTCCGCACTAGCAAGCGGGAGGTCCCGAGTTCGAATCCCGGTGGAGTCAACATTGCTTTTTCACCTCGCCCAGATTTTTCAGCTTTACCGACTCAACTCTACATACATCGCAGTTGCCGCCAGTGTTTATTCACCGTCAACTTTGTGCTGTCACACGTTTCTGCATCTCTTCGGAGATCCACTGGCGGGTTGACAATTGTGTTCGGCTGAATTGCATCAATTCTGATCTCTGGTAGGGCTTGCATCAAAGGAGAACTAGTGCTGTTCCCAAAATAGGTGCCTGCTCAGGAGGTGAATTGCGAGTGCTTCATATGGGGTTTGAACAAAGGCCAAACCATCTTGGCTTCATGGCTCAGTGGTTAGAGCGTCCGCACTGGCAAGCGGGAGGTCCCGAGTTCGAATCCCGGTGGAGTCAACATTGCTTTTTCACCTCGCCCAGATTTTTCAGCTTTACCGACTCAACGCTATATATATATATATATATATATATACATATATATATATACATATATATATATGCGACTATTTAATATAGCGTGGATTGACTCATTCATATAAAGTCGCTATGTCACTCTACCTACTATATATATATATATATATACATATATATACATATATATATATAAATTTATGGACTAACACATGATGTATAGAACACAAATTTGTTTCATGAAGGACAGATACCTTCATCTTTCAGGTGACTGAGTGCGACTGAAGAACAGTGACCCACGAAAAGTAACAGGTGGTCTGTTCATGTATTAACTAGTATCTTTAACTCTATGCGTGTGCGTTTGGAACTTACTTGAGTGTCTGCATTTGAACATAATTCTGAACGCTTGTTGAGGGAAGCTTCTAGCGGCTTCTACATCAAGTAAAACTTTTCGTACAGGCATAGATTGCATTGTTTAGAAATACTGTTGTGAAGTTTGGCGCGTTTCAGTATTTTCCATTTTTGATCAAAGTCGACGTCTTGGTGTTTTAGCGATCAGATGTATTTACTCAGTTTTGTTTGAGTGGGTGAAAGAACTCTCATGGTTATTTTAGCGAGCTTTAATTTCTGTAGAAGAGATGCCGATGTATATATGTTTGTCAACAGTTCTTTAGGTATGGCAGTTGCCTAATAGACTATTCCCTCCTCCCCGCATTGACCATCCAGGGTGGTACAGCTCTTTATTTCTACACTTACAAGGGGTTGGGGGGAGTCCGTATTCTTTGGATGATAAAGTTGTTGTGGGCATCAATTACGTTTTTAATGTTTGGCATGTAACTGTCGCTACATTTACTGTGTTCCTATTAAAAATTTTCTGTAACTTATTACCTGATGAGAACTCTTCATCTAGGAATTTGAAGAATTTCTTTCCAATATTTGTCTCAATATTCCTGATTTATATATATATATATATATATATATATGTTAACGGAAATACTGTATAACAACAGTGCTACAGAAATGAATGGCTGGATCTCAAAGGAGATACGTGACAGCAGTAGAAGCTAGAAATTTGGTAAATACAACAGCCATAAAGGTTTTTGCAAATATATATATATATATATATAAATATATATATATATATATATTATATATATATATATATATATATATATATATATATATATATATATATATATATATATACATATATGGATTAACGGACTCACGAACGGATAGAAGGACAGACAGATAGACAGGTAGACAGGTAACTGATAGATAGACAGACAGACAGACAGACAGACTGACTGACTGACAGACAGACAGATAGACAGACAGACAGACCGACAGACAGACAGATAAAAAGATGTCGTCCTCTGTGAAATGCGTTTCTCAACATAATTATAACCTTTAGCATGACCCGTCTCATATTGTTAGTGTCCATAGTGCTAGATCCGTGAATAGGGCCATATGGCCCAGTGGCCCCCTGCGTACGACACTGCTTATAGTCTCTACGTTTACTTATTTCTGGTTTCATCTTCTCTCATAAACGCAATGTTTAAAGGGAAAAGTTTGTCATCCCAGACAGGTCCAATTCTCCCAACTAAGACACTTCTAGGCCCTCACAAAACTGTGTTGAGCTCCTCTTTGTTCATTCACAAACCTAGTTTATTGTTCAAGGCTATATCCTGGTGAGCATACAAGGCCCAAATCAGTAGCGTACGCGGGGGGAGGCCACTGGGCTATGGCCCCCTCCTCACGGATGTCGATTTTTTTTAGTTCCTAACCAGAAAGCCAAAAGGCTTAGTGATTCCTTGCCATATGGATATATTGTAACACACATGAATCACCCACATGACAAGAATGTGATCCCTCACAGTTATCCTACTTAAGATATCATGTTAATAAGGTCAAAAGCTTTTGAAATATTGTGACCAAAATGACCTACAAGCTAAATATAAACAATCCACAGGCCAAGTATGAGATCCCTCATAGTTACCCTCCTTAAAATATGATGTTCACGAGGTTTTGACCTTTTGTGACCACAAATGACCTTTGACCTGCAAGAAAAATAATAGGGATCATCTACTCAATACGAACAATCCACATGTCAAGTGTAAGATCCATCACAGTTACCTTCTTGAGATATCGTGTTTACAAGGTTCTGACCTTTTAACCTGTGGTGACCCCAAATGACCTTTGACCTCCGCCAAAAATTAAAGGGGTCATTTACTCAATATGGGCAATGCACATGCTAGGTATGAGATCCCTAACATTTATCCTTCTTGAGATATAGTGATGACAAGGATTTAACATTCTGACCTCTTGTGACCCCAAATGACCTTTGACCTCCATCAAAACGATAGGGATCATGTACTCAATACGGGCAATCCGCATGCTAAGTATGAGATCCCTCATAGTTACCCTTCTTGATATATCTTGTTTACAAAGTTCTGACCTTTTGACCTCATGTGACCCCAAATGACCTTTGATCTTCACCAAAAATAATAGGGATCATTTACTTGATATTGACAATCTACATGCTCAGTATGAAATCCCTCACAGTCACCCTTCTTGAGATATCGTGTTTACAAGGTTCTGACCTTTTGACCTGTGGTGACCCCAGATGACCTTTGACCTCCACCAAAAATTAAAGGGGTCATTTACTCAATATGGGCAATCCACATGCTAGGTATGAGATCCTTTACATTTATCCTTCTTGAGATATGGTGATGACAAGGATTTAACCGTCTGACCTCTGGTGACTCCAAATGACCTTTGACCTCCACCAAAAATTATAGGAATCATCTACTCAATATTGGCAATCCACATGCTAAGTATAAGATTCCTCACAGTTACACTTCTTGAGATATAGTGTTAAGGTTTTGACCCTTTGACTTCTGGTGACCCCAAATGACCTTTGACCTCCACCACAAACAATAGGGATCATCTACTCAATATAAAAAATCCACATGCTAAGTATGAGATCCCTCACAGTTACCCTTCTGGAGATATAGTATTTACAAGGTTTTGACCTTTTGACCCCTGGTGACCTCAAATAACCTTTGACCTCCACCAAAAATAATAGGGATCATCTACTCAATATGGGCAATTTACATGGTAAGTATGAGATCCTTCACATTTATCCTTCTGGAGATACCGTGTTTACACACAATTTCCAGCATATTTATCATTTGACCTCTTGTGACCCCAGATGACCTTTCATCTCCACCAAAAACAATAGGGATCATCTACTTAATATGGGCAACCTACCTGCCAAGTATCAGATCCCTCAGAGTTGCCCTTCTTGAGATATTGTGTTTATAAGGTTTTGACCTTTTGACCCCTTGTGACCCCAAATGACCTTTGACCTCCACCAAAACCAATAGGGATCATCTAATTAATATGGGCAATCTGCATGCTAAGTATGAGATCCTTCGGAGTTACTCTTCTTGAGATATCGTATTTACAAGCAAAAGCGTCACATCCACACACACGCACACACACACACACACACACACACACACACACACACACACGACATAACCATCGCATAGATGCCTTCGGCCTTCGGCAAGGAATCAAAGATACGTAAATTTTTTAACACAAATTTTACTTCGAAAGGTAGCATATGTGGCACCAGACTGCATGAAAGGACACCTAATTTTTCAAAAATTTTCAAAGGGGGGACCTTTCCTTAGACCCCTCCCCCAGGCCGACAATGCTCTTTTTAGATCCTAAAAATACGTATTTTAACGCAAATTTTACTTCGAAAGATAGCATATGTGGCACCAGATTGCATGTAAGGATACCCAGTTCGAAAATTTCCGAAGGGTAGGGAGGGGGATACTCCTCCCCTTAGACCCCTCCCCCAGGCCGCGATCGTACAACATACTGCGTGCCCTCCCCCCCCCCCCCCAAGAGAAATCCTGGGTACGCCGCTGGCCCTAATGTTATAATCAGAATACTCTCTCTGCATACTTTGCATGTTTTTGACTTTTTCTGACTGCAGTGTCAATCAAACAGCAGTCAGCAATTGAGAAGTTTGGTTACCCCTAATCAAAAATGTACTCAGGGCAATGAGTGTCTGCCTTTAAAAGTGTGGTTGACCACAGAACAGAAAGTGCGGCCTCGACCCGAGGTAAGCGCTTGGCAATACAACTTACCACCACAAATGCAGACAGCTGTTTGTGTACCGTCCAGCTAGCCCATTGTTTATACTCTCGGTTCCCATAATTCCTTGGGTGCATTTAGCAATGATTAAGGTCTGCTTTTGACCAGGGAGTTGCTATTTGACAACTCCCTGTTTTGACCAGATCAGAGAAAACCTAAACTTCAGATAAAGTTTATGGTTTCTCGGGACCAGTTACATATGACGTCACGGAACAAGAAGTGCGCCCTCCAATAAAGGGAAGCGCGTGTCATTGCAACTTACACCAACAAAAGCAGACAGCTGATTTGTGTATCGGTGGGATACGGGCGTAAGTCTACTACGCGCGCTTGTGAATTCTATGTCGTGCATACTGTGTGCTTTAATGGACGGTTTCATCGTTCAAAAGTTAACTAACGTAACCACGTTCTACTGGACAAACAAACACACGCGGACGCTATTTCATGTACTAAAGCAATGCGGTACGTGACTCAGTGTCCTCCAGAACAACTAGCTCGTCCACTGTATTTGATCTTTTGACCTTTGGGGCAAGCGCTCCCTATTGTTTTCCCTCCAAAATGACGTCTCTTGACGGCAATACATAATTAAGGTCTATTGAAAACGAGCTGACGTCAACTGGCTTTTTATTAGCGGGATGGTCATACGGGCATTTGGGTCATTTTTGAGGGAAAACAATAAGGAGCTTGCCCCAAAGGTCAAAAGATCAAATTTAGTGGACGTGCTAGTTGTTCTGTAGGACACTGAGCCACGTACCAAATTGCGTTAATACATGACATAGCGTCCGCGTGTGTTTGTTTGTCGGTCGCGTTGTAGCCTGCTGTAAGCAGGCTATTGTTGAGTTTTATCAGCTACAAGTACAATTAATATTTGCTTACTCCTAATGTACAGTACACAGACGAAGTTTAATACAATACAATAGCCTGCCAACTTTCTAGCCAATCTCATTTCCGAGACAAAAATAACTTCATGATAATTAATGCACACGTCATCAGCGTTGGTAAGGGGTGGAGTCAACATGAGCGCTACAGCAGCAAACTCTTTTCACTTGTGTACACGTTATGCAGTGCAGTACGGCTATTACTGTGTAGTCTCTGGCTTGGCTGTATATGTACATGCCTACATATACAGCTTAGCAAGGAACGTTGTCGTCTTGCCCATGCGAGGGCCTATATAGTACAGGCCACTGTTGACGCCTAACGTTAGGCTTGACTTTCCACTGCAAGGATTAGCTCGATTTTTAGCCCATACATGAAAATTACTCACCTTTTTAAGATGTCACCGTATCTTCAGAAGTATTCGTATATGTGCATCGTCGCAGGCCGTTGATATGCATGAATAGTCAGTACCGTGAACACCATGTGACCTTCTTATGAATAATAATGTCCCGCATTTTGGGGATTCGCGTAAATGAAAACTGGACGAAGGTTTGCAGACTCTGTATAGAATATGTACAGGGATGTATTATGATTTCTGAGAGAGCGCCATCTTTTGGAAGGCTGCTACAGAGTCTGCTTCGCAGGCTAGTCGCGTTGCCGATGAAGACAACCCGGCTGGATTTTGTTATCTGTATATATGCGTGGTGCCTGTTTTCATCAGCTTTTTCTCCGTTACCCTACTGCGACGTCACAGGCCGACCCTCCCATACCTGATATTTCAGCTCGTAGATTCCCAGAATAGCGCGATAAATTTCGTGAACATAGAAAAAGTTCTTTCATTCCAATAGACCTTATGCATTGACGTCAGGCCGATGTCATGTTAGAGGACAAACAATGAAGCTCGCTAGTTAAGGTTCATAACTGTACACACTGTACGCACGACGTAGGCGCGATTTCACCCGTACAAAAATTGGCTTTATGCGTTTGTGATGGTGTAGCTGTAATACTACGTGCTTGTCTCAGTCGAGGGCGCAGTTTCTGTTCTGTGACGCCGTATGCATATGCTCCATTGCGCGATGGTTACGAGATTACGCAACAAAGGTATCTCTGGAGAACAAAAAAACGGTAAGTCATGTAGACGTATGCAATGATTCGAAACAATCAGTTTTCAAGACATTAGCATCAACAAAAACACTGAATGGTGCAAGCCTTTCTTTCACATCACTTTACGTTGTGATTCGTGTGTTACAACGTGCGTACAGAGAGTTCTCAAAACAAAGCAAAGTTTCTGACTTTTCTTACAGATAAATCAAAACGTTTCTTTTGATTTCGTTCGTCTGACTGGTAAGGGTCATATTTTCTTCAACTTTTATGCTTCATTTAAATGGACATTTAAATATGCATTTCCATGTAGGCCTAGGTCTATCCTCCTGTGCCTTAAGCCCTCGTCTCACCGCCACGACTACCTTTGACTCTCCGCCGTAGCCAATTTGCATAAATCTTAGACATTCTGGTGCACCGACTGCATCCATCTACGATTGAACATGTTCAATCAGGCCGACGTACACGACGAAACTATAGTCGTGGAACCGGCCACACCGCCACGACCACAGTCGACGGGGTGGGTGGTCGCCATCGTGTCGTGGGTTGTCGTGGCAGTGTGACCTGGGCTTAAAAAGAAGGGTCTAGGTTCAAATTAAGTTTTGATATGTTAGAGGGGTATTTATTATAAGCATTCTAGTGAAATTTGCATGAAAACTGATGTGTGGTTCTCAAGATATTAGCAGTTAAAAATGTGAAAATTTCAACCCAAAGTGAACTTGAAGCAAGCACATATGACACTTAAACCTCACATTAGCGGACACTCTTTTGTTTTTCTTAAACTTTACAACCAATTTTCTCCTCCATAATTCCATATTATCAGAATGTGGATTCATGAGAGGCTTGTGATTTTTACAAACTTGGAATCCCCATAGGAAGCTCCTGTCCGTATTAACTCTAAGGTCAATACAATAGACTGAAATAACATAGGAAAAAGCATTGCCTTCAATGTGAGGAAGCGATATAATCCCCTCTTGCCTCAAGCTCACTTTGGGTCACAAATGTGGTAACTTCATTTGCTGGTATCTCGATAACTGCCTGTCTGGGTTAATGAAAGTTTCACCAAATTCATTCACTCATATTCATTTTACTATTATCTGACAATTATAGGTCCAATTTCAGGGCAGAAACTACGGAAAAATGTCTTTTATTTATAAGGACCGTGGTGCTTTCCCGCCATTCCCTCCGGTTACAAAAAGTTGCAATGAATGCTGACTTTAGTATAAAAGTAGAAAGTTGTCTAAACTGAAAGAGTTCTTTCAAAGTGGGGATACCTGTCTCTTTCAACCTACAGGAGCTACCGGGAGATTCAAGACTTAACTCTCGAACTTCAACAACAACTTCGCTCTTGTCACTGCAAAGAATGATGTGATACAATTTGTAGTGAAAAAGACCGAAAGAGCAACTTGATGAAGGTTTGACTTGATGTTTGTTTGGCCAGGTCATATAAAATATTCATCTAAGGATAACTTACTATCACTGGATATACAGTGACATAGCTAGGGGAGCAGGGGACAGACCACACCCCCTGAGTGTTTTCCATCTAAATGAAGCATAAAAGTTGAAGAAAATATGACCCTTAGCAGTCAGTCAAGTAGCACCTTTTCATTTTTTTTAAATTAAGATGTGGATGAATTTGAATGTAATGTTGTGTGGTGGCATCTTTGTTATCTGCCTCTGCCCACGCCCCTGAAATATTGTGTCGTGGTCCCTTTTTATGTGTCCGAAGCCCTCAACTTTTGATCTTATAATGGCACTGCATACTACATCTCCTTCAGTTCATCATGGTGTGGGTAAAAATAAGCCGTGTCCCCAACACCGTGATAGAAACAAAATGGACGGTAAAAGGGCAAGAGCATATACAGTAAATGGGAAAAGTATGACGATCATAAGATATTCTAATTTAGTGATTTACACATACAACCATGGCGGGTAATGTGAGTCACGGCATCCAGCAGGGAAATACCCATAGGTCTTTAAAACCTACGGCGCTATATCAAATCTATGAGTGAACATAGTATTTGTCAGCTAACTTTAGAAATTGCGTGCAGGTTTATACCATTTCAAATTCAGCTTTTTGCATTGAATTTGAAAGTTGTGTCGACAGCATACTGGGAAAAAATTATTCTTCCTCTATAGAGCTTATGCATTGACGTCATGCGACGTCATTTTGGCGCCAAAACAGTGAAGCATAGTGCAAGCACGACGTAGAATTCGCACGCGACAGTAGAATACTACGCGCGTATCCGACCGATACACGAATCAGCTGTCTGCATTTGCAGGGGTAAGTTGAAATGATACACGCTTGCCTCCATTGGAGGCAAGCGTGACGTCATATACATAAGCTCTATAGATGTTGCTGTTCCATGTAATCAAACTTATACGAATGCCGCAATAACTTTAATAGTTACATCTTAAGTTTTTGTGGTGGCAGCGGTAGTCACACGGCTGCCACCACATAAACTTAACTGGTAGCAAGCAGTCTTGGACATGGCGGTAGCAACGGCACAGTCTACCAGAACGGTTCAAATGCCAATTTAAATGTGTCAAAATCAGCCAAACCCAGTGGCAGGTACAGTGGTCACTCAAGCATATCAAGTATAACGACGGGGCGGATTCGATCTCGATCAGATCAGGGAGCTGTGAGAGATTGGGCATGGAGGTTTTAGAATGATGTACAAAGGTCGACCACTGGACGACAATGTTAGCGGTATTTATCCAGTAAGCTAGCTTATCTAATGGTAGCGAACCACTAATTCAAATGTTCTTACGCCGAAAAATATTGACTGAAAAATTTTGTCCCTTAAAATTTTATGGGGTCTTGTTTTTGAATGTGTTATTTATAAAATGTGATAAATTTTTCATATGAGTTTTGTAGGCAATGAGTTCAAATACAGACTATGCAGAATTCAAGGCAATTTGTCCAATTTTAGTGTCATATTTTCATTGTATTACTCCGCTCTGTAAAGTGCCGTATTTGAGTAGAGATGCAGGGATGGAAACATGCACCTATCATTCAGACCCTTGTAGCTCAAAATTTCAATGGTCATGGTATAGAAATTTGAAAGTACCATAAGAGCCCACATTGCGAGCTTTAACCAGAGGGGTGGCATATCCAGATTGAAACCTACTACATGGATGTAGGGGTCGGGGAAGTAGCCTGATTTAGTGTGTAAGTCAATTGGGCAATATGCTATCTAATGCCAACATGTTCTGTCGTGGAAATTCACAACTATTATTGCAGTAAAAAAAAATATGAAGGGCTATTTACAAGACGCGATTTTTCCTTGCGTCCGTCTCATGAGAGGGACGCGTAAGCCCAAGACGCACATAGTAATTGTGTGTTTAAATTTGAACCTACAAGGGTCCGACGGTCACCTAACCGGTATCTGGCCATATACTTGAATAAATTTGGTACAAATTAAATCAAACTGGTTCAATTATGATGGAAAATCAAGCTAATTGTTTGACCACATTTTGGTGAGGTACCCCTCGGGCTTCATGCAGTCAGTTCAAATTTGAACCGACCGGTTTTTATTGTGTACACTAAAACACGTTTTATTTTTGACGACATTACAAGCAAGACTCAACAATCCGACTACTTAGGTGGGTGAAACAGATCACGTGCATTGAAGACTTCTTTAAGCTACGATTGACCAAAAGATCTTAAAACTCTTCCGATCGACTTATGAGTACTTAAAGTACGTTTATGAATCGTTTAATGGGTTTTCGTAGTATAAAATTCTTAAATATAATAGATCTACTTGAGAAGAAATTCAATTTTGATTTTTTGTTCCCTTTTTCATTTTATTTTATTTTATTTTATTTTATTTTATTTTATTTTATTTTATTTTATTTTATTTTATTTTATTTTATTTTATTTTATTTTATTTTATTTTATTTTATTTTATTTTATTTTATTTTATTTTATTTTATTTTATTTTATTTTATTTTATTTTATTTTATTTTATTTTGTTTTATTTTATTTTATTTTATTTTATTTTTATTTTATTTTATTTTATTTTATTTTATTTTTCTGAACTTGATTGCTTCGATGTTATTTGGCGATTCATCAGGTAGCATACCCCCATTTATTCCTCCATTTACTTATTCACTAATTTGCAAAAATAAAGTGGCCGTTAAAACCTTGTAGAAGTTTTCGCCAGGTACAAGCTACCCCTCACAAGAAAGCTGACAAGTTGGCCATTCATGGCAATTTCAATTTACTATACCATGACCGTGAAGATTTTTTGCCAGCGAAGCTCAAAGCTTCCGTACCTTTACCCACAGCCTTTTTACTCAATCAAAGCATAATATACGACCGCCGGCTTCTAAGCCCATAATTTCCCCAAAATTATTTCAATTGACCCCATTTTGGCACCAGTGATACTTCATCTAGTCTACTTTCATATCAAATTGACAAAAGACTCCATCCTTTTCAATAACATATCACAAAAGTTGTTCCAATGTCTCTTTATGGTGTTATTTGTGAAGGAAAATGACACGTTAATATGAAGTTAAAAATGGGGGCGTGCTACCATCAGCGTGGCAAAGATATTATAAGCATAGATTCCAAACTCCTATACCTACACTGTTACGCTCACTGACTCCTCATGGAGACGTATATATCGGGGCGGAAATGTTAATTTGACATGCCCGCCGTTCACGGACTTCTTATATACATGGACAGAGCATATTGCACTAACGTCCTATGCGTAAATTGTCTCCACCGTACGTACACCAGTAGGCTTACCAATATGGCTGCCTGCTATAGCCTTGTGTGTAAAAGTTTTGACTTGCTCAAGTGGCTCAGTATCGACAAATTGTGTGAGAAACTTGTAATATTTTCGAAAGAATGCAAGCTCAGGTCAAATTCAACAAATAGAATGGAGGGCTGAGATATTGTTCTTCCATTCATACTGATATTTTGTCTGAAATGTTGCAGATTCATCGTCAAATTGGGCAAGTGGTAGTATCCCGGCGGCCATCTTGGTTAGCCAAAATTTGTTCGAACGGTGGCGACCGTATTGATTGCGTAATCCTCTCTCCATGTATTGAAGTCCGTGCCGCCGTTCTACACCCCGATCTGCGTACAAAAATAAGAACGTGTTACAGAAAATTTCATTGTTAAAAGAGGTTAGCGTGCGTGCACTTTTACAACGCGTTCTATACGCGCAGAATACATTTCTCTGTGTATTATCCGGAATACTTGACGCACAGTTCTGCGCGCTCTGGAAACAAACGCGCTAGTTGCTTTCCCGTTGTGAGAGCGTTAGTAACTGAACGCGCATATAAAAGTGCTTCACTTGAAGATACCATAGAAACTGACCAATGAATGTCCATGAACTTGCAAAACCAGTCATTGTGCGTTCATGTTCAAGTGTAAATACGTGGAATGCCGCGTTGAAGAAATAAGTTGTTCTTGTTCAAGTGGAATTTCTTGAGGCGTAGTACCTCTTCAGTCAACAACATTCCGAAATAACAAGTACTAATACTTTTGTAAGACATTCATTTGCCTGTATGTTTTCAAAACGACTGAGCAGTGATCAGCACTTCCGCCCTGACATTTTGGCCTCCATGGGGAGTCAACGCGCCATTTTGAGTTTGGAATCTATGCTTGTAATATCTTTGCAGCGTGGGTAGATCTTACAAAGCCAACCTCCTCATTTGTGCTCAAGATCAACTCAAGGATATTGACTTTGAATTAGCCTTAAAATTTGTAAATGGTAAGAGTGTAGTGTCGAGTTCTGGTTGCACACCACTGTCCCCCTTCCCTCCAGAGAAACTTTATGGGTCTAACGACCTGGTTAAAGAGACTTGGTCTGTTAAAGTTAAAAGTTATATACTACTATAAGGTATTCGGGGAGGTGGGATTCTCTATAAAGTTAACGAGCGCCCTCTATAGCATCGACGTTTCTAGCAAGATCCTGGAAGCAGAGTACAAATACAGTACAACGAAGAACTCATCACGAAACCAGAAGAAGAAAAGCATTGAGGTTGCACAAACCACATCAGTCAAATCTCATCAAAATCGTGATACTCTGCAGATAAAATATTCAGACGGATATTCAGTCGTGACCGGTGAAATAGACAGCTTGTATATAGTAGGATGGTTCCAGCCTTGTCACTTCGTTCAAATTGCATTTTGCATTGCGGAAGGACATATTGCAAAAAAGTGCAACTACCTTCAGGTTTCTTTATTTTTGCATGATGAGTACTTCAGCTTCTCTCCTGTCACATGCACATCGCAAATTGAACACATCACTTCAGCAACATTATCTGTACCAGGATACTGTGCCCTAAAAATGTTTTCAGGGTGTTAAGTTGGTAAAGTTATATCCTCCTTACTGGAATACCCCCTCAATAAGTGGTGTGCTACCTAGAAGCTCGAGTGCTTGAGTAATGACTTGCGATTAGACTTATTCATAAACCTGAATATGAGTGACTTGACGAAATCTTCTGTAAACCTGTCGCTGATAGTGACGTGACGCTTTTCACTTTTACCACAGATCAGTGCCGTCGGAAGGTGTCTAAGACCGGGGGTGTTAACCACTCAGTTCAAACCTTTTGATATTTTCTGAGCTAATTTTAGACGTGACCCTTTCAAACTGACTACAATTAATACGGACTGCAGTCTTCCACCTTCAACAGCCACCCCAGTTCCTACGGCTTTGTAAATGGCTAAGAACGGAAACTACAGCCTTCAGACATTCACAATTATACTGGATGACGTTGACAATGAAAAGAGTATGAAAAACGATCGAAAAGATGGACATCCAAGAAAGAAGGACTGATTGAATTTACCTTGCAAAAGCTTACCTGTCAAACACACTGGCCAGTAGGTAAGCGTCAAAACACGAGACTAGTAATATATTGGCATGCGTAAGAGTGGGTAGAAGTTCATACAAAGTACATCACGAGCGGTTAAAGAGAGTGCACCAACTCTTGAATTCTTAAAATAAGTAAAACTTAAAAAGGAGACAGATAAACAAAGTAAATATTTTAAGCCTATCCTGTTCTAAATTTTGCCCAATATTTTTCTTAACTAGGGTATGTTTTCGTTTCTAAGCATATCATGTTTTCGCGCGTATTACAACGCATAGTCGAGTCCAATTTTCAATATACGGTACATTTCCACTGCAGATTATCCATGAGCATAACATTGTCAGTAGTTCTTTCAATTCTCATTTCAGAATTCCCATTGGTCTAGAGAGTCTGTCCAGCCCCCCTCCCCCTCTTCCGTCGGGTTAATTATCCAACTTAGTCAATAAGGTTTTTACTACTCGATGACAGCAGGCCGCCCCAAAAGTTTATTCGAATTTGCTAGTAAACAGTGCAAATTCTACAAAATATCCCATCATTTCTTCCACGTTTCCTGCAAGTTTCCTTTGTATCTGGGCTTCTGGTTGCTGCCCCCGCCCGTTGGGGAGCTTGTTCCTCTCGACTGGTTATCTGTGGCTCCACACCTGTCTACCTGTCTAAGTTAGTTGCAAAAAGGTCTATAAAACGCATTATCTGCAATATTACCACACTAGATGGGTTTTACCATACGGAACACGGCGGAAAAAAGTCTAGCGCTTTGCGAGCCTTTTTAAGGTTAGATCATACATTTAGTTTAGACCTGTATTATCATATTCTCAAACCTTACGATAAATTGCCCTCTTCAAGACCCTACTGAATATAATTGCACGCACTTCAGTTCAACGTTGATTGGGAACTATTATTTACGCCCTCTATATACCCTCAGATTTCAGTTTGATCATTACTAAGCACGAAATACGCGAGCACGTCGCACGTACAGTTCAGTTGACAAGTGCCCTTAGTTTATTAGAACATGTGAGAAGCAAAGAATTATGAACGTCTTGACCAAGATGATATCATAAGCAGGGAGTTGTTATTATTAATAACAACTACCTGCCATAACAAACGACAAGAGCACTTTTTATCTATATCTATCATGTGTGGGTGTGTGTGTGGGTGCGTGTGTGGGTGGGTGCGTGTGTGAGTGTGTAAAAAGTCTCAACGTCGGAAATAATAAAAATGAAGTCTTATACCTAGACTGTTAGAACAGAATGTTCACAAGTGTAGCCGGTCTTCATTAGTGGTCAGTTTACATCGTAGCACTAAGAAGAGGATCCAAACAGCTGAGTCATCTCCGAGGAATAACAAGCCACAAGAAATATCTGAGCATATTCAAAAACATGTCCGAGGTTTATTGTTTATGTTGCATCGTATGCCATTTTTCTAAGTCTGTTGTTTACCATCGTCATTCCGTCTAAAGGTGCGTTGAACTTCACACCAAAAGCGAAATCTGCTGCGTTTTGCGAGGGGGTGGGGGGGGGGGAGCCGCAAAGCAAATGGCTTGTACGTATTTCTAAGGAACCGGCTACAAAGAATGGAATCGTTCACACAGAATTTGCGCTGTGAACGGTTCCATAGAAATACGTACAGGGTCATTTGCTTTGCTGCTCCCGCCCGCAAAACGTAGCAGATTTCGCTTTTGATGTGAATGCACCTTCAAAGATTCGATTCATCATGATGAGATCTTGTAAACCATAATAAACCGCAGAGCCTTCCATGCGGTGTGATGGGTTTACTATGTATGTGGTAGAAAGAGGTACGTTTCAGCTGCGCTTTGCTACGGTTGAGTTACAAATGACTTCGGAAGAGATAAGATACAAATTCCCAGGTTCACGCAGGGACTAATGCGCTAGAGGTTGTAAGAGTAGGCTCTCACCCCCACAATATTGGCACAATTGACGATATTTGCATGGAAATCGAGGACAAGGCGGGAGTGTGACAACTGGAATTTTTGACTGCCTAAATTTCCGACTGCCGCACTCCAAATTTGAAACACTAGGAATATTAGTAAATCCGTGCAACAGAAAAAAGTGGATTTTGGAGTCCTTGAAATAAAATCCCCATTTCCGACAGCATCAAAAATTGTGTTTCAAGTTTTTCATGTAATGTCACTTGTGTCAAGTCGTTAGATGGGAGTGGTTTCGCAAAGCTGCATCGATCGTTTGTCTGATAAATTGAAAAGGCACTGGTTTTTTGTTATTTGCTTTTATTTTCGTATGAGAAGAAATGAACTAGCAATATATTGAAGCCTCCAGCCTGGCACTAGCTGCCTTTCAGTTCACGCGGTGTGGTGTGTCTTTTCGAATGACCGATGAATATCTCATTGTTTTCTCTCACATGTAGCGCCATAAAACAACTTTTCGGGCGTCTTGCACGCTTGACCACGTTATCCTCAAGCTGATAGGCTAATCTAGCTCGAGTCCCTCTTCCCTAGACTATTTTCAAAGACCTTTATTTTTCACATTTATTTCTGATGAAAATGCTGAAAAATTTAATGGTCATGACTATGAATGTAATGTCATCAGAGACCGGAAATGGCATAGAGGGGCTTTCCTGTCAATGCGTTTCCCTGGGGATGACCCCGGACTCCCAACCCTAGGCAAGTAGGTATAGGTTCAGTGCTGTTATTTTATTTGATAACTTTTTTCCATGGATAAACCCACTTGTCACTTGGGATACCCGGGTGAGAACCCCACCTGGATTTTTTCCAAACTTCTCTGTAGAACACGTGCAAACAAAATCAGAAAACCAACTTTTACAACTTTAACTTACTAATACTATCTTTCCACTTTCTGTAGTTCTCTCTTTTCTTTTATACTATTTACAGATGAAATAAAAAAATATAATAATAACAATATACTTTCTTGCGCCAGCGGATACAAATGAATGAAAATGCTTTCTTAATCTAACTTCTAAGTCTGACCCACATTACTTTACCAAGCAATTCTTCTGACCTCTCAATATTTATACAAAACAAATGTTTCCTTTAAAATTCCCCCTTTATCGGTCACATCTGACAACAAAATCCTTTCTCCTCTTCTCAGACTTATGGCAAACGTAGACTCCCGGCCCCTTCTTTCAACAATAATGAACGTTCTCTAATGTAAGTTCTTTCAGTTCATCATTAATTCAAAGTGTATGAGTGTTTAATTCCAGGAGTACCGGCACTCGATCATTCTCCCTCCGTTCCAGTGTGCTCTGACCCGTCTGGTCTACGTCCTGAATATTACGCCCTGAATGGCTACGCCCTGATTGGCTCCGCCCTGAATGGCTCGCTGTGGAGTAAACGGTAAACCAAACCAAGTCTAGTAAACTGGAATTATTTCACTTATTTACACTTGTCGATGAACTTCCCTTTTACTCCTTCCCAGTCAATTAGAATCACTGGAAAGCTGACTTTCCTTTTCAAAGTCTATGCAGTTTCATTGCTCAGTTTCTCTTCAAGAATCATTCAACAGTTTAAGTAATAGCATTTCTCTTCTCAAGCTTTCAAAGCATTAAAATCATACACGCCCTCTACATTATACAATACATGCTGCGTGCAATTTTCAAAGACTTGCCATAAGACATGTAACTATCTCTAACGATAACATTGTGTCCGTTTCAGTACATGACGTTACATTACAAATATATATTGACCTCGCTTTTGGTTCTAATATTTACATTCCATTTAGGAAATTGTGAAACAGTACCGCTAACACATAAAGACTAGACCTGTCCCTGTGGGCCATATACTTTTCAAATTTTAACGATAACTTAAATACATATACAAAAATTTATGCCCTTCTGTTACACTACATTACACTATACCTTTCTCACAGTAACTGCTTTATAATAAATAACTTACGTTTAGGCAGAATATGAGGTGACTCGCTCCGCAGTCATACGTAACTCGTGGGCTCAGACACGCCCGTCTCTCTCTAGGCGGCAACTCGTGGAAGCTCTTTAAAAAGAACGGTGGCTCACCACAGCCTCACGTAAATTTAAAACACTTAGTGCTGCCTCCCGAGGATATTTAGAAAGTCACCCGGACTTCTCGTCCCCAGACTTATCCTCCCGCAACAACTTTATAATTTCGAGACTTCCTTCTAAGTTTTAGCCGTATATACTTCCTTCACGGTGACTCGGAGCAAAGTGCTTTCCTAATTTCTAGCTAACACCTAGCTATCCCTGCCTAGCTTCGTTCGGTTTTTACTCCCCATTGTTACCGCCCTGTAACCATGGAGCTACCACCTCGGAGGTGGAGCTGTAACTATTCGGCTTCCGTTTCATAGTCAAAGTAGTTGCGTAATATGGCACGCCGGAATGCAAAACCCGGCACCTGTGACACCACTTTCTCCAAACCCTGAATCCCACCTGAATGAGACGAATACTTTCAATTTGTTTAACTGTTTAAGAAGAGCTCTGCTTGTAGTCTTTACAAACAAAACCAAAAGGTACAGACAAAACGTCTTTTTGGAACAACAGAGTTTGCGCTAAAGGATGGGCCTTTCACAGCTCCTGAAATTTCCAAACCCTAAATGAAAGTTGGCCTACTAACAAAAAAGTAATGAGGATGCTGAAAATTATATTGTCCTATTTATGATTTTAAGGCTCTCAGAATCCGGGAAATCTCATATAACCCCCCTTCTCGATTTTCCCATAAAGATCCCCGAGCCCAGTCATCGATGGGCCCTATGTGGTCGACTTAGTTCTGACAAAATAGCCTCATCCTTAAATATTGGACCTAATGTAAGCGATAGCGAACGGTGGCATTAGACAACAGAAGAACAAGATTGAACAACAGAAGAAAATCACTAAATATTAAGAATTTCTAATCGTATGATATGTTTAAAACTTTGCCAGATAGCACCATTTTACACTAAGCCATGATACATACCCCAAATTTTCTCAAAGTTGGCACCCAAACGACAACCCCCACCCCTTTACTGGCATCCTGCCAAATTCAGAAAATTTTCTTATGAATGAAACTTCAAGCAGTTCAGTAGCTAGTACAAAAGGTAAAACAAAGATAGCATTTTTTTTATCTCAGCATCGTTTCATTTAAAAATTCTCAAAGGGTGGGGTGTCACCCTTCTCTTTAAGACGGTATCACTTTCAATCAGGCAAGAAATAAGAAATATTCACTACACAATGACAACTTTTAAATACCTAATCAGTTTAAAGCTATAGACCTTATGCCTTGACGTCACGTCACGTCATTTTAGAGGCAAAACAATGAAACACACTGAACGCACAACGTAGAATCTGCACGCGCATGTAATAGACTTGCGAGCGTATCCGATTTGTTCACAAATGAGCTGTCTTCATTTGTTGGTGTCACTTGCAATGATACTCGCTTGCCTACAAACGAGGGCGCAGTTTCTCCTCTTTGGCGTCATATACATAAGGTCTATAGGAATAACCTAGGGATAGAGGATTTAAAAGCTGGGTAGAATGAGGTTACAAGTTTATCTCCATTTTTTCGGAAAGGAGAATTTCCCCTACATAAATCGGTGTATTAGTGTCCTGATAATGAGTGTCAATCATGGAGCGTGTATCATGCGTAACAGCGAGCTAAGTGCCCTGACATTTCCATTAGGAACACTTTCCATGATAAGAATTTTACATAAACTATGAAAAACACTCTTAATTTTCTAACTAAATTTGTCCCCTACGAAGGTAAAGTTTGAGAGAAAAGTGCTCGCTAGTCCTCTGCACTTCAATTTTCCTTCAAGTATGTCTTCCACAAAATAGCAAAAGTGAGAAAGTACCCCTTCTTCGCATCCTTGCAATGAAGCCTGTGTGCCGCCGTATTCGCACCTTTGTACGTGAATATCGGAGCTATCATACTGAAAGGTGACAGTACGCGAATGGCTTGAAATTTTTATAGTTGGGATTTTTTGTGACAGAAATTAAACAATTGATCATGAAATAGGTTACATCAACCATTCACCTGAAAAGACCTCACCCTACCACGACAGAAATATAAAAATTGAAAGCCTTTGGACATTTTTGGATGTTGGGCACTTACCTCTCCCCCTTTGCATGCTGCCGCCACCGACCTCATGTGAAAAATACGTTTCCTGCTTTTTCGTATTTAAAAAGAATGTGTAATGAGTACCAGATGCTTATTTTACTTGATCATCATGTTAAAACAGTATGGTCCTGTAAATGCATACGATAGCATCTTAATTATTATTCTTCAGTCTTTCTTGTCTCATTTTATCTTTACCCTTCCTTTCTCTCATTGTTTTTTTTTTTCTTTCTTTTTTCCTTTTTTCATTTACTTTTTCTTTATATTTTTCTTTTTCGTTTTTTCCCCTTTAGACGGCGCCCCCAACTAAACTACCCCCTGAATACACGCCTGCACACACCCATAAACACACTCGCCAACTTGATTGCATAGATCCCTTACGAATTCGGTATTGTATCCAAAATGCATCGCGAAATCAACTTTTAGCAAAAGAAGGGATTAGAAACACAAGGATATGAAGGAAACAATTTCTAAATATTAGTGATAGGCCATTTTCCTGGAAAAACACTCTTTACTGGGGTCATCATACTGGGCTGCATGGGGACATCTCCAGTGAGAGCGTTGTTTGAAGGACCTCTATTTGTATATAATATTTGCTTGTGTGTGTTAACAAAAAGCTTTAGTAGTAAAACGTTATGTACCTTAGACACGCCCCGAAAAATGAGTTTTATGATCGATTGGGCCAAATATTACAGTGGCGGATCCAGGGGGGGTCGCCGGCGTCCGGACCCCCCCTCAAATTTTCCAATGTGCCCTTTTTCAAAAAATTTTTTTTTCACACTAGCAAAAAAAAAAAAAATAAACCGAGACAGTTTCACAGGTAATGACAGTGTTGTCCAATTCCGAGGAGATTTTGGTTACCCCCGTCCAGTATCGATCAATCCACTCGTAAAAGTCTAGCCATTTATCGCAGAAACTTTCGGCAATATATTTGACTACGGTAACCTATATTGGCCGCCCCGAAACCCGAACAGTGTAATCATTTTACAGAGAATGTGACTACGGTATGTCTGCGTGACAATCAGGCATTCTAATCACTTTTCGCCTGGAACCACGTGTGGCGTGCTTGGGCATTCAGAGTAACACAAAACACGCAGATATTACGTCATACTCACTAGCAATATGCAACGTATTACTACTGGGTTTTAATATTGATTCCAAAAGGTCACTGCTAGTCTTTTGGTCTTACAAAATAATGATCTGTTCACACTCCATAAACGCTACATCTACGAAACCTTCCCTTCACCCTCTAGTATCCATCCTCTCGTGAACAAGAGAGAGTAGGTAAATATGTTTCGCTATGATATTTATAGTCTGGAATTACTCTCCTTTTATAGTGTTGCCCTAGTGATGGGAATAAAAAGCCAGTCTTAGGTAAAGTCCACAGCCAAGAGTTGACCAGAAGTCACAATAGACAAATCGGTGTTTGTTTCATTTTAAAATTACTATATAAAATCACCACCAGGTCAAATAACTCAGTGTCAGTCGGTTCAATTTTTGGACATCTTTGGACCGATGACCGGTCTGCTGTCGCAAATGAAAAGCAAACATTTGACTTCAGTCATCTGTTCTGACAGAGTGTTTTTGACAGTCGCGACGCAACTATATAGGGAACACAACATATAGTATTTTAACCTCCTCCCCCAGTCGAGATAGCGGTAGCGCCAGGTGGGGGATGGGTTCATGCCTCCCGTCGGGGAAGGCTGGCCCCATATCGGAGAAGTTTTACAGTTTCGAGGGGAGTCTTAGTCGAAAGTACGCAGTCCCTGACGACAACTAATCGACGGTTTACCTGTTTTTTGCTCTCAAGAGGATGATTTCTGTAATAAGAACCCAAAATTTTCGGCGCGCTACGCGCGCTGTAGAGTCACTCTAGTTTTTCAATAGTTCCATTCCACATAGCAGGATAGCACAATTCCTGTCCATCCTTAACAGATAACATATGGGCAGAATACATAGTTTATGTAAAGGTCGTAACTTTCATCCCATATCGCAAAGCCTAGTTGGTGTTCTCTTGTGTGTGTCATGCGGTACAGTCAGTTGGTGAGCGACTTACGGAGCAAAGTTTGGCTATTTCCTGGTGTAGTCCAGGTGGTTTCGATACAATGTATGTTATACACGATACGGTCTACAAACCCTACAGTTCTTTTTTCGTTTCGTCATATGTTTTATGTGTAAGCCTATCAAAAAATTTCACCCGCTTTTCAATTTCACGATCCAGATTCAAAGAACACTAACAGTGCGCAACTCGGATCATGAAGTATTAAGTGATATA
The DNA here is from genome assembly GCA_029531755.1 of Holothuria leucospilota. NCBI lineage: Eukaryota > Metazoa > Echinodermata > Holothuroidea > Aspidochirotida > Holothuriidae > Holothuria > Holothuria leucospilota. The sequence goes on along the minus strand of CM055962.1, from coordinate 29,388,067 downwards.
ATGCAAAATATGCCTGCAATTGCATGGGATAACTAGACGGTTCGTACTTGCAGGCAAGTACAGATCGAAGCCACTGAAAATGGTATGAAACGAAGCAGAAAAGCCCAATACTGGGCCACTTGATTCCAAGTCTCGATCAATGAATATTATGAGTGGATGAAAAGGAGCAAACGGCCTACCATGCTCACAGCTCAGAGCAAAAGTGTTCTGCCGCCAACTCAACTTTAACTGTTGTGTAAGAAACGTATCTACCAAGCAGGCGCACAGACAGTTGTAAAACGTTTCTACCCAGATTCGGGCATTTACGCAGGCGCAGCTTAAGCTGAGACGTGAAAATGGATTTGTAGCGGGAGACCAGCGTGTTAAACAAGCGGGGATTTTCGATGGTGTTGTCGTGGAGTCAGTGCTAGTATAAGTCTGCGTAGCGGCTTTCAAGTCTGGGACTATTTTATGAGTGATTAAACCAAGTATAAAAAGAAAGTAAATAGAACTGCGTAACGACTTATCGTCCTTCAAAAACAATACGTCCTATATGTCTCAAATGGAAAGACTATTCCCATTGCAACACGGTCAAGTCGGTGAAGTCGGGGAAATGGTCAAAATTTCCACTTCATGAAAAAGTCAAAATAACTGCGTGGCAGATGAAATGCAGTATACGTTCGCAGTTATCGTGTTCAAATAGACAAGTATCACACTAAAAATATTCATACGCCGAGCCAGTAAAGAAGGCACCGATTCACGTGACAAACTGAGCAAATCCAACAATCGAAGCTGTAGGCTTCGATTAATGAGGCTCCCACATTTGCCCTTCTCATCATACCCTCGAAATAGGGAATGTCGGAACTCGGGGTAGCTGACATGGTCCGGCCTCCTGTTGGAAAAAAATTCTGCCGCCACCCATGGTCAGTTTACTTATTTTGGCTTTCATAAGGGTAATTTCTGGGATAAAACCCAAAATTTTCGGTACGCTTTGTCCACTCTTCCTCAGTTCAGTTGTACTTATAGCTAAATATAGTACAAACCCTTTCCACCTTTTCAAGTTAATAAGTAGAATACATGGATTTATGTAAATGTCGGGAATTGGATCTCATTTCGCTAAACCTGGTTAACGTTCACTTGTGTCTGTCGTACGGTACGTCTAGTGACTCGAGGAGGGAAGTACAATAAAGTTAATGCCCGATAGAGCCCAACTGTCCGCTCAATTGTTCTATATAAGCTTTAAATTAGTACAAATTCTTATAAGTGTAGGCTTACCCAAAACATTTTCGCGCGCTTCGCGCGCTTTGCAATTTCCCCGTTTAGATTCCAGGTTTTGATTCCAGTTTTTGCATGTCTCTTGGTTTGTCCTTTCTTTGTCAATATGCGGTAAGTTGTGTAATCGCTGACGTTTATGGGAACCAAAATTTAAAAAAAAAATGAATGTGCCCTTTTTATGTTGGACCCCCCCCCTCAGAAAAGACCCTAGATCCGCCCCTGTATTACGGTTGTTGACAAAATACTGGGAGGTAGAATTGCGTACCCTTTTACCAAATAATTGGAAAGCTATGTTTTATCAGGGCCGTAGCCTGCGGAGGGCAGATTTCCAAATCGTAAATGAAAGTTGGCCTACTTGAAAAAAATACAGAAATGCCGAAAATTCCACAGTCAAGGACCCCAAATCATGGAAAATCGCATTTAAGGGTTCCTTTTTCCCAAAATTGTCCCAGGGAGATCCCGGATCCCCGCCAGGGACGCGTTTTTATGTGGGTCTTTCTGCCTGACGAATAAACTATCTTCCTCCTTCAAGAAACACCGCTTGAATACTCCACCACATATACTGGCTAAAGATAAAATAGCCAATGATTGCCTTTAATTATTAGCTAAAGTCAATGAACTTATAAAGTAACTTTTAATTTAAAGGGCATAAGCAGTCTCCGCCATCTTATTTTCAACAACAACTAAATCTCACAAATATCCCGTTTCACTTCCAGTATCTTTCACGATATATTTGAACATAAATATTGCATATTCAGGGTAAACCAAGGAGTTATGCTACACGTAAATTTTTCAAATGATGCAGTGAGAAACATATTGTAACATGATTTTCCGGAGCCATTTATGAAATAGGATGCTCGGGTACACTAATTCAGATTGGGGTGACTGCGTTTCCCCTTTAAATAAAAACTTACTCTCCTTCTTGAAATCTAAATTTGATTCTGAAGCATGAAATTTAAAAGTGAAAAATGCTAGGATGGAACTTTTAAGGTCTAAAATGTGTCATTTCCCCCATATTCTTACAAGGCCTACGCATTGGCTACGCACCAACTGAGGGTGGCTCCCCCAGGATGGGCGTCCGGAGGGGGGCAACGGGGCACTTGAAACTTGAAAAAACGAAGAAATATAAAAAACAAAGAAAATATAACATCAACATTTCTTAACAGTTCACTCAGTGTGAATTTCTACTCTCAAAATAGGAACTGAATAAAAATATCAACACTCAGGCTCCAGCAGCCCCTCCCCCCCCCCCCCCAGCATATTTTTGGTATTTTTTAAAGTTTATATTTACGATATTGCTAGTGTTTCCCCTTTTTGTATGCGGTAAATAGGCCTTGGAAGTGCCATTTCCAGCGGTCTGGGAAGCATTTTGGGCCTAAATTTTCTTACGCTCCGCGCCAACCCATGGTGGGGCGGAGCGCTGAGAGTCTGTCTATGGACTCCCCCCCCCCTCACAAATTCCTGGCTACACCTTTGTCAACACTGTGTGAAGTAGCATCCAAACTCTTTCTGGGAGTAAAATATTTCCCATGAAAAAAGTTTGGATCCCCTTTTTCTGCCGACGCCCATGTCCCCCAGTGTCGCACTAAGAGTTCTAGGGGGGAAGCCTGCACCAGGTACCAGCCTAATAGGGTGTTATGCATACCACAACTGAAGAATTCCGAAAATAATTAAAAAAGTTTAGATCAGTTTATGAGTCCCAAGTTTCCACAAAGGTAACACCATTTTGGATCAACGAAAACATAGAACAAGAAAAATTTCTCAAAGAGTAGATGTGTAATCCCTCCCCTAAGGCAATATCCCCTTCAATTACACCCTAACTGGATAGAAAAACCACTAAATAATAAGGATTCCTTAACATGCACTCAATTCAAAGGTTTCCAACGCTTTAGAAAGATAGCACCCTTTTGCATCCAAAACACCTCACACTGACAAACATTTTTCAAAGAGTATAGGACGTCGTCCCCTCCTCTTAGATAGCACCTCCTGTCTTCTGCGCAGCCACAAAATATGAAGAATATCACTAAATAATGACAATTTGTAAAAATATAATCAGTTCAAAACTTTACCAGCAATAGCCTGAACCTTAGCCAGGCATAACATGTACCCCTCCCTTCGTTTTCCTTCGCATGGTACCCAGAACATGTGAAAAAGGAAGGGTCCGCCTGGGTGTTAACTATCTGTATAGGCATACCATTCGGTGCTCCGCTTAGATAGTTTCATAAACTGCCCCCCCCCCCTCCCCCAGAGATTTTGCCCAGGCTACGGCCCTACTTATACTCACAAATATCCGAAAAAATTACGGCGGTTGACCATGTATCGGTGGATGAACGAACGGTATTCGATCCTACTCCAACAAAACTGTGTCTCCCTTTTTGATTGCTACGCTTTTATGGCTAAGTATGTCTGTCTACAAATGTTTTGGTACTTCATCAAAGTTGTAGGTGGATGATAAGGTTGCGTGCACTATGACTATAAGTCATTGGAAAGTCGTCTAATTACTACGAAGTATGACATGTATTGGCACCAGTGAAGCAAATTATTGGAGGGAATGTCCATGCATGCTTCACTTGGTATCATAAAATATACTAGGCTTGCTGATCAAATATTGGGGGACAAAAGGGGTCAGTTCCTAACCAAAGCATTGGAGGTCTATGCCCCCCTCCCCCATTCTGCCATTATCGCCGCCTTAATTGATAGGTGAGAGCGAAGCGTGCAGAAAAATTGTTGAAGATATTTTAATCAATAGCCTACCCAAATGCTAATTAAAGCATTTTATCGACCCAGGAAGCTGTTTCTAATGGTACCAGTATCTACATGGGCGTCCGGAGGGGGGCAAGGGGGCACTTGCCCCGCCCCGGAAAATCAAAAACTTGAAAAAACGAAGAAAAATAAAAAGAAAAACGAAGAAAATATAACATCAACATTTCTTAACAGTTCGGTCAGTGTGAATTTCTACTCTCAAAACAGGAATTGAATAAAAATATCAACACTCAGGCCCCAGCAGCCCCCCCCCCCCCGCATATTTTTTGGTATTTTTTAAAGTTTATTTACGATAGTGCTTATGTTTCCCCTTTTTATATGCGGTAAATAGGCCTTGGAAGTGCCATTTCCAGCGATCTGGGAAGCATTTTGGGCCAAAATTTTCTTGCGCTCCGCGCCAACCCATGATGGGGCAGAGCGCTGAGAGTATGTCTATGGGCTTCTCCCGCCCCCTCCCCTACAAGTTCCTGGCTACGCCTTTGTCAACACTGTGTGAAAATAGCATCTAAACTCGAGTTTAAAGGCAGTAGGTAGTCACCCCAAACAGAGTGAGTGTATCCTGTCACTCTAGTTCATGAATGGCCTATTTTGATCATGTGACAATATTTTTGTTAGTGAATTGTGGAATTCAAGGAGAATTTCGCCTTGCTTTACCTATTGTTTGTAATAGTTAAGTTCAAAACGTCTTCAGAGGTGCTTCTAATGCAATAAGAGGAGATTTGTAAGAGTTTGCTGATTTTTCAAAGAAAATTTTGGGGTGACTGCCTATTGCCTTTAAAAGATCTTTTCTGGGAGTAAAATATTTCCCATGAAAAAAAGATGGGCAGCCTGAAAAATTTTGCCCCCCTCCCTTGATTTTTTTCTGCGGACGCCCATGAGTTTCTAAGCTCTATATATTTTGGGGTAAGTTTATTTACCATATCTAGTTGTCCGGAAATTGAGGCAAGGGGATAATCTGATAAGGATTCATTCCCCTTCATGGTCTCCGGAGTATTGATTCATAAAGACGGTACGGAACTACTTCTAATTAGGGGGGCTGCATGCACTTTGGCCAGAAATTTTAATGCATGTTTGCCCCCCCCCCCCACCCACACACACACACACACACACACTATAGCGTGTATTTTACCCGTAAATAGCAAATTCTCTGAACAAATGAGGGGTTCCAGTTCCCATTCCCGCTTCGTGCGTCTAGGGTAGCCTAATTCCAATCATGATTGTACCGTGCTGAGAATGAGTTAAATTTGTCATTAACAGGATGGTTTTTATTTACAATGAGGCCTCATTTAGCCATTTGTTATAAGCAGAGAACACTTTCATCCTCAAATCATTGAGGGAAGTCTCGATCCTCAGTCAAATTTTTGGGTTTCAGCTGCTGCCATTCCCCGACGGCTTCCCCATCCAGCTGCCCCCCCCCCCAGGGAGGAACACCGGGAAATTCCCTGCCAATGCATCTGCCTTCACCTCACTCCCGCCCTTACCCCCGCGTTCGGCTTTTGTACAAAAGGTATACAGTTTACAGGAACAATACGCACCCACAGCTTTTCGCCCCCTTGAAAATGTTTGCTTTACCCGCCCCCACTTTTGATTCTTGTGGCGCGACTGCGCTCTTCCGCCTCCTAAGCTTAATATGTATGCCTATTTGTCCCTGAGTGCTAATTACGTCACTTGTGACCGCTACCCGACAGTAGAGAAAAAAAGAGAGCTCTGTGTATGTTGGCTAGCCGAGGCCATGTCAGGGTAGTACCGAGGACTCAATAATCCGCGCTGATCTTCCGGTCATTTTTTAATTGGTGGTGGTCGGCGGTGTGTCAAAGGTCGCACAGGTGGCCGTAAGTTTGGTGAAATGCAGTAATACCCCGGTCAATTCGAAGGCAAAATCATATCAAAGAAGACAAATTTCTTCCTTAAAACAGTTACATATGGAAGGGAAACGGTACCCCAGTGGGTAAGTATTAAAGAGTGACAAAATCCTTTCTGAATTGCACAACTTCCTCGATAATCAGGAAAATGAAATCCCCCTCGCTTGTTCCTAAGTAGGTACTAGTTTCGCGAAATGAAGTTACCGAGCTTGTATTGTAAACACTGCGCCCTTCAATATGCCGTATATAGCCTACTTAGTATTAAGTACAGTTAGCCTACTATTCTGTATTGTTATAATGTCAGCGTTACAGTTAGTGCTTTACTATACTCTTTTGTTATACTTTTACTAAAGAATATCATCATTAGGTTACAAGATATGTGGGTTCACTATTAAAAACAGGATTATTGGGGCCAATATGCTTGATTATTGCAAATGAAGATCTGTGTAGGATAATACTAATAGCTAGGCTACCTGTAGGTAAGGCCTAGGGAATGAAAGTCACAGAATACCATCTGGGTGATTTAGAAAACATATGAGGCTTTTTTCATTATTCATTTTCCATTATTTTGCAACACTGGTCAGTATAGGCAAAACGACTGACTTTGTTGTGGTATATACACAATTCAACACAAAAGTTACATTCACAGTACTGAAATGATGAACCTAACGTTAGGCCTACATGTACGCTGCACAGCTGAGAATGGTTTTGAGCTGTGTATTTATGAGGCATAGGCCCTACACAATGACAACAGGTGAAGTTTTTTTTTTAAGAAAACATTTTAATTAGGAAGTCTGATGAAATTCAAAGTAAAACATTTTGGCAGATTTTTTTTCTTTGCAAATAATAAAAATTTTCAGCAGCATGTTTCAGCGCATGTGGGCAGTGGATGGTACAGTATTCTATGACTTTCATTCCCTCAGCCTAAGCCTACTTTCGGACACTTAAAATAATCACAGTGCCCAAGATTCTAATAGTCCTTCCTAGGTAAATGTTGAAGCATTTGTCCCAACTGGCATTAAGTGCATCAGAATAAAATACTGTAATATTGAATTTTATATTTGTTCAATAAACACTTAGCCTACTCCACTTTGACTGGTGAATAAGGGGCATTGGTGAGAGGTTTTTGAACTTGGTAATCAATTTGAATCTAAAACTGCTTATTATACATTGCCAAAATAACTGAAGTTATTGCTTTACTTGGTAGGCTACTAGCCTGTACTATAGATGTTTAGTGTCAAAAACTGTGCTACAAATTGCAGTACTGTTTTGTCCCCATTTTAAGGCTACTGTAGTATGAGTTTAACAGACAGTTATTCCATGGAATATTTAAAAGGGTATACTTGTCAGGCTGAGTTGTCATGGTGGTTGACTGTACTGCTATGAGTACTAGAGACCTAACATAACATAACAGGTTAAAGGGCAAAGGAGGGCTAAGGCCCCATAAGATGCCCTGAAGTCCATACAACCTTACAGGTAACTGAAAATAAAGAACCAACCAACACCAAACGAGCCCAGCACAATTAGATTCTACCACACTTATGGAAGAACTTGTCAATGTTAACCTTAAAGCAGTGCACAGATGTGGAGTTAACTACCCACTCAGGCAGACTATTCCACTCGTTAACAACTCTATGAGAAAAGCTGAACTTCCTAATGTCGAGCCTTGCAAAATTCTTAACTAGCTTGTGACAATGGCCTCAAACCCGAGAATTACATTGAACCTTTAAATAATTGCAAGAGGACAAAGGATTCCTTTCAGAGAGAAATTTGTACACCTGAGGCATGTCCCCCCTAGTCCTTCTCAACTCCAGGGTGGTAAGCCCAAGATGCTTAAGTCTAACATGATAAGGTAGGTGTCTCACCTCGGGTATAAGGCGAGTGGCTCTCCTCTGAACTTGCTCTAAAAGAAGCTTGTCCTTTTCATAGAAGGGACTCCAAGCCTGGGCTGCATAGTCAAGGTGAGGTCTTACCAACTGCTTATACAGATTTAGTACAATTTCTTTACTAAAACTACTGAAATTCCTCTTGATCAATCCGAGCACCCTATTAGCCCTAGCAGCAGCAGCTGCTAGGGCTAATACCTGTCCCCAGATCAATCTGGTGAGAACCACTTGGAAATTTCCTGGGGACTAAAATATACTTGCTCAACATATAGCTGTTCACAGTGATGCTGAGGGGTTTAAATTGGAGAATTTTAATTGGGTAACAAGTCTGTTTCAAGAAGTTGTTCTATTAAGGGCATTATGAGCTTTGCTACTGTAGGTTCAGCTGTTGAGCAGTGGCACTGTACGTGTAGAGCAAGGAACCTCCCCTCCTAGCTTTTGGGAAAGTGGCTAAAGACTGGGGATACTGTCACGTCCATCAGATGGGGATGTTAAATGGCGGTAGACGCCTGCCTTGTTCACCTTATAAAGAGAAGGTGAATCTCACTGGTGTTCCTCCATGCTCACTCTGGTATGCCCTCGATAAACCAGTTGGCTTCCTGACCCTCAGACATTAAACTATCATAGTGTCAGATAGTATTTAGTTCATACTATCCTTTTCCAAGTAATTTACAGAGTACACCACACAGACTTGTTTATATCTCACTAGATTTAGTTATTCCCACGCTTCTAGCACACCTGGCAGTCTTTCTGGTTTCCTGTCACGTGTTTTGGTGTACTGTACGTGACTACTTCGACGTCTCATACCACGCCGGAAGGTCCCCATCCCTTATTTTGTAGGCGCGGCCAATTTCACTTTCTGTGGCCTCCTCATTGGTCATACAATACCGACACATTAATTAATATTTGCTTGAGTGCGTGTTAACTTTCAACCAATCAGGAGACTTCATTTTAGTTCCTGGATCTTCCCACAGCCCTCGTGGCTTGGAAGCACGAGAAGGGCTCCCAGCCCACAAGCTTGGTCACTTGTGTTGCAGACTCCGAAACGTAAACAACATGCTTGTTACTCTACATTTCATGAACAAGTCTTTTCATTTGCAATTTTATGTCTCAATTACAAGACTGCTCTTGAAGAGTTAAAGCAGTACAGTATGCCATCCACTTCACCAGCTTTTATTTGTTGGTCTTTCTTCAGCATACATGTGCAGTATTCTAAGTCTGTTTTTGTCACGGTGTGGTAGGTACTGTATATGGTTTAGAAGTTACTGTACTTGTTAATTGAATGAAAAATTGAGCATCAAAACTTATTTACACAGTACACATATGATTGGACAATCTCCTATCAGTTGGGCAAATTAGCATCATTCGGCTAGATTGTCAATATAAGTAAGCAAAGGACTATTGCTACCCTACTAGACATTTGTTAAAATAAGGTGCATGCCATAACTATGTAAGGTTCACCGTAACAATGAAGAACTATACTGTACATTAATTACTATACAGGAATAAGTGCAGTATTCTAATTCAAGCTGGCTTTGTTGTTTTTAAAGAGCAAAGCTATGCCATTTAGTACAATAGTGCATGATGCAATAAAGTTTGCTTGTTAAAGGTCAGGTGACATGAAAATAACATAGTTGGATATTTGATGTAAAAAGCACTAAAAATCCAGAAAATAGCCGCAATTTCCATTAAAATCCATCAAATATTGACCATTTTACTAGGAAATTTCTATTTCACACTTGTATCATGAATAAACATGAGCTAAGTATGCAAATATGTGACATCGAAAGAGGGACATACCATATATGGCACATGTTAGCTTTTGTAACCTCAACCTTAATTTCAAGGACACTGTGGAGCATTGTTATTCCCTGAGGGTTTTATTATAAAACATAAAATTTTTTCCTTGAAAAATATTGATATCACTCACCAAACTGTAATCTATATGATCAGTAATTAAGAGATAATTTATAAAGGGTTAACAAAAGAAATCATGACACTGTGCAACACTCCACATCATTATTTTTGCATAGGCAATTATAGTTTCTTCAGAAACCATCAAACTTTGAAGACATATATTTTGAGAACGGTAAAAGATATTGAAATAATTCCAATGGATCTTTGATTGGAGGACTTAATTCTTTAAGTGATAAGTGAAACATCTCTTTTTGGTGGCATGTCACACAACCTTTAAGAACTTACAGTAGTACTGTACAGACTGAGGAGAGAACGTAATAATACTGTACTCATATGTACATACTTGTATATACTGTATGCCTAACAGTAGTAGGTAAGTTAGCCCACTGTAGCATTTAGTAGTGTTGAGGCCTTTCTAGTACTGTAGGGATAAAGATATGGATTAATTGCCTTTTTCTTTTTCCATCTTTCCCAACTTTGAAACATTGTAGTGATGGCACTTGTCAAATTGCCTTAAAACTTTTACCCTTTACAATTTTATTCACGCAAAGATTTGTAAACCAGTACCAGTACTGTAGTTTAGGTCGTAATTTTTTCCAAGGCCAAACCAAGGAGAAAACCCTTCATTATTGTGAGTGCATCATTATTCTGTATGTATGTCCTCAGGGTGTCCCCTAGGTTTTAGAAAGTCTGAGGTGGTATGAGTCCATGGGGGTAATATGGTGCCAATTTGGCACCATCAGTGAGTGAGAACTACAGTACTGTATCAATACTTCCATACTGAAGCTAGTGCAGAACAGGTGGCAAGTATAGCAAATTTCTGTGAGGTGGTGGCCAAAAACTGTGAGGGGGCCCCCTCACAAAAAGAAGGCCAGGGGAAACCCTGGTCCTACTTTTGTGTTCCCTTTCGCTACCCTATTTTCTCCATTTTCTTTGTATTTTTTTCACTTGTGTATTTTTTAAGGGGCAAGACTATTTCTGGCTCCTCTACCCATCACTAATTACAGTTAATTAGGTTTTCAGTTGCTTGTCTCCATTTCTGGAATAACTTTTTTTATTACATTCTTTATATGTGCTGACATTCTTGAGATGTTGATTGATGATGGTAGAAATATAAAATTGAATTGAAAACAGTACAGTACTGACCATAGTCCTAAAGTAACAAACTACAGAATTAGGAAGTCTAACAGACGATTTAGATTACTTAATTTGTTAACTTATGTTTACATGGCAGGCAATGGTCATTTTTAAGAGTATTTGGCAATAGAGTACAAAATGTGTAATCATGCATTAGTAGATGAGATCTACCCGAAGGCCCAAACCCACATTATCCCAGAAAGCCTAGTAGGGATGCCACAATAATCACAATATCACAATATCATACATAAATACACAGATGGATTCTGGTAGCAGGCACAAGTGTGCTTATAACACCAGCTCTTCTTCTTCAAATGGGTTGCTGCCTCCAACATTTATCAAGCTTCCTTTCAAAGCTTTGGACAGATGTAGCATTAACAACATCCTGTGGCAGACTGTTCCATGTGTCAACAACTCTGTGTGTGAAGTTATTTTTCCTGTTCAATCATGATCTCCTTTTATAAATTTTGTGACAGTGGCCTCTTGTGAAAGAATCCTTTACTATTGGAAGAAACTGAGAAATGACCACATCATATTTCCCACTGATTATTTTATAAACTTTGATCATGTCTCCACGTAAACACTGATAACTTACAGAAGTGTACTGTTGGCATACCCAACAGGTCCAATCTCTCCTGGTACAAACCAGGGACCAACTTCAAAGCACGTCTTTGAAGATTTTCGATAAGATCAACATGTTTCTTTAAATATGGGTTCCAGACTTGATTTGCGTATTCAAGATGCAGGCGCACCAAATTAGTGTATAGAAGTTTAAAAATTGTGGGATCCATATAAGTAAAGGATCTCCTAATGACCCACATTACTGAATTGGCTTTGTTCACTTTTTCAGATATATGCTGATCAAATGAAAGTCGATATACTTTTGCCCTGATGATATCGACTTCAGTTTTTGAATGATGTGATATCACAACAGAATGAAATAAAGTCCTGACTAAAACTCTGTGCAATGTCTTATTTCTCTAATTTCTGCCTCTTCGGACATTAACATAAAATGGTAATCATTCAAATTGTTACTGTACAAGAAATGAAAAACAGTACTTTGTGTTTCAGTTTGATTACTTTTGCAAAGGCCAACAGGTCTTGAATTTTTTATGAAACTTTGAGCTTTGAACATTAGTCTGTTCAGAGTACTATGTATGTCTTTGATATGGACAATATGATTATTAGCATGGTCATGGCAATTGTTAAGGCTACAGGTACGCGATATCGCGATATCATCGTGGAAATGTTAGGGATATCGATAAACGTAAAATGATTATTGTGGCATCCCTAAAGCCTTGACTACTGTACCTAGTGTAACTTAATTTGAAATTAATCCATAGATAGTTATTGTATCATACTTTTTTGTCTTGACTTTTTTTTATTGACTCGGAGGAGACGCAATCAGATTTACAGTACGCCTACAGTGTGATACATATTTTGGCAAATAACAGGAATATAGATGGGGGAGAACAAATCATTAGCATACATATGGAAGGTGGGTCATTGGGTCATGGCCCCCATCAAATTTTCCTGTGCATATAAACATCGTGTGCATACTGCAGACTTGCAGAGTGTCATACTGTACATGTACAGTAGTTGCAAGAGAATGTTTCCTATGGAGCCATACTGTACATACTGCTTTGTACAGTAGCATTCTTTTGTGTAAATTGCACTGTACCATTGTGTGGTTTCTTACAGTGCCATAGAACTTCTAAAGGCTACAGTTTGGTGATTATACCTGTACAGTATGTACAAAATCCCACTCAACACCTGCAAGTCAGTGACCTCTTGCTACAGTACCCTTATAGTTTGGTCTTCTGTGCATAGTCACACTGTACAGTATTCTCTGCATAGAAAGTTAGGGTGATCATACAAACACTGTTTAAAGCAATAACTTGAAACTACAGTGATTAAAGGTACTACTGTTGTATCACCACAGACATATTAAGGCACCCTTGGTATCTCTGTTCACAATTGGTGACTGCACTTTGGTTGACATAAATTCAAATAATGTCCTCTTTTGTGAACGGTCAATGCTGACTCGTCCAAATCAGTGAACTGAGGTGCAGGTCAGATTACACAACATTAAAATCACTCACATTAGGCTGATGTATAAACTCAACAGAATATTGTCTTGAGCAGTTTAAAGGGTCTTTAGCATTTCCCAAACTTATTTAAGAATAGCCCTATAGTTCTTAATGCAATTGGTGAAGTCCTGCACTTTGATTGGCATTAATTCAAACAGTACGTAGCTTCTTTCTGGTTGATTACTGATACAGTAACTTGTGCAGTCAGTTGTGTTCCAAATTAAGCTCATACACAGTGCTGTGTTAATTTGGTTTTTGTTTAAATTTGAGGAGAGGCTGGTTAAGTAAACTTAGTTGGAAGAATTTTTGCTATTTGGGGTGAGACTTGGAGCCCTTTAAACTCAGTACAGGTTGCTCTGTCTGTGAGGTATAGTACAGTGCAAACTGGAGGAGGGGCCAGAGGTATGTACACGTACTGTAGTTGGGAGATGTTTAAAATGCCTCGGATGAGAATATTGAACCATTCATCATGATGTGAGATACGTTACTGTACAAATGGAGTACAGTACTACTCTCATTATGGTAAAAGACAAACAGAACTGTAAACTGGGTATTCGTGCTCCAGGCTTTGAACAGACTTACCGTACACAGTATATTTATGTAAATCCAACAGAAATTAACAGATACTGCAGCATCAACAGTATAAATACAAGAAGGAATGAAAAGGACATTATTCTTTACATTGTCAAGTATGGAGTACCAGTACAGTACCTCTTTTTCATTGTAAAAAGGGCCTATGTTCCAGTGACACTACAGTACATGAGTGCTTCATGAAATGGGGTACTGTATTTTTTCTCTCTTCATTGGTGTAAATCCTGTTCAGTACAATGCTGTATTTGGAAGTAACAAATTTTTAAAGAAACTGTTCAATTCACAGCAGTGCATTGCATTATGGGAAATCTGTGATGTCATACAGCCAGACTAATTGATTTTTTTTTTTTTTTTGTATTTCTCTATAATCTTGACTGACAGGGCTGAAATTTAGCACTCGTCCGATCGTCCGTGACGGGTAAAACTTGCATCGGACAACCACTTTCTCTCTTTGAACTTGTCCGATGGACGAGTAGATTTTATTTGTAACTGAATAGTTCCCTACATCAGCAGGAAAGTATGTCATAAAAATCCCCTTAAGAAGTGGTATTCAGACAATGGTATTGACTACCATTCATCATTGTACCATGCTAATAAATATGGAAAAATGCAGAATTTAAAGTAAATGTTTGTTTTCAGTGGCAGAGACAGGAAATAGAATTGTTCATCTCTTGTTCGTCACTTTCATTCGGACAACCAAAAACTATTTCGGACAACCTAAATTTAGCTTCAGGTTGTCCGATGGGCAACCTGAAAATTTCCTTAAAAATCAGGCCTGTTTGACACATGTATATGAAATATGCAGAAACTTTTAGAGTTGTAACCTTTATCCTCACAAAATTTTAAGCTCAATCTAAAATAAATGTTGTTCAATGTTTTAATTATATCAACTTTCAAGGTACAGTAAATTAAAAAAATTCAATTTTAAAGAGCAGCAGATGTTTTAAGAAGCAGTCAGCCAATATTACATAACATTTTGCAATCTTAAAGCAACTGGAAGTCTGTTTTGAGGAGAGTTAACTTTTTTTAAACAGGAATACAGTATACTGAGTTATAATCAAACTATGGGTGAGGGGTTTGAAGGACATGAGATTTAAAACATTATTCTCCTTCATTTGAGATCCTCTGAAATTTTCACAGGATTAGACAGGAATATATCCCTTAATTCCTGTAATGTCAGGGTATTAGCCAGGATTGTGGATCAGGGGTTCAGCATTCAGCAACCTGGGGGTGGAGTCCAAGGGGAGGCTACCTGGCTATGTACCAATCTTGCTGAAAAATTGTCAGTTTTGACCTTTCTGAGATTGTAAATTGTTCCAAAATTTGGTTCATTTGCACCCATGCCAGTTACCCTGAAATTAAGGTCATTGTAATTTCCGGTCATAGGTCAGTTGACAGGCTGCAGACTGCATCATTCTACTGGTATAAAGATTTTGTCAAGAGTCTGATAATTATTGTGCACCCCAGTTTTAATCAAGTATATACTTGGATATACAGAACAGTAATATGGAACAGTACCTAAATAACCATGCCATACTGTATTAGTAATCCTTATTCCAGCTAGAGAATTAGAGGGTGTTTTTTTTCCCCTAGCAAAAACTGGGATGGAGTGGGGAATTTCCAGATAACTTTTCTTAGTTTTCATTTCCTTATAGAGGAATTTAGACCACTGCCCCTGCAATGAGGTGTGAGTCAGCCTCATGAAGTGTAGTGTTGGGCGATATATCGAAAATTATTGTTCTTGCGATAATTTCTTTTTATCGCGATAATTTCTTTTTTATCGTGATACAATAACAAGAATTAAAAAATGATGATAAATTCTTGAAAAAAAAAATGAAAAATTTGCCTTGTAATGCTTTATCTCTTCTCAATGCTGTTTCCAAAATGTTTTTTTATTGAAGACATTCTTTTGTACATTGTACTGATGAAAATTGATGAAAGTACACCATTGAATATCCTAACATGCATTTGCATGGAAGCGAACTTCTAGGGAAATGGCCTTTATGAAAATTATTGTGGATATCCAATTATCATGATAAGTTTTGTTCTGTTATTGCGATGGTATAAAAAAAGTCAATATCGCCCAACACTGATGATGTGGTATATATCTTCTTTGAATGAGTCTAGCAGATGTAACATGACTATTGTATGTAGGTGTATGAGGGCAACCAGCAAAAAATGTTCATTTCAGATCAAGTCATTTTGCAGGGGAAATTTTGTGCCATGATTACTTGCCAATTAGGAAAAATTTCAGGGGGAACACCTCCCTCCCTGCCCATGTCAAACATCTCCCCATATAGGCTGATGCCTTTGATGGGTCATGTATACTGTAAACATGCATCCTTCTGCATGGTGAACAGTTTGGAATGCAAGTAATGTACTATGTATTTTAATTCTTAAGTAGTTACAGTTTTGTTTTCATTATCTGCATCTTGCCTGACTGGAAACATTCTTTTCATTCAATTTCTTTACTGCAGGAGGAAGAGGTCATCCAGGTCACCAGAGGCAGGTTACTGGGACTGTAGTGTGTGTACATACCGGAACAATGCAGAGGCATTCAAGTGTGAAATCTGTGATGTTAGAAAAGGCACCTCAACAAGGTACTTGTACAGAGAACATACATACCTACTGTGTCTCACACTACAGAATTGGTTGTTCCAATATACAGTAACTGGGGGGGGGGGGAGGGGGAGGGCAGGGTAGTTTGTGCCAGCTTCCATGCGTGTGTTTCACAAGTGTGTGGGTTGGAATTTTCCTCAAGGCATGTGGGTTTTTCTCCTGGTACTTTCCCCCACCCCTCCCCCTACTCATGGTATGTGGCATAAGCTTGCCATGAAAATTGGTTGAGCAGCCAACAAAGTTGGTTGTGAGTTGGATTAGTGCAGCCTCAGGTGAACCAGTTATATAGCTGACTTTTACCTACTTTGCTTGGTTGATTAAGTCCTTTCAAATGTAATGTAATTTCAGTTGCTCCTTCAAGTCCTGTGGATGAAAAATGTTCCATAATCCTGTACATAAAACATACACAGCTACAGTATGTTGTCTATGAGTTCTTGTGGCAGTTGCCAAACTTTTAGCTGGCCCCTTACCTACTTTCCCCTCCACCAAGGGTCCTTACTTTTCTTGAAAGTGATATATAAGCAAAAACAAACATTTTTTACTTTCAATCGATGCCTAAATAGGCATAAAGAAATCATTGCAAAATATCTGAAGGCGTCATTTTGCTGTCAAGAGTGGTGAGTATTGATGAATGAAAGAGTACGAGAGTGGCGCTTTCGCTTACAATTTGGCCTAAGAAATGTAATTTTGTCCTGTTTCATTAAGGATTTTGATCCTACTTTTATCCCAATACGTTTCTTACCAGATCCACTTGTAAGCCTGGCATATACAACATTTTAATTATTTGGTAGTTTCAAAATAAATGCAGCAATTTTGTTTTCTTGCACAAAGATGATAGACAGGAATGCTAAACTTGAACAAAAGAAAATATTGATATAGTAACACTCATTGTCAGTCTGTGTCTGTGGATGCCATTCTCCCCATATACCTCCGCCTTCCCATCCCCATCGCTGTTGTCATTTTAGATTGTAAACAAATGGTTGTGATGGTTATTCAAATCCCAGAAAGTACATGGGGGCCACTATACTTTTGTACGCTGCCCTCTATGTAAGCAGTTTCCACTGTATTTTGTTGTGTGTGTGTATATATATATTTGGGATTTAGGCAAAAAACCATATGGAAAAACGCGACTTTTGGGAGAACTCGACCCTTAGGCGAAAAAATCATTTCACCTTAACGTTTTACACACTGTTTTATATGGGAATGTGTAATTCTATACGCAAGTCCAATTTACCACATAATGTTTATGCAATTACTTAATTGCACACCAACTTACGTGCATGTATCCATTAACACTAAGGACTTATGAGCCATTGAAATAAGGTGCATATATATCTCAAAACTAAACGGGGAAATATAATCTTATGTATTTTATTGTTTTTTCCTTCGCCGGTTGTATTGGCGGTATACCGATTTCACCTAACAGGTCGATCTAGCGTTATATATATAGATATATATATATATAACGCTAGATCGACCTGTTATATATATATATAACGCTAGATCGACCTGTTAGGCGAAATCGGTATACCGCCAATACAACCGACGAAGGAAAAAACAATAAAATACATAAGGTTATATTTCCCTGTTTGGTTTTGAGATATATATGCACCTTATTTCAATGGCTCATAAGTCCTTAGTGTTAATGGATACATGCACGTAAGTTGGTGTGCTATTAAGTAATTGCATAAATATTATGTGGTAAATCAGACTTGCATATAGAGTTACGCATTCCTATATAAAACAGTGTGTAAAACGTTAAGGCGAAACGATTTTTTCGCCTAAGGGTCGAGTTCTCCCAACAGTCGCGTTTTTTCATACGGTTTTTTGCCTAAATCCCAAATTAGAGAAATATATATATATATACATATATATTGAAATATGTCAAAGCTATTAGAGGGTTTTATTGAAAGGTAGGTGTTTGAATAAGTTTTTCCAAGAATTTAGCAGGAAATACAGTATTTAAAATACGATGAGAATGAAAATTACTATAATATTTAGTGAAATTTTCACTGAATTGAAGTGCTCATATCCTGAGCTGTAGGTACTAGGGATTGAAGTTTGTTCTTTTCTTCAATTCTGTTTACATATTTTTTGAGTAAACATATTTTTCTTTTTTCATTTTCCAGGAAGCCACGGTTAAATGCGCAAGTTGTTGAGCAACAAAAAGCCCAGCAAATGCTGGCCCCTCAAATAGTTCCTCCTAAACAGTCTCCAACTCAGTCTAGAATGGCAGTTAGGAATTCCGGTCTTAAAAAGAGTGGATTAAGAAAAAGCAGGTAAGAAGTATGTGTGCAGGTAGTTTTCAAGTCATTGCTTCCTCGTTTGTGAAACTCCTGTTGGTGTCCTGTATGGAAAGGCTACAGGTACTGTACACAGCCACTTGCTACAGAATGACCTTTGTGGAAGAATGGTGCTTTGGTTATTCTAAGGTCATCTACAGTATGATTTCCATTACCATACCTTTTAGGGTTAGATTTGACCAGTTGCATGGTTGCAAATGACAACAAAAATTTGCCAAATACTACCAAAAGCTGCAGGTTGGTTGTCCTGTTAACAACCAAATTTTAAGGAAGAGAAAAGCTGGTGGCACCCAGGCAACTTTAAAATTTCATCTGGGACAACTATATTTTCTTTAAGACAACCAAAGATAAGAAGATAGGTTGTCCCTGGACTGTCATGAAGATTATTCAAATTGAGGCTTGCACTTTTACAAATTTCTATAAATTTCATTTGGTAAGCAGTGGCATATCACAAGGTTCCTATGTGAAAAAGAGAAAAATCCAGTACATGTCCTCCAAACAATGTAGCAATAATTTAATCTTAACTTAAGATACCTCATTTTGAAGACTGGTTGTTTTTGTCAAGAAATACCTCCAGTTCTCATGAAGGTTACATAATTCAATGTAAAGTAAGCACATTGCCTCAGATTCCTTTTGTTTTTCTTTATAATTTAATGTCCTGTTTGTCATTGAAATTTGATACTGTTGGAATGCATGGATATAGATCTTTCCATGTAGATCTTGCATAATACCACACAAATTGTAGGGTTACATATGTAGCAAATAAAGTTATTAAATATTCCATACAGAGGTGTCAATATCATAAGGAAGTATAATGCTACAACTAAAAGTGTGCTGTGATGACATCACAGATTTCCCATCATGCACTGTATCTCTGGAAAAAATACATTTCTTTGAAAATTAGAATCTTCCAAAGGCTTCATGCTATTGATATGTGGTGTTCTTCGCTTAAAACAGAAAAATTTTCTGCACTTTTTAAAATCATTGAATTTAATCCCAGACAAATCCCTTAAAACTAACTGTGGGGCTTACTTCAGTCTACATCATGTTTATAAAGCTGCAGGGGATTAATATACTGTGTAATGGATAAAAGAGGGTTTAAGCCTTACTTAAGTTTTGATACAGTGTGTTCATTAAAGTGGAATGAAATATAAGCATTCTTTCAAAATGTGCATTCAATTCCAGTGTGTGTAGTTCTTAGAATAATAAGATGCAGAGTTATCACATTTTCAACAATACAGTGAATTGAAGCAATCCCAGGTGAGATCTTAGCCTCACATTAATCATTAACCATCAATACTGTTGTGTTATTGCTTAAAGTTTGCAACCAGTTTTCTCCTCCAAGATCGCATACTTTTGCAATGCATTTAAATGTGTGAGAGACATTGTAATTTTTCAAACTTAACATTCATTATGGGTAAGCTAATGTCCCTAGATCTATTAAGAGGTCAAAGCAGTAGAGTGGAATACAAAGAAAACAAAGCATTGCTCATCATTGTTGACGAGATGATATATCATTCCTGCTTGCTTCAAGTTCACTAAAGGTGATGTACTTACTAACTTCATCAGCTAATTTCTAGAGAACCTTACACAGGAACTAAATGGAAAGTGAAACAAAATTCATAGGTGTACTTCAAACAGATCCTCTTCCACATATTTTGATTAAACCCTCCCTTTAAACTTGTACTGTAGGTAAGTGATGTTGAGTTGGTATAGTGCTGTATTGCTTATTACAGACCTGCCATAATCAGAGTACCATCATATATAATGCTGGGTGACTTAATGTCCATCAGGGTTGTTTGATTTAAATCATGTTGATTAAAAATCAGTGATTTAAATCGCGATTTAAATCAAATTATTTTTTTTTTTAAAAAATCACTGATTTAAATCACTTTTTTGAGAAAATCCATTATTTTGCTTGTAGAAGTTTATTTAAAGGGAAAAAATCATTGGATATAATTTGTATTGCCTACAAAACCAATGTAGGGTGGTTTTAAACATATAGGCCTAGGTACATTATTAGGCCTAACACAGGTTTCATGAGAAATTCCAAAATATCCCTAACCAAATGGATACATGTACAACTTATCAAGTTGTTCTTTCCTCCCTTTGAAATTTAAGTACTTTAACAACTTATCACCCTTGCAAAATGTGGAATTAATTGATTCTTTATTCATTCTATTTTACAACTGAACCCTTCCAGATGATACCACATGTGAAAATGGTTCCAGAATAAGTGTTACAGTACGCAGTTCAATTTTGTGCAAGCTTGTACAATGTAGGCTTTTATCTGTGACTCATTATTGTCCACAAGAGGCAAATTAGTGATATGAGTTCCACTTGAGACTTAAGTCCACTAAACCTTTCAATCCCTGCCACTGAATTCAGTGCAGTCATTGATAGTCATGAATCAACCAACTTTAGAGGTGTTTGGTAGCGGCACAGCTCATGTGTGATGGACGGGTGGTGACCAATTCTTTCATTCTTTGGGGACCGGGAGGTGAATGAGGCTCAGTGTTGACTTGTGTCCATCAGATGGGGATGAGAATGGCAATCCTGGATCAAATTAGGATTATTGATAGCATTCCTGCCTTGTACTTAGTCTCTGAGCAATGTTTTAAAGGAGAGGCCACTGCTGTCCATCCACTAACTATCATGGGACCAGAGTCCTTCAAAAGGCCTAAGTGACTCGTTGGGTCTATGTAGGAATTGATGTTGATGGTTGTAGGCCTGTTTGGCACCTGTGGTAAGTTATTTGTGTGTAATGGAAAAGATTGAGGCTCCAGATACCAGGTTAATTAGCCTGTCAAGTATTTTGAATATAATATAGGGGTGGTTAGGGTGACTAACTGGTAGATGTGATAATTCTAGCAACTATGGGGCTGAAGCTGTCAAACTGAAATGTCATTTTAAAAAAAATAAAAAATATATGATTTAAATTAAAAAAATCTGATTAAAATAAAAAAAATCTGATATTTTGGGTTTTTTTAAAAAACTAACAACCCTGATGTCCATACTGTAATGAAGTCTGATAAAGGTAGTGTAGATAAGGTAAGGAGACTTAAGTTTGTCCTGCCAGTAGTACTAAAATAATAGTTGGCACTTTTCTTGAAGCCTAATTTCCTTGTCCCAAATTGTTCATATTATCTCAACTACATTTACCTGTAGTCCCTGCTCCAATTAAATTAACAGTCTTTTGTACTTCTGAACAAAGGCCAGTATGTAGTTTAAATGCCCAAGGCCACATTCTGTTGAGTACACTACTGTGTATGATAAAGACTATATTAATGCACATTCACATTTTACTGATCTGCACAAGTTGATGTCCTTTCAATCAGAGTGGCAAACTATCTGCGTGTATAGTTTGAATGTGCCTAGTTTTTCTGTCAATCAAAATGCAGTCACAACTGTGAATGTTGGTCGCCCCAAACCTGAGATACAGTAATTTGGGGTTACAGTATGAGTGTCTACCTTTAAGTTGCACCATGACTGCATGTGGTACATTACACTTCCTTATGTGTAGAAGTTTATGGAACCTATAGTACTGTAACCATAATTCTTGTTTGAGGACAACAGTTTAGACTTTCTCTTTAGTTTTAACCTTGAAGTGGATGGAGAACATTTAGTTTAGAAAGTGAAGCTTTACATATGGGAAGGTTAGATGGATATTAAATTCCAGCTACTGTAGGTCAAATGAAAGAGAGCAAGGCCATAACCATTTCATTTTGCGTAACTATCAAGTGTAGTGGCAACCCTGTCATTTCCCACTCATTAGCTGTCATTTTGAATTGAAAAGTAATTGCTGCCTCCAAGGCTGGCATAGGCAAGTAGAGCTAATGAAGTGGGGTGAGGGTAGGGGGTGGGAGGGTGGGGGTATAGAGAACTAAGTTCCCAAATGTTTTGATCATCAGAACTGTAGCCAAACAAGATTTCTTAAGGAGCAAAACATTTTGGGGGATAGGGGTGCAAGATATGTTGAAGCGATGGTAAATTTTTAGGGGGCATGTAATTTTTGAGAGAGCAGCCCTGCGGCCACCCCTTGGGCCAGGGTATGCTAGAAAAAGGTAGCTCCATACCAGAAGGAACAATTTCCAGTGAGAGTAAACTTGACGGAACAAAGAATATGGCGGGGGGGGGGAGGGGAAGCTTCTGAAGTACAGACATAGTTTCTGTAAATGGAACGAACTTAGCTTTCGTTAAGTATGCTTAAATGCTTTCAGTGTTCAGCAGAGACAATTAAAAGAATCACCAAATGTTACTACCTCTACACAACACTAATTATATAAAGCACTGTTACTACCTTATTTCCAAACCTAATTGCATTTTGTGAAACTCTTGCGAACAGAACTATTACAGTAATATATCACTTGCCTTTCACAATGATCATGGGTCCCTTACTGTACAGTATGTGTAAGTAGTGCAGGTTCACAATGGGTGAAGGGAGGGTATTCCCCGGTTTTAAATTGGTGAGGATAGTACATAACTACCCTTTAGGGGGGAGCACACCAGATGCTCCACTTCGCTGTGCCGTTGTGAGCCACGCTTGGAAAAAAGTTAAACACAGTGGATAAAAAAAGGGAAATCACATTGGCGCTGCACAGTGCTGTGCCCCGCGACACAGCATCCAGCGTGGCCACCCCTAAGTAACTTCTTATGTTTAACATTTCCAAGCGTGACACAGCATGGACAGCACAGTGCAGCAGAGCGTCCGGTGTGATCCCCCCTTTATCCTCAACATTTCACTCAGGTAGGCATCTAGGTGATATTTCTTCTGCCATATTTTTCACATCATGTATTAAACAAAGTGAATGGTAAGAACAGAGCCAGATGACTTCTGGCTAATCCAAAACCCGCCTCAAAAACCACAACCAGGGCTTGAGATCAGCTTGAAAATGGGCACAGCCAAAATGAGCAAATTGGCTGTCGGTCTATGTTACTCCATAGAACATTGAGTAAGGGGCACCACAGCCATCAGTAGGGGCCCGACAGCCATGGCTGTCAGTGCTGCTGGTTATATCGAGCCCTGCACAACACCCCCAGTTTATTTCTCTACCAAGTACCCAATCAGATGCTTCAATGGAAATTTGTCAAACTGCAGTACTTTACTGTATTATAAACCATAACTGAGGTAGAATTGACTGCAGTTTCTTTGAAGGAAGACATTGCCAAGGACGTGAAGGCTGCTTTCACTCTTAGGAAATGATACAACCTTCACAAAGTGGCCATGACCAGAATGCCTCCCATCATTCAAAAGCCAAAGCCTCTTTTAGATACTGTATTAGATTGTATGTTTCACTTCAAACCAGGATGTTTGCTGTATTCTTTTTCTTCTTCGAGATAACTGAAAGCATCATAACTTCTGTTATCCCCTGCATGTAACCATACCCCTGTTAAAATTGAACTTGACATGCTTTATGCTTTTTCAGGGATCTTTTAGACAGTTCCATATCATGTCACACTGTTAAATGCTCATCCTAGGAAGAGGCTGGGGGCTTTAACCTATAAATACTTAAACCGAATTTTATTGTTGAATGTTTGCTGTTTATCAGCTTGGCTGCACTATGTTCAAAATACTGTAAATGCTGTTTCTTATTGTTTTATCAAAGTAATTGAAGAAGAGAGAAGAAATACAATTTGCTTGACTTTGACATTTAATCATTGGGATTATGTAAGCCAGTAAACAGCTGAGATTATTCAAAGCCTGAAGAAAGTTGTCAGTGCAACTGGTGCGTAAGTCCCACTTTCGATTAAAAAGATTTGCATGAGTCGTACATGGCCTCTTCATATTACAAATAAAGTAAATAAGTAGATGATCGCTATAAACTGTCAGTAACCATGATAACAGCTGATGAGAAGAGAGTCATATCACTACGGAAAATATTGTCAATATTTCAACACAGAAGTATGTATCAGTAGTTCTTGTAGGCTTAGGTTCCATGTCAAATCTGTAGGCTGGGGCTGCCTCAGCCAAGCTGCAGGGGCTGCAGCCATGCTTGTTTGTATACATATCACAGTAACTAGATAATTACCATCCTGCTGCCATAATGTGTATCAAACAAAGCATGGCTGCAGCTTGCTGCAGCTATCCCGAGGCAGCTGTAGCTCTACTATTTTGATGTGGTGCCGTACAGGTGAGAGGCAAGCATGAAGAATACAGTACATGAATACTTAAAAGAAGGGTCTTAATACCTCAAACCAAGTTTTGGTATGTTAGAGGGGTACTTATTCGAAGCATTCTGATGAAATTTGCATTGAGATCCAGTGTGTGGTTCTCACAATATTACTGAAGCAGTTTAAGTTGTAACATTTTCAACACAAAGTGAACTTGAAGCAAGCACATATGACGTCATAGCCTCGCGTTGATGAGCAGTCTTTTGTTTTTCTTTAAAGTTTTCAACCAATTTTCTCCTCCACAATTCCATCTTATTGGAATATGATTGCATGAGAGGCATGGACATTTTACAAACTTCACATTCCCTGTGGGGAAGTCCTACAGGTATCCCTATTAAATTCAAGGTCAACACAATACACTGAAAAAAACAAAGGAAACAAAGCATTTCTCATCAATGTGAGGAAGTGATATAACCCCTGCTTGCCTCAAGCTCACTTTGGGTCACAAATGTAGTAACTTCATTTGCTGATATCTTGAGTACTACATGTCTGATTTGAATGGAAGTTTCACCAAATTGCTTAGAATTAGTTCTTCTTTGACATATGAAAATTAATTTTCGTGTAAACTCTTCCTTTAAACTGCCCCTGTAATCAATACCTCTTATCACAAATATAGTTTGAGCTGTTGTAACAAGACCTCAAAAACAGCAGGTTATTAAAAGGTATTGTGGTAAATGTTATGTAAAGTCTGCATCCTGCTTGTGTGTCACTCTCACCTTCACATTTTAATTTTACAGACCAAGATTAAAAAATGTGGATCGTAGTTCTGCAGTTACAACAGAAGTGGTGGTTAACAACGTTCGTGTTGTAATAACAGAATACATGGAGAAACCGCAGAAAACGTCACTGGAGAATCTATCCAAGAATACGCTGAATAATAATGTGGATGAATGATGAATTCACTTCCTTGTAGAATACTCAAATCCTTCTTATCATTATATTGTGACACAGTGACTAAGAGTACAGTATTACATAATTATAATTATTTAAATTTTTTCTTCAACTGAAATGCCAATATTCCCTCCCTGCAAAGTGTGAGCTGTTTGGCGTCAAAAGTGTAAAGTAAATGTGTGTGACCAAATTACAAACATATGATATTAAATCCCTTGTATATATCAACAATTTTTTAACACCATACTTTATTCCGCATGGTGTCCATGCAGTAGAGAGAATGGAAAAAGTCCGAAACATGTCTTCAACTTTTGTGTTAAAAGTCGAATTTGTGGAGTTTGGCCTGGAGAAATTGCTGTACCATCTGGAAAACTGAAAGCCTTTATTCAGTTGCTCTACCTAAATCACGTAGCTACGCATGTCCATCATGTGTGAAAACATCAAAACCAAATACGTGTTTTTCTTCCCAACATTAGTCATTACTCTCGGTGCTTGAAAATTGTCCACGTGGTTTTGAAGAGGTCCTGAATTTCATTAGATCTCAAAAGTGGGGGAAATCTGAGAACAAACTGTATGCACATGATGCCACAGAGTCATAAAGACTGAAGTGCACCTGCTCAGAGGCCACGCATGTACACCCTTTTGCACACCCATTTATGCATCATGTCCTTTAAGAGAGGGTTATCAAGGTAGGTGATGAGTATTTCACATGAACTTTCAGATTGATTAATTCAGCCAGTGTTGAGAAAAAATCATTCATCAGAAATTGAACCATGAATTTACATTATGTCAGCATGTACTGGTCATTTGATGAAGTAGTTAATTCTTCTGTATAGACCATATACATTGGCACCACAGCAATGTCATATTAGAGGACAAACAATGAAGCCAGCTAGATGGGGAACATGACTTTGGTACACATACTTTGCACGCAATGTACGTAGCCTTTGCATACACACATAGGGGCCAACTAAGGCATAGGTTCGTATCTTACCGGTACAAAAATTGGCTGTCTGCATTTTTGTTGGTCAGTGTGTAAGATGTGATGATATGGGGTTACCTCAGCAGAGGGCGCCCTTTCTGTTCTGTGACGTCATATGCATATGGTCTGCTTCATATTTCGAAAAGAGCTTCATAGTAATAAGAATGCCACCAAAATGTTGTAACTGATCAGTCAGATTGGGAAATATTGTAAATGAAATCAAAGCTCAATGTTGAAGGTTTTCCATCCATAGATGGGTGAAACATTAGATCTGTGCATGTAAAAGTTTGCCTGTCCATGCCAAACTCTCTATTTTTCAGCCATTTTACAAGGAAAAGTTTCAGCTGTGTATGTAAGCCTTATTTTCTAAATCAAGTATGCTAGGTCCTAGAATCATAGCTAATCCATGGCAGATTGTGAGCCCTTAAGTTACCTGTGGCAAATATTGAACTAATATTTGAAGTTATTCAGCATTCATGAAATGTACTATTAAAGTTCAGGCCATAAAAAATAAGCAGGCACAAATATAATCAGTATTTTGTAAATGTGAAAATTCCAATGCGTGTACATTGTAAGTGCTTTGTTGGCTTTTAGTAAGTTTGTCATAAGTAATCATGGTATGTACAGGTTAATCAATGGCAGACCTTTTTGCAGTTTTGGTCAAACCAAAATGTTTATTCATGAGAGTTTAGTAAACTAAGAGTCTTCTATCTCCAAAGGAAGCATTTTTTGCATATGCATTACTTTATGATGTGAAATTTAACATTTGTTGCTTTATTTGGTGCCTCCTGTTCACATGGGATAACATGCATGTAATCAGATGCCAAGCCCGTTCAGACAGTCAAATATTTTTGTGAATGCAGTGTACTTATTGCAAGAATGAGAGCCCTGTGGATCGAAATTGCAAGCAGGCTAATCATGTTGGCCACTAGCCTCTTATCAGGTCACCCTAAAAACTACATGTGAATGGTTATGTCATCTCAATAAATTGTGTGTTTTTAATTCTACACTGTCTGCATTGCCTACTATGGTGAACAGAGCTAGTGGAAGTTTGCAGACAGTGATGAGACTTTTGTTGAATCATGATCACCTTGCCATTCCGTGTGAATGCAACTGTGGTCTCGATAATGAGAAACCACAGATGGCCATTGTGGTTTCAAGATGACTTTATTCCATGTGATCATGGGGAAAATCTTCCCAGAACTTCAAAGGAAATAGAAAGTTTTAAACAGCTTCTTTGAAAAAAGATTCCACACTGTTTACTTGAAACAGTTTAAATTGTCAAAAGTATGCAGAATGTCTCTAATTTATGATACATTCATAAAAATTAGGGTACTATGCAGTTGTTAACTTGTTGTTCTTCCACAACTTGTCAACATCAATTTCACATTTTTCAGTTTATAAAAGCATTTTAAATTTGTTCAATTTGTTAAGTTTGTTCATGAGTTCCGTCTACAGCCATATGAGTTCATCAATACATGCGCAATGCATTTGATGAGTTAGGTTGAGCTCAAAGAGGGGAGAATGTAAACAAGTAAAATGCTGTACCTGTGAAGTAAAATTGAGCTTGTACTCAACACACAAAAGTCCTTGTTGGCCTAAAAGCTCCCGAGTTCAATGAGTACTGTGTTGCAACATAGCAAATGCTTGGTTTATATTCAAACGGAGAAGGAAATATCAGTGATTTTGGTAATACAGAATTACAGTGCATGCTGGGAAGGGATTAGCTTTGTGTTTGTACAAATGACAGGGACTGTTTGTGGTATTTTGTATTCGCACACAAAATTTTGCAATAAAATTATAACTTTTGATATTAGTCGTGGGTTAAAGATTTTGTTAGATATGAGGAAAATGTGATCTTAGCAGTTAATCTCTTAAACTTGGACTGAAAAGTTTGAGAAGGGTAACATTTTGTTTCAGAAAGAGGGAAAATAGTCATGCAAAGCATTTGTATAGATTCAAACATATCACCTAAATTGATCTGTTGGTACAGCAATTCCCGGTTTCTGTATTACCAAACTTTACCTATTGTATATCATATGTATGGCTTGCTTATATTGAATTTGTGACCATCAAAACATAGACTTTAGTAGATTTGTTTTCGTTTGGCATGTAGACGGATAGCTTTTTTCCTGTATGGTTACTTGGTGCAATTTTTATCCCAATATATGAACCAATATCAGTGCATAAATGATTTTTGGGAAGATTGAATGAAACGGGTTAATGGAGCATACCATACTGTTGTGTGAACTTATGTTAGTTTGATCAGTTTTGTGATCGCTGGCCCACTGAGATTTCCTCAACAACTCACCTCTCCCCTCTGGACACCTTCCCTGGACAATTTGTCCCCCGCAATTGCCACCCAGAACAGTTCCAAATTTTCTGTCGGGAACCTGTCTGAGGGTCATTGTCATGGGTGCTTATTGTCTGGGCTGGGAATTGTCTGGGTCATGGTACTGGGGGCAGGGGACTTTTGGGTTCCCCCCCTCCTCTTCCCTCTTCCTTGGTTAAATCCTGTGTAGGCCACTGGTTGTAATCTTGACAACTACCATATGGTGTGAAAAAGTGAAGGAATGATGCTTCTTACCTGGTAGACCTTTATTTCACACAAAATGCTCAAATGCTGAATTTATATGGAAGTGCTTTATTACGGTGGTACCAAATTTGTGGAACATGGGATGTTACTGTAAGTTTATTTTATCAACACAGATGAGAACTTTGATCAATTTTTGTATCATAAAGCTGCTTTGTTCAAGTATTATTTATCTTTGAAGTCATGATAGGCTTTGGCGACTTAACTTATTTTAAAAGAATAATCCAGACCAAAATTTTATTTTGATATGTTCAAGAGCAACTTAGTCCAAGCATTCTGACGAAAGTTTCAGTCAATTCCTATTTGGGTTCTGTTTTCAAGATGTTAGAAGCTGAAGTTTTGTGATGTACTGTTTCATATCGATGACCAATGTTTTGCATATCATTATTTTGCAACCTATGGTTTTAACTTGGATTAGTTAGGTTCGCTAGTTTGTCCAAAGGGACGGCAAAATTTCAGTGGCAAGGGTGAGCTCATTGTATGAATGTATCACAGTGTTGTAGCGTGAGATGAGGTGTAATTTTTTATACCAAAAGGCATTAGATCGCAACGTGAAGCGATGATATTTACTTCAAGGCGCCTTGAATAGAAAGTGTGGTAACTTCAACTTATCTCGCGATTGCCGCAACCAATGTGGGATGCAAGGAAAATAAACTACCATCGCCATACATATTATGCGAAATACACTTAATTTTAGACAGATAATAAGACATTTTTTAAGGCCAAGAAGAGGATGTTCATGTTGTTCGAGACACAAAACCACAGGTAAGAACACTTCTTACACTGATGACTGATCTTACAAGGGATAGCACAAATATCTTCTAAAACAAGCGCAGTTTCTTGGCACGTGTTGTAGGTACGGTGGTGTGTTTGTTTATCCCCAGTTTTTCAAGATGTGCGCATTCTCAGGCGAAATTGCGAAAAGGCTTATTGTACGAAAGTCCCACCGCAAAGCTCAAAGTTCCTATTTAACATTTCAAAGTAAGATTTGGTTCTGGATTATTCTTGCAAAGGAGTTTGTAATAGGTCTATGGTTCGTATTACCTACTCGTAGCAACTTTATAGTCCTCTCGTAGAGAAAAAAAAAATCATCATCAGTACATCATATGCATTGACGTCACACGACATCATTTTGGAGGCCATCAATGAGGCACACTGAATGCGTGACGTAGACTTCGCACGCGCGTGTAGTGGACTTACGCGCGTATCCGATTGGTCCACAAATTAGTTGTCTGCATTTGTCGGTTGAACTTGAAATAATACACGCTTGCTTCCACTGTCTGCTCTGTGACATCATATGCACAAGGTCCATTGCAACACGATTCGCCAAACGAGCGTTCAAGTAAGCGAAGAATGGTAGTTTATGAGAGTAGTATTGTATTGATTTGTTTTGATAACATGTTGCCAAAAGAATTTTTTTAAGAAAGCCCAAAGCCAATCATAAGGCATTAAATGTAGCATTAGAAATTAATATTCAAACGAAAAGCTTTGTATCCTTGTGATGTCAAGTGTACGACTTTGTAAATAAAATGCCATTTATACAAATTAATATTAAGTGTTTTTCTTCTTACTGTAATTTGATGATGGTTTTCGCAACGATTCTACGGAGAGAGAAGCATCAACTCAGTTCTGTGTGATAAGTGATTTAGCATCGATACCTTACGTCCAGTGGCGGATTAAGAATGGGCCGAATAAGCCATGATCTAGGCCTCGCACTCATAGGGTTCCCGCTCCCCAAAACGAATAAGATGACACTTTTTACAACGATCATCAGTGTACTATCCCTTGACCGCTACTTCCTGTGTTCAAATATACTCGTGATCTGACGACGGGTGTTATTCCATTTTCGAACATTGTTGTATTACATGTAAAGTTTTCTGTGAATAAGTAACATTATCATGCAAAACAAAAGTGGAGAACATGTCAATTCAACTTGTAAATATCCATAATCCACCCCTGCTCATGCCTAATAGTAATGGATGGAAAGAACTGGTGTTTAAACAATGAAACATAAACTTACCAGTGAAATTCCCATTATTTTTTGTCTTACGAGGATTACCCATTTTAAACATTGTTTCGTGATTACTTCCTGCAGATCATCTTGCTGTTCCATAGCTTCGTGCAAACAGATTCCGTTACCACTCGTGTGTAACCTGTTAAGTGACCTGTTATTCTGAGTAAGACTATTAGTATGGTCAAAATATAATTTTTGTGATCTGTTTTGTGCACATCCGATGAGTTCCCAAGTAGCCAAATGTTCATTCTAATGGCTTTGCTTCTTTAAATACCTCACAGCTTCCGGAGCGTTTCCCCCTGGACACACACCGGGGCGTTGCCCCTGGGGCCCTAAGGCGAGCCCTTGGACCCCACTCCTTCAAAGGAGCTCTTTGCGCTCCCGTGGCGTCTTCGACGCTGATTGGTATTCCACCCAAATTTGCTCCTCCCACTTTCAGACATCAAACCCCACCCCTGCCTTAGAACAGGAAGTTGTTATTTGGATAACACTCTCTGATTGGAAGGTGACGGAGTGGCGTGGATGGAGTTTCTGGGAGGTTCTTAAGTTTATTGCCCCGCATCGGAAAAAAGCTATTATTTCATTGCAGTGGGCCGAGAGTGCCCCCTCCCCTGGCCACATTGCTACGCTAACGAGTCGACGCGACAACTAAAAGACCTGTCGTTTTCATGATGTGGGATTGCACAACAGATCTTTGTCGTTTCGAAACCGTATGCCAGTGAATTTAGTTAACTGAATATTGAAATGTCTTCCCAGTCTGGTATTATTCGATGAAAGCGTCTTCAAAAGTTTGCCACTTGGCACTTATCCCACAGAAGTGACCAGCCAGAATAAGCAAGGCAGGACCACTTTAGTTTTAATCCTATTTTTTCCATTGACAATTTGGCAAACCATTTTCCCGAAATAAATTCCTTTCACTTGTTCTTTTACACGACCATTATCGTGCCAAGTTTATTTTTCCTATTAACCCTATAGGCAGTGTTATTTACACAACAAAGTAGTTTCAACAAACCAGTGACATTGTCAACCTCAAGTTGGGTATTTTGACAGTTGGGGCATGGTTGGAGACATCTGCCCTGTAAGGGTCCTGCTGTGTCGTTTGAAACCATCAGAGTCTGCGCGTGAGGTGCTGTTTCAAGTTCCCTGTCAGTTATCTTATATGCGAAACAGCTACGTGCAAAACCATCGTGAAGTAGAAACTTCTCACGAATAGTTTTGCAAAAAGAATAGCTCCGCAAATGACATTTCGGGGACTTGAGGCTATAGATGCGTTGAGAACCCACTCTTAATGGGTAGAGGTTTATTTCAGCACATAGATCCTTGTGGAGATACTGCATACTTTTCAATCTTCTCTGAAGTCAGTTAATGGACGCCGAAAAATAGCTTTTGATGGATAAAACTTGTAAGTAGATTGAATATGTTCCTTATAATTTCCTTTTATTTCTTTTTCTTTTTATTTTATTTTCTTCTTGGCCTTCGGCGCTTTAAACTTTAGAGGCTAGGTTAATTGTTTGTTGTCCCCACCATTTTTCAGTGGTGGGGACATGATATATCGTGTCCTCACCAATTTGTCTTGACCAAACGCTGTATTTCGATTTCTCGTGTATTGACCTTTGGCACAGTTTGATCCAGCATTGTGCAAATAACATGCTATAAAATGACATACTATAAAAGAACGAGAATTATTACTAGTTAAACTGTTAGTCGTGACTTCTCCTCTGAAGTATTAACCATTCAGTCATGCAAAACCTGAATACAAGACTGGGATACCATACATGTAAGTCCATGTAACTTAAATTATCACCAGTTGTCATTTTATTATATTTATCCACAGTTGTTAAATATAGTACGGAAATCGCATTTGCGGCAATCTATAACTGTTTTCTGGGAGAGGACCCCAGACTCATCGTAAAGAAAGGTCTAATTGGATTATTTGTCCCCTGACTTTTTTCTACAGATACCCTGCATTTCCCCAAGCTAAAATTTCTAAGTTTTGAGATCTAAAATTAAGGAGGTTTGGGAGCATCATTGGGTCTGAGAAGTGCTATTTCCGGCGATCTGGAAGGTATATTTGCCAAAAAAAAAGTTCTTGTACGCTACGCGCGAACCCATGGTCGCTCTCCGCTTAGATAGTATCAGGGAACAGACACGCATCCCTACCATTATCCAAGACCGATCTGCGCCCATGGTTGTCCTTAGCGCATAGTATTACAAATTAACTTACTGTCATTACAAATATAAGCCCAATCAAACCAGTTGTTGATAATTGATAGTACCTCTTTTATTACCAATTTGGCTTTTAATATCTTGTGCTATTTAGACCTTTCTTAAGACTTCGGAATATTGTACTTTTTTCGATATGGTCATACGCGAAAAGTAAAATATGTAATTGTAGCAGAAGTGTTTCATTTGTATAATCAGTTCAGCTGTAATATAGTGTGGGCATCGACTGGGACTCATATTACCCTTCATGCGTCTGCCTGCATGGCTGAATCTGTTTTCTATTTCCCTATAGTCGAAAGAGGTATATATTTATTGGTTGTGCTTATATCAATTTTTGATCTCAGCTTCGACTGGCTTTTTGATAGAAAACTTTCTTTTGGTATGGGAGAACCAGCCCCGTAGCCAGACAAGGTACTGAAGGGTGTGAGAAAGCTTCTAGGGGAAACTTTTTTTCTAAGTGGAAGAGATATACTAAAATGAATTAAAGCAAGGGTATCTTTTATTTTCTTTGAAGTCACTGAGAATTATAACAACTCCAAGCATAGGCGTAGGAAGCGGGGGGCTGGGGGGCTTTAGCCCCCAGTCAAAAATGTGGGGGCTGAGTATGCTTCCGCTCCCCAAGATCCAAGGCCAAAAACCCCTTATTTTTCTCTTCTGTAAGAAATGTCAAAACTTTGCAGTAACTTTCCTTACAATTTGTCCAAAATGTTGCACCAAATTGCATCTGAGGACCCTAAAATACCCAAAAATTTTCCAAAAGGGAGATACCCCTCCCCCAGGCCGGCGATTCGAAACAAGGTTCAGCCCCCCAGTCTCGAAAAGCTTCTTACGCCTATGACTCCAAGACCAGTTTAAAGTGCACCTCAAGTCTGAAACTACAAAAATTTATATTACATACATTCAATAAATCTAACTAGTCCAATGACATCTTCATCCAATGACAACTTATTCAGCTGTTTAGAAATAAAATGTTGCAATTTATTGACCTAATTTGAAATAGACCTTATGCATTGACATCACACTGACGTCATTTTGGGTGAAAACAATGCACTGAGCACACGTGCACTAACGGCGTGGATTTCGCTGCACGTGTAGTAGACGTACGCGCGTATACGAATGGTTGACAAATCAGCTGTCTGCATTTTTTGGTGTAACTTGCAATGATACGCGCTTTTCCGCCACCTTCTTCCAAAGGAGGGCGCACTTTCTCCTTTGTGACAACGTGATATGCATAAGGGCTATCGTCAATTGCACAATAATTTGTAATGTCCTTCTTGTGCAACTCATATTGAATGCTCTTGTTTCATTTTAAAATTAAACTGTTTTATATGACCTTGAAAATCCAAGATTTTCAAAGTCTTTTCCTTGAAAAGTATTTTGTGAGGAGAGGGATTGTATATATATCTGTATATGGCCAATTGATTATTAAGCAATGGAAGAGCGATCACATTATGACTCAAGATGCAATGGTTTTAGGAAAAACGAAGAAAAAGAAAGACTGTAATCTGAGTTACACAAGAGTGACATGACAGCTTATCGACCGATCTACCATTTTCATGGAGTAGATAAGTTTCAACATTATTTATCTCAATACAGGAATGTCCTGTGAAGATGAAAGTTAAAACAATGGGATACACGTTTGAATCTTTATTACATATGTTTTGCTAAATTAGACTTCAAGTTATACTTTAATACTATCGCAAAAAGACAAGGTTTGGGCAAATATCTGAAGAGGTTCTAGGAACTAGACTCGTTATACCCGCATGTTGTCAACCTAGTAATGTTGTGTCTACAGGTTAACGCAAAATGGAGACATAGGATCATCTATTATTCTATTTTCCGAGCTTTAACGTAGTATTAATTCTTAGGAAGTATTCAAATGTTGCCGAATTGTTTCAAGGTGACAGTTTTGTCAGCGGGGTTGGCAATCCGTTTCCCAATGACGTAAAACGATATTCGATGGCAAGAGGTCGTGTACTTCATAGCGGAACTTAAGATTCAAAAGTGTGTACCTATATGGATAATTTATACGATCTGTATAACGAAGACGATGAAGACGGGTCTTGATTGCACCGCAGATTGATCAGTCCTGAAGGCTTCTCTTTCAGTCTCGTGTCCCCTTCGGGATCGTAACACCATTTCGGAGTAGTTTAAAGTTTTCGCCGGCAGTAGGAGATATCCGGCAGAGCTTCACTTAGAAAAGTACTTGATTACTTTTAAAAGACTTCAGGATTAGTTACATCGATACCTGCTTTACTTAGACCCCCTCTGCTGTTACTAAAATTCTGCTGATTTAAATTCATTCCCCTCCTCAGGAGTGCAGGCATCATCTACAGAAAGCACCTTTCTCAAGTCTTCCGCATCTTCCCTATCTTCTTTAGAAGGATTTCCAGTTTGTATATAATCAACAGGACAATGCTAGGCCCAAACGCCATCAACTTCAGACTCGTGTTGATCTTCTCAGGTTTGTCCACATCAAGTTTTCTTGTTTTATATTTTTGTGTGCTCGGGAGATGTTTCTTCGTGGAGTTGGTACTGTAGTCTTGATTTAAAGACACAAACTCGCAAATTTGTGCGGGTATACCATTCTTAAAGGGGGCTAAAAATCTTATATTCCAAAACTAGACATTGCCAGGCCAGTAGCCAGACAAGGTACCTTCCAGGGGATGAAATATTTTCATAGGGGATGAGACATACTAAAATGCATTAAGGCAATGGTAATTTTGAATTTTCTAGGGGAGCAAATTTTTCTAGCCCCCTTCCCCCTTGGCTACGGGCTTGGATATTACAGAGGTTGCATTATGACAACGAATTGTCCAACTCCTTTCAATATAGCTTATTCCATGCATTGGAAAGATAACTACTGTTGGAACATTGATATCATTTAATACTTCCGCGGTATTGTGCAAAAATTTGTGATATCAGTCTTGTGCTAATTAGGTCATATAACATGTTTTCGTTTTCTGTTGAAGTTGGAATGCTTGTATGGAGTGACACCCTCAGTTACAAAAATGGGGTGGAGGGCAAGGGGGTAGCGGAGGGAAAGCAGAAATGTTGGGGCAGAAAGTTGAGAATGCACGTTGCTTCTTTAAACTTGTTCCTTTCTACAAGAGAGGACTGAGGAGAACGAGTTTAAGAGGGGGGCAAAGGCATAAGCGAGGGGTAAACTCCTCGGTGCCCGGTCCCGCTTCTTGGTGATGCTTCTGATTATAATTATGATACAGCACATGTATCATCTATTTAAATAGGTTTTGTGAGAAGTGACCTGGAATAGTTAACATTCCATACAAATAAAATGATCAAAGTTTCCGAGTAAGAAACTGCACAAAACAACAACATGACAAAGGCTTGTAATCTGTGTGGTACAAAAGTGTCATCAGAAATTACTGAATTATTGCGCAATCTATAATATCAGGGTCATCGGAAGGCTTCTGAGAATAGGGGACAGAGAATTTGGATATTCTTTAGGGTACTTTTGGCCGTTCTCAGACGCAAGTTTATGATAAGTTTTTGGAGAAAAACTTACTGAACTTAAAGGTTGTGTTACATGCCACCAAAAAGAACTGTTGCACTTGTCACTTATTAAGTCATCCATTCAAAGATCCGTTGGAATTATTTCAATATCTTTTACCGTTCTCAAAATATACGTCTTCAAAGTTTGATGGTTTCTGAAGAAACTAATTGCCTATGCAAAAATAATGATGTGGAGTGTTGTGGAGTGTCATGATTTCTTTTGTTAACCATTTATAAATTATCTCTTAATTACTGATCATATAGATTACAGTTTGGTGAGTGATATCAATATTTTTCAAGGAAAAAAATTTAAGTTTTATAATAAACCCCTCAGGGAATAACAATGCTACCAGTGTCCTTGAAATTAACGTTGAAAAAACAGGCTGACATGTGCCATATATGGTATGTCCTTCTTTCGATGTCATATTTGCATATTTAGCTCGTGTTTATTCATGATACAAGTGTGAAATAGAAATTTCCCTGTAAAATGGTCAATATTTGATGGATTTTAATGAAAAGTGTGGCTGTTTTCTGGATTTTTAATGCTTTTTACATCAAATATCCAACTATCTTATTTTCATGTCACACAACCTTTAATTATTTAGGGATGTAGTCATCCACCTCCACCCACCCCCGTTCAGATGGCCCTGATCTATACTTCTAAAAACAGTAACTGAATGCACTGAGTTTGGATTTATCTGCACAATATCTTATATACAACTTCACAATTTATGAGTACATTTTACATGCTCAAATTGAACTTAAAATTTGTTACCACACATTAAATATGAAGAATGTGTAACTTTAATCAAAGCTTTTCGCTGTTAGCATCATGGAGGCACGTTAGTTAGAAGTCATCATGACAGAAGTGACAAGGGGCAATATGGAACGGCGAACCCGTGGGCGGACGAAGTTTCGCGTTCCGCTCATCTTTACGACAAAGACATCGCGCCGTAGAAGTCAAAGAGAGTCGCTACGCAGGCTAGTCCTGCAGTTCGTCAATTGCTTGTGTGAGACGTGGAATTGCGGAGAACATACAGATGGTTAGTTAGTTAGTTAGTTAGTTAGTTAGTTAGTTAGTTAGTTAGTTAGTTAGTTAGTTAGTTAGTTAGTTAGTTAGTTAGTTAGTTAGTTAGTTAGTTAGTTAGTTAGTTAGTTAGTTAGTTAGTTAGTTAGTTAGTTAGTTAGTTAGTTAGTTAGTTAGTTAGTTAGTTAGTTAGTTAGTTAGTTAGTTAGTTAGTTAGTTAGTTAGTTAGTTAGTTAGTTAGTTAGTTAGTTAGTTAGTTAGTTAGTTAGTTAGTTAGTTACCGGAGGCAACGCAATGACGCTATTGGTGAAAAAGCAAATAATGATAGAAAACTCCAAATGTCACAGCTTCTCCAAAAAAGCCAACATTTGTTTTGCAACCTTTTGATGGATTCATGACCATTTCCAACGCTAAAGAGGACTTACTTGGGGGAAAGAAAGCTTTTCAAATCCAGACCGGATTCCTCATCAGCTGTAAGGCTCCCCTTCTGTCTCCTCTGGAAACACTGACAACAGTAGTGTTGTGCTATTCAGAGCACACACACACACATACAGATACATACAGATACAGATACACATCTGTATGTGTATCTGTATGTCTGGATTTGAAAAGCTTTCTTTCCCCCAAGTAAGTCCTCTTTAGCGTTGGAAATGGTCATGAATCCATCAAAACTATCAATTAAGACGCTGGCCAGAATCAGGCAATTCACTAAGTCAATCACCTACAACAAGAACACTGTTTTGCAACCGTTCTGGGCTATAATATTTTCCATGGAAATGATCCAACTTCGATTTATTTTTATAGCTGCAATACGGACATGACAACAGGTGACACTTAACACTCTACAAATCTATATCAAATGATTTAAAAATAGCGCAACAAAGACGAAAATCTCAGCGTTCTAGAATTTGCTACCCGGCCCGAGTCCATTGATGGTATAACCTACAGCACAGTCGTTTTGAAAGTAGTCCTAAGATAAACCCAAGGAGGTGGGATACAAACATATCAATTACCGTCGCTCCACATGTGATAGAAACTTAAGTTTATTTAAGCATATTTCGGAATATACATCAAGTAATTGCAATAACGCCCCGGTATGAAACATAAACATCATACTCAGCTGCAAGCCAGTCCCGGTTTGAAATACAATCGTGATGTTTGCATTTTGAGCTCATTCTAAGTCTATTATAATTAAGTTGCCATATTTCTGGCTAAAATTCCAATGAAAGACTTTAATTTCACTTGAAGTTATGAAAAGGAACAATCTTGGTTATGTACATCCTGCGTACCTTCATGATAAACGTTCTTTTTGCATGAAGGACCACCAAAGGGGAACTGGCCGGAGGTGGTAATCGGTAACAACACCACAAGAGGTACAGATAAGCAGTTAAACGCTGAAAATTACGCAATTTTTGCTTACGCTATACATTGTATTGGGGTTTCAGCGGAATAACATCGTGATTCTTGTAAAGGAAAGTAACATTACATAACTCATATCTGTTAAAATGTACACATACGTAATCCGAACTGACTCTGAAACGCTGTAGAGTGGTTGAAGGATTCACACATGCGTTTCCTTTGTGGACAACTCGGTACTCATCGTAGGAAGCTGTTGTCAACTGGGGAAAGACTGAATGTTGTTTCGAACCGCCGACCTGGGGGAAGGGGTCTAAGGGGAGGGGAAAATCTTTTAGGGTCCTTAGATGCAATTTGGTGCAAAATATTGGGTAAAGCTTTAGGACAAGTATCGCAAAATCTGGACATTTTTTAAAGAGGGAACAAATAACAGGTTTTCGTCGTTGAATTAATGCAGGGCGGAAGCATACTTCCCATACCACATTTTGACTGGGGGCTTATGCCCCCCCCCCCATTCTACCTACGCCTATGACTGCTACAAACTACTGTTAAAAGGTACCAAGCAGTCGCCACAAATTAAGAAACGTATAAGACAAGTCTTACATACCCCCTCATACTTTTCCCACAAATATCGGTTGCAATGTTTCCAAACACAAATATTGAATATTATAGGTAAACCAAGGGGTTATTCTGTAGGGTAATGAACTGTTAAGAATCAAACATATCTCCACATACTTACTAAAAACCATACATGAATCATGCTACCAGGATATGCATATTAAAGTTAGGGTGACTACATTTTGACTCGCTTCAATTTAACAGTTTAAGTTTACTCTTAACACTTCTCGGTTAAATTTTACCAGGGTCGCTGTAACCGCCTATTATGACATGTCCTGATTAAAATAACCATGAAATAATCGTCAAAGGAAACATTTTTCTTTGTTTCGTGTTTTCCTGTTTACTGCATGGTTAAATAGAGAACTGGCTACTAAGTTTTGTAAAATATATCATTTTCTGGTTTAATTCAAAGGGACCCAGCTTTTTGCGTTATTTGCAATATTGCTTTGTCAACCCTCTAACAATGATATTTCTACATCCTGCTGTTTCGAAAGCGAAGCAACCTGCTAAGGCCCAACGGCTACAATTCGAATAACAGTAACTATAACTTCGTGTATAGTATACCAGGGGTATGATAAGACGCCCTTAGTTTACTAACTGTAGTTCAATACAGACAGTTTCTTCATAGGCGTACGGGAAGACATTTCACAGGGGGGCGGAGGGTGTTTGCCCTGAAAATTTTGCAAGTTGCCCTGATTTTCCCCTCTTCTTTTACCACGATAGCACTCAGGACGGTATGGATGAGTCCCCCCCCCCCTCCCACAAACTATAAAGAAAGATATTATTTCGGGAGTTTGGTTTATTCTTGTATTGGAACCAGTGAAGCAGAACCTTGGTAGGTGCCCTGCTGTGTACGCTGAGTATCGCTTAGGATAAACTTAAATTTTCTACTTCATATATTCAACATTATGCTTTGTGCAACTAATAAGCATTTTACCCTGTTGGCAAATGCTGCTGCCCTCCGCACTGCCCACCGCACTGCCCCCTTGCCCTGAAAATACAAGTGCCAGTGCCATGAAATAAACATTTTCCCTGCTCTGGGAGGGCTGCAACCCCCAGACCCCCCGCCTCTTACGCCTGTGAGTGTCTTAGTTATAATTTTCAGTTGTTTGTTCGTATTTTACGAACATTTTGTACATGCTGTAGAAGGCGTTTGTTATCGTCTGACGTAACGTGATAAAATGATGTGACTGGTGGATTTCAAATCGGGGTGACGAAGGTGTGGTTTTGCATCCATAATTGTTTGTGTGAACAAATTTGTTAGTTGTTACAGAAAGGTTAATTACTCTTTAATTAGTGCTCACCGGCTAGAATTTTTTTTCAATTACCTCTCTTTCATCGAACCGGACCTGATCGTATTCAAAGTGGATAGATTAAATAAAAAGCCTGAAAAACACAATATTTCCCTTTAAAGATCTGGTGACATGAAAACGACATAGGTGGACATTTGATGTAAAAAGCATCAAAAACTTAAAAACATAGCCACAACATCCATCAAAATCAATCAAATATCGACCATTTTACATTGTAATTTTTATTTCCACTAATATCATGAATAAATGAGTTAAATAATGCAATGATGTCAACATAAAAACTCGCAAAATATGTGTAATGGTATCCCTCATTTTTCAACCTCCATTTCAAGGACAGTTATAACGTTGGTATGTGCCCTGAAGGATTTTTGAAATTAAATTGTCCCCTGAAACTATCATATCACCCACCAGACTATAACCCAGGGGTGCCCAAGCTTTTTTGACCCAAGATCTACTTTTCAAGTAGCCACCCTCCCGAGATCTACAAAACAAAGGTAAATGGGAAAATGTTTGTTCTGTCAAATCACTGAAGCCATTGATGATCGCAAAAGTCGCTTGCTGTTATACATGCTTACTTTTGGAAGGCTATACAGCCCGGCAAATGTAAACATTATAGTAAAATGCGATAAATAATTGCATCCGAAGCTAGATGTATGTCTGATCAGTTAGTGTTCGACTAGATTTATCACAGCAGAAATAGTGCATAGGAGAACGGAGCAATATTTCTGGGGAGGGGACAAAGTCAATTTTATCCAGAGTTCGAAGTTTGAGCCAGGTTGCCGTATCGGTTGAATAGGCCTAGTTGATCGAAAACTGTGGTGAGACTTCTGACAGAAGTCAGAAGTGAGATTGTGACGAATCTCGGTTCTGATGTAGAGTTGGTCCTTTCTAATTTCGAATAAAATTTATTTCGGAAGGTGCTGAGATTAGGAATGGTGCTATCATTTCGTAGTTTTCAAGCATGTTTGTGTTGGAAATTTTTGTTAAATTATTTTAAAGGTCGGTCT
Source organism: Holothuria leucospilota (assembly GCA_029531755.1). NCBI lineage: Eukaryota > Metazoa > Echinodermata > Holothuroidea > Aspidochirotida > Holothuriidae > Holothuria > Holothuria leucospilota. The sequence continues at coordinate 29,345,937 of CM055962.1, read as the reverse complement.
ACAAGGTTACACATTTGTCCATGATCATTGTCATACAAATGCTTGAACACTTGTAGGGAAGATGAAACATGCAGCTAAGAGGTTGAAGACCTTTGTACATGCCCCTCATATTATAGGGCGTAGGGGGGGGGGGGGACTTCAGTGCAACAAAACTTCCCCTTTTAGCAAGGAATCACTAAGCCTTTGGGCTTTCTGGTTAATTTACTGTACTTGAAAATTTTTTATGTAAACCATCTGTATGATATGCTACTTTGTCAAATGGCAGGAGTCGGAAATCAGAATGAGTGAAATCAGAATGGACTCGAAATCGGAGTATACTGGGCTCGGAATTGGCCCGGAATGGTGACAACTGGAATCGGAATTGGCTAGAATTCCTGTTAGGTGAACTATGATGGTACCCTACTATGTTTACAGATTTTAATAAATTCGGAAAACCTCATTTTCTCCAGAACAGTGTTTTGTTAATTTGCTGCAAGGTGCTACGTCCAGTGCTTTACCACGGGAGTGATTTTCGCCAAGGACTCATTTTTTTACTGACGGAATTAATTTCATCTACGCAATCAAGGACGTAGGCTGCCATATTTCCAAAAACGTATTACTTGGTAAATATTGCTTGGCCCATGCAGGTGGTATATCATTTTCTAATGACGTCTACATTTCGTACAACTTGTAAAAACTGTAACAGCTTCGAAGTAGAGGAGATTAGTGTGAAATGGAGGAAGGGGGATAATGGGCCCTTGAGGCAAACGTTACTATGTAAAAATATGAAAGTCAACGGGAGCATCTCCAAAAATTGTGTGGGGAATATATCCCTCTATTCCCCCAGAATTAACGCCTTTGGTAGCTAGGCCTCGAAAAGTTGCTGTAACGTTGCAGTTCGGCTAAAAGTTCTGAAGGCATACCCAGTCAGTGTTAACTTTAATACAGTAGAAGTAGGGCACAGGAGAACGCAAAGGGGCAAAAGTCATGTTTGAACCGAGTTGCGAGAATGTTTTAAATTTCCGCTCCATTTTTTAAAATGAAATTTATATACTTGATCAAAGTGTTTCAGACACTTCTGACTGACATTTTTGAATAGGCGATGGATTACTGTGCTCAGTTAGGGGCCTTCTCCTTCCCCTTCGAAAAGATGGTTTTGGAAGGTGCTAAGATCCAAACAAGTGCTATCATTTCATAGTTTTAAGAGTGGAGCTGACTTGAAAGTTGAGTGTACCTTGTATTCGAGAGTCCCCGGATCAAGTCCAGGTGGTACCTCCTGGAAATTTTCTAGGGGCTCAGAAACTGCTTGCTTGTCATAGGTATTCGCCGCGATGCGGTGCCTGGTTGTAAGACTCAGAAAGTTATCCGATCCAGGCCGTCACTGAGTCGGTTCGACTGTCGAGCAGTGGTGCCGAGAAGTACGGTGTAGAGTATGGGTATGCGTACAATCCGTCCGTAGCATGGGGATGCTAAATGGAGGTTACGGGATCAGAATTGGGAGAGATTAGAACACTTTTGCGTCGTTACACTCTGAACTTCGCTGGTGTTCATCCACGATCAAATAGGTGTAGGTTCCTCTTTGAGCTCAAGTGTCCTGTTCAAGAAATGTTAAACTTTAATTTTGGCTATGTGTATAATTTAGGCTGTCTCGTTTTATCCAAATGGACCAAGCCGCTTTTCTTGTTTCCTCTTACGCCAGTGGAGTTACAATTGCCTGTTATGATTGTATTTATTGTTAGAGATATATTATAACGCATGACTGCCAGTTTGAGTGGTTTCTGAAGAGCTTTTAAAGCTATATGGAACATCACTAAAATACAAGAAAATAAATACTTACTGTACAATACGACGTGGACCATTGAAATTGCGGATGGGTCGTCGGAACCTCCCTGAATACAGACCTGATTTTGACCCCCCCCCCCCCAAAAAAAAACCGAATTTCTTAGAGCCACCCATAGTAATTTGGCTGTAAAAGTTGCTCTTGGCACTGAAAACTTTCCATTTGGCAGTGAATATGGGGTGAATAGTAGACAAATACACCAAATTTAACACATATATCAGTATTATCTTGACCTTTTTCCAGATAAGCAGTTTTTTTGGTGACGCTTCTTTCAAATTGTTAGTGAAACACAATCTAGAATTGTTTAGGAGCAAGAATTTGGCATTTTTAAATTGCGAGTCGGGCTGTCAGAGTTTGCAATGCTGAAACTTCAGGGTCAACTCAGTTGGTGTGGAGATTTGCGTGGGCTATCTGTATCAGAAACAAATGACCTGTTCATTTTTAATACAAACAGGTGAAATACGCCTGCTACGTACTGAAGGCCGTATTAGCCCTGTCATATGTTAGTCGTTTTTCAAATCATTTTTTCTCAGTCCGAACGGCCAGGGCAAAGCGTTCAAGTCCGACAGCCAAATGACTTCTCCAATCAGTGGGGCGCTAGGCTGGCCCTGTAAGAGTTCTCAGTCCAATCATGGAGCTACTACCTCGGAGGTGGTAGCTCCATGGTCCAGCCGAATTTCGAACAAAAGTGTAAATTACCCCAAAAGGTGCAAAAGTATTCCTTCTGATTGCTGACTTCTCCCACATGTGCTGCGTACGGGCAAGATGTAGCCCGAGTTCCTCCCACATGGAACCCATAGAACTACTCGATCAGCATTGAGAGTGCCCACTTACAGCTTAGGTCCCCCTGTGTAACCCATATGGGTCAACCGGCACCATTAACCCATGTAATTACCCGAATTGCGTCTATTGTTCCCCACAAGGCACCCACATGCATGTGGGTGCCCACAAATATCCCACACAGTGGCCCAGGTTTCCCCTTTATGGAACCTACAAGTTGGCCAGCCCACTTCATGCCCACATGCAGTAGCAAGTTTTGCGCTTTTAGTACTCCCCTTATGGACCAGCTCATGCCTTGTCCACATGACTGTTCCTAGGTGCCCCAAGTTTTCCCTCATTCCATACTGATATGGGCCAACCCATTGTACAACCAGTATAGCTTAACGCATTTTGGCCTAATATAGAATATGCATGTGTCCGCCCATGTCAAGAGAAAATCCACATTGGGCCCAAACTCGCTTGCTACATGGGTGGGGTGGGCTTACTTAGTACGACATTATCTGTGGTTTGCCCTTCTGACAAGTGTGTTGGATCCTTCCACTTCAGAATAGAACAGAACAGAATAGAATAGAACAGAACTTTATTTGACCCAAACAAGGGAATTCAAATTACTTTCAAACAGCTCAATTCAACAAGTAAAAGTAAGAAATGAGTAAAAATAGAAACAACATCACAGGGCGTGTATACAAAATGAATGAATGAATGGTTAAGAAAGAACATAAAAACTAAGAATTTACATGAAATACCAATGATTGTATCAAAAATAGTAAAAGGGGTTATTTTCTACTAAAAGTGGTATTATAAAATTTTATTGCACGTGGAACGAAAGAGGAAGGATGTCGATTAGCTAAAGCAAGGGGAATTTAAGGGCGACATGCAGATCTAGTAATAATACAATTAGTAAGTACACATATTAAAAGGGTGGCTATCGTTCTCCATGATGTCCCCCGATTCACCCGCAACCTCACTTTTATACACAGTTTCTACATTTTGCAGTGTCTCCCCAATGATCCTTCCCGCCTCTCTGATAATTTTATCCAATCTATCAAAATCACACTTTGTAGCATTTCCACCCCAACAGACCAAACAATAACACCGAACACCAGCTATGACAGAGTTATAAAAAATGTGTAAGATTTTTGGATTAACTTTAAAATAATTGAGTTCAAGCAAGGAAGGCATTCTAGAACTAAGCCTTTTAACGGTAACGTCAATATGACTATGAAAATTCAGTTTGTCATCATGCAATAGTTACTCCTAAATACTTATACGTTTGCACATGTTCAATTTCAGAACCTTTGATAGTTAAAGGATTATAACCAGGAGTATTTTTACGAAAATCAATTATCACCTCCTTAGATTTTGACACATCAAGTTCTAAAAAGTTACAGTCACAGTACTCAACAAATGAACTCAATTAATTTTCATACAAAGTAGAATTGTCCTTAGAGATTAGGCCTATCATAACAGCGTTATCTGCAAACTTAAGAAAAGGGCAAAATGGTTCAGTTGATACGCAATCGTGAGTGTTGCCTACGTAGCAGACTGTACGGCATTGTGAAGCCTAAAAGGGGTACTGAACAAACCGAGTCCGCCCCGCGGGGTATTGTGAGTGTGAAGAGTGAACAAGAAGGCGGCAAGAACGGTTCCTTGAGGGGCCCCTGTATTTGATGTAACCATTGCCGAAGTGTTACCAGATGAGGTGATCTTGACATACTGTGAACGATTGCTCAGATACTCAAGTATCCATGAAATACATTATGCGGAACTGATTGACTGTCATAAAGTTTTTAATTAGTAAATGGGGTTGTATAGTATTAAATGCTGATGAAATGTGAAAAAACATCACCCTGGCACTATTACCATTTCTTGTTTTCTCAAGGTGTGAATAAAGTTTTTCTAACGCCAATAAAAGAGCATCATTACAGTTTCTGCTTCTTTGGAAGGGTGGGGGTACGAGTAAGGAAAATTTTGCCCGACGTTACCTCTGTTTTACTATTGATCGGGAAAGATGACTTCGTGCGGCATGTTAACCAAACCTTCTCTCGCAAAGTACTGTTTAATGGATGTGAGCGGCGGGAAAGAGGAGAGTAAATGAGAGAAAGATCAAACAGACTGGTCTGAAGTGCAGAGGTTGAGAAGATTAATATCCAACAAGTTTTATCAACTTGTCGGATCAAAAATTCAAATTTCTATTATGTTCGAGTGGAAATATATAGATAGGTTAGCATCCATTTAAATGTATATATTTACTTTCTCATATCATCTTACTATGGAAATATTAAATATGAAGCAATGGAAGCGCAAAAGTGTCCGATCATGAATACAAGCCAGTATACTTACAACACATAAGTCAGAAAAGGATATCGCTGAAATTTTCTAGCGTTCAAAGCTCAGAGTAGCTTTATCTCGGTTGAAATCCAACTTGATCCTGCTAAAGCTAGGCCTCGCCTACTAAGACTAGACTCAGCCATATTTTCAGGGTAATTCATTTCACAATACTTCATTGGGGCTCTGTGATTAACCCATTTTGTTCGTTTGTTGTCATAGTGTGGATTGCCAACAGATCATAAAGTAAAAATCTGATGCCAAAATCGCATAGGAGGATATATTCCATAGGCCACAAGCAGGGAAAAGGAGCACATATAGGTGGAACTGCGAGACGACTTTGGTATACCACCTACTTACATGCAGTGTTCAAAGGGTGGCAAACGTCATTTTGTACCTGCGTGTGTGGAAATAAAAAAGATGAAACTGTTTTGGACGCCTTTATCAAAATACTATGCAAATTATGACTTTCTCTTCTTTACGCAGGAAAGATTAAGTTTATACTTCAACGTTTTTCATGAAAAGATGGTCAATTGTACTACAGTATCGCCTGGTTAACCCAGAACAAGTACACATAGGCCACCCAGTTAAGACAATTTTTGCTTTGAAGCATAACAGATTTGTCCAACTGGGTGCATAGGCCTATAGATACTTAACAAGGTCACCAAAAGAATATTTGAACTCAGCACTTTGGTCTCCTCTTAAAAATATTCACTCAATCGTTGCGACATTATTCTTTGCTGGATAATATCCTTTAACATCTCGCAAGAAATTTTCAGCGAATTAATTTTATCCCGAGCATATTTCGTCTGCGAACACGTGACTGAGTTTTTGGAGAGTCGGCAGGCCAACCCCTTCTTAAACCGGAATGGTGACCACTGGAATCGGAATTGACTCGAAATCGTGTTAAGTGGACCCGGATAGTGCCCTACTATTTTTATAGATTTAAATAAATTCGGAAAACCTCATTTTCTCCAGAACAGTGATTTGTAAATTTGCTGCAAGGTGCAGTGCTTTACCACGGGAGTGAGTGTCGCCAAGGAATCATATTTTTTCTGACGGAATTAAATTCATCTGCGCGATCAAGGACGTAGACTGACATATTTCCGTAAAAGTATTACTTGGTTAATATTGCTTGGCCCAGGTGGCACTTCATTTCAGGGGCAGATTGACAATGAACTGGGCCCCCGGGGGAAATGGGTATGGGGCGCTCCTCCTTCCCAACCTGAACCAACTTTCCCTCACCTCACCCTGGATTTCCGAATTTTCCGATTTTCATTAAAATTTCCGAATGACGGTGTAATCCCCCTATCTGCATGGGCCCTCGGGCAGTGCCCGGTTGCCCGACTGGTCAGTCCGCCCCTGCTTCATTTTCTAATGACGGCTACATTTCGTTCTTTTTGAACGATGCAGCTATGCAATAAACAACAGGAAATTTGTGTGAAAAGTGGGGAGCGGGAGTTAATTAATGGGTCCTTGTGGTAAAAGTTACTGTGTGAAAATATGAAAGTCAATGGGAGCATCTCCAAAAAGCGTGTGGGGGGATATATCCCCCTATCCCCCAGGATTTCCGTCTATGATAACTAGGCCTCGAAAAGTTGCTGTAACTTTGCAAAGTTTACACCTAAGCATGTCGTGAATGTACGTTTGTATTTGCGCCTGTTGCGGGGATTTAAAACACGCAGTAAATATAAAAGTAGAGTCTTTTTTAGAAAGAATGCCATGTCATTTTCTGTGCGTCAGTTCTGTTTTTACATCCTCACGTGAGAGTCACCGATTTATGGGACACGAGAGGGGCATCCGCCACCCCTATTTGTGCCTAAAAGGAAAAAAAAAGAATAAAAGAAAAGGGACTGATAAATGGAAATGATACACCACTTGGCAAAAGCCCCCCCCCCCCCGGCCAAACTTTAAAAAAAAAACAACTGTGCAAGGTCGCTACATTAGATTTTTGACACGTACTAGTACCATAACATTCATATAACATGCCAAAGTCTGGTATAATTTTGCTGTAAAAGTTGCTCTTGGTACTGAAACCTTTCCATTTGACAGTGAGTATATAAGGTCGCATTAGCCCTGTCATATGTTAGTCGTTTTCCAAATCATTTTAACACAGTCCGAACGGTTAGGGTTAAGTGTCCAGGTCAGACAACCAAATGACTCCTTCAATCAGTGGGACGATAGGCCGGCCCTGTAGGGGGGCGTTTTCAGTCCAATCATGGACCTACCACCTCGGAGGTGGTAGCTCCATGGTCCAGTCGACAGTTTCGAACAAAAGTGTAAATTACCCCAAAAGTGGCAAAAGTATACCTTCTGATGGCTGACTTCTCCCACATGTGCTGCATACGGGCCAGATATAGTCCGAATTCCTCCCACATGGAACCCATGGACCTACTCGACCAGAATTGAGAGTGGCCAAATACAGCTTAGGTCCCCCACCATGTAACCCAGATGGGCCAACCGGCACCAATAACCCATGTAATTACCTGAATGGCGTCTATGTTTTCTCCACATGCATGTGGGTGCCCACAAATATTCCACACAGTGGCCCAGGTTTCCCCTTTATGGAACCCACAAGGCCAGTCCACTTCATGCCCACATGCAGTAGCCAGTTTACTTTGCCTTTTTAGTACCGTACTCCCCATGTGGATCAGCCCATGCCTTGTCCACATGATTGTGCCCAGATGCCCCCAAGTTTTCCCCCATTCCATACTGATATGGGCCAACCATGTACAAACTAGTATTGCTTAACGCATGTTGGCCTTATGTAGGGTATGTATGAGTCGGCCCATGCCAAGAGGAAGTCCACATTGGACCCAAACTGGCTTGCTACGTGGGTGGGTACTTAGTGCGACATTATCTGTGGTTTTCCCTTCTCACAAGTGTGTTGCATCCTTCCACTTTGGAAGGGTGGGCGTACGAGTAAGAAAAATTTTGCCCGACGTTACCTCCTGTTTTACTATTGATCGGGAAAAATTACTTCGTGCGGCATGTTGTCCGAACCTTCCCTCGTAAAGTACTGTCTGTAATTGATGTGAGGGGCGGGAAAGAGGAGAGTAAATGGGCGAAAGATGAGACAGACTGGTGTGAAATGCAGAGAAAGATTGAGAAGATCGCTATCTAACAAGTTTTATCAACTTGCATACTTTTTTCCAAGACCCCTCGACTCTCTGGCGAAGAGGCAATTGGCGGAATCAAACGTTACTTCCGAAGGAGCTCTGCTCCCCAAGGCAGCTACGTCCCCGAAAGGACAACAAACTTAACTGACCAACCTCTCGACCCTCAGATTTCTACATCAAGGTCTGTCATACATCGTGCTTTGTACGTGCTTGGAAAAGGGACACGACCAAACGCAAAGTACAAAACAAAACCAGGACCAGACGTGAACACGAAGGCAAATTACCGTATTTACTTTTTCAAAAGTCCCCTCGACTCTCTGGCGAAGAGCCAAGGGGCGAAACCAAACATTACTCCGGAAAGGAGTTCTGCACCCCAAAGGAGCTACGGTCGTCAAGAGACAACAAACTTGACTGACCAACATTTCGACCCTCAGACCTCTACATCATGGGTCTGTCATTCGTGGTCCCGTTCTTGACTGGCTGAAAAGAACAGATACTACACATGATCATAGCCAAAAAGAGAAGCGATTTATATTACTTTTTCAAATTTCCTTCACGGTCGAGTGAAAACATGTAGATAGGGTAGCACCCACTTAAATATATTTGCACTTTCTCATATTAGTTTACTATGGAATTATTTAACATGAAACAATGAAAACGCAGAAGTGTGCGATAATGAATACAAGCCGGTATACTTACTACACATAAGTCAGAAAAGGATATCGCTGAAAGTCTCTAGAGTTCAAACGTCAGAGAAGCTTTATCTCGGTAGAAATCCAGCTTGATACTGCTAAAGCTATGCCTCGCCTACTAAGACTAGACTCAGCCGTTGAACTTCAAGGCCAATTTGGTGTACACCTACTTTCACTCATTGTTCAAACACCCATTGTCCAAAGGGTGTCAAACGTCCTTTTTTACCTGCGTGGGTGGAAAATGAAAAAAATATTTACAAGTGCTTTAGACGGTCTTTATTAAAATACTATGCAAATTATGACTTTCTCTTTTTCCGAAGGAAAGGGTTTATGCTTCAACGTGTTTCAAGCAAATTTGGTCAATTGTACTATAGTATCGCCTGGTTAACCCAGAACAAGTACACATATAGAAGTATAGGCTATTAGGTTAAGGTTTGCATAATTTTTGCCTGACTAGTAAGAAAGCCTTAGCCTTGTGAACTCGACGTGTTGATGGAGGTGGCAGAATTCTTTGTATCGCATTCAGTATATTAAAATCACCTTTCTGTGGTTCTCATTCCCCCACATTATAACTCGTGGTGTATTCCCAAGGCCAAAGTCTGCAGCACCCCACTCCTTCATTAGGAGGGGTGGGGCAAAATTACTTTCCCCCAGGCACATATCCCGGAGGGGTTCGGACGATCCCCCGGCAATATCTCGGTTTCTATATTGCTTTTTTAAGCGCAGGTCACACTAGAGCGATTTAAGATACGACTTACGGTCCGATTTTTGTAAGTTTTAGTTAAAATCTTCTCCATCCCTGGTCGGAAAGAGCCAAAAATTTGCCAACCTGTGTAAATATATGATTTGCATCAGAGAACTACGAAAATGAAATGTAAACTAATTATTTCGTGACGTCACATCGGCAGACGGCGTTTATCAGATACGCGTGCAAAAGTCGGATTGATTATAGAACAAATACAACTCTCTGTTGAACGGTATAAATTATATAATAGATATGATAGATCTCGATATATCGTGACCATTCTTATAACAATGTCTGCATAATAAACTATTTGTCCGATTTAGAAAAATTCGGATCGGATTTCGGATTGAAAAACGCTGTAGTGTGACCCGCCCTTAAGCCCTGTTACACACTCTAATAACATTTCTAATAAATTTCCTATGAAATCCTGGTTAAACTAACGCGAATTCTAGTTAAAGTAACCAGGATTTGAGTTAGTTTAACCAGGATTTTGTGGAAAATTTAACCAGGATTGTGTTGGAGTAAATAGAACACCGATCCTGGTTAAATTTAACCCCGGTGATTTAAGAGTGCACGATCAAACATTTGGTCAAAAACGTCATCGTACATTTTTATGACGACGCTGATGAACAAAAGTATGATCGTATGGACTGCTTTCCCAACAAGTTTGAACAACTTCCAACATGTATGAAGGTGTTCAAACGTTAGCTGCATGTTTCAGCTTCCCAACAAGTGTTCATATAGCTGCACACTGCCACGATCCTAGGACCCCCTTTCCGAATCCACTACTAATATCAGACACAGTTACTTCCGATATGGTCACGATTACTGTCGGGTCGCAAGCGGGACCGACAGTTGGGTCGAGGACAAAATTTGGCACACACTTCAACGACCCGTCTGTCACGCTACTGGTTTTCACTGTTGTGTCGCAGTAGGGTCGAAGCTGGATCGGTGCAGTATATGCGCTGGTTTCCACTTATTCAAATCGTAAAGTCGGAGCGCGTTCGTGCTTTCTGTAAACACTTGAACGTGCGTACGCTTTGTGTTGCAAGGGAAGCTTGCTTTAAGACTCCTCTGAATGCAGTAACTAAAAACGTTATGAAAATGTCTTTTAGACTTTTTCAGCGCGATAGGCGAGCACCGATCAAATAGGGCAATTGTCAAATTATTACCGTAATTCAAGAAGTACAGAGCTTGCTTTGGATTATTACAAAGCCTCCGTGCAACCTTCGTAATTGTCCTTCCTAAACGTATACATAGACCCATACGTAAACGTATATGGAAATGTAAACTTGTTTGTTTATGCATTGTTAGTAACGAAATATGCTCTTTAATGGAGCTGAAGAAGCACAAATCTTCCTTTTTTCCTAGTCGCAAGTAGCATGTGCTTTCAGAAGTCAGTATCCAATCTTTTACCATGCAGTTTTATATCAAACAGCGCCTTTATTTAAGCAGGCAGCTGTCTCTCACAGCTCCTTAATTCGAGTAGTTAACAGAGGATAAAAGAAAAAACAAGAATAGGCTATATTTTTTGCCTATGTCAGTCTAAGAGTCTCAGTAATCACCAGTTATAATGTAATAGATGCTCGAGAAGCGCCCCGAAAAATTGGCCTTCCATGGTTCCTAGAGATACGTACTACGGCTGTTGACAAAAATTGAGAGGAGATGAAAGGCACTCCGTCCCCCTCAACCAAAATACTATTATTGTCACCTACCACGCCACTCTGGAGTGAATAGTGTGCGCGCGGAGAGCCTCGCAAAAATCGTTTCGTTTACTTTTAAGTCATCGGAAAGTCTAATATTCACAAAAATAAAAGCAATCATTATGACCATTATGATTTTTCCCAAAATATCATAAATATTCTGTCCCCTCCAACTAAAATATTGGAGGGGACGATAAAGGTCTCACACTCACAGTATTAGCAAATATTATGGTCCACTAAATATTAGGGGGCAAAAGGTGGTCCGAGCTCCCTCATCCAAATTATTGAGGGACCATGCCTCCTTTCCCCCACGATCGCCGCCCTTGAAAGGAGGTACACGAACGGAGGGATTAGGTGCCCTCCCGTTGTATTAAGAAAATTCCCTCCCTGATGCAACAGAATGTAGCCTAATGTGTTGAATAGCGTGATATTTTTTAACTGAAGCGATCAACTCAGCTGCTCCAATCAGGGAGGTGTTACCTTGACAGGAGATCCAACTAAAAAGTAATTTATTCTAATCCTGTTTGATCCAATTAAGATAGAGGAGATAATCATTTAATGACAGATCATAGGAATTCAGAACCTTCAGTTCTTTTGTCTAATACTTACAATTAGTACTACTTCCTGTCCCAGTCAACCTTTGTTAACGACTCTACTACGCTGACAATAAGATTATCAGGAACAATGGTGTGATGTCTAGCAAGTTACCGACAGCCTAGTGAGCACCAATGTTTTAAAATTCAAAACGACTGTTTGTCGTTACTAAGCCTAAAGATCCTTGTGGTGAAAACACTGCTTATACTATTTGCAAATGCAAAAAAGAGGTATAAGGCTATAAGTTACTGTTTATTTTTCATCAATTTGCGCATTATTTCGCAACTTGAAGGTGATGTATTCGTGTTCAAAATGTAACAGGGGATGACAATGGAGTATTTTTGAGAGTGGCACAATGCGCCATAAAGGCGCAAATTAATTTGCAACTTGAACGACTGGCAATGTAAAATAAATGGGCAAATATTCATGTGCCGCTTTTCAAGATTTAGCAGACGACGTGACCCTTTGTGTTTAGTTTCTTAAGTACCTTTAAGCCTATTATATATGGAAGATTACTACAAAGAAGGAATTGCAGTCGGCAACTAGCACAGTTCAAAGAAAGGATTGAAGATGTGTCTCCTGTCAAGGTAACACCTCCCTGCTCCAATACTAAGCGGTACGAGTAACAGCTAGCGTTTGCTGTTACTACTGACTAAATACTCTGTAACTAAAGGCTACATAAAGGCCAACGAATTCAGTATACAACTTACCTGATAGAGGTTCCTACTTCCAACGATTAGTTTAACAAAAGGGACGATTTAATGTCCTTATTGACTCTATCTACAACAAACCTATTCATACGGTCCAGGCCGAAATGTAAACTTTTTGGGGTTTGCATTTTTTTTTTTTTTTTTTGCTATATTTGCAGAAACTTTAATATGATGTAGAGTAGACATCAGACAATCAGAAAATTGTGTGCTCTATTTTTTCTTGTACAATGGGGTAGCCAGCCACCTCCAAATGGCCACCATTTTGATCATTTTGGCTGATTTAGTTCAGGAAAGGCTCCTTTGCTCCACCATTTGAGGTCTAAAACTTTTTTAAGAGTAAAAAGTTGTAAAATTAACACAGTCTCCCACAATATACAAAAAATTTTTCCCAACATATTGGTGCATTTTTTTTTTTTTTTTTGGTAGTGACCTGTCGAATGTGACCCTTTTCGCCGAAAGACGGCAATTGCGGCACTTTAGCACCTGGGGCCAATTCTGAGTACCAGATTCTCTTAAATAATGCATTCCTACGACCTTACCTTTTGTTTCTGAGTAGCCACATAACCAGGTAATACGTTGGGCAAATTTGGACTCCCACATTTAAACCTATACATGTAATGAGTGGTACTGGAAAGTTGGCAATTTCTTTGTTTTTCGTTGAAAAGTTTGGCATCTGGGATCATTTTTTATACTCAGTATTTCCTTCAATTGAATAACCAGAGTTTCTGACCTCTCTGGTATTCATATTTTTAAAGGAAAACTGAAAAAATAGCAACGTTTGGGTTTTTAAAATTTCATACCCATGCTCATTTGACGGTCAAAATTCTTACTGTGTATTACTAAGGCAGTAAGGCGCCCACTCCATAAAGATGGAAACATGATCTTGTACGATACTTCACTAGGGATATTATGGTTCAAAAGTGCCCCTATGCATATTTTTAAAGAAAACTGAAGAAATCGCAATATTTGGGTTTCCTTAATTTCATCCCAGTACTGATCTGCGAGTTAAAATTCTTTTTGTGTACTACTGATGCACTAGGATACAGATTTAGGGAAATAAGAGCATCTTGTGTGGTGCTTACGTATAAATTATGGCTCAAAAGTACCCCTAATCCCATATTTTTCAAGGAAAACTGAAGAAATCGCAATATTTGGGTTTTCGTTATTTCATGACCATTCTCATTTGAGGGTCAAAATTCTCTCTAGTATGTACTAACTAAGGCACTAGACTGCCAGCTCTAGTGCCAGTACTCCATGAAGATGAAAGCATCTTGTGTGATACTTACAGAGATGCTACGGTTCAAAAGTGCCCCATAAACCCGTAATATCAAGGAAAACAGAAATAGCAATATATGGATTTCCGTAAATTCATGCTCATTCTGATTTGCGACTCGAAATTCTTTCTGTGTACTGTTGAAGCGGCATGAGGTTGGATATTCCATGAAGATGGGAGCATCTTGTGGCACACTATCAGAGATATTACTGCTCAAAATGCCCTTAAACCCATATTTTTCACTAAAAATGAAAACATTTCAATATTTGGATTTCCCTTTTTCAATATTCCGTTATCATTTGCAAGTGTATTTTTTTCTGTGTACTACTGAGGTACTTAAACACCAATTTCGCGAAGATGGAACATCTCGTATGGCTCTAAAAGAGACCGTCATTGCACAAACTTGTCTTGCAGCGCCAAAACCTGTGTTTGGTAACGAAAATAAAACTATTGATGCTTTAGCTGTTTATAGCGGCTATACTAATGGAAGATGTGCCTACTTTTTCAATTGAAGGAAATATTGGGTATTAAAATGATCCCAGATGCCAAAATTTGCAACGAAAAACAAAGAAATTGCGAATTTTCAGTACTACTCATTTCATGTAGATTTGAGTTTGGGATTCCACATTTTCCCCACGTCTTACCTGGTTATCGGGCTACCCATAAACAAAAGGTTAGGTCGTGGGGATACATAATTTATGAGAATCTGGTACTCAAAATTGGTCCCGGGCGCTAAAATTGCCAAGGCAAAACTGCCGTTTTTCGGAGAAAAGGGCCACATTCGACAGGTCACTACTCACTACAAGAAACTGAAAACGGATCAATATTTTAAAAAAATTTGTTTATTGTGGGAGGCTCTGTTAATTATTCCACTTTTACTCCTAAAAAAGTTATAGACCCCAAATGGTGGAGCAAAAGAGCCTGTCTTGAGCTAAATCAGTCAAAGTGGTGAAAATGGGCCATTTTGAAGTGGCCGGCTACCCCCTTGCATGATAAAAAAATGGAGCACATAGGCCTACTTTTCTAATTGTCTGATGTCTACTCTACATTATATCAAACTTTGGCAAATATAGCAAAAAAATGCACCAAACCAAAATTTACCTGACTGCAATACTGCAAGTCTCAGAAATCCTATCCAAAATACACACTGACCGCAAGTCTCAACACAGAGCCCTGTACCACACGTCGGTGCTGAATCTAATTTTTAAGTCCCCTCGACTCTCTGCGAAGAGCCGAGGGGCGAAACCAAACATTACACCCGACGGCCGGAGTTCTGCTCCCCCAAAGGAGCTACATTCCCTGGAAGGGCACAAAGACTTAACGTGATCAACTTCTTGACCTTCAGATCTCTACACATCAGTGCTGTTAAATTCTCACTGACCAGAGGAATACACCAACCGCAATCATACACTGAAGTAAGCAAATGCCCACAGCCTCACTTAAGACCCGCTAAACTAGAAAGTACTTTCAGCACTCGGTGACTGCACGACCAAGGAGTGTCCTAGTGGACTAACCACTGAACCAAAACAACTTTTCTTTGATTTTTGACTAATTAACTACCACGCCTGGGTAAACCATAGAAATGCAAGTTCTACACTTCAGTGGTCAGAGGGATGCACCCTTTCAAGCACAATCATACACTTAAGTAATCAACTGCCCACAGCCTCAGGTAAGACCCCGCTGAAAGCAAGCACGTGCCCTAGTGGACTGACCACTGAACAAAACAACCTTTTTGACTGATTAATTACCATGCATGGGTAAACCATAGAAATTTGAGTTTCCATTTTTGTACTTATCACATGTAACAATAGCGTGCTTTTTTACGTGCTTAAAAACGGACTCGACCAGATTAGGCCAGGCCAAAATGCAACCTTTTGGGTGTTTGCATTTTTTTATTTTATTTTATTTTGCTACATTAGGTAAAACTTTGATATAATGTAGAGTAGACATTAGACAATTAGAAAAGTATGTGCTCCATTTTTCTTTTCACGTGCAAGGGGGTAGCCAGCCACTTCCCAAGAGCATCCATTTTGATCATTTTGGCAATTAGCTCAAGAAGGGCTCTTTTTCTCAAACAAATGGGGCCTTAAAGTTTTTTAGGAGTGCATATGGTAAAATTAATACAGTCTCCCACAATATACCAAAAGTTTTTCCCAAAATATTGATCCGTTTTTTCGTAGTGACCTGTCGAATGTGGCCCTTTTCGCCGTAAAGCGGCTATATTGTCAATTTAAGCGCCCGGGGCCAATTCTGAGTACCAGATTCTCTTGAAGTATGTATTCCTACGACCTAACCTTTTGCTTGTGGGTAGCCTGATAACCAGGTAATACGTGGGGGAAACTTTGGACTCCCACATTCAAACCTACATGAAATGAGTGGTACTGAAAATTCGCAATTTCTTTGTTTGTAGTTGGAAATTGTGGCATCTGGGATCATTTTTATGGACTCGGATACAGCCCTGGTTCCTATATCCTGCTCTATGTGCATTTCACACTTCGAACTGGACAAACGAACAACTTCACGCCGGCCAGCCTATTTTTTTTCCCAGGACGAGTCAGGCCAAATCGGTTTTTCAAAAATTTTTAAATTTGTTTCAAAATGAAGGTTAGGGTTAGAATTAAGGTTATAGGGTTACGTCGATTGAGGTTACTTGGCCAGTTGTTTCATAATCCGGCGTCAGAATTACAAAAAAGGGTCGAAAAGCTGTCATTTTGGAATTAGAGGTGTGGCCTATTTCCAAGAAGCTGACTGGTCCATTGGCCAGATTTGGCCTGACTCCTCCTGGGAAAAAACCACGTTCACGGCCAACGTACCCACACTAAAACAAATAGCTCGTCCTAGTCATCCATCGTTATCACTTGCTTACAAAATGTTGACACAAAGCAAAGCGGTGGTGAGTCCGTGACCCAGAGTCTTGTAGTTCCTAATTTAATCTACTGAATCATTATTTCGGTCACTTTATGGCTCTCGAACCATACTTATGGGCAACAAGTGGCGCTATAAAATTGGGCTGCCTAGTCTTAGAAAGGTTTGACCGGTCTCAGTCTTTCCCAAATTCACACATAATCTCAGTCATCGATCCATGTAAATGCTTTACACTGTTAAAGACATTTGTATCTTAAGAAGATTCGCAAACAGTGTCTTAACTATCATATTGATGTAGTGCTCGAGACCGGTCTCGGTCTCGAGACCGGTTTTTCCCGGTCTCGGTCTCGACACCCTGTGGTCTCGTCTCGGTCTCGGACCGTTGCTGTCTCGGGAATTTTTCCGGTCTCGCTTCGCGACCGGCAAAAAAATTGTCTTTGTTTATATTTTTCATTTTTTAAAATAAACTCAAATAATGTTTAGTTCATTTACTTTGAAAAATAACTCATTGCGAAACAAAATCATTCATCCAGAGAGTCCATACACTATATCTACTAAGGGTTGAACTTTCTTCTGTGAGCTAGTGAGTACGGTAGGTCTTTAACTTTGTTAGTGGGGACAGAGTGCATTGGACTAGCACACAGGTCAGGTTACTCAGTATAATCAGAACAGTGGCAGTCCTGCACTGTATTGCGTGTTCACTGTGTGTATGTGTGTGTGTGTCTGTTGAAATCCTCTTCTCAGTGTTTGTTCGGTGCTATCCATTTTTTAGCTCTCCGGGATTGCCTTTTGGCCTTTTTATGACCATATTTAACTCAATCTTTCTACTAATGATCATTTGGCTATAGAATGAACTACTATACCAGTTCCATATAGAAATATCTTAAGTTATCGACCAAACTTCTTTCTTAGATGGGAAAAAAGTGCAAATGCAAAACATTTGGTAATCATGATCAGACATTTATCTGGAAACTCTGAGTGCTATGAGTCTAGGCATAAATATTACACACTGTTAACTGTATATTATATGCTAGGCCTACATAGTTATCTGCAATCCTGTCCTAGACTCGAAAACAATATGTCCGGTAATTCAACTGCAAGTACTCCATCGTTATGTTTGGTCCGGAGGAAAAGTTGACACTAACTAGAGTTCTGTGACTCATTTTTTTATGGGTTGGACAAATTCACTATGCATTAGTTGGCACCAAGTTCATCAGCAATGAACACTGTAGCTCTGACCGACTCCGATTTAAAGAGAAGGGCCACTTTAGAAAAATACATGATTGTGTTAAGTTAGTAATTATGTTAAATATGTTTGGCAAATGATAATAGAAAACAGGTTTATATGTCAATGAGATAATGCACTCTTGGTCTATAGGTCGTTTGTAGAGCAAAAGGTAATAAAGTTAGGTAAAAAAAGGATTCAGAAAGTTGGACAGTTTGTTTCATTTTCCTATACAATATGTACATTATGCCTCGGTCTCGGTCTCGTAGTTGTTGGTCTCGTTCTCGGTTTCGAAGTTCTGCTCCTGGTCTCGGTCTCCTCACCCTCTGGTCTCGGTCTCGGATATGCTGGTCTCTACTACAACACATATCAGAAGAAAATAACAAAACGGCAATGCACGGAGTTGCATTTCTCATCGCTAGCACTCATTTCACTCAACGTGATTACAAGAACATAAAATACCACATTCTACGTCTACCTACTTTGTAGAGTTGAAGGCCAGGGTGCGTTTTGAGTACGCACTATTTACAAGCCTTTGGGTGCCATGTATGGCACGCTAAATATACAGCATATTCTTTCTGCGCACTTTCGAGTCTGACGAAGTATTCGAGTGTTGGAAAACACAGCTAAGCTGCTTATAGTAGTAGAAGCTCACTATAAATTACTCGTAAAGTAACATGTAAACATTCGACCTGCGATCATTTCACGGTTGACCTCACTTCCAGTGGCAACCCCACACTTCGGTGGTACTTCGCATACTTGATATCTGTGAAACTTTTTTCTTGAATTTAGTGACAAAAATCAAATTCAAACAAAATTGACTTTTGACCCCTGACCTTTGGTTCCTCATTCTGTGATACTTTTCTCCCCTTTGTTCCATTTCCCGCAGAAGGTGATACAATCGGCTGATCCATTTGCGAAAGTTTTGCCGACACATAAGTGCGCTAATTATATACATTGAACTTCAAACCAGGTGACATCTGTGATCGAATTCCATGGAAAAGACATATTTTGGTAGTACTTGACATTTTCATCATACCTGGAAAGGTTTCTTGTCGATTCAATGTTTCCCCTTGAAGTTATAGCAAAAATCTGATGTTTTTTTCATAACTTGACCTTTGACCTCTACTTTTCGGGGTCTGCGAAACACAATATCACACCTCAGGTTACCTCTCGACAAACTTTGAAGAAATTCGGTCCAGCCGTTAAGGAGGGATTTACGACATAAAATTGTGCTTGAAATATACAATTGACCTTTAGTCACGTGACGTTTGACCTCGGTCAAAAACTGAAAATCTCTTAAACACCACATCTCAGGTTAAGAACCTTGAATGCTTTGCATACTTGGAATGTGGATGCGTTTTATTCAGAAAAAATATCCCTGTTGTTTCCGGTAGATTTCAAAGGTCACCGGAGGTCACCGGAGGTGGAACTACGAAAACCTTGTAAACTGAGGTATCGCATACTTGGATGACACATACTTATTACAAGAACCCTTTTGTTTCCAAGGTGAAAACCTCGATAGATTATAAAGGGTTATCTTGATGGGTCTCATAGTTTGCACATGGATACCTTCATATTACGTTCAATAATTCAAGTTTTGTTTCTGGTGGTGGTTAAAGGTCGTGTGACATGAAAATAACATAGTTGGATATTAGATGTAAAAAGCATTAAAAATCCAGAAAACAACCACAATTCCCATTAAAATCCATCGAATATTGACTATTTTACAAGTAAATTTCTATTTCACACTTGTATCATGATTAAACATGAGCTAAATATGCAAATATGTGACAGCGAAAGAGGGACATACCATATATGGCACATGGTAGCCTTTGTTTTATCAACCTTAATTTCAAGGACACTGGTAGCATTGTTATTCCCTGAGGGGTTTATCATAAAAGTTAAAATTTTTTCCTTGAAAAATATTGATATCACTCACTAAACTGTAATCTGTATGATCAGTAATTAAGAGATAATTTATATAGGGTTAACAAAAGAAATCTTCACACTGTGCAACACTCCACATCATTATTTTTGCATAAGCAATTAGTTTCTTTAGAAACCATCAACTTTGAAGACGTATATTTTGAGAAGGGTAAAAGATATTGAAATAATTCCAACGGATCTTTGATTGGAGGACTTAATTCTTTAAATGACAAGTGAAACAGCTCTTTTTGGTGGCATGTCACACAACCTTTAAAGGTCAGTTGATGTCAATGAAACAGGTCAAACTGTAAAAACCGGGTATATTACTATGAGGGATCTAAAACGAAGCAGGTGGATGAGCCATGTTGTTTACAAAAACCCAATTCTTTTGGTGGAGGTCAAGGAAAATGTGAGCTAGGTCACCAAAGGTCAAGTTGTGAAAACATCGTAAAATACGACATCCCATACAAGAAGGATATTTTGAGGAATAAACCTCAGTGCGACAAAGAATTTCTTATATGGTTTTCTGGGTAGTTGAAAGACTTGCTCTTAGCATGCACTACAGTACATAGCTCTTTAAGTTGCAAGTAGTTCAATGATGTTTCTTTCCATTTTATACAGTGACAGCAACACTAGGCCTATGTGTGCCTCAGCTTTTTCAAGATGGTGGAGATTTGAAAATATCAGAGAATCCTGTCTATCCTTTCATTTATTATGAACATGACATCTACAGTATAAGCACGATTAAAGAGGTGAGTAAAAAGGCATATTCCAGTGGCATTTCACAAGGCCGGGTCTCAAGTGAAAGAGAAAGATTCCAATTCATGTCCTCCAAACCCAGTAGCAATGTTATATTCTATTCCTAACTCAAGATATCTGATTTTAAAGATATGTTATTTTTGTCAAAGAATACCTTCAGCTCTCATCAAGGTAAAAGAATGTATTGAGAAGTGGGCACATTGCCTCAGATTCCTTTTTGTTTTTTCTATATAATTAAATGTCCTGTTTTTTTTTCCTTGAAATTTGATACTGTTGGAATGTTTGAATATCTTTCCAAGTAGATCTAGCATAAAACCAAATCATATGAAGGGTATTATATAGTAAACAATATTATACAAAAATACAATGCTATGTTCAACGGCGGCGATTTGTTCTCAATATCAAAATCAAAGTCAATGGGCGATTTCTCAGATATTGGGGGGACATGTCCCCCTGTCCCCTCCCCGGGATCCCCGCCCATGGCTACGTTTAAGCAAATGTGCTACGGTGACATCACAGATTTCCCATAATGTACTGTGTCTCTAGAAGAAGTACATTTCTTTGAAACTTAGTACCTTCCAAACACTACGTGCTATCCATGTTATTGAGATGCAGTTTTCGCCTCCTAAGACAGAAATGCTTCCTGTATTTTTCGAAGCCACTGAGTTTAGTCACCGGCAAACCCTTTAATCGTTGGATTACAAAAGAGTATGATGAATGTTAACTGTAATTGTGGCTCATAAGCCTAACACCGCCTAATGTTATCTTCAGAACCAACTTCTAAATACAATTAGTCCTAATGTTAGGCCTTGCTAATTTCATCATGGCACATTGCAGAGAATTGTAATTGCATAAAAGCATACTGAACCCTAGTCATGGTCACCCAGCCGCGACGCGAGGTGTTTATATTTGGTCTTTTCATTGCATTGATCCTCACTCGCAGTGAATTGGTGGATCGAGCTTCGAGAGTATACCCTAAAGACATATTTATTAGTAGGCCTGACGCTATTGTTATCGGTCACTCGGAGAGTTCAGCCAATAACATAGACGTCGTAGGAGGTACATGTAGTAATAGTAGTAGCAGTAGCAGTAGTAGTAGCAGTAGTAGCAGCAGTAGTAGTAGTAGTAGTAGAAGTAGTAGTAAAAGTAGTAGAAGTAGCAGTAGTAGTAGCAGTAGTAGTGGCAGTAGAATAGTAGTAGTAGCAGTAGTAGGATAGTAGTAATGGTAGTAGTATAGTAGTAGTAGTATAGTAGTAGTGGTAGTGGTAGTGGTAGTGGTAGTAGTAGTAGTAGTAGTAGTAGTAGTAGTAGTAGTAGAAGTAGTAGTAAAAGTAGTAGAAGTAGCAGTAGTAGTAGCAGTAGTAGTGGCAGTAGAATAGTAGTAGTAGCAGTAGTAGGATAGTAGTAATGGTAGTAGTATAGTAGTAGTAGTATAGTAGTAGTGGTAGTGGTAGTGGTAGTGGTAGTGGTAGTGGTAGTGGTAGTAGTAGTAGTAGTCATAGCAGTGGTAGTAGTAGTAGTAGCAGTAGTAGGATAGTAGTAATGGTAGTAGTATAGTAGTAGTAGTATAGTAGTAGTAGTAGTAGTGGTAGTGGTAGTAGTGGTAGTGGTAGTGGTGGTAGTGGTGGTAGTGGTGGTAGTGGTGGTAGTGGTGGTAGTAGTAGTAGTAGTAGTAGTAGTAGTAGTAGTAGTAGTAGTAGTAGTAGTAGTAGTAGTAGTAGTAGTAGTAGTAGTAGTAGTAGTAGTAGTAGTAGTAGTAGTAGTAGTAGAAGTAGTAAACGAACAGTGACGTCAAGCTTCAGCGGTAGCCTACTTTCCAGGAATATTTTCAGTATTCTTCCACGATGATGGTAGCTTTAAGCTTTCAGTAAGGTATAAAGCAGATGTCATATTACTTTCAGGGTGCTAGATATGCATATACTTTTTACATGGCCTTATCAAGCCAGATATAACTTGATAAAAGACAGTGTCATATATACAAACCAAGTTTTATTATGGGATATAAATAGTTTTTGTATTTAATTGGTTACTTGTTCCACATTATGAACTCCTTGGTATATGAACGTTCCTCTATTGCAGTCATCAAATATGAACACATTTTCTAGATATGGGTCCAACAAACTAACATTAATGTCATTATCTGACCTGATGATAATCTGTCATTACCTGATGAGATGGTTCCCACTATCATTGACAGTCTGGAAATACTGATGGCCTGATGCCTTCTACATTTTGATCTCTGGATCTTGTTGCCAGTCTCCAGCTCTGCGTAGCCTGCTTTGCATTAAATATTAATTGCTTTAATGTCCATCCACTGAAGTAATCAATTGGGCTGTTAACCGCTGTACAGGTCATTTGATATAGAACATTCCAGCATCTTCAATCTACAGTGCGCCCCTCACATCCATAATACGTAAAATTCACGAGTCTCTTCTATCAAAGAAACATCAATATCATAACATTAATGTACACATGCATGCTCTTGAAAATGGTGAGCTAGTTTGGATATAAAATTATACATGCAATGGTAAACTGTGATAGGCTATCCTGTGACTTTCCCAGATTCTTCTTACTCACCAAGTAAAGCTTTTTAAGATGAAAGTATATGCTATCGTGTTTGCTTCAAACAACTGAAAAATAACACAGAATCTTCTCTTCAATAAACTAAAATGCTGCCATTGCAGTGTGCCGTTCAGTGGGTCTGTGAGTTTGTGACACTAACGAAAGCTAGATTTTCCAGACTATGCACTAATTGTCAAAGGCTGTAATACACAAACACTTTACTTACTGGTAATTTGAAACTAAAGTGACAGGTAGGGCCTATGTCACTGCAGTATTTTCATAACATGAAGTATACATTAACAAACCCTTGATCATTCCGGGAGATTCCCCCTTTTGGGAGAAAGTTTGTTTTTCCTCCGATCGGGAGAAAAACTGTTCAAGGGTGCCGCCATTTTGCCTATTGCATCCACAAATCTATGCGTTCTTTGTGTATATTGTCAGTGGAGTGTGGTTTTCTGGAACCTCCTTGCAAAATTTGTCGGTCTTATGTAATGAAATTTAAATGTATATTCGGTAGGCGTATTGTCACAGCTACAGGCGAAATGCAAACAGAAGGTACACTAGAGACCACACTTGTTGGAAAGTGTTCGTAGAAGGGGGCGGGAGATAAAGTGCAGGCGTGGACGGATCCAGGATTTTAAGAAGGGCGGGGGCGCACACACCGTCGGCAGAAGGCCGACGAGCGAAGCGAAGCCACGGTGGGGGTGTGGGGGTCCTCCCCCAAGAAAATTTGAATTCTAGATGCGCTTAGATGCGATTTCCCAGCATCTGGGAAGCATATCATCGAAAAAAGGGGGCGTGCGCCGGGTACTCCCCCACCTGGATCCGCGCCTGAAATGTTCAATGTTTTAGACAGCTGTCTTGAGGAGCGAGCTAATGTCCAAAAGTTTGACGGCCATACTCCAAACTTTCTGAGATGGCTGGTGTACTGTGATTGGTTAAGAGTTTCATCTGCCGTACCGGTTTTTAGTCCGGTCAGACAGGGGACCAAAAAAACTGCCACACCGGCAAACTAAGCCAATCACACGTTACATAGGATCGGCTTCAGTAAATGTGGTAACTTCATATCAATTTGATTTCGTTCTTTTGCTTGGCACTGTACTAACAGAGGAAAAAATAATCGACGGCATCGACGGCAAAAGCCGCGGTAGCAGCTGGTTTTGCCGCCGATTATCCCAAGTAACGGCGGCACTTTTTTGCCGTCGATCAGTCTCAACATTGCCAGTCGATCAATTTCTACATTCGCAAATCACTATCCTAATTTTTAAAAGGCAAAATTCAAGGTAAATTTCTGCAGAAATTTACTAATGTTTTACGGGACTTTAAAAGTAACGGTAAGATGTTGTGATGACTAAAACAGCCGACAAGTGGGCATAGAAAACAATCTCTTATCTCTTTGTCAAATTTGGAAAAAAAAATCGTACGTATTTGTTTTGAACTTCTTGCTAGGAGCCATGAGTCGGTATAGGCTCAATATCCCCTCACACTAAAAAGCGTTAGGCTAGCGTAAGTCCTAGTTTCACTAAATCTGAAAAGTTAGTTTCGTAATGAGCTTCATACCTACAAATAACGAGAGTAGACCTAACAAAAACATTGCGAATTGCTGTTTGAGAGTCTCCTACACATGTGTCTCTAATATTTTTGGAAATTTATGCCCAATTTATACTCTACATACCCCTCCAGATCGTTAGAGATTCTCTTCAGCACATATACTCATTTAGTGTGTAGAAAGCACTGGTCATTCAGAAGAACGTAGGCTTGAACTTTGGGAATAAAATCTCTGTGTTTTAGATGTCTAAAAATTTATTTGTCATATCATCGGTCACAAACGTGGTAACCAAATATTTTGAGGGATTTTGTCTACAATTTTGCCAGCTTTTCGGAATTATTTTGTGAACTTGTGTTCACACTCCCTTCCTTAAAATCTGATGGGATACTTGTTTCGGAGAACACTCAGAAGGCTAACATCTTAAATGAGCAATTCAAAAAGGTCTTTACACGGGAGAATGACATCTTGCCTCCAGTTGACTCAAACACGTACCTACCATGCCTGATATTGAGGTTTCTTTAGAGGGTGTTGTCAAACTGCTTAAAGAGCTGAACCCAAACAAAGCCTCAGGTCCTGATGGTATACCTGCTCATATCTTGAAACTGGCTGCCGAGGAGGTTGCCCCTGCCCTCTGTTCCATTTTTCAGAAATCACTGGACACTGGTGTTTTACCATCCTCTTGGCTATGTGCCAATATTAGTCCAGTCTTTAAAAAAGGTGACCGTTCCCTCGCTTCGAACTATAGACCGGTCTCTCTTACTTCAATTTGCTGCAAAGTCCTTGAGCACATTATACACTCTCAAATTATGGGTCACTTTGATAACTACTCAGTTATCACAAACAGGCAGCATGGCTTTAGACAACGCCATTCTTGTGAATCACAACTGATCTTAACAACCAATGATCTGGTGCAATCTTTAGACCATAGATCCCAGACTGATATGATAATTATGGATTTTTCTAAGGCTTTTGATACGGTCCCTCATAACCGTTTGCTCTGTAAGTTACAGAATTATGGCATTAAAGGCCATACTCTTACTTGGATTTCTAACTTCCTTAAGTTACGCAAACAGAGGGTTGTGGTGGGTGGTGATTTCTCTGATTGGGTGGATGTCATCTCTGGTGTCCCCCAAGGTACTGTTTTAGGTCCTCTCTTATTTTTAGTCTATATTAATGACCTGCCTGATAATATCTCATCTGAAGTCAGACTTTTTGCTGACGATTGTGTAATTACTTATAGACAGATAAAGAATAATCTTGACCAGGTTCAACTCCAAAAGGATTTAAACACCCTTTCTGAGTGGCAAAATAAGTGGCAAATGCACTTTAACACCAAAAAGTGCTTTTCTATGAGGATCACTCACTCAAGGAATCCCAAGCTTTTTAATTATACTCTAGACAAAGATATCCTTGAGCCCACTGCCTCTCATACTTACCTAGGTGTTGACATTTCAAACAATCTTACCTGGAATAGACATATTAACCATATCACTTCGTCTGCAAATAGGTCTCTGGCGTTTATCAGAAGGAATCTATACTCCTGTCCCAGGAGTATTAAAGCTAATGCCTACCTTACTCTTGTCAGGCCTTTATTGGAGTATTCATCTTCCGTTTGGGATCCCTACACCGTTTCCCTATCCAATTTATGGTTGAGCAAATTCAACGTAGGGCTGCTAGGTTTGTCTGTAATGACTATTCCCCCCATAGTAGCGTGACTGAAATGTTAAAAGATCTAGGGTGGGATAGCCTTAAACTAGTCAGGCGTACTGTCAACAGGCTAGCAATTTTTCACAAAGCCAGATTGGGTCTCCTAGCCTTGCCAATGAACAACCTTCAACCGGTCCGGTGGCCTTCTAGGCATCATCATTCAAACAGCTTTTTACATATACCAACCAATAAGGACTGCTACAAATACAGTTTCTTTCCTCGGACCGTCAGGGACTGGAACCTTCTCCCCCAGAACATAACAGATCTCGAGGACCCCAAGCAGTTCAAGAGCGCAGCCTTGAGGATTCTCAGACGGGACGACTAACTTCATGCGCACACCCAACCCTGCACGTTTGACTCCACCAGGAGTGTTGTGCAGTATTTATCCAGATCCAGATCCAGATCTTATGGACCCTGTGTAACGTTCTTGAGGCAAAAACTTGATACCCCGAATTTTTCCGTTATCCGTTCTACCTTTGGTCCCGATGTTTTTGAATTAACGAGGTTTTACTATCTCATGACTCGGAAATTACACGCGGGACCGTATTACCATTGCAGGCCTAATTTCACTGAATGTTTGGGGTGTTTATACGTGTGCCCACTAAATCTCATTGGTTGTAAAGTAGTACGGAACATCGGATGAAATGCACTGTGGAACATAACCTGAACAGTGCAGTGTGTGGTAGACTTCACTTATTCTCTCATACTTACAGGGTCGGGTACTTCCTCAATCTGCTTACAAATAAATATCAAATTCTTTGCAATGAGTAAATAAAAATTTACATCATCTGGAGTTGCAAAAGAAGGATTCTGCATGATGATTAGAGCACCCAACCACTTTTTACGGTGGAAACACGACTTGCCGTGGCCATGTGAGGGAATTTTGAAAATGCTGTGGAGATCCCATAAAATGCCGTGGAGAGCTGCTGTCTCAACAGCATTTTTTTACAGAAATTGCTGTGGAGACATCCAGGGGAATTTTTTGGCCTGCTACATGTTTTCAAATGAGAGAGGGCACATAAAGCAGCACATGAACAGGCTAAGTACTGTACTGTCGAGTCATTCGTAACCTTCCTGTATGAATTGCGTCTGCCAGCAACCCTTTCATATGTCATTTTGTTGGAAATAATTCCGTTTAGAAGTGATTTTATGTCCAGAGAGGTGTTGCATGTTCTGCTCCAACGAATAACGTTATTTACAGGACTCCATGAGGTTCACAGTCAGCGTAAGATTGTAAAAATAGGGCAAGTTTTTGTGTTTCGGGGTAGGCCTAGCCTATGCCAAGCTTAATTGAATTAGCCTACAGTATGTGTACCAATAGCGTGAAACATTAAAGTGTGTTCACCGACATTTTAAAAACATTTGCTGGGTTATTTCAATGATGTATGAAAAACTTGGTCTTTGTAATGAATGTGGAAGAGACTAGATGTACAGTTTGATAAGTTCTGAAAAATACAAGCCAAAAATGCGTTTCACGCTATTGGTACAGTACACATACTGTAGGCCTACAGTATGTGTACCAATAGCGTGAAACACATTTATTGATTGTATTTTTCAGAACTTATCAAATTGTACATCGAGTATCATCCATATTCAGTACAAAGACAAAGTCTTTCATACAGCATTAAAATAATCTTGCAAATTTTATTAAGATATCGGTAAACACAGTTATATAGGTTTCACGCTATCGGTACACATACTGTAGGCTACTGTAGGCTAGGGCCTATGTACTGTAGTACAGTTTATGAAATGCTGAGACCAGTTGGGCCTAGCCTAGCCTAGCCCACAGGCGTTCGAAACGTTACATACATATACTACACAGGTAGGGCATTTCTCAGTACCAAGCACGAATTTTGGCCTATTTTTTCAATCTTACTCTTACCGCGAACCTCAAAAGACTTTGTTAATCACGTCATCTGTTCCAGTAGAACATCCAACACCTCATCGGATACAATTTTGTGCATAAGATTAACTCCAAACAGTAAAAAATGTGAGAAAATAAAATTTGTAGCACAAGCAGTCGCCTCGCACTTCACTGCCATGCCGCGATACATATGATAGTAGCCTGCGTAGCTATCCATACCATCTTTTGCTTTGCTTCATCATCCGTTATGTGTTTCCGTGAGAAAGACAGCATAGATAGCTACGCAGGTTACTATCATTCGTATCGCCTGCAGTGAAGTGCGAGGCGACTGCTTGTGCTACAAATTTTATTTTCTCACATTTTTTTACTGCTTGGAATTAATCTTATGCACAAAATTGTATCCAATGAGGTGGTGGATGTTCTACTGGAACAGATGACGTGATTAACAAAGTCTTGTGAGGTTCGCGGTAAGAGTAAGAGTGTAAAAATAGGCCAAGATTCGTGCTTGGTACTGAGAAATGCCCTACCTTGTTAATATATATATGTAAAGTGTGTAGTATGTATGTAACGTTTCGAACGCCTGTGGCCTAGCCCAATTTTGTAATGGCCTAGGCTGTATGCCAATATTGCTGACCTAGTAATGTGGGCACCCCCCAAGGGACCTACTGTAAATACGGCGGACAGGTATGTAACACCAAAACTAAAGATAGTCTAAAGGGATGTCATGTCTAGGCCTATGCCCCCATCTCATTGGTCCCCTCAGGCCATACCCAACCCCAGTCTGGAAAATATGTAGGCTAGGTTACGCCGAAGATGTTCGGCGTGGCACTCAAGTGGTCACGCCAGATTTCTGGGGTATTTTGTCAGCCTGATTTCTATGTGGGGCACCTAGCCTACAGCAGGTATTGGCGTAATTTTTATCTTGCCTTTCCTTTGGCGTAAATCTTGGGTGGCAAAAAAACAAACTTTCCAATATGGCCCATACCCCGTGGGACACCAGTGAGATATGTGGGGAAATAATGAGACAGGACTAATGAGATGGAATAATGAAGGGGGGGGGAGGGGCTAATGAGATAAAGCTAAACGGGTGACCAATGAGATGGGAGACTAGGCTATAGAGCTGACCCTTACATATGACTTTAGGTAGAAAATACATAGCCTAGGCCTAGGCCTATTTTGGTTTTAGTTTGGCAGCTGAATACTTGAGATTGCACGAGTTGGACTCCAGGCCGAGGCTATAAGCCTAGCCTAGCCTATTGAGGCAAGGTGCATGTGGTCCACCAGGTGCATTCCACGTTAAATTGAGGCTGAAGTTACGCCGAGGTGTCAGTATTCATATGCCAACAAAACCAAAGGTGTGATTTATATCACACTTCATAACATTGTCTGCTGTGCAATGATCATTCATCGTACTTGAAGCAGATAGTTACACACATTCTTTCCTATTTAGCAGGAAATAATCATATTTTGTGTGGAACTCAATGTGAATTAAGTGGAAACATACTGCTGCAGAAAATTTTGTAGCTGCTGTTTTGACTTAGAGCTAGTTTACAGTACAAATATATAGTCAATAGGGTAAGTTGTGCGCCAACTTGATTGAATCCTCATGCTGCTACGGTGAGTTTTTTGCCAATTCAAGTGAATTCTCAAGGCACTATATACCAAGCGTTTTCCTTTGTCTCCCCCCAAAGATCTTTGGCATGTACACAAAATGCATCCTGGTTGGACCTTGATGTAAATGTTGTATAAGTTGTATGTGGTGAAAAAACAAGTTCAGTGCAATAAATTCATCGGAACAACAATATATTTATTCTTGTTTAATAATTAAAAGTTAGATTTACATATTTTTACCTACAGGTTCTGTCAGAGACAGGCCATGTTCTTCTAATAATTCCAACTGAACCAGCTCTAGAGATATCCTTGCAAGCTTCAAGGTGAGATCACAGTAAACTTCATGATGTAGTTTTTAGCCTATCTGCCAAAGAAACTAATCTTTCTTGGCTAATGCACAGTTTCGGTAAAATGAATCATCGCTGCTTTAGCATATGGCACACATGCATAGATTTTGTGATCAGTTGTAAGTCTTTCCTTTTTTCCATTTTATGAGTCTACTCTTTTAGAACGTTATCTTGCAATACATGTTTTAATACCACCTTTGGCATGATTAATTTGTGTGTGTTTGTGAGTCAAAAATGGATAATTACTTCTGTAAGGTATAGTTTGGCAACATAAAGCACAAACACCTCTGTGAAATGAGCACAGGATTTTGTGAGTACTCCACACATGCAGTCATTACCATGCTTCTGAAGGAGTCTAAGAGCAGAGAATGAAGTAGACACAGATCACATATGCCTTTGCTGGAAAATGATGAAGGTTTGCCCCACAAGTAAACATTAAGTGTGGCAAAATACCTTGGCCATCACATTGCTCAGCTAATTTTGCAGCTACATGTGTATAAGATTTGCAGAATGTGTGAAAATTTTTACCTTGCATGGCTTTCGACTCAAAAGTATACTGTCCATCATTTTCAATATATATGCACATGGCACTTTCTCACTATGTGTGCTGGGCCTCAAAGCAAAATTTGAGTCCCCCAATTTGAATTAGTGTACCCCGTCATCCTAATTCTGGAATGGCTCCTGTCAGTCACATGACAATATTTTCTGCTATTTATTGTTGAATTGATGCAGAATAACTCCTTGGTGTACCTTGAACATTCAGTGTTTTATTCTGAGACATAATGAAAGATACTTGTGAGCTAAATAAGAGGAGAATTGTGAGATTTAGCAGATTTTTTAAAATAAACTGTGGGTGCCTGCTTTATGAAAGCATATGCTCATGTTCTTTTAGCAAAGCATATATGACAGGCTGAAGCAAGACTTTCTTGAGCCAAGTAACACAAGAGGCACTTTTCCCAAGCCAATCTCTTTCCATTTGCAGCTGGTTTTTGAGCACAATAGTAAAACAATGTGAGCTGTGTGTTCAGGTCAGGCACACATGGTGTAGAAGCAGTACTAGATTATAAAACTTTACACATAATGGATATACGAGTCTTTTGCCACAGAAGGCAAAAACTTCCAACTTACGGTTTTTATCATTTCAAAGTTTAATTTCATATTAATTAGTGCCCAGATTTTGGTTTCAATTAGCTTTAAGATTTAAGTCCAACTGTATCAGGCATGTTAACCTTCACTCTGACCATGTAAACCGCAAAAATGTATCAAGGTCAGGCTTTCTTGCCAGTCTCTAAACAAGACTTTCATGGGAGCATTTTCTTTAATGTAGGCATTTTGCTGAGCTAATTATCTCTTACATGTGGCAGGTTTAACTTTTGATAGAAAGACACAGTAGCTAATAATTGATTAGTGTTCAATGTTCAAAGCATAACATAATTATGATAGTTTCAATACAGCTCTATGCATGTGTGGAAATAATAAACAACAGTTTGATTTTTTGTTCATTGTGTTAGCAAAAGGAACCATTGTAGTCAGGTTGGCGTGTGTGTGGGCGTGTCCGTGACGCTTGCTTGGGTATGCTGTAACTCAGTATTAAAGGGAAAGTTGGACTAAACTGAAACTTGGGTGTGCCCTGTTGTTTTTGGTGGAGGTCAAATGTCATCTGGGATCACCAAGGGTCAAACACTGAAAACCTTGTTAACATGATATCTCAAGGTAGGAAGCTTGGATAGATTTTATACTTAGTATACAGATCCACCATAGTAAGAAGGTAGGCCTTATCATTTTTGTGTAGAGGTCAAAGGTTACCTCGGGTCACCAATGGACAAACACCAAAAACTTTGTTAACACAATATCTCAAGGTAGGAAGCTTGGATAGATTTCATACATGGTATGTGGATGTGTTATGGTGAAAAGGTGAATGCTATTGCTTTTGGTGGAGGTCAAAGGTCATCTGGGGTCACTGGGGGTCAATCACTGAATACTTGTTGTTAACACAATATCTCAAGGTAGGAAGCTTGGATAGATTTTATACTTAGTATGTGGATGTGTTAGTGTGAAAAGATTGATCCTATTGTTTGGTGGAAGTCAAAGGTCATCTGGTGTCACCGGGGGTCATTTGGAGGTTATCAGAGGTCATTTTGAGTTCAAGGTGTGGACTTATAGGAAATGGGTAGATGAAGTCAACATTCACTGCCAACAACTTTAAAGATCATGTAGCAGTCACCAGAGACACAGGCAAACTTCACATTAGCTAATATTATGTTTGTATGCTCATGGCTCAGTGTCAGTACATTCAGCAAGGAACCATAGTGCCCATTGGGCTCTTGTTTTAATTTAAATAAGCATGTGGGTTTAATCAACTGTTTGTTTTGCTAAGTTTGCAGAGGATAAACGTAAAATAGGCATTCATGCTGTTATTCCACTGTTTCAAATATTTCTAATCTTTAACAGTTGTTTTAAATCATTGCTTTCAGATTTGCTGAACAGTTTGATATGAGAATGTACACCAAAGACATGAGACCATTTGTGGAGCAGTCTTCTGTGCAGGTTGGTAAATACTGAGGACTTAATATTTCATTATAAGAAGGGTTTAGGCTTAAATTTGGTTTTGTGATGTCCTAGGGGTGCATAAGCTAAACATCCTGGTGAAATTCCTGATTGTGGTTCTAGAGATCTTACTGTACATAGCTGTTGAAGTTATCTCATTTCAACCCAACATGAACTGGAAGCAAGATCTACTTACCATACACTATAACTTCACACTAATTAAATGTTTCATTTTCCTTTCAACTTCAAAAGAAACTTTCTCCCCCGTAATCTGATATTTTCTAATTGTGGATGCATGAGGGAATGAGACTCTTAAACTTCTTACAAATTCGTCTGTCGTAATTAATTTCAAAACAACAGGCAAGCCTTAATCACAGTAACTTCCTGGGGAAATCAGGGTAATGTCATGAAATTCCTTTCAGTTTATATCAGGAAAGGGTGGGTATGCCTGATAAAATGACCAACACCCAAAGAAGATGAATTATGCATGAGCTTTAATAATTTAGCTTATTTTCTGGGGACTCCAGGGTAAAGTCATGAAATTCTTGAAGGCAAAATATTGGGAGAATAATACCCCTGATGAAATGACCAGCTTGCTGGAGTTGAAACTTCCAAAGAATATTTATGAGCTATAATATGTGGAGATTCTTGTGGAGGAAGGTAAATGCCATGAAATTCTTGAGAGTAAAACATAAGGGGTGGGGTGCCCTTGATAAATAACCAGCTGGCTGGAGTTGGAACATCCAGAGAATATAAATTAAACATGAGCTATAACTCAGCGCTTCTCAATCTTTTTAACTTGAGGACCACTTTGACTCTCAGAATTTTTCTGAGGCCCACCTTACAAAAATTTTATTCTTTTTTCTTTATTTTTTTATTTTTATGGCGGATCTCGCGGCCCATCTGGGAGAGCTTCGCGGCCCACCGGTTGAGAAGCGCTGCTATAACTTATTTCCATGGTAATTCAGGGTGATGTGATGAGATTGTTGAAACTTAAAGACTGGGAGAATGGTACCCATGCTGGAGTTGGAAACTTCAACAAGATGAATTGTATACAAGCTAGAATAGCTAGTTTCTTTTTTGAGAAAATTAGTGTAATGTCCATGGCTGTTTGCAGAATCTTTTGGCATAAGGACAACAGGCTAAGCAGAGGGCCACCATTTTTGTCGTTGAGTGTACCAAGAGAGAAAAATTGCCAAAAGTGATTCCTGTACTGCAGGAAATGGCCCTTGCCTATCTTACAAGTTGCATCTAAACAATATTAAATTGGCATTTTAAATAGCAAAGATTTAATAGATCAATGTAATTAAAATTTACTTGGAAAATTTCTGGGGACAATGCAATGGATCCTGACACCCCTCCCCTCCCCTGTTGTGTACAGAAACAATAATGCTATGACATACGTGAAAATAAAATATCATAGGAGTGGTACCCCCTGATAAAACTCACATCTGAAGCATCCAAAGAAGATGAATTATGTGTGAGCTTTTCTTACTTCTTGGGGAATTTAGGGTAGTGTCATGAAATTCTTGAAAATAATATATTTAAGGAGAGATGTACCCCCTGATAAAAAACCACTGGCTAGAATTGAAACATCCAAAGAAGATGAATTATATTTGAGGTACAATATTGTTAGTTATTTCATAGGGAATGCAAGGTGAAGTCATGAAATTTGTGTTGTGCAGTGTTAGAAGAGTGCAAATTGTTATAAAATGACCAGCCACCTGCAGTTAAAATAAGTGAGTAATTATCATTTAACACATAGCTATACTTTTTACATTGTTTCCTGGGGAAGTCAGGTTTAAGTCCTTCAACTGCCATTAGTGTAGAAAACTGATAAAACAACCAGCAGGCTGTTGTTGAGTGCCCAGTGGAAATGAATAATACAAAACTGTCAATTTTATATCATTCACCCTGGAAGGGTAATCTTAAAAGTTATAAAATTCTTGTAAGTGAAGTGTTGGGTGCATAGAATCCGTTGATAACATAGCTGGCTAGAGTTGAAGCACCTAACAAAGATAAATAGCTACAGCTTCTTTGACACTGCTTCTTTTCATGACTTAATAAAGCCTTTACACAATTGCATTTGAGGTTGAGACCATTAACAAATATAATGGAATTTTAAAACTATCTGTTATGTTACTCATTGCATCCATTTGCAACTGCTTTGATATAATAATGTCAGAAGTGTCATATTCTTTAAGAGCTTAAAATAAAGAGTTTAACCAGGATGGAGAGCTCAAGTTTTACAAATGGTATACTAGTTAAAAGCTTACATATAAATGCTTCAAAAAAATGAGGCATCCTAGGATGCTAGGAGTTGTAGAGCAGTTGGGCTCAAAGTCTTGCCATGTAATACCATTTTAACTTATTAATATAAGATCTCCATGGTAGGAAGAAAAGTAAGCAAAAGAAATTAAAAAAGTCAGGAAACTTGTTTGTTTTTGCAGAATTGCTTCTTTCATGGAAAAGTGAATCATCAGAAGTCATCATTTGCTGTGATTGATGCCTGCCAAACACCAAGATTAAAGTGAGCAGTTCATTCTTAAATGGGAATTAGCAGTCATGTCAACCTGATTTTTAAAGTTCTGTCAATCTTTCAAATCTCACTCTGCTTTCATTGTCATACTGTTTCAGAACATGAAAGTTGCAATTAAGTAAAATAAAGGTGAAGAGTAAATATCTCACAAGAATTTAACAATTTAGTAATAAAACTTTGTCACATGATTAAACAGTTACCACACACAAATTTAAATCAGCGAAGTGTGATACATATCTAAATAGGGGAGCCCACATTGGCCGGCCCTTCAATTTAATACTCATACTGAAAACTAGTTCGTTGATCGCACAAGGGTTTATGTTGGAGGGTTGGCAAATGCCATCGTATCAGCTTAAATCTAAGTTTACTTTTGGGAAACATTTATGCAGTAGTTTTGATGAAAGTGGCCTGAACTTTTGATTAGTTGCAATTGCATTTGTAAAGTTTTTAATTTTTTCTGTTTTCTGTAATTTCAGAGGTTACATTAGCTACAATAAGAAGGTTTATCTGCTGGAACCACAGGATGAAGAGGAAGGCGATGGTCATGTGATTCAAATGCAAACACCTCCATCTTCACTTAGAAACTTATTTAGTAGTAAGAAATTCACTTATATGTATCACTGTCTTTTACTCAGTAAATGCCCTTGAGCATTTTTTAAAGGTGGGGGACACTTATTTGAGGATAATTTTTATTATTGACAATCTTAACCCAAAAGCCTGAGGTAGTGTCTTCACTTGGTGTTTGTGATTATTATTTTGTGTCAGTTTGGAAACTTCTACAGAGGTCAAACTACACACCTTCTGAAAAAGCAAACTGTACACTAAAAAGACAGCTGAAAAGCTGTTCATAAAAATGATAGGGAATAATCTGGTACATTAAGTCTGCAGATGTCAAGAAAGATATTTCACTGCAAAAGAAGTGAATTATGTCACAAGGTAAAGCTGACTCACCTTTGAAAGGTTCCTGTCATCATTTGTAAAAGTAACAAAGGGTGTAGACTAAGTCAATAATGGGTTTAGAAATCCTCATACATAAAAGTCTGTACAGGAAAGTTGTTATCCTTGTGCTCATCTTCTAATTAAACAAAATTCTACCAGAAAAGGAGGAGTTATTCCACTGTCAATGGAAATTAATCAAGTGAAATGGAATGGCTTCTTAATTGTAAGCAGTTCGGGAGATAACCACTTTCGGGTGAAAATGAGAATTCACCCGATTGGGGAAAAATTTTGCATGACTCAAACCATGAATAATCATGAGCCCTTAGTGCCTGCCTCTTAGCAGTCATTGATTTGTTATAATAAATGTGTCTGTACTCAAATACAAGATAATAGTTCACACACGAAGAACGAAACCACATGGAACTTTCAACAACGTGTTTAAACACAAGTGCTGGAAGAATTTACTTGCAAACCTTTGTGTGGAAAACAGTGCACAAAA
Organism: Holothuria leucospilota; assembly: GCA_029531755.1. Lineage (NCBI taxonomy): Eukaryota > Metazoa > Echinodermata > Holothuroidea > Aspidochirotida > Holothuriidae > Holothuria > Holothuria leucospilota. The sequence continues at coordinate 29,309,232 of CM055962.1, read as the reverse complement.
CTTGCGGCTGTGTCAAGTCCATTACTTAAGCTTAGGACAAAGAGCGTAACAAAATTGCTCGATATCTCAAAATCGGCGTGGTGAACTAACAAACATGACTCGGCTTTTTTGTTCCCCTGGCAGCAAAGTTTTTAAATGTGCCAGAATTTCTCTTTCCTTGGATCGATAAAAATTGCAAGGTTGTTTTGAACGTTTGTCTCCGTTAAATTTGCGCGGTAGGATCGCAAAGCATCACAGGAGAATTTGAAAATGGCGCCACCCATGGCAAGATTTTTTCCCCGATTGGGCGAAAATCGATTTTTCCCCCGAAAGTGGTTATCTCCCGAACTGGTAAGTGTTGTTGAAATTTGCAGTTGTTCAAACAAAAACACAAATTTTGCTCGAAGTCTTGGAAAAGGGCATATCAATGATATTTCCTTCTGGATTAAAATAATATTTCTTTTATAAACAGGCAATGCTATTTTAAATCCTGATCACAGAGAAGAAGATATTGTACTCCACAGTCAGACAAGGTTACGAAGACAGCTGCATCAAGAAAGCAGACCTCTGTTCCTTGAACTTTACGTAGTTTGCGATTTTGCTTTGGTAAGATGGTGGACACCGATTTTCTGTGTTTTATGCATAGAAACCATTTCTTTGCTGTTCAATCTACAGTATTGTTTTCCTTTTTGATATCACCAACTAAACTGATATGTCTCAACCCCTTAGCTCCCCCAAGAAAACAGATAGCCAAAAATATGCCAATGAATCCTGATCAAAGTTTGACTTCTTAAAAATTCTGTATAATTGCTAACAGTTAAAGTTCACCCTACTTTTGGTATTTAACAGTTATAGACTCAAGTCATGTGAGTTGGACTTAAGTCAGACTCAGTTGCTAATTTTGTGACATGAGACTTGACTTGCAAATGCTAGCTTAGACTTGTGACTTGATTTATTTCCAAAAATGACTTGCAACCCCTGGTATTTTATAGTGTATCTAGGATTGATTGCACTATCTAGGTATCACCTGTATACTAAATGACTGAACACATTTGCTGTAACTTTGCTTGATTGCCTATTATGGTTAAGTTTTGCTTCAGTTTTGATGTTTTATCAGCATGTGCTCATCAGTGGGTTGGAGGATTCGCCCAGGCAGCAGCCAAAATTTCCCCCAGAATGACATTGAGGAGGGTGAAAGAAAACAAAATGCTACAAAAATCACCCACCCACCCCTTCCTAAATAATTGCTACAACAACCAAAAAGGAGCTTTTGTGGATTCTTAAGAAATAGCCCCTTTAACTTTTTGATGGTGATTTCTTCCCAAAATGTTTGAAAAGAAGCACCCTGAAAAAAAAAAAAAAAAAACATTACACGTTGACCCCCCATTCTCCTTTTACTATTTCAAATCTAAAGTAAACAAACATACTACAAAGTATGGGAGGTGCAGTAATACTGGTGAATGGTCTTCATGTGTTCAGTTTGGGTGCCTAGCCACAGCCTGTTTAGCAGTAGGGCTGCGACAGTTAAACGGTTAACCGGTTAACCGACCGATCGATCGGTTAAACGACGGTCAAATGTTGTTTCGCTAACCGTTTTAACATCCTAATAAATCTGTCGCCGCAGTTCACCATTATACCTAAACTTGTTTATGCAGTAAACCGCAGAAGTTGCTTGCCCAAAACCACGTAACAATGGGTAAACTTTGGATGAAAAATTACAAAAGGTTTAAAAAAAGACCTTTATAATGTCAGTTGCACAGTCTGCATTGCATTGCATTGACTGGTATATCGATCTGTTTGCCCCATAATCTGGGAGTGGTTTGCCGAAATAATGTGACAATAAACTCTTTCACGAAACTTTTGAAAAGGATTAAAATTATCAAGAGTGCAGGGATTAAACTATGCAGTACACGCTACAACAATCCACCGTACCTTTTAAAAGTGTGGAGCACCGTAAACTTGATAGATAAGACTAAAAAAGTTACCTCTAGACGGCAGAAAAATATATGCTTAATATCGTTCAAGATAAATGCACTTTGGGAATTTTCCTGGGCTTAACTTCCCAGGTTACGTGTTTACAGTTCATCAGTCTCAAAACATATGCAGTCTGCACAAAATAGTGACCAAGCTATGTAGTCCTGGGCTTAATTATGCAACCCTGGCTTGCAAGCCTTGTAGGCGCAACTAAAATATTTGTAACTACGTTAGCCTCCCCATTTAAGCTAACTTAATAATTTTAACAAAAGCCGTTTAAACATTTTTTATAATTTTTTCAACGTTACTATAATTCCTGGAAAAGTTTCAACCCCCCAAATTCGCAAAGATGAGTGAAATTCTTTCGGCCATTTCATTTATTAACCCCAAATTATAAAATATGGAGCATTCCAATGGTGAACTTCATGAATAATCATATTATTTTCGAACACAATTAGCACAGTTCGTTGGACTTGCTGAACGAACCGGCGCCCTGCACTTACGTGCATTGTACAGTACAGTACAGAATTTGTAATTAGCAGAGCTGATTGAGCTTGCTGAACGAACTGGGCCGGCCGGCCAGCCATGTGCTACGCTGCTTTGCACGTTGCATGAATGATCGTTCATGACATACCGTTCGTACATTGTACTGTACAGTATGCATACAAGGCAACTATGCCCGAGTCCCGTTATAACATAAAGTATGAGGGTAGCTGCCGTTATCGAAAAGTTTTGCCGTTCATAATTTCGAAGAAACTGGTATTTTCAGTAGGTATTTGGTAAAAAGGCATGCGATGTAAGACAAGTTAAAATTCAACGTTACAATTTTTTACGGAGCATGCGGTAATACATATGGGTAAAAGTTTTCACACCTTTCCAACATAACAGTGCTGGAATTCTTTGCAGACACACGTATATTACGCATGAATTGCAGCAAAGTCACAAGGCACACTGTAGTACACTGTATGTGGTACGTTTGTACTCGACACTGCTCTGGGCGTGTGTGATACTGTATCGCTGTAGCTGGAGAAGTGTGTCTTGAACTGCAATAAAGCCAGTGATGTCCATAGGCTTCTCATCTTACGGTGCTATGTTAGACCGCAAAAATCTCGAAAACGGTAATCAGTGGCACAACGTACAAAAAGTATGCATGTTTGTGAAAAGTTTGAATAAATGTGTGATTCGCCCATGCGTACGGACTGCTTGCCAAAACCTCGCACTAATGCAAACGTTTTAACTTGCATGCTACCTCGACGATCATCACTACCAGTGCCATTTTAAGTGTAGAAACTTTGGTATTTGATGTGGTGGCGCTCTTCCGAAATGTTTATTTTGTTTATATACCTTGACTTGTTTTTATTTTCGGTTAACCGTTAACCGCGTTCAGTTAATAAAAACGGTTAAACGGATAGTGAATTAACCGGAAATGCACAGCCCTATTTAGCAGGTTTGCCCCCCCCCCCCACCATGAGTCACCTGTGAATGAAAAAATAATGCTGAAAAATTGCCTTTGGGGGACTTTTCCCTGGGTGCGTGGGGGCATCATCCTGGCTGGAACCCACCAGGTATTTATGATAGTTTAAACACTTCGATCTTTTGAGATAGTTCTGCAACATTAAAGTTTACATCTGTCTTATCTTGCTTACAGTATGAACGTTTCAACCGAGATGTAGATGCCCTGAGAGAAAATGTAAGGATGGTGGTAGAGGTTTTAAAGGAGGTGAGACATGATTGGTGTTTAATTCTATCTATGGCTGATACTTCTGTATAAGCAAATGACCCTCTTCCACATCTTCTGAATTTAGAGCAAAAGTGGCATTTGGTAAAAACTCATGAGGTACATAATTCTGCTCCTTTGAGAATATTTGAAAAAATGGTGAAGGTATTTCTGGTTTAAGGAACGGCTCACTGGGAAAGTCAAATACTGACCAGTCTTTTTGTTCTAAATGGTTCATCTTCAGAGTTAAGCATTCAGCGATGGTGGAAAACTTTGCTTGAAATTAATTTGTAAATGTTGAAATGTTCACCAAATTTCATGATGATATTGAGAACATCCACAGTTTTGGACAAACCGCACACCCTTTTATATACAATTTGACCAGATTCAGTATTGAAGGAATAAAGAAAAGTGTGAGGTCCTGGCCATTCTTCTTAGGCCAGGCAAACTAAGCAATTTTTGAAGGGCCTCAGTTGTTTGTATTAAATTTCAGTTCATTACTTTTTCCATGTTTCTTTAATTTAGCTGTATCTTGATCTTGGAATTCACATAGTTCTCTCTGGATTTGAAGTTTGGAATGAAAGGAACTTGATCCGTCCAATGAACTCTGGATTACGTACAATGTTAGGTGATTTTCTCATTTGGCGGGAGGAACATCTTCTTCCAAGAGCACCACATGACTTTGCAATGTTCATTTCGTAAGTAGCTTTTTGTGATAAATTGCCAGCCTCTCTGGTAATGTTGCATCTTTGCTGCTATCTCTCAGCCTATATCCAGGCCTAGCTGTGCTTGCTCTGTCTCACATCTTTTCAACAAACACATCATAAAAGACTGCAGCCTGGCATTCATGGGCACACAGGTTTAATGTTTTGCTCATAGGTGTTGCACAGTGCACAGGCTAGGGCAATGTACGTTAATGCAAACATACGGCAGCCGAACACAGTAACAGGGGGGCGGTGTGTGTAATGACTGTGTGCCAGCGCTAGCCCGGTGACAAATTGTTGTTAGAGACTTTAAAGCTGGCACTATAGGCCTACTACATGTACGCTACATGAGACTAGTAGTGCAATCGTAATCATTCGAAATGGATGTGGAAAGAAAGTAATTGACATAGGAGTCAAGAATACAGTAGATTTAGGACTTATTAGAAGTGGCATGGAAAAAGATTACCCAGGAGTTTATCTCTCTGAATATGTACGGAAATATCATAGGCCTAACGTTAGGCCTTACGTTAATCCTTACGATTAACGGTAACAGAAACAGACAAAAAGTAGCAAGTATTAGGTAGGAACTAAATTTGACTCTTCCTACTCCATTATGTGTTCATACAGTATTTGTATTTGTTTGTGTGTGATGGTCCTTTCACCCTTTTGAAACTTCGTTTATAGCTTTAGGTTTAGGGCATAGGCGAGGCTTACAGCCTGTAGGCCTAGGCCTTTGTTACTAGGCCTAATCCATCAGTTGAGTTAAAGGATAGAACCCCTCATTTGTTCACCTTAAAAAAGTCAAAAATGTTGCAGGGATTTCCTTAAAAATTAGCACAATAGTTGCACTAAATTGCATCTGAGGACCCTCAAATATTCAAAATTTTTCCAAAGGGGAGGGGGCCCCTCCTTAGACCCCTCCCCCAGGCTAGCAGTTGATAAATTTTTCAGGCCCTGGAGGCAAACCCTGCTGGCAACCCTGAAAATCCCAAAGGTTCCAAATTTTCTTCCCTCACCCCCACCCACCCACCCTGCCCCCCCCCCCCCCAAAAAAAAAAAAAAAAACTCAGAATTTTCTTTAATAGAGACTCTAAGTTTTCAAATTCTGTACAACAATATCTTGAAAATCAATACTTTTCAACATGGTGTGTGAATGAGTTATTCATCAGCAGATGAATATTCATGGCAGAGGTCAAAGGTTATCCGAGGTCATCAGTGGTGAAACAACAAAACCCTTGGAAATTGCTTGTAAATGCTGTTGCTCAAGATGGGAATGATGGATACCTTTCATACTTGATATAGGTTGGTCAAAGTCAGTTACGTAGTGGAGGTTGGTTGCACTCCTGGTATGGAGCACTCTTGAGCAGACCGAAATGGCTGACTTTGCTTGCTTTTGTTGAAGCAACTCAACTTCGTTTGAACCATTTAAGTCAGTAGTTCTTGCTCTCACTGTTGCAAGGCCCTCTGATGGCTTCTCATTAAGTCTTGTACTGTCAATTCAGGGTTGTTTCTCTTGTGGAGAGACATTTCAGGTATAAAATTTTCCAGCAGTAGGAAGTAGCTAGCAGGACTTTTCTTGGGTAGCACTTAACTGGTGCTCAAATTGGGTCAATTTAACACTCTGGAAAGTTTTAAAAAATTAACAACTATTAAATTTAACTATTTTTAAAGGGAAGGAATCACTAATCACTAATCACTTGGCTTTCTGGTTTTATTTGTTTAGGATTTTCTTTTCTTTTCTTTTCTTTTTCGCAGGGGTAAGGGTTACAGTATGCAATCATCCAGCAGTCCAATGGGCTTTAGAGGAAGAATGTGCCAACCAGAGTACTCAGGTTTAGCTATAATGGTAAATATGTCTATGGTTCATTTTTCTCCCCAAGTTTGTTGTAAAATTACATTGAAGTATAAACTTGTGACATTTTTAAGGATATCCTTGAAAGAAGAGTCACCCTCAGGACCCATAGAATTGGTCTCTTAATCCAGTTGTCTTGATGTGAAGTGGATGAGAGTGTGATAATCTGGTGTGATGGGATGTCAGCCCATCTCAGGTTATACCTCCCAGCCCAACCTGGTACCCATTCCCAGCAGGGTGGATTTGGAGCAAGTGATATGAGTCTTGCTCAATGAAATGCCACAGCAACCAAGGAAAGACTCAAAATCACAAACAGGACAATCATGATATGAAGCATGTGGCATGTGCTAGTTGTGTGATATGGCCAGGGTCCGATTTAAGGATTTTGTTTTGCGTGGTAAAACTGCTATGCATTTTTTATGTTGTATAGCAATTAACAGTTATTTTTTCAATTTTTGTATTGCTACTGTGCTCATTTGCATCGCAAAACTGCGATGCGATACGGCTATTGCGGACCCTGGATATGGCTGTTAATATGTCATCTTTGCATACAAAGTGACACCTTTGTAATGTCTTGCAGGACCAAATAATAATTTCCATGAAGCACTTGTTTACATGCAAAATGTAATTTTTTGTAGCATTAAAGCCCCCTTTTCAAAATATTGAGATCACCCAGTACAGACCACTATAAAGACACAAAATATGGGATAATGGTGTATTTTGATATTTTTTGTCAATCCCACACCAGACTGTTAATTTTTTTAGTTTTTTGTGTCATTATCTCTAAGGAGGTAAATCTTGATGACCCGGTACTACCTTCACTCCTGGCACGGTTCATCGGGTTTGCACTGGAAGCTAATGCTACTGCCTGCGACTGTAATGAACTTTCAGGTTGTATCATGGATGGTAGCCACAGGTAAGAATTTGAATAATCTTAAGATTTTAAAGTTAAATCATGATTTTTGCTTGTCCCTGTGCTGAAAATATCAAAGAACAGAAAAAAAACCTTCCAAGATTTGCATTCTTTCGATTCTTATTTTGAAAGAACAGCTGGGCTTTCCAAAATCATTCTCTGCAGTGAAGTGTATGCTTTATATTATACATAGCATGTATGAGATATAGATAGTGAATTCCAAAATTTATTGATAAATAATTTCTAAAAGGGGGAAGGGGGATGGGCTAGTAATATTTCTAACAATTTTCATTTGATACACAATGTTATTACTTCTGCTAGGGATAGTTCATGTTTCCTGTTAGTGTATCCTTTAAGTTAAATTACTTAGTTTTTCTAGACTTTTATCTATTCTGGACAGTTGTATATCAATGTCTGTACCTATCACAAAGCAGTCAGTCATGGATTTCAATACAACATTAGTGGTCTGACTAATGTAGCCTTTGTGTACTGTTAATTATGTAGCTGGAATGATGAGTTCTGAGGTAGGGACACAAGTAGTATGAAATATATGCATGACAGTGAGCAAAATGTAAGGTACTTTTTAAGGGGGGTGGGGATGGGAGGGGGTTGTGGTGGTGAGGTGAGGATGGGATTGTATGATGGTTTCTGACTATCTCAAGGTCACAACTTCCGTTTGGAAGAGGAAAAGTAACTCCACTTTCCTCAAAGCTGCAACTCCTGGACAATTTTCAGTTCTGTGAAAAAGATACACAAACATCAAACATCACATTTTTGTGCTCAAAAAGGACCAATACTTAGTTTGATTTTCTTTTGGCAACCTGTGGCCTTTATCAGGGCTTGAGGTTGCTGGCCCCCCTGTCAGGCAAATCCTGGGACCACCCATGGAAATATTGTGATAATATTAGCTTTCATTCCTTAATTCTTTATCCAATAACTAATGTTCCTCCACTCAACTGAGTGCTGTGATTCTCTGATAATCAGCTCAGCACCTCAACTGTTGAAAGGCTCTTTTGTATAAAATTACTGGTGTGTTAATTTATGTTGGTAGGGTAGGACTGGATATGTTATAGCTGCATAGTGTTACATGTATGTCCGGGACAACTGTGACATCATTGCAGGGACCCAAATCCTAAGTTAGCAGGTCTCAGCAGAAAATTCCAGTCAAGTAATATGTATATGGTGTTGGGTTTTAACAGGTATGTTACAGAACCATGAGAACCTAGCTGACACCAAGTACTGGGCTGTTACCTAACTGGAATTTTCTGCTGGTGTTTCAGACTCCCCAAGTATATTGGAGCCACCCAAGCCCACTGGGGAGGTCCACGTGTGTCATTGTTTAAATAACTACTATGAACAGTGATGACATATGTGATTCAGACAAGTCTAAGGAGACCCTTCAACCACCCACTCCCATCCCCCTTACCCTCAAAAAAGCACTGAACCAATCTATTTCATTTGCTGTATGGTTTATGTATATCTACGGTATGCTTGTTCTTCAAAGCGGAGCCCAGTCTCCAGCTACAAAGTTCTCCTCTTGCTTCAAACAACTGCTCAACACAGCTGTATCAAATGGAGGACTAAGCTGCTTGTTGAATCAACCAGATGGCTTTGAGTTCCCCCCTCGGTGTGGGGATGGTAACCTGGATGAAGGAGAAGAGTGTGACTGTGGATCTGAAGAGGTTTGATAGCTGTCGTCTCTATTTGGAAGAGTTTAGAGTTACATCCTGTGAAGGCATTATGAAAAGAAAGTTTTACCTTTAGCTATAGATGCAGCATAATTGTACTTGTCAATGCCTTCAATCGATGAGGGGGAGGGGGAATACAGAGATTACTCAACCACCATGTTATTACCTCATGGGGGAGGGGGGTGGTGGCATACAGAGATTACCCAACCACCATGCTATTACCTAATGAAAAAATGACAAAGTTGGTAGACTGACCAAAGGACAGCTTATCACCTAGTATGTTAAAAGAAAATGTTGTTGCCATGGTTGTTTGGATCATAGCAAGAAGCATTATAAGCAGGGTATACATTCACCTGTAAAAACTTTGAAAGTGCTTCATGTGAACTGGTAATTTTGTTTGCCTTGCAAGTGCTTTAATTTTTATTTCATACTTAGGTAAAGTAAAAAAAGTGCTTCCACTTCATAACTGTAGAATACATATATCTGTACATAAAGATATTTTTACATTGATTTTGCTAATACCATCTGCCATCTCCTAAATTATGTCATAATTATTCCAACTGCATGCTGTGGAAGGGATAGTTGTTTAAAAAACAAATAATTTGATCTTTGGAAAAGGCTTGAAGAATACTTGATTTTGTCTTGTGAAAATGGTGCATGTTCTGTATAAGAGGGTGAGAGAAGAAATATAGACAATATCATGTGACATTTAATTTTTCAAGTGAAAATGGAGGAAGATTTGCCCTTGATCCATATAACAATAGGGAGCTGAAGCTGTTTACAGTTGGATTTAACTGCTTTGGTACTCTACAAGTTTGAAATTGCCATCGAAGTACCATATGGCTGATGAAGTTTTATGTTGGCCATATAAGCCATTTTAAGTTTCAAGTACCATGCAATGAAAAGAGCATATTAAAGCTTTCTTTTGGTACCAGAAGTATTGGTGTATGTATATCACTTTGCCATGTTTATTACATGCTGAAGCAAAAAACAGAATTTTGTGAATTAATTACATGATGAGAAACGTGCTTGACTGTAGCTTATAAATTTAAATACAGGCCAACATATTTTCTGATCTGCCATCATGCATTTTGTCAGTAAAAGGTTAAGCTTGGAAAAATGCCACCAATGAAGCCAATTTTAACCAAAAATTTGTATCTTTTTATCTTCCCCAGTCTTGTACAGATGTATGCTGTGACCCTTTAACCTGTACTCATTACCAAAATAGCCCGGCATGTCAACCAACGACTGAATCTTCACCGACAAGTCAGTCTCATCTCTCAGCAAGTGCTCCCGAATCTGGTACTACAAGTTCTCCTGAATTTGAGACAATGTATGTTGAAGATATTATAACAGAGCTGGAGACAGAGGGGTACTCCTTCACAGCCTCGGGGGAGGAGGACGCCAAAGTAACGACCCCAGCTTACTCAACTACATTTCAGCCAGCTGTGACAGAAGTTCCTTTGACTGAGGATGAAAAACTCATTACACAGATCAAAGATATACTTGGTGATGAAAATATCCAGGCACCTCCTAGTTTTATCCAGGGACCTGGAGAGGGCACTATCTACTCTAGAGAAGGAACAAATGTGACTTTGACATGCAGGGTGTCTGGATTACCCACACCAAGGTTCATATTAAGCTGTAGTAGTGCTTTTTTTTTTTTCCTTTTGTAGAAATGTTCTAAACAGTTTTCAGTCTGATATTTTAAAAGAATTGTTGATAAATTAAGTTTGGAACTTTGATGCCCTCAGGATTGCTTTAGATGTTACAGTCAATTGTAAAATTCCAGGAGAAGATTCATTTCAATTTCAGTGATGTTCAGTGCTGTGTCTTCCTCTTCTTCTGAACTAATGTCCCCACATGGTTATGTCTCAAACCTCTCAGTAGAGCTATAGTCCAGAAACTGGGGGCTGCAGTGTTATTTGTGGAGGGAGGGGGAGGACTGTAAATAATTTTGGTGGCCAGTGGCATGGTTTAAAAAAGAAGTACTGCTGGTAGTCATAAGCGTACGAGGTGGGGGTCAGGGGGCATATGCTCTCCCAGTTTGGGCAAAAATAGTGGATCCATTAGGGCAAATGAGACAGCTAAAAAAATAAATTATGCCCTTCTTGGGGCCAAAATTGGGGCAACTTGGTCCAAAATTCTAAAATCAGGCAAAAATTATCCCTCCCCCCCTTCCCCAGAAATATTGACCCTGTATGCCTATGCTGATAGTTACCTTAAAAATTTCTGAACAGGTGCTGTAAAACTGTTAATTGCCTACCCATTTTTGATGATTTTCAGGCTAAATCACATGAGTTTTTTTTTTATTTTTTGATTCCTTGCCATAGGCAGGCAAGGAATCTATGCGATGGTGATGTCGTGTGTGTGTGTGTGTGGGGGGGGGGGGGGGGGTGTGCACGTGCGTGTATGTGTGTTTGTGAGTTTGTGACACTCATTGTAATCGCGATATCTCAAGATAGGAATGACCGATACTTTTCATATTTGGTATGTAGGTTTGTCATGTTAGGAGGAAGAACCCTATTGTTTTTGGCAGAGGTCAAAGGTCATTCGAGGTCACCAGAGGTCAAAGTCCAAAAACATTGTAATCGCAATATCTCGAGATAGGAATGACCGATACTTCTCATATTTGATATGTAGGTTTGTCATGTTAAGAGAAAGAACCCTATTGTTTTTGGCAGAGGTCAAAGGTCATTCGAGGTCACCAGAGGTCAAAGTTCAAAAACCTTGTAATCACGATATCTCAAGATAGGAATGACCGATACTTTTCATAGTTGGTATGTAGACATGTCATGTTGAGAGAAAGAACACTATTGTTTTTGGCAGAGGTCAAAGGTCATTCGAGGTCACCAGAGGTCAAAGTCCAAAAACCTTGTAATCACGATATCTCAAGATAGGAATGACCGATACTTTTCATAGTTGGTATGTAGATTTGTCATGTTGAGAGGAAGAACCCTATTGTTTTTTGCAGAGGTCAAAGGTCATTCGAGGTCACCAGAGGTCAAAGTCCAAAAACATTGTAATCACGATATCTCAAGATAGGAATGACCGATACTTTTCATAGTTGGTATGTAGATTTATCATACTGAGAGGAAGAACCCTATTGTTTTTGGCAGAGGTCAAAGGTCATTCGAGGTCACCAGAGGTCAAAGTACAAAAACCTTGTAATCGCAATATCTCAAGATAGGAATGACCAATACTTTTCATAGTTGGTATGTAGACATGTCATGTTGAGAGGAAGAACCCTATTGTTTTTGGCAGAGGTCAAAGGTCATTCGAGGTCATCAGAGGTCAAAGTCCAAAAACCTTGTAATCTTGGTATCTCGAGGTAGGAATGGCCGACAACTTTACATAGTTGGTATGTAGATTTGTCATGTCAAGGGGGAGAACCCTATTGTTTTTGGCAGAGGTCAAAGGTCATTTGAGGTCACCATAGGTGGAAGTCCAAAAACCTTGTAATCGTGATATCTTGAGATAGGAATGACAGACGGTTTCATAGTTGGTATGTAGATTTGTCATGTAAAGGGGGAGAACCCTATTGTTTTTGGCAGAGGTCAAAGGTCATTTAAGGTCACCAGAGGTGGAAGTCCGAAAACTTTTTTTTTTTTCATTTATTTGGTTATTAAAGTTTTGGTTCAAAGGTCATGTGGCATGAGCTGATGTGAGCAGGGGTGAAATTATGACCACATCATAAAAAATGATGAAGCAGAGAAGTATAAATTTGATGGATGAACCTCAGTGTAACAAAGCACCCCCTTTTCGGCAAGGAATCACGAAGCCTTTTGGCTTTCTGGGGTTTTTTTTTGCAAGTTACATTCCTGATAGATTACAGGTAATTTTTAAATATTCTGTGACTAGTGAAAATAGTCATCTTTCTTTCATTTTAAACATTAAAAATAATATAAAAGTTAGCAGGGCTTATATGTGGCAGAGTCTGTCAAGTAAAATTGGCTTAGTTTAGTTAAAGCATCCAAGAAAACAAACTTATGTGCTAGGTATATATTTTCATCTCTTTGTCCTTTTTTAATATTAAAGTGTCATTTGGTACAAAGACGATGACCAGCTTGACTTGTTGCAATTAGACCAGAAGTGGACAATGGAAGAAGATGGATCTCTTCATATTACCAGTGTAGAAGAGACTGATGAAGGGGATTATCATTGTGAGGCCAATAACACTCATGGTATCATCATTTCAAACAGGATCCGCCTTTCTCGTGCCTGTAAGTAATAATAGACCAACATGTATTTTCTTAAGGGCTATAGCTGTAGGAGTCAATGACAGCTCCATGACGCATTCGCCTCGATCCCAACAGTGGTCAACTACATTACTTGCTTTGTTGTGCCTATGGGTATACAGGTCAGGTGAAGCACTGTTCTTGGAAACATGTTAAATGATTGTCAATAAAACAATCATCCTTCGAAGAAATACATTTCATAGCTCCTCAGTTTGCTATGGGGTTGGTAACATGATACAGCCAAAAATAGACAATAGAAAAGTTGGGTGTAGTGAAACCCACCTTTTAAGTACAGTTTGTATGGCAGGTTGTTGTGGCAGTAACTGCAATAAAGAATATGTGAATGCTGTGATTATGTATGGTCCTCATTACCAATGCAGTCAACAAACATCAGAAGGTACATAACAAACAAATATTGATTATCTTTGTGAAACTTAATCTTTACAGGATCATCTTTGTGAAACATAATCTTTACAGTATTTTGAAGTACAGCAGTGTAATCATTAATAACCTGATATTGCTGTGTATATTTATGGCAAATAATGTGTTAACAATTTTATGCACAATAGCAGTGTTTTTTGAAATTCTGAAATAATTTAAAAACCATGTATTAAAGTACCAATATGTGCCTCGTTCAACTTTTAACAATCCATCCTGTCCTTGGAACAGACAATGCTATGTTAAACACCAGCTCACATGACCATTGACAAATGAAAACTAACCTAGCGAACTGTTGTACAATCTTTGAGGAAGCTTGTGCTATTCTATACATACTTCATGGGCAATCAAACATACAGGCCCCAGTCATCAACTGTGGCTGGACAATGAGCATGAGAAACTTAAAAAACATCAGGACATTTTGAAACTGTTATTTCCAAGCATTGAAAATGATTAATGCTCTCAAAATTAAGTCATGGAAAACTCATTTCATGAAAAGAATTGGTCACAGGAAAAACCTAAATAGCCTACTGTCCATGCAAGCAAATCCTCAAAAGTATAATATTAATAAATTTATGATGTGGAAGTGAAATTTTCCTTCAGGGATAGTGCTAGTAAGAATTAGCATCTTTTAAACATTTTTCCAAATAAATTTCTTACCTGTTGCATTCCAGTCCTTGAAAATTGATGGAAGCTTTTTGGAAAATTTGCCAGATCCCCCAAAGGGGGGGGGGGCACTGTGTTAATACACTGCTGAGAGTATCAGTGAAAATAGCATTCAGGTGTATGTTCAGGTATCTTTTTGTGTCAATAAAACATTTATGGTGAGCTGGAATGCACATCAACAATTTTACACCTCCTGTCAATCTCAGGGTTGATAAAAATGTTCACTACAGAAGAAACAGTAAAATTTTCTACTATTTTGTTTTACACATTTCTTGTACAAATGCAAAATTTCCTCCAATTGCCAAAATTTCCATCCATGGTCCCAAATTTTCCTGGCAGGAGCTTGCCAACTTTTTTAGCCCATGGTTAATTTTATCCATCTTACACATTTTTGGACAGACTTGGGTGAGCTTCCATTTAGTGGCCTCTTAGAGATTTACGACTTGAAGGAAAGACAATACATTGTTCTGCGTTGTCAAAAACCAGAAAGTTCACCAAACCCAGATTTTTATTGGACCAAAGATGTGAGATCCAGGGAGCCTGTGATTCTCAGTGACCGTGTGAGTCAGACACCAACAGGAGATTTAGTTATTGGAAGTGCATTACCAGAGGACAGTGGAGATTACTCCTGTGTAATTACTAACAAACTTATTAATGAGGTTCGGATAGCGCCAGCCATTATCATCAAAGTTAAAGGTGAGGCAGAAGGATCCTGACACACTGCATGCATTCATAGCTTGTAAATTGTGTATTATGCAGTTTGATAAATCCATCCATAAGTGAACAGGGTCCACTGGTAGATCATAGGGTTCACCATAGAAATTAAGGAATCCTTATTCTAACCCTATTCCTAATCCTTGTATTATTTGTGCCCAAATCGTTACCCTTACCCTGTTTCAATCAAACCCTAACTTTAACCCTATAAAAATTTTTGGTCTAGAGGGCTTCCTACCTGTAACTTATGTGTAGGTGGTATGGATAGGCACATATTTGCTCCTTGAGAGCAACTTACAACCTGTACTCTCATTCACAAACACCAAAGATACTTTAAAACCATTTTAGTGGCCTGCTTGGGTCTGACTGCAAAGAATATTTGTAAAATCGATCACTCTGACAAAGCGTTCTCCATAGCAAGCCCCTTTGCCTACCTTATCACTTTCATCACTTTGCAATAACCGTGTTTTGGTGCTTATCCTCCTGGTTAAAGTCCTCAAAATTATGTCAGCTGGTAGCTTTGTATGGTGTAGCCTTGAAATTATGACTGTTTTGTCAGTGGCTGCTTTGAACATAACTTAATTGTGTTCTGTTGTCTCTGTGTGAGGTACATTTTTTTGGTTTCCATGAAAAGAAAAACCTATGCATTCATGATGGCATGTGTATGTATGTGTGTAGGTGCGTGTGCGTGTGTATGTGTGTTTGTGACGCTTGGCTCCTTAACACAAATTCTCAAGAGGGAAGCTCCAGTTGTTCTCATACTTGGTATGTGCATGGATGCCCTGTATTAGGAAGAACCCCATTATTTTTTGGTGGAGGTCAAAGGTCATCTGGAGTCAAACTCTGACCTTGTTAACACAATATCTCAAGATACAACACATGGGGACTCTTCATACTTATCATGTAGGTGCATTATGTAAAGAGAAAGAACCCTATTGTTTTTGGTGAAGGTCAAAGGTTATCAAGGCTTAATAGAATGTCAAACTCAGAAAACCATGTTAACATCTCAAGGTAGGAAGTATGGATACTCATCACACCAAGCATGTAGATGCATTATATCAAGAGAAAGAACCCTAGTGTTTTTGGTGAAGGTCAGTGGTCATCTAGGGTTATGAGATGTCAAACTCTGAAAAACTTGTAAAACTTGTAAACATCATATTTCAACATGAATACTCATACTTAGTAAGTAGATGCATTATGTCAACAGGAAGAACCCTGTTTTTTATGGTGGCCCAAAGGTCATCTAGGGTCATCAGAGATTAAACTCTAAAAAACTTGTTAACATGATATCTCAGTAGATGCATTACAGGAAGAGGAAGAATGCTGTTGTTTTTGGTGGATGTCAAAGCTCATCCACTGTATGGTCAAAATTTGAAAACCTTTTTACCATGATACTGTATTTCCAGGAAGGAAGCATGGATGCTTTTCATACTTAGCATGTATGTAGGTGCATTATTTGAAGAAGAACCCTATTACTTTAGTGGAGTTCAAAGACCATTTGAAGTCACCTGATATTTTATGCTAGGAAGCTCAAAACACTTTAAAATGGCTTAATTTCCCCTAAAATACAAAAATGCTGTTGTTGTTGATGTTGATTTTGTTTTTGGTGAGACGTCATTTCAGTTCACCATTTGTCAGATTCTAAAAGCCTTATTAGTATCTCAAAGTTAGAATCATGGCAGTTTAATTCTCATACATGTTGTGTGAAAGCATCACATTGATCCAGGACATTAACATTTTACAACCTCTGTGGTTTTATGTAAAGTCTACTTAAATGAGTTCATTGAAACCTCAATGCATTTCTGCATTTTGGTTTCTCTTCAGAGTACACGCTGTCACAAATTTGTATCTTATGGGTGAATGACTACATTCATATTTATCTGTAATTCAAATTTGGTGTTCTGACCTGTTTCTGGATAACTTGTGTCAGATATGTAACCTTGTCTGGTTGTCATTTACATCCCACAGCTCTTGTCCATCAGCCACTTTGGGAGTACACTTCCCCATCTGAGGTAACAGGAATGAAAGGGAACCCTCTTTCTCTGCACTGCATACCTACAGGAAGGTATGTTGTTTTATGTTATTGTACATCAAAGTTTGCAGTATTTTCATGTAAAATTGCACTTATATTCGAATTAGGTAGTTAATTCAAAATTGCAGAGGGCATTTGCATGTTACACTTAGAGCTTTGTTAATTTTCTAATGTGATGGTGAGGAACATTTATTAAAAGATATATTGCATACAATGGAAATCAACTGCTAATTTCAGTCCTGAAAAAGGTTGTGCCAAGTGAATAAATTTCCAGGTAACTGACCACAAAAGTCACAGCTTTTCGGATGGTTCTTGAGCATAGGTGTAGGAGCTACCCCTCCAAATTCAAGGATGAAAACCAGTTGTTTGTTCCCTCTGACTCCCCCCCCCCCCCCCCCAATTCAAGGAAAAAAACCTTTATTTGTTCCCTTTGCTATGTTGCACCAAATGGCATCTTAGGACCCTCAAATATTCAATAATTTTCACCTGAGACTTCCTCCAGGACTGTGGTCTGAAACAACATTCAGCCTTCCCAGTTGAGAACAGCTTCCTACGCCTATGTTTTTGAGCAATTCTTGAGCTATTTCAATAAGGGAAAAGTCTTGGCAAATCATAGCAGATTTATGAATATTAAGAAAGGTGCTGCATGTGGAAAAAGTCACCCATGGTATACAACCTTGCATGTGTCCATCAACAATTTTATGCTGACTGCAATCTTGTTGTTTTTGTTATCATGAGAAAATGAAAAGATTTGATTGAAATTTGGTGCTGTATACATTGAAATCTTACATTTGGTTACCTTTGCTGGAATCTGGTTTTAAGACTTGGATGCAAATCATCCATTATTTTTTATCATTTTTGCAATCAAACAAAATGTATTTTGGGGATGTAGGGTTGAGGGGGTCAAAGAGCAGCATGCATCTTCTTTCAAAATATAATAAATGATGACATTTTTGCTACAAATTTCTGGATCATTGTTCACTTTTTTCAAAGTAAGCTGTATGTGGGACCATCTGAAGAAAGAGTTCATTTTTGTATGCTGGTGAAAAATGGAAAACACAGGCTTACCTGTAAAATATGTATACTTGCCATGCTGTATATTTAAAAGCAGTTATACCCACATTTTGTTCCTACTTTTTAGTCCAACACCAAAGGTGACCTGGGAGAAGCTTGGTAGCAGTGGGGATCTTGAAGGCATCGAACTGAGTGAAGGGGACCGTACCATGACCATTCTGGACCCAGATGTGCCTCATGGGGGTGAATATGTATGCAGAGCATCTAACGGCATTGGTGAAGATAAAGAAGCCATCTTTTCTGTAACTATTGAGGGTAAGAATAGGGTGGGCATTATCAAACGGCCAGAACTGCATCTTGAAATGTCTGAATTTGGAAAGTTAGAGGGCAAAAAAAGCCCTAATTCCCAGGCAGTAACAGGTCTTCCAACTGAGTTTGTTTCTAGCCCCTCCTCCAATATCAAAAGAAAAAACACTGTCTAGCATACCTCCCAGACAAAGCTACCTGAGCCTGTGCTGAATTTACATTACTGAAAGCTGTATCCACTCACTACTGTGTGTAAGCTGTCTAATATGCATTGAATACACTAGAGATATCCAGACTTGTATCATTGTGTAGTTGGTATTGATAGGGATGGAACATTTTCATTTGGTGGGAAAACCTTTTAATGAGACCTGCCAAAAATATCCAAACAACATGAAAGTTGGGCTGCAGCTTTAACTGAGGACCAACCTTTTGACCTTCAGACCCCTACATCATGGGTCTGTCATGCATGGCCCCATTCTAGACTGGCTGAAAAGAACAGACCCTACACATGATCTTAGCCAAAAGGCTGAGAAGCAAGTAGCTACAATCTTGGACAAAACTCTTGGAACACCTCCAACCGTTGTACCGTGTACAATATGATGTTGTGCATGATTTAGGAAACCCTCGTCCCCCAGTACAGTGTTGCGCACGATTTACGAAACCCCCGTCCCCCCAGTACAATGTTGTGTCCAAACTAAGGGGGTGCATCTCCAGTTGACATTATTAATCCAACACTGTACAGGGGAGAGGGGGTGCAGGGGTGTTCAAACAAGTTTTGTCCAAGATTGTAGCTTTGATTTTCTGGTTCCATTGTCACAGTTAAATTCAGTCACATGCATGTACAGGTTTCAACATTAACTGAGACACTGGGGGCCATTGGCACAGAGTTCCTTCACTTTACTGTGATACCCCTCATAAATTACTTAACACCAATGGTGATAATAACCATAATACCTCTCTATATTATTTCTGTTTGATGCACCCCTAGTTTCCAAGTTTTAGCCTTGCCCTTTCCACTTCTTGTTTCAGGCCCCTGCTCACAGAAAAAAGATAGTGGGACCTGTCATAATTTGCATCTCAATTTTAAATGAAGCTGATCTTTCCTTTCCCTTTAAAGCGTCACCAGAATGGACTTCAAAACCTGAAGATGTAGAAATTCCTGCTGGTTCAACTCACAGCTTTATCTGTGAAGCTAGGGGCATCCCAACACCAAGTATATCTTGGCTTGTGAATGGCCAAGAAGCTGAGCAAGCAGGTTTGTGTAGTCTTAGGTAGTTTTGCCCCACTAGACAAAGCCACACCTGTCATTGTCTCTGTCATTGTCACTCACAATTGTTGAGATATTCCATAAGACACGGTGTTCCCATTTAATTCAACAATTTTATTGGGGTATAGTCCCAGCAGACAGAAGAATCACTACATCAAAGATTCAGTAGACTGATGTGAGACAGATTTATAATTAGACCAAAAATCTATTAAGTAGGGTTAATTAGAGATAGAGGTAGGATTAGGGTAATTAAGGTGTAAACTTAAGGTTAGGATTAGGATAAGGAATAGCACTAAAGTCAGAGTGGGGTCAGGGTTAGGATTATGGTTGGGTCAGCATAAGGGTTAGGGTTAGGATCTTCAGTCTAGGGAACCCTACTCAATTAACCTCCCCACCCCCATTTTAATCATATGCAGTTTTTTTTTGGCCAACATTGTGTTTCTCCCATTTAAGTATCTGCACCAGATCTGATTGCTGTAGCTCTCAGGAGTAAGGAAAAGATGATTGTGTTGTGGATTTTGTTTTTACATCGGGTTTGTACCACTGTGGCATTGACAGTGTCTTCTTGGATCATGGCTTATGTATGGCATAGGTTCAACTTCTACAGTAAACTATACAGCGGACTTTTCCTTCCTTCCTACTGACCACAGCCAAACAAATCCACTTAACTGATTAAACAATAACCATGATTGAGTGGTCTCAACAGCTTTAACAAAGGTGCCCATTGTTTTGTGAAAATCTTCTGCCAGTGCTTCCTCAAGTTGGCCATTGTTTGCTAAGCACACTGGCCAGCCCAAGTGTGTAATGAGATTATCTTGTGCTTGATTGGTTTTGACATTTGGACTCAACCACTGCCATATAAATGCAGGGTTGTAATGTGCTACTAGGAGCTACTAGGAGGGAAAAATGGTATAGATACTGTCCTTTTGGTTGTCTGTTGTGCACTGCACACAAAAATTGGCATAATTTTGCAATTTGCCTCAAATTTTGCTCTCAGTTGGGAGGCACACTCTCAAAAACTGCTCACTTAGCTCTCTATAATCTTAAATGTTTTTTTATAACTAGTACAGTCTGTGATAGACTTGAAATGAAGTTTTGTGGATACACTCATTGTTGGCTAGGTGCTGGGCTATGAGTTCTGTCCCTGTAGTTAGAAGGTATGTGGATTAATTTAAACACTATCACTACATGATTACATTATTTATGGGCATTGAGTCAGTGTCACAGCCAAGACTTATGGTATACAAAAGGTTTTTCAACTTTAGTTTTTGTGGTAATACAGCAGTAAGTCACATCAGAATATAATATTTTATCAGTTTGCGAAAAATAACTTCAGTACGTGTAACATATTTCAGAAATGCTGCCATGTGCAATCTTTTTTTTGGGGGGGGGGGAGGGGGAGCAGGGGGAGGGAAGGGGGGACATTCTTTATTCCTTTAAAAATTAACACACCATATTTCATCTTCTTTATTTATTTCCTAGTGGAGCAGTATCCCCATCTGAGTTTTTCATCAGGTCTTGGATCAGGGGTGTTTAATGTCACAGATAATGAAGACCTCTACTTGACAGTTGTTCTGCAGTGTATTGCAGCCAATCAGCATGGCAGTATTATTGCTAATGCATATGCAAATATTGTTGGTAAGAATCATGCCACGAGTTATTTCAAAGCAAAAACAGTCATTACAAAGTCAGTCATATTTTTAGGATTATAAAGCATAATATTGGAATAAAATTTTTCTATTTGTCTTTGGCTTAGGAATTCCTGAGGGCTATCCCATTTGCACTTTAAAGCCTAGGAATTGTTTTGTGAAGTGTAGTGTGTATAAAAAATTGGATCTCCAAAATGTTGTTTAAAGGGAATAAGCAAAATTAGTTTTTCTGCATGGAATGAACAGTTTACTAAAAAAAGAAAAAATTTTCACATGATCAAGAAAAGTCAAACATTAATTAATTACTGGAGTAAACATATTAAAATTAGGGTGATGTATTGCATTTGCCTTTAAATAATTTCAGCTTATTTGTTATTTCTACCTTCATGTTGTGTGGACATTCAGTGATTGGAGCAGTGGCGGATCCAGGCGGGGGCGAAACAGGCGCACGCCTCCCCTATTGGCTGTCATGCACAAAAAAACAAGTTGCAGCAAAAAAACAAAATGCTTCAAAATGTGTCAAATATAGCACCATTTTGCAGCTCAGCCCTCTTCCAAAGGCAAAAATTTTCCAAAGGGAAGGGGTTAATCCCCTCCCCTTACACCCCTACCCCAGTACAGTGATCAGTCAAACCTCCCCCGCCCGCCCCCCCCCCCCCCCATTGAAAATTCCTGGATACACCCCTGATTGTAGTCTGGGTATCCTTTTGCTCTAAATGCATCTGTGAACTGGTGGCCACAGCATCATTTTGGGGTCACCAAGAAATATCAGGAGACTGTGAAAGGATGAGGGGGTGACGGAAAATCCATGTTGGAAGGGACTGGGGTTGAGGTAACATTGACACTTGTCATTGACGGCTGCCAAATGATGCAAGTTCCTGGATCAGTCTACATTAATGCTTGTCATTAATGTATTGAACCATATCAAGGAGAAGTTAAGTTTGTAACAAGTGCGGTGCACGTGGAGATTTTAAAAAGTAACAAGCAAGAACATGTATCAACTATTATCAAATAATATAGGCAATAAGGGGCATGATTCAGTGCTCAAAGTAAAATGGAAAAAAATTGATGGAATCATTCTCATTTTTGTCAGCATTTCCTGCTCGCATTATCACTCCACCTCCAGAGACGGTAACCATCTTAGAGGGTGAGGATATAACGATTCCTTGCCAAGCACTTGGTGCTCCAAAACCTTTGGTCTTTTGGCATGTTGGTGAGAAAATGGTTAGTTATATTTCTTTTGATATTTGATAAAAAAATCATTTTGATCTTTCCATATAGTCATTAGTTATGGGGGCTGGGGGTGGGGGGGTACCATCCACAGATAGAAAATTTTGCTATTTTCAAGCAAAATATAATTATGCTATTTGTCACTCAGGGAAGCATGCTCAAAAGTTCTTACCCATCCCAGGTAAAAGTTCTCAGCCCCCCAAAATCATAAGTGTGGCTGGTCACAAATGTCTCACTTTGCAAACGAAAATTGAAAACCACAATTGGGGATACATATTGTTGGTGTGAATTGAGGTTTGAAGGGGGCATTGCAGGCAGCTATGGTGCCCACTCCAAAGCAAAGTACTGAGCATCTTGATTTGTTATATAAACTACCAGACAATTGCCTTCCAGATGCAGTGGGCCCAGGACTTTTATTCCCCAGGCATGGTGTAGCTCAAGGGGGCCCCTTCTAGGATACTTTAGTGGGTTGTTTCATATCTCATTGCAGTCCTCTCTTCAAATTACCTTTTACTGTGATGATGTTTTGTTTTGGCTGAATTTTGATACTATATCCTCTTAAAGTTAAATGCAGAAGAGGATGGATCTCTGCTGATTCCTGCAGCTGGAGTGGGAGATTCCAACAGATACTCCTGTGGAGCGACAAACAAATACGGGAATGAATACAGAGGGGTAGATGTTGAGGTCAAAGGTGAGATTTTCCATTGTTTTGGATGTCCATAGCCGGCACCATCATCATACCCCTGTGATACCTGTATGATGAAGTGATCCTGTAAAAATGCCTGCTCTTTTCCTCCCCATCTCCATTGCAGCAAAAGCCTAGGGCTGAATATGTAATACTTTAACAGTGACATACAGTACAGCTAAAAATTATAAAGACAATTGAATTGACACATACTACTTTCAGACAAATGCGTATTACTCTCTGCATCTTGCAATTGCACACAGACATACAACATGAGGGATTCTGTGTGTTATTGTTTGTTACTTTACTGGGGAAGATCATCCCTTGTGTAGTGATAAAAATAGCCTTAGGTGATGGGCTTTGTATAAACTTGATACTTTAGTAGAAATAGAAAGGTGAGGTTTGAAAAACAGGTTTTTGGTTCCTTGCCGTAGGCAGGCAAGGAATCTATGCGATGGTGATGTCGTGTGTGTGTGTGTGTATGTTTGTTTGTGATGCTGCTTGTAATCGCGATATCTCAAGATAGGATTGACCGACACTTTTCATATTTGGTATATAGATTTGTCATGTTGAGAGGAAGAACCCTATTGTTTTTGGAGGAGGTCGAAGGTCATCGGAGGTCACCAGAGGTCAAAAACCGAAAACCTTGTAATCGTGTTATCTTGAGATAGGGATGACAGACAACTTTCATATTTGGTATATAGATTTGCCATGTTTAGAGAAAGAACCCTATTGTTTTTGGTAGAGGTCAAAGGTCATCTGAGGTCACCATAGGTTAAACTGCGAAAACCTCGTAAATGGCTTGTAATCATGCTATCTCGAGATAGCGATGACCAACACTTTTCATATTTGGTATATAGATTTGTCATGTTGAGAGGAAGAACCCTATTGTTTTTGGTGAAGGTCAAAGGTCATTTGAGGTCACCGGAGTTAAAAAGCCGAAAAGCTTGTTAATCACGATATCTCAAGATAGGAATGACAGACACTTTTCATATTTGGTATATAGACTTGCTATGTTGAGAGAAAGAATCCTATTGTTTTTGGTGGAGGTCAAAGGTCATCTGAGGTCACCATAGGTTAAACTGCGAAACCTCGTAAATGGCTTGTAATCGCGCTATCTCGAGATAGCGATGACCAACACTTTTCATATTTGGTATATAGATTTGTCATGTTGAGAGGAAGAACCCTATTGTTTTTGGTGAAGGTCAAAGGTCATTTGAGGTCACCAGAGTTAAAAAGCCAAAAAGCTTGTTAATCACGATATCTCAAGATAGGAATGACAAACACTTTTCATATTTGGTATATAGACTTGCTATGTTGAGAGAAAGAATCCTATTGTTTTTAGTGGAGGTCAAAGGTCATTTGAGGTCACTAGAGGTCAAAGACCGAAAACCTTGAATCGCCATATGTCAAGATGGGAATAGCCTATATAGATTTGTCATGTTGAGAGGAAGAATCCTATTGTTTTCGGTAGAGGTCAAAGATCATCTGAGGTTACCAGAGGTTAAACTGCTAAAACCTTGTAAATGGCTTGTAAACACGATATCTCCAGATAGCAATGACCAACACTTTTCTTATGTGGTACATAGATTTGCCATGTTGGCAGGAAGAAGCCTTCTGTTTTTGGTGAAGGTCAAAGGTCATTTGAGGTCACTGGAGGTAAAAAGCTGAAAAGCTCATAATCATGATATCTCAAGATAGGAATGACCGACACTTTTCATATTTGGTATATAGATTTGTCATGATGTAAGGAAGAACCCTATTGTTTTTGGTGGAGGTCAAAGGTCATCTTGGGTTACCAAAGGTCAAAAAGAAAAATTTCCCAAGAATTCCCAAGATTGTAATCTGGCATCACTGGGGTCAAAAGCAACATTTCCCAAGAATTCCCAAGATTGTTATGTGGGGTCACCAGAGGTCAAAAAGCAAAAATTCCCAAGATTGTTATATGGGGTCACCAGAGGTCAAAAAGCAAAATATCCCAAGAATTCCCAAGATTGTAATCTGGCTTCACTGGGGTCAAAAATCAACATTTCCCAAGAATTCCCAAGATCATCATCTGGAGTTATCAGAGGCCAAAAAGCAAAAGCAAAATTTCCCAAGAATTCCCAAGATTGTTATATGGGGTCACCAGAGGTCAAAAGCAAAATATCCCAAGATCATGATATGGGGTCACCAGAGGTCAAAAAGTGAAATTTCCCAAGAATTCCCAAGATAGTCATCAGGAGTCACCAGAGGTCAAACAGCAAAATATCCTAGGCAAGCATTCCTAAGATCGTCATCTAGGGTCACCAGAGGTCAAAAAGCAAAATTTTCCAAGAATTTTCAAGATCCAAGATCCATTGGAGTTGAATCCCTTTCAAGACACTTCAGATTTTCTTTTTTGTTATATTTGGTGGGGTTCAAAGGTCATGTGAGGTCAGCAGAGGTCAAATTGTTAAAACATAAAATGATGTAGTCAAGAAAGATAAATTTGAGGGATAAACCTCAGTGCAACAAAGCATCCCCATTCGGCAAGGAATCACTAAGCCTTTGGGCTTTCTGGTTTAATGGAACCGATTCAGCATGCGTAGCTGGTGCATTGAAACAGTTTGCCAGTGTTCATAATAAGGTTATTTTTCACATCTGCATAGACAAAAAGAGAATAATGTGAGCAGTCAAGGGCACATTAACTGGTTGTATGTTTTTAGTGGGTGAATATAAGGTACAAATGCAACTATCACATTAAAGCCATTCTTCAGTTCCTTACCAAAAGTTACAAGAATCTATCCAGTCAAGATGGCATATGTGTATGTGTGTATTGTGACACAGTAGCTTGTCAACAGTTCAAAAAGTCTATTTGGTTTTGGTGCACTGGAGGTCAAAAGTCATTTGGGTTAAGTTGAGAAAGCCTTGAAAATTTGATACCTTAAGAAGGGTTACTTTGGTAGGATGTCATATGCCAGCAAGGAAATACTCCACATTGAGTTCAAGAACCCTACAGTTTTTTGGTGTAGGTCAAAAGTGAAAGATCAAAGAATTGGAACTGTTTGGGGTGAGTTAAGTGGCCCTTTAAAGTAAAAACTCGGTCAAAAGATGCCCTTGGCCTTAAAGACTTAAGAACTAATGCTAGAATGGTTCTTTATCCATATCACTGCATCACACATCTTCATGTTTGGTGCACACTTTGGCCGTCAAGCATGCATCGTATCACAATTTCATAGGTAACTACTTTATGGGTATGTGAACTATAAACACACTTGTGCTTGAGCTTCATAACAGCCAGTACATAACTTTTATACATTTCAGTGACCAGTTCTAGGGGGATTTAGAAAGTGTTAACAACTTTACAAAACTCCCTGTATGAAAAGTGGAAAGCAATTTACATTGAAAAAGGATGTGCAAGGATGACTTCATTGTGAACTTCTGTTTGTTCTTTACTGTCATAAAGGTCTTACTCGGGTTACAATTTCGTCGAACAACGATTTGGTGGAAGAAGGATCAGAGGTTTCCCTGACATGTCAAGTAGACCATCATGCCGACGAACCCCCAGGTATTGTGTGGTCGAGGTCCGATGGGGTTCCACTGGATGGCGAGCGTATCACATTTATTGTGAACCATGAGATAAGCACATACAAGCTAGTAATTGAAAACTCAGTTGTGGAGGACAGTGGATTCTTTGTCTGTACTGCTACGACAGATTATGATGAAGCAGCTTCAGAACTCGATATCACAGTGACAGGTATGCAAGAATCTAAAAGAGAGATTTAGATTAAATTTTATATTTGTGATATGTTAAAAAAGAAATTACATCATGCAGAGTGAACTTAACTTACTGTTGCTTGGTGTGGTTCTCCAGATAAATTCTTAAGCTGGTTTGTACTTCAGTATAGTGCTACAAAGCTTTAAAAGTTGAACACTGTTCAACTCTGTGCTCAAGTCTGATTGGCCTGAGTAAGGGATGACCATATATGACCCTTATAGTGCGTGAAAATTTGGAAGTATGAACCAGCCTTTACAGAAGTCATCTTCAGTCAACTAATTTTCAGTCCAAAGTGAAGTTTATTGAAGCATGCAGATGTGTGATATGATAACTTCATATTGATCAATGCTGTTTTGATTTTCTTTGTGTTTTACAACCAGTTTTCATCTTCATAATCTCAACTTATCATAATGTAGCCTAATTACTACAAGTCTCACATGCTTGCTACAAAATTTTGACATGTTTTACATAAAATTTTGGTGTGCTTTCTATATAAAGTCACTTTGGTTAACAATCTAATAAATTTGTCTGCTAATATTTCTAGCACCTTAAATGAGGTGTAGGAATGGAAGTTTGACCAGATTGCTTACATTCACTTTCACATGTCAAAAAATAAACCCCTCTTAAACCCCTTCACAGGTACAGGGGACACTTGGAAGTACTGAGCATGGGCATCAGCAGAAAAAATTTTAGGGCAAAACTTTAAATTGACCAAATCAGGGGAAAATTTTTACTCCTAGAAAAGAGCTTAATTGCTAAATGATGGCGCTTTTACAGGAGTGTAGCCGGGGCGGGAGGGGGGGGGGCGAAACTTGCAGGCCAACTATTTAAGCGTAGCGCCAAGAATATTTTGGCCGAGATGCCTCCCAGACCACTGAAAATGGCACTTCCCAGACCTTGTGAGTTGCATCTTGACTCATTTTCTATTTTGAAAGCTCATGTGCTGGAAATTTTCTTGTGATATAAAAAAATGTTGATGTTATTTTTTCTTCAAATTTTTGATTTTCCAGGGCCCCCCTTGCCCGCCCTCTGAACGCCCATGGTGCTGAGGCATTTTCACTTTAGAAAGACCTTCATTACCCAAGAAAAGTGTCCATATTTTCTCTAGAATCTGCCTGAAAAACAGGTCTTCCCAAACTCCAGGGGAGGTGTTTACAGCCCCCCAGACCCTCTTCCTGATATGCCTGTGAATGTTTCCTTGAACAGACTTTACACATGGCCTTGGATTTCATGAAAGTAGTTGTAATTCATGCAAAATCTCCTCCTTCCAGACCCATGCAAAGAATAGATCCACCATTACATGAGATACCTGGTAGCAAGAATCAGGATGAACTTGCCTTTACAGAAACTTCCCATCACTGTTTTGCATTTTCCCTGTTCAGATGTCATAAATATTTTCTCTAACCCTGAATAGATTTTCTTGATTCAAAATTTGTATTTATGTTAACTGTTTTTGAGGTTCAGTTTCATTCAGTACTTAATTGTACAATTTCACTCCTACAACATTTGTAGATTGATGATCACTTTGAGCATGTTAAGTGCACAAAATGTTGCACATGATCATTAGATCCTGAAATGGCAGACATTGCAAGCTAGTCTTGAATTCAACTGAGCATGTTTTTCAAAATGTGTTTGTGATATGTGTAAAATACTTAGAAATTATGCAGTGTTCCTCTCTCGATTATTTTCATTTTCTGAAAAATATAATGAACTTATTTGAAATGCTGCTGTTCAATTGTTGGTACAGGCAATCATGGAAAAGTCATGGAATTATTTTTTTAAACAAATCAAGAAAATAAAAACAGTGACTGGACTAAAAGTGTGGTAAGAACAATAGAGGTAAAGCAAAATGCAGCAGGAAAAAAATAATCATGCCCCATTAAATTAAAGAATATGAGTAATGCTGAGAAAAGGATGTACAGCTGTAAGACAAGTGGCAAGAATAGAGGAATTAAGAATAGTTGTAAATGTTACTTGCAACTGAGTACATCACAGCAAGAAATCTTCAGCAAAATTGTTGGCCATAGGCTATGCTTCTGTCTTCAGAGATACAGCAAATCCATGCAAATTGCAGCAATTTATTATTCATAGTGTTCTGAGAAAGTTTAAAAGTCATGTTGGTAGCATCTTAAGTACAAGTTTGCCTTGATTTTTTTTTAATTCCTTAAAGTTCCTGACAATTATATTTTGTAATAAAGAGAACATGCATACTTTGTCTAATGTGGAGGGTGGAGGATTGCTTTTCCATATTAAAAGAACTTAAAAGGAGAATTTGGAACATAAACTGAATAAGTTTAAGAATGTAAATGCAGTCCTGGGGTGACGTTTGTCTAAGAGCAGGTTACTTAGACTTTTTTTAAAATATAGGGTTCTCAGGTGTTAATAGTATCTTTCAAAATTTGAAGTTTATTTATGACCAAGTGTTGGACTGGCTTGGATTCTATTGGGGGAAGGAGAGCGTCAGAGCCCCTGCTGCTTTATACGCCTGTGGTGTTAGTAGCAAAATTTTCAGCAACAATGCAAACCAGGAGATACTGCACATTCATCAGTTTTGTATGTTAATTATTTATCCTCATCTTAATTTTCAGAAAAGATTGTGATCCAACCCCCAGAGGCCCCAAGGAATATTACTGTATCTTCAGAACTGCCCCTTGGTTTACTTATCGAGTGGGAAAGGGAATATTCATTGGTTGCTCCTGTCTCGATGTTCTTGGTGGAAGCTCGCACCAACTACTACCCAGACACTTGGGAGGTGTTGAAGGCTTTGTCAGGAGAAGAAGATGGCACTGTAATAAAAGTTAGCCCCTATGTGACGTACTGGTTCAGGATTGTGGCCAAGAATGAGGTGGGACAAGCCGCCAGCCAGAGAACAAGACCTTATGCAATACCTTCATCAAAACCACTAAGAAACCCTCAGAATGTTGCAGTGGATGCGTCCGACCCTTCACAAATAAGAGTTAGTTGGGATGTAAGTACCGGGCTGTATTGTGATATGTGTGAGGTTGTTTTGTTAAATACACAAATTTTAAATTGTCATTATCAACATAGGCCAATGTTCTTCATATTTTTCCTACATTGGTACTGTATGATAAAAATACTGACACCATCCACCCATACATATCACTGTACCTAAACATAGGTTGGACATGTTTGTGATTTTGGAGACTGAGAAAATCACCATAGTTGTGGAAAAAAGATGCATGATAAAGTAATTGTAATTACGAATAGTACAATCATGGGATGTTGCTGCGGAAGCTGTCATTTGATTGAATGACGGATCATTCATGTATAGTTTAATACTGGTGAAAGTTAAAGGCCTCCCCTTATTGCAACCATTTTTATCAGTGGGTAAGTTTGCAGCAGTCAATTCATGAATTTAAGGAAACTAGTTTTTTATCAGAAATTTGTTTCCATCTAAAAGTAAGAACCTTTCATTGGTACAACTTGTGTGACATAAAAAAGAGGTGTTAAAAATCTTGCCAGAGTACAAACATTTGCCACACTGTAAATCCAGATGAGTTGGGGATATCCACTATACCAAAGGTTCACTAGACAGAAGATCTCCTTGGGACAAAAATCTACTATATAGTCCGTTGTATTCCCAATTAAGCTCACACACAGTTGTGTGTCATTAAAGCCTTGATGAGTTAAAACTCAATGCAGGCTATTGTGGCTCTGTTTTGGAGGTGTACTAGACAGGTGTTTTTGTTTAAATTGGAGGAGTGGCTAGAAGTAAACTTAGTAGGGAGAGTATTTACCATCTGGGGTGAGTTATAGGGCCTTTAAAATGTCAGAATGAGCGCTTAATCATTACAGATTTCGTCAACTTGAACTCTGGACATTTACACTTTGACCTTGGTTTCGGAATCCAGCAGTGTAGAGACATATTTTTGTGGTTAACCCTAAGACACTGGGCATCTATCTTCAAAAGATTTTTAAGGATCGATTTGTATTGCCACGTATGATGTGACTAGAATCTGATTCAGTCACTAAATTAGTTACTAAATGAATCTTGAACCATGAAAATCGGTTCAGATTTAGTGAGGTTATGGACAGAAGTAAAATTCAGAATCTGTCAAATAAAATTTGCCAATCTGTCAAATTATTGATATTTGAGACAAAAAACATATCAAATAAGTAGTTCATGCTCCGAAATTAACAAAGAGCGTGCTTATCATTGCAGACGAGCATTATTTCTTGATATTTTCAGCAATGAGGTACACCCCAAGTCTTTGTTCGGGCTGTGAATACCTGGTAGAAATACCAAGGTCAGTTTGTTATTTGCGGTTTTCTGTCGTTAAAAAATCGGCCGATAAAGTCGTGACGCTATCGGCCAAGTCATGACGCCCAGTTTCAAGGGGCAGATTTTTCTGATGTCTGGAAGGAAATCATATAATGGAGTGGACGAATAAAAGTACACCAAACTGTTAACATCGAAACATTCCTCATAAGGAAAATTAGGCTGACTTGCTGCGGCAAGTTAATAGTACTTGTGCTTTAGCAGATTTGTATCGACTTGTATGATATTGCACTGAGGAGATGATTCTTTCTGTCCTAGGAAATGGATGTATTAGATCATGCTGGCCCAAAATTTTATTACCTTGTCAAATGGAGAGGTCTTGGAACCAAACGGTGGAAGGACGCCAAGATCAAGGACCACACTGTCACGGAGTATGTCTTTGAAATGGATAGCAGTGGCCTTCCTGGTTTGGAGGTTGCAGTCAAATCAGGCAATGCCATTGGGAACGGACCTAAAGCACGCTTTGTCACTGGTCTTTTTGTTGAGCCAACCACAGGTAATTGTTTGCTTTATTGTTTTAAAGGTTTTTTTTGTATCACCCCAGACTTATTAAGGAATCTCCCTTTATCTCTATTGGTGACTGCAACGTCAAGTGACACAGATTAATATAGAAGCATCACTCAGATTGATCAGTGATTGTTTTGGGCAGATCAAAGGTGTACCCAATGCATAATAAATATCTCACACACAGTAAGGTGTGGATAAGGCCTTAAATACTTAAAACTCAATCAGCACATGCTACTGTAGCTTTGTTTGGGCCCCGTTACAAAAAATCTCTGTCAATTGTTTCCAAAACCTGGTTTTTACATGTGTCTGCCATGGGTAATCACAAGTATTTTGGGTGAAAACCTGTTTTCCCTGGACATTGACTCAGGTCTCTAGTTACCACACTTTGCCACAGGTTTGTCACAGGTTTTACATGCAAAAAGTTTGACAAACTAAATGTTAACAAAGAATTTTGAGACAAAACCTGTGGCTTGAAATTGAAAACAAGAAAAAGTGTGTGTCAGCCTGTGTCAAACCTTTGTCCAGAGTGTTCCAAATATGCAGGTTTGTCACCTAAGAACAGCTGTGATTATTTTGTTCTTCACACCTAATCCTGCATGGTTACAGGCACAGGTTGAAACACATTTTTTTGTTTGTTTGTTTGTTTGTTTTTTGTAAGAGGGAAGTCCACTCAACAGATTTCTTTTCTTTCCTTTCTATTCTTTTTTTTTTGTTTTTGTTTTTTGTTTTTTTTTTTTGTTAATGGACTGCAGACTAGAACTGAACTTGGTAGGGAGAATTTTAATATCTGGGATGAGATTGTTTGCCTTTTAAAACATCTTTGTGTGAAAAGCACCTAAAGTCTCAAGTATAAAATGTGATCACCTCATTGATTTAGTCCATTTTAATTAGGCCTTCTGCTGAGATACATCATATTTCAAAATGTGATTGGTGTCTGATTGGTTGCAAAACCCACAGTTCAGGAAAGTTTGAAAGAAATTGGACTCATGGGTAATATTTTGACCTCTACAATGCATTTTATAATGTTAGACTTTAAGTGCATTTAATGAACAAAACAGACTTTCAAGTTAATTAGCATACATGGCTGTAAAATGAGAGAATACCAAAATGGAGGCAGTCATGTGGTAAAACTACAGAGGCCCTAGTTGTCATTACAGTTTTCATTCAGCAGTTTTGTGCAAGGGTATCATGTGCAGTAAGATGTACAAACTGTGGAACTTCTACCATCTTAAGCTTCAAGTTAATATGGATATGCTGCATGTGCCAAATATTTCAATAGCACTGGGAGAACTTCAGTTTTACCTCAGACTGCTCTCTGCCAAAATGACAGTGTTTTCTGTTCAAGCACAGAAGTCTTTCATGTATTAAATGGGCTACCGTATCTCGTACTTTGTATTGAAAATTACTTTGTTGTAGGTTCCTTTTAAGGCACCATGCATCTTTGAAAATTTATGTTGAAGTTATTAAATGTGATCCCTTTAAGATATGTGTCAGAGTTTCTGGTATAAGGCCATAATGGCCTGTTGCCTCAGGCATCGGACATCCAGTCCAAAGGTCGCTGTTTCCAATCCAGCCTGGTCCATTATCTTGTGTCCTTGGGCAGGATGCATTGTGTCATTGCCTTTACCAACCGAGGGATGAAATGGTCACCTGTGAGTTACAGGCAGGAAGTTAGGATCCAGGGGGATACATCCCCCCACTACACAAGTGGAGATGCTACCCATTGACTCTCACCTGTTCATGCAGTTAATTTTGCTTCCAGGGCCCTTCATTACCTACTTTTTGTCAGAAATCTTGGCTACTGCTTCCTCTGCAGCTGCAGGCATCTCAGAGAGCTGTCTCTTGGACTGACCTGACCTGGCTGACCTGACCTGGCTGACCTGACCTGGCTGACCTGGGGAAATACTTCTGAAGCATCTTGGTACCTTGTTGTAAAATGCATTGTATCAAAATCCAACTACTATATTATTGTACTTTCTATTGTCTTCTGCTTTTCCAATAGTGGCTCCACTTACATTCAGTGAAGTACCGCCAGAGTTTGCCAGCATTATGGAGGGCAGCAGATACAAACTGAATTGTTCAGCATCAGGAGGATTGAATCCAGAAATATTCTGGTACAAGGACGGGATATTGGTAATTATACATTCATTCAATAAAAAGTTGTAACTGCATTATTTCATAATGGTGTGATCCTTCCACACCTCCTCATAAAGGTCTATACAATGAGGTACTTGTACGGTGATAATCATCAAATTAGTAAATATTACTATTGGACTGAAGACTACAAGACGTTAATGACTAGACTAAGCGGTGGATTGCCCAGTGGCACCAGCAAGGGGGTCATAGGGGCAGGGTTTGCGTTTTATGCCGAAACGGGCATTTTTTACACTGATGGAAGTTTTACTTACGACCAAAAATACAATTCAGTCGTAAATATAAATTTTGATTTGCCCATCTTTACGACAGAAAATTTGACTCACTAGGCAATCACCTGCTGAAAATTTGAGTTTCTTAAAACCAAACAATTAACAAAAAGAACACCTCCAAAATAATGGTCTATCCCACTGTTTTGCAACTTTTGACAAGTGACAATGATCGGACGGCACAGTCATACATATTGTATTTACACTGTACTGTTTGGAAATACATTTGTCATTGTGTTCAATCTAATATTGCTAATGTTAGGTAAGGCTACACCTTTTGCTGGATCATACACGGAATGTATTTGATATTTTCGTCCAAATTTCTCTGTGAGGGAAGTGAAAATATTTTTAATTATCCAAGGATCATTTCTCATCATAAAAACAGGTTGTTATTAATTTGCTTCATTCACACTTGAATTTATCGGTAAGTTGCGCTAACGTTGTTGTAGGCTATAGGCTAGGCTAGGCTAGGCCAGACATTGCCGTTTATGGCTTATTGCGGTAGGCATTGTATATTTAATCATTTACACCAGAAATTTTAAAAATTACGATGCCAAATTTTCAATGGTCGTAAAGAAGAAAATACTGTCATGGAAAATTACGACGACTTTTTCAGAGAAACACAAACCCTACATGGGGGGCGTGTTCCCCCACTCGAATTCGAAAATTTGTGAGCTGTAGATTTCTGTAGGGGGTGGATGAAATGTGTTTTAATTCGAATGAGTGATGGATCCCCTTACTCAAAATCCATATATGGCCCAGATATGGGATTTCATATCTGGCCCATATCTGGGCCAGATATGGAATTCATATCTGGCTTGTACAAGAATTGGGCAGATATAACTTGATATAATAGAAAGGCCATAAATGGCCATATATGGCACAGGTAAAGTTTCACTTTTATATGGCCCAGATATGCCCCATATATGGCTACTCCATTTCTGGCCCATATATGGAAAATCCATATATGCCACATATAAAGAGATTTATATCTGGCCCATATCTGTGCCATATATGACCCATATAAAACTTTATATGGTCCATATCTGGCCCAGATATGGAATTTATATCAGATCGGAAAAAAAGTTAGGCAGATATGACACAGATCTAAACCAGAACCAGATCTAAACCATATATCTATCTGGATCATGCTTTTATATGGCACAGATCTGCTCTAGTTATGAATCATAGTTAGGACTTATAGCCCACACTTCTCATGGAGACTTTGATTACTTTTTCAAAAGTCCCCTCGACACTCTGGCGAAGAGCCAAGGGGCGAAACCAAACAATACTCCCGAAGGAGTTCTGCTCCCTTATGGAGCTACGTCCCAAATGGACAATACGTCCTCTGGAGGACAAACATGTGTGGTCCTGCTCTAAACTGTCTGAATAGAACAGACGCCGCACGTACAATGTTTAAGTGCTCCATGAAGTAGAATTTAATGTAAGTATTAGGTTGAATTGACTTAAGTACATAAATTCAACTTATTTCATAACAGTGAACAGAAAAATGCCTTGAAATTTCCTCTTTTATGTAATCACAGTGATATGGGCTTCTTATTTTAAACTTAATTACGTATTTGACTCTGAATTTTGTTTACTGCGTGGTGCATATTTTACTTTCAACTTCCTAAATCATGAAAAATGTAGGTTTAGATACAAGCTCCGCCCAAATATGCAAATTATTTGCCTAAGTTCACTTAGTACACTGCGGTATTAACAGAAGTGTAGCCACTAAATAACTGCAATGTCTGGGAAGGTGATGCTGTATCCAAAACATGTCTTAGTTTGTAACAAGCATAATCCAAGAATCAAATCAAATAAATAATAAAACAAACTAACAGAATGCTCATTTGCATATCTAGCATATCAAGTTATATCTGGCTTGATATGGCCATATAAAACTTTATTTGCATATCTGGAATTGCATTGTATCAAGTTATATCTGGCTTGGTATGGCCATATAAAACTTTATTTGCATATCTGGAATTGCATTGTATCAAGTTATATCTGGCTTGATATGGCCATATAAAACTTGATATAATGTATCAAGGCATCTAAATCTGGCTGTATATCTGGCTTGATATGGCCATATAAAGACTGTTTTAGCCAGATATATCCAGATATAAATCCATATCTGGATTTGGAGTAAGGGTCTATTTGAATATGTTCTATCACAAATCATTCCATCTCAAAGGTTTTATAAATCCTTTGCAAACTTTCAGAATTTTTGTGCACTCCTTGCACCTTAACCTTCAGCTATATCTTCCTTTTACACCAGCCCAAAGTATGTGTACAAAGGTACAGGTATGGGTTTTATAACAGTTCTAATGCAGAAGTTTGCATGCAAAGTGTACAGAATTAGGCTAGCAGTAACTATTTTCGAAAAACTAGAGGTATACAAGTTCAGCCTCAGGCTTTCATTAAGTTGAGGCAGTTATGTGGAAATCTTACAAGTTGTTCATAATTTGAAGTATATTACCCATAACAAACTTATTCAAAGTTCATAAAGTGCATTTAGAGAATATAATTAGCATTATGGAACATGCTTATTAATTCTCTACCCTTTTTGTTATACTTTAACTTCCGTCTTGGTCATTCCTCATCGGAATCTGTTATTTTGAACTTCATGTTCCAAGTTAATAAAACTGTGACTTTGTGAAGTGCTTGGTGTGCACTCGTGATGTGTCATTTGGATGTCAGGTATACGCAGCATACTCATGCCCCCCATTTGGAATTCCCCCAGAGCTTCCAGGAGGCAACTTGAGTGAGTGTGCCAGTCTAATGGTACTAGCATTGGCAGGATGCCATGCCACAGCCATAATATTACTAAATAATGGTAACTCCTTATATTGTAATCAGTGCAAAGCCTTGGCAAAGATAGCACCATTTTGCATCTAAGCCCACCTCACGAGAACAAAATTCTTAAGGGGAAGAGTTCTACCCCCTCCACTTAGACACCACACTCTTCCCTTAACACCCAACCAAAATAAGAACAAATCACAGTAGTTTCAGAATTTTCAAGGTATGATCAGTTTGCAACTTTGCCAAAAATAGCACGATTTTGCATCTAAGTCACCATAAAGCACCACAAACACCCTCCTCTTAGACCCCTCCCTCAGGCGGGCACTTTCCCACTAGGTGACAAAGGAAGGGTCCAACCTGGATGCAAAGTATTGTAGATATGCATATGTACACCTGACACCTACTTTTGGGTTTATCTGGGGTAGCAAAAGCGAATGCCTAAAGAAGGGAATTTCCCTTCAAGGCTGGAGTTACAACATTATCTTCTGTGGTGCCCCCAATCACCAAACCCTGGGGGCACCACAGATTGCCCAACTCTAGGGTCATGACTCCTAACCAGGATTCAAGTTGCCATTTCACTTCCCTTGTAACCTACAAGTCTGGGAGAACTTGCAAGACAAAAAGATATATGCACAAAAATATGTTTATTTTTATTTTTGTTTTGTTCTCAAAGGCTTCATTATGTAAGTAAAAGGAGGTAGGGATGTTGTTCAAAAATAAATTTTTTCTTTGGGGGAGGGGGGAGGGGGGGACAGTGAGCAGTGGTGACTGGGTGAAGGTAAAGGAGGCATTGTGCAAAAAATGGTTTTGGAGGGGGAAGGTGAAAAGTAGCATTATCTAAGGCAGATACGATATTGTTGAAAACAGCTAACTTCTCTTATTAACTTTGTTGGCATGTGTAGGGTTTTCCAAAACATTTTCAGACAAAATCATTTGACACCCTTGACTAAATTTGGGGGGACTCCCCCCAACCTCAATGGGCACGGTAGAGGAGGGAAGGGTAGGTATGACTGCCATCTGCTGTGGAGGTGTTTATTATAACATTGGAATGGTGCAATTTCACAGTGAGATCGCAAAATTTGGCTGTGAGACGATGCTTGAAACCATGAGACTCATGAAACGGTTAGAGTTGGGAGGTCTGCTGTATTGTATGCAGGCCTACTGCTGAATGGACTTATACTGGACACTTTATCATAGGTGTAGGAAGGGGGGAGGCTAAGACCCCCAGTGAAGAATGTGGGGGAAGAAGCACACTTCCTCCCCCCTCAATTCAAGGATGAAAACCCCATATTTATTTTCTCTTTAAAAAATGTAATTTGCAGTACTTTTCCTTAATATTTGCACAATATGTTGCACTAAATTGCATCTAAGGACTCACATATTCAAAAGTTTTTGAAAGCAAAGAGAGACACCCCTTCCCTTAGACCCCTCCCCAGGACAGTGGTCCAAAACAACCTTCATCCCCCCTCCCCCACCCAGGTGAGAACAGCCTATGCACTATGTTCAGAAATATGCAAAATCCCTGTCCTAAAGGCTCAAAGGGGGGGGGGTAAAAAATTCTGTTGGGGGGAGGGGAGGTGTAGTAACCTCAAAAGCATTTTTAGTCATCAATGTTTATATTGGAAACGGTATTGTGAGAGCTTTTTGGGATTCAGTTGATCAGAGAGCATTAACTTTCACTTAAATCTGTGAAAGTAGGTGTTACTATCTTCCACTAAGCAAATGATTCATTAATTTGTGTACAGTTGAAATATGTTACATCAGGTAGATGTATGTGATTAGTGTAATATGTCGGCAGTGATTCTTCCTCCCTAGCTGGCCAGTGACAACAGTAGTTACACGATTGGTGGGGATGGAGGCCTTCTGTTTCCACGCTTTGGTGAAAGGGACGTGGCAGTCTACGACTGTACCATCCGGAGTTCAACGGGACAAACAATCGAAGCAAGGAGCAGTCTTTCAATAAGAAGTAAGCATATTGTTACTCAACATTTGAAGAACAGTTATGCTTGATTCATGTACTAGGCTCTTCCCAGAATAACTTAAACTATCAACTATACACTTACAAAACTCCTTCTTACATCTACATGCAAATAACCCTCCCCCTCCCCCTCCCCCTCCCTTCCCTTGTGTCATTTAAGCCATCAGTTGGCTATG
Organism: Holothuria leucospilota; assembly: GCA_029531755.1. NCBI lineage: Eukaryota > Metazoa > Echinodermata > Holothuroidea > Aspidochirotida > Holothuriidae > Holothuria > Holothuria leucospilota. Next base: position 29,270,238 of record CM055962.1, on the reverse strand, counting down.
AAACTTGGAATGTCACAGATCCACTGATGGAGATGAACAATGTTGGTAGTTTATGACTTGTCTCTCACTTTTTTTGGTTAGGAAGAACACAAGTTTTTGTTGATCCACCTGTGGTGGAAGTGACAGAACTCTCATCAGTGGAAGTTTCCTGTGAAGTTGAACTCGATGAAAACATTTTTTTAGTTGATATTCTTTGGGTGGATCCACAGAATCGCAGGGTACCATATTTCTATGAGGTTGGAGCAGATGAAAGGTAAATACTGCAATCAAATCTTTTGTTTTGTTCTTTATTCTACTCTGATATTAATTCTTGAGTTTGTCACCTCAGTCACATTCCTAGAGTTTGTGCAGCTTGGGGCAGTTCTTTGGTTTGTTGCCCTGTACAGGGAAAAAGAAAACCCAATATCTTTTCATTGCAGTAAACCAAAAGTGCAGCCTGCCTCAGGTCCTCTCCTCCCCATTAGCTATACTCAGCCCCACCCCCTCCCCTCCAAACCAATGCCAGTGGGTGAGCAGTCTGATGTGACGATACAATTTTTTTTGAAAGCCATGTTCTCCACATAACTTGTGGTCATTTAGCATTGAAATAAAACACTCTTATGTGCCCTCTACCCTTTGAAAAAGTTTTATAGAAGGGCCTTAGTTGCCAAGTGGTGCAATGTGTTTCTCTTTTTCTGATAAAGCTAGTGATTGAAAACTTGGGGGGGGGGAGGTGTACCTCTAATAAACTTTGTGCCATTTTATAACCTTTAAATAGTGCAGGAAGTAACATGTTTATAGAATTGATAAAATTTCTTCACATATGTATAATATATCTGTGTTTATTAACAATGTCAGTTACAGTATTTCACAAGCAACTGGTACTTTTATTCTCTCTGTCCCTAGGGTATATCGAAACAACTCGGACCTCATAATTGAGGGAGCTCTTCTTGCTGATGCTGGGACATACACATGCATGGCAGAAACAAGACTGGATTATGCTGAAGGAAGTGTGACCATTACAGTACTAGGTATAATATGGTTACCATATATGACATGAAGGGGATGGGATATGGGATGGGGCCGGGTGACAATCCTTTACACATGGTAGGGCACACATTTTTTCAGGAACTATGAGCACAACCAGAATTCCTGACTTTTAATGTGAACATAATTTTTTTTTTTTATTTTCTGCAATTTCTGTGGAAATGTCTAAAAACTGCACCCTGCGCTCATTTCTGAGGAAGAAATAACACTGACAGGATAGGGGATGCAGTCTTGGACCTGGATTAGATTGTTGGGCCTTTCAGATGAAATGGAAGGACACTGTGGGCTGGTAGGGATGAATCTTAAGTAATTAGGCTGTGGCTAGCCATGGAGGAAACGTGGGGGAAGGGGAGGTGGAGAAAGGGAAAGGTGGAGGAGGGGGTTGAGTAGAGGTAAGGATAATTGTGTTCAATGGGTGGATAATTATGTGGGCTTAAAATTTTTGTCAGTGGTTTGTAGTATGCAGGGTATTTGGGGGATGACTGGGTGAATTGGCCACTACCCATAATGGCATTGTAGCTTTTTGATTAGGACTGTTCTCATTCAAACATTTCTAAAGTTATGCATAATGAAAGTCTTCTGTGTTTATATGTAGGAGGGGATCAGTTTCCCATGCTGCTCTGTTTGACATGGGCATATGTGCATGTACTTGTATGCTCTGATGTATGACTTGACAGAAACCAAATGTTCAAAGAACCATGGTTCGCACACAGTGGCAAAAATGGGAAAAGTCAAGAATATTTGTATAGTCTAGAAAGTTGTTATGTTTTTAAGGTACTTGGTAACAGAAGATGACCATATGATCTGGGAAGCTATCGAAGATACACTCATTGTAATAGAGATGGTGATGCCAAACTTGTCCATAGGGTATACATTGCCTTACCACCATGCAGTTTTATTTCAACTTGTTATCTTTGTAAGATATATGAGAAATAAATTTGAATTGAATTAATCATTTTCTTAAGAGTATTAGCAATAGTTGGTTAATGTACACATGGTCAATTACACAGGTGTATCCAATTCTGCAAGGGAGGTGACATTTTATCAGAACAACAAAAAAGAGAGTTAAATTTGAGATACACTTTGTGACAAAGATTTCTTGCCTAATTTTTAATTAGAGGTACATGGTGTTTTCTAATATAGAAGCTAAGTCTGCTATGTAACAGCAAAAGATGGGCAAAGTAGGTGCATGTACCATGATCTTTGAATTGACTGTAGGATAGTGTGAAGCTCCATCAACTCATACATGAAATTGCTGGTTTTAGCAATTAGAAGAGTTTAAGAAAGTCTTAACCTGACTTGACCAATGCATTACTCAGGTCTGCTGTATGATGTAAAGTGTTCAGGCCGATGTTAATACTGTGTGAATTTAAGTATCTCAAAAGTAAATGAATCAACTAGTCATCACCATTGTATCTTGTAAATAAAGAGAGTTAAATTTGAGATACAGCTTGTGACAAAGATTTCTTGCCTAATTTTTAATTAGAGGTACATGGTGTTTTCTATAAAACGTACCTACACTCTTAATGCAAAAGAGTGAAATTCACTCCAAAAGAGACTGTAGTTTGAGACCACTCCTAGTAGGAGTGAATTTCACTCGAGGTGGAGTGAAAATTCACTCAAAGTAGAGCGATATATCATTCCATGTGAGTGTAGTATCGCTCTATTTGGAGTGAATTTTCGCTTCACCCAAGTGAAATTCACTCTTACTAGGAGTGGTCCCAAACTACAGTCTCTTTTGGTGTGAATTTCACTCTTTTGCATTTAGAGTGTAGAGGTATATTTCTTTTTCAGAGAATTGAAAGTTACGTTTAAGTATTTGGTCATTCTGTATTCTAGTATATTTCTATTTCTGTGCTTGGTCATTGTCAACATCCTCCACAGGGTTGCATTTAGCATGTTTTTGTGAAAGTAGAGAATGAAAATGAACAGTAGTTTCTTTCTGTGCTTGGTCATTGTCAAAATCCTCCACAGGGTTGCATTTAGCATGTTTTTGTGAAAGAAAAGAATGAAAATGAAAAGTTTCTTTCATTGCATTTTTCTTGGAGTAGGATATAAAAGAAAAATTGTAGCCTGTAATCTACTTGTAAACCATTCAGAGCAGCAGTACATTTCTTTTGTTACACACCCAGAAGTGAAACCATGGACAGAAAATCATGTGACCAAAAGTGTCACCACTATGCAAGCAAGCTTAGGCCTACTGAATTGGCCAAACTGTTCCTGTCCTTTGTATATTTTGATAATGGACCTGAAACATTTGAGACAATACATTATGAACAAAACATAGTATCAAAATATTTCATACTGATTGTTCATATTTACCAAGGTTTGTATCTTTTTTTTTTTTTTTTGAAAATTTCCCCAGCTTTCTTTTTATATCAGATGTATGCTCAATCACTTGAGTAAGTCCAAACTTACCATATACACATAAGACATTTGAGCTAACAGCCATCTGTAAAAGCCTAATGTGCACATACATTGGCGACGGTCTAAATATACATCATCATTGTAAGATTGTACATCTGCATTCGTAAGTCTGTGCTTTCACATTATCTGTCCTGCTGTTTGGGTTTCAGAGCTTCAACCCCCACAAGTATCACCCCAGTCACTAGTTGTTCAGATTCAGGACGCTACCACCCTAGCTGTTTCATGGAGAAGTGTGTCAACAGAAGAAGCAGGTGGACCTGTGGAAGGTTACCATGTGAGTAAAGAGGACGCTATGACATCATGGGACACTAGCATCTTTTTGTCTTCATGTCCTTTTTTGTGGACATGGAATTTTGCTGTAGACTTGGGCAAACCCTGGCCAGAGTCAAGTAGTAATTCCCCCTCCTTGAAGTTGGGACCCCTGGGAAATTTTCAGCATTGTAATAAACATTTAACATGCATGAAAAATGGAGTATTGTAACAAAACTGGCCCTTTTAGCTCACTTTTCGTTTTACTTCATCACCTTTTTAAAAAGTCGGCTACTACGATTCACTGACATCAGCGAATCAGCACCTCGGCCATGTAAAGGCCTGTGTAGACCAATATCAAAGTGTTACAGGAATAAATGCAGTTAACCAATTTGAATTAGTTTACTACCATTGTGGCCCCAGTATCCTACTGTATGAATGACTCTTTTTAATCATTTAAAAGTAGTTTTGTTACTAAAATGTTCAGTTTATGCCAAATAACGAGTTAGCTTACCTTTAATATGAAATTGTTTGGACACTTCATAAAAGATATTAATAAAGGAATAAGAAGGAAACTTGTAAGATGCAGGTGAATAACAGAGATGTTTCACAATGTATTTGGGGCCACTCAGTCGTTATAGCTGATACTCTATGTAGACATTTTGTTGTTGTCAGTACATCATATGTCCGGTTCTGCTCAGAGGTACCACGTCTAGAGCCAGGGGTACCCAACTCCAAAACAAAATAGTCACATTCTGATTTGCAATTTTGATGAAGTGGATCCACTTAATGTTTAGTTACAGAAATTCTTTATAAATTTAATGTATGGAAAATAAAGGTGGACATAGCCAGGATGGGTGTAAAAATATGTCCCCTTTTTGTTATCTGAACGACTGGAATAACTCTGCACTCAGGTATCTTTCTCATATGTGAAATGCAAAAAGCACCCTCTCACCTCCCTTCCCCCTGCCCCACCTTTCTGCCCCTTTATCCAACTATCCTGAATATACTATTATCTTTAGAGCAGTTACTTTAGGATGCTACCATGTAACCCTAAGATGTTGGAGAATTTTACAAAATAGTATACAGATCTAAAGAGAGGACAAAGGTAGTCACCCCAACATTATTTGAAACATCAGCTAAAATTCACAAATATCCTCTTACTTCCCTTCCACGCATCTGTCATGATATTTCAGACAGTGGCGTAGCCAGGATTTTTTTAATGGGGGGAGGGGAGACTGGGGGGCACGAACCTTTCCTGGGGGGCACAATTTCTGATTTTTTCCCTCTGTATAGGACTAATACAGTAAAACCCCGTTTATCCGAACTAGCCGTCAGATTTAACAACAATAATATTCAATACAATTACGGTAGTAGACACCAAGTTTTCAGTGCTTTACTAGGCAAAATTCAACATAAATTTTTGCAGAAATGCACTAATTTTTGTTGGGACTTTAAAAGTCATGGAAAGATGTCACGATGGCTAAAACACCCGACATGTGGACATAGAAAACAATCTGTTATCTCTTTGTCAAATTTGGAAGAAATATATCGTACGTATTTGCTTTGAAATTCTTGTTAGGAGCCATGAGTCGGTATAGGCTCAATATCCTCTTATACAAAAGTATGTTTGGCTACCGTAAGTCCTAGTTTCACTAAATCTGAAAAGTTAGTAACGTAGTGAGCTTCATACCTAAAAATGACGACAGTAGACCTTACAAAAACATTGCGAACTGCTGTTTGAGAGTCTCCTACACATGTGTCTCTAACATTTTTGGAAATTTATGCAAAATTTATACTCTAAATACTTCTCCAGATCGTTACAGTTTTTCTTCAGCCCACACACTTATTTAGTGTGTAGAAAGCATTGGTCATTCAGACGAGCGAAGGCTCGAATTTTAGGAATAAAATCTCTCTATTTTAGAAGTCTTAAAATTTATTTGTCATATCATTGGTCACAAAAAACAGTAAGGAAATACTTTTGGGGATTTTGTCTGCAATTTTTAGCCTTTTCGGAATTATTTTGGAAAAGTGATGACACACTGTCTTACTGTATGTGTACCGTACTTGAGGCAAAAACTTGGAACCCCGTTTATCCGAATTTTTTCGTTATCCGAACAACCTTTGGTCCCGATGTGTTCGGATAAACGGGGTTTTACTGTATGTATAAAACTGTACATTCCAAAATTTTCCACAGGGGACACTACACCTGGAGTGGCACAGCTTTGTCGTGGGAGGCACATGCCCCCCGTAGCTACGCCAGTATTTCAGAACATAAATATTGCTCTGTGTGAATTTCACAATTCAGTGAGAAACATATTGTCACATGATTCTCAAAAGCCTAATAGGATACTCAGGTACACTGATCCAAATTGGGGTGACTGCAGTTTCCCTTTAATGATGCTCCTGTTTACATGCCTTTTTCAAGCTGAAGTATATGAACAGTTTGTCTTGACACTTTTTGCCCCAAAACCATATTTTACCATCCATTAATTTATACATGTGGTTTTGCTGTGCAATTACAAAACATTAGGTTCTGTAGGGTCCAAAAGTATAGTTAATGAAGTAGGCATGTACTGATCGCTCCCAATCCTGCTCCCGGGACCACCATTTAACGTCCCCATCTGACGGACATGAGTGATGAGTGTATCCCCAGTGTTAAGCCACTTACCCAAATGCAGGGAGGGGTAGAGGTTTCTTGCTCTGCACCATTGCTTGACCTCTGAACCAAGCAAAGTGGACAACTTCCTGTATCGGACAACATCCTAAAATTTTCTTGCAGGAAGAGGTGCCCCTTGGGGCGATTGTCATCACCACGTAGCACAGTAACAATACTTTAATCCAAAGGCATTTTCCAGTGGCCTTTCATTAGGATCCCATGTGAAAGACAAAAATATTCCAGTTCATTCCCTTCAAACCCCGTAGCAATACTCTTTTCTAGTAACTCGAGATATCTAATATTAAAGACTACTTATTTTTGTCCAAAAATACCTCCACTTCTCATCAAGGTCACAGAATGTTATGTAAAGTGGGCACATTACCTTAGATTTTTTTGTTTTTCTTTATAATTGAGTGTCCTGTTGTCCTCGAAATATGATACTGCCGGAATGTTTGAATATCTTTCCATGTAGATTTAGCATAAATTTACACCATATGTAGGGCATAACAAACAGAGTTAATACTAAATATTTCCAACAGCAGTGTCAATATCATGAAGAAATCCAAGGCTTTGTCAAATTAATGTGCCGCGATGACATCACAGATTTCCCACAATGCACTTTGTCTTGAGAAAAAATTGCATTTCTTTGAAAATTTATATCTTCCAAATGCTGCAAGCTATTGAGATGGAGTTTTCACCTCCTAAGAGAGAAAAGTTTTCTGCATTTTTTGAAGACCTAGATTTTTGTCACTGGCAGGTATGACATATTCAGGTCAAAAAGTATTATTTCACATTTTGTCAACAGTTGTTTTTCAAATCCTATTTTTCAGTAATACAAAATTCATATTCAATATCTGCTTTCTTAGGCTGTTGCCAGGGTGAGAGGTAATGTGGAAGGTGGCATTAAGCAATGTTTTCCAGATGTACCCACCTGCCTCCTCGAAAATCTGACTCCCTCAGAGACATATGAAGTGTTTGTAGCTGTACGGACAGCCGCCGGTCAGGGCCCATATACATCAGCCATCTATGTTACCCTCCCAGATCTTGGTATGTATTTATGGAAAATTTAAAGCTAGCCACAAAATCTGCAACTGTACAGTTACCAAATGCATTTACAGGTATGATCATATTCCTAACTACAGCTGGGTGAGATTGTAGGCCTTTAATTGTACATTAATAGACATAGAAATTAAGAGAAGTGACTCCATGTTCTTTCTACACATATGCTTGCTGGTTTGGGGCTAATCTTGAAAACAAAGCATAGATCTGACTTGAAATAACATTTCATCTGTGAATGTTATATTTACCATTTTACTGTACATGGTGACTTTTCTTGTATCTTATAACAGAGGCAGTTCTTAACCTGGGAATCTCAGGTTCAACCCCTGAGGGGGTGATTGGAATTCGGGTGGAGTGGGGGGTTCATAAGGGATACAGATATGATAATATGAAATCCCGTTCTCATTTTTGATGGCTATGAAGAAATATCAACCATTCCCTGGACTGGGCAGTGGCAGATAAGTTTTCATTTTCAGTTTTTGTTCTGGGATCATTGTAACCAAGCATGTCAGCTAGGGGTTTTGGGAAGAAACAGAAGATCTGTAGCATTAGAAAAAGCTATTTGTGAGAGGCTGCTTAATTTATGGGCTATAGGGTTGGGCGATATACGATATATATCGATATATCATAACCAGAAGTCCATATCACGATATGCAATATGAAATACCTTTATCACAATATGACGATATAGAAGAAACAAAACTTTGGGGAGACTGAAATTTTGATAATTTCAATTTTGAAGATGAAACAGTGTTTGTAATGTCAGTATTCATTCATCGATTTTGTCCTGATTTAGAAAATCAGGTGTAAATTTTTTTAGGCTAATTTCAGGCACATTTAGCCTTGTCTGCAACAGGTAATATAGGTTAATCTGTTTTGGCAATATATCGATATATGGCAAAAAATTTTGGCGATATTATCGCGATATATCGATATGGATTTTTTTTCATATTGCCCAACCCTAATGGACTAAGGATGAACAGAAACGTAGTAATGATTGAAAAAAGTAAACTTGACAAATGCAAAAGTTTGCAAGTTTGTAAAAACAATGTCTAATTTATCCACAGAACCTGCAGTACCTCCTGGGCCTGTGACCATTCAAAAAACTCGTGTCTGGGCCAAAACACTGACGGTCAAGTGGAAAGGCCCAAAGGATGAAGAACCTCTTGAAGGATATTATTTATCCTATGGACAAGGTAGGGTCTGCAAGGCTCGATGACCAGCACTGGCAAATGATGTATGATATAGTTTGAATGAGCATGCATGTGATGTGATTTAAATAGCTCACCTGGGTGACTTCTGCCTGTTCCAACCTCTCTTTGTTCTGTCTCTTTAATCTACAATTAAGTCTGCATGAAGGTCAGTGTTAGGTTAAGGGTTAGGTTAGGGTGAAAGTATAAGGGTTACATATGTCTGAACATAAGAGGTGTAACCGTCAGCTGTCTTTTTTTTTCATTTACCAGACTCGTAATGATATTCCTCTGGACTTAGGGATATTCCATCTTTGAAAGGCCTACATGAGAAGTCAAAACCTCAAAATTTATCTATGTTGATTTTCTAACCCTATAGTGTGAGAGTAAGGGGTGTTCACTGTGTATTTCAGACCTGTGGTCCATATATACCCCCTTACCTTTTAGCTTCACAATTTCATTGTACCTAATATATTTACATGAACAGAAGGTTTTGATATAGCAGGATAAACAAGTTGCTGATGAGGAATTGGCTTTTTAATTCAAGCATTGCTGGCTCCATCTCCTTTCAGTTCATTTAAGAAAGATGCTACCCATAGTGTGTACATTCCCCTGCTACTCTTACAGTGTAATCTGTTTCTCCTGTTTGTGAGAAGTAGCCTGCAGGTGTCACAGTCATAATAAAACAGAAGTTCCCCACTCCTGCAACTTGAAGGAATTGAAATTAGATCACAGCTCACTTAGGGAGAAAAAAGTGTGATTGGCCTCAGGAGTTACTCAGAGTTGCTATCAGAGTATGATATGCAACAGGAGTATTATGTATAGTGGAAAGAGCAGTGAACACACTATGCATCACGTTGGGAGGAACCCTTCCACTTATATACTGTATCCACTGTCTGTAGGCATAGGGGGTAGCATGGCTGACTATGCCCATCAAATGGAAGTCACTGTGATTCATCAGTGATGATTTGTGCCTATCTTTGAATGTACATACAGCTTGCATGTTGCAAAGCAGACAAATACACAGAATATTTTAAGTACAATAACAGGTGTTTTGTCTGAGAGGTGCTAGAGACATGTTTTCTGAAAGGAAGAAGGGACTAGGAGAAAACTTAGCTGAGAGAATTATAACTATCTGGGAGGAAAAATGCCCTTAAAAAGTATTTCAATCAACTCTTGTATTTGCCTTTCAAAGGTTGTACTCAAAGTGTTCAGCTAGATATGAAACTTTTCTAGCAATGATTTTTACCCTTAACAGTTGGTTCCCAGGATGTCAAGGAGTTGATGTTGCCTGCAGACACATTTCATCGTAAGATCAGTGGACTTACACCACAGACGCGATATACCATCTCCATTGAGGCCTTTAACGAGGCAGGTCGGAGTCAGAAAGTCACCAAATTGGTCACTACAAGGCAAAAGTCTCGCTGACTCCATCCATAAATACAGTCACTAAACCTTGCAACGTGAAGTTCGTCATCTTGCCATTACTCTCACTATATATATGTGTAGACTATTTATACAGTATTAATGGACTATATTGGACTCGCTGACTCCATCCATAAATACAGTCAGTCAGTCACTAAACCTTGCAACGTGAAGTTAGTCATCTTGCCATTACTCTCAACTATATATATATGTGTAGACTATACAGTATTATTGGACTATATTGGACTCGCTGACTCCATCCATGAATACAGTCACTAAACCTTGCAACGTGAAGTTAGTCATCTTGCCATTACTCTCACTATATATATGTGTAGACTATTTATACAGTATTATTGGACTATATTTTAGCATCAATATTTAGTGGGCAGGAACCATGTAGTAACACAGAAGAAAATTTTCTATGTTGAAACTCAAAAGTCATTAGCCTCAGTTTACCTTTATTTCCTTAATTTATTTATTAAAGTGTATTTTTGCATTCCTGTAATATTGACATTATGGTACTGGTCATATGGTACATCAGTTCCCATAATGCAAAGTGCAAAGTTATTAGTTGGTATTGACAAGAGCTTGGCCTGGTACTATTTGTATGAAAACTTTGTGTTTTTCAACCTGGGACAAACAAATTTGAAGTTCTTATGAAATCCTCTCAGAATAGGAGATTCATTGCTAATCTGTCAAAACTAGTTTAATCTGTGCACTCTCTCTCAGCATCATCCATCTGGTTTTCAAAGAACACGGCCTCGGACTACACGGTTTGAAGGATTCCACTAATTTTTGTTAGACAGTGACACAAAAGTACACTCTGTTTTTCATTCACCCTGATTGGAAAATCGTGTGATTATTTACATGAAAAGATGAAGTTTATTGCAAAGTATTTTAAGTATAACTCTGTAATTGCTGCTGTTTTCCATTTGAAGAACCAGCATCTCATGTGTTATACATGCATTGGAGACAGTAAAAAATGGAAGAACCCAGCATGCAAATACACCAAACTGTTTACACAACTCTATAAGTGGCATTCATGTAAGTGACTTGCAGTTCATAAAGATATCTTGTATATCTCCAATGAGTGCCCTCAGCCAGTGATGTTTACAATAAATTGTATTCCACATTTTGCACCCATTGCATTGACTGCTATGGTTAAAACAGGGAGGACACTTTGCAAGCCTGTAGCCAAGATGGGATAGGGTTGTAAATCCCCCCCCCCGGAACATTTTTGCCCCAGGTCATAAATTACTATTGCAAATGCATTTTATATCCCCCCAGCTATCTTGCCCCCCCCCCCCTTCAGTACCTTGTCTGGCTATGAGTCTGACACTGAGCACACAATCAGTCACTCATCTTTAACTATGTACATTCACAGTTTGCCGTGGTATATGTTTGTCACTACACCTCTTTGTACTTTTGACAGTTGTATGGCTTGCTTAGAGTTACACACAAATTTTAAACAATTTTCACTTTTATGAATACCAACTTGCACAAGACATCCTGTACAAATCCAAGGACACATTTTATGTGCCATTATTCCTTATGAATTCTGCTCCCTGGACTATGGACATAATTTGTTTTGATTACATGGTAGTTTCTTTGCATTCTCTTTGAATAGAAAATATAATGCAATCACCCCAATTCGAATTAGTACACCTTGTCATCCTAATTCATGAGTGGCTCATTTTAATCATGTGAGAATATTTTTTTCCTTAATTGTTAAAGGCAGACAGTCATCACCCCAAAGTATATTTTTAGTGTGGGGGTATCAAAATTCTCAGTTGGTGACTGCTATTTGATTGACATTGAAGTTTGAAAATTTGAAAGATGCAGAGTAGCTCACATTCTACACAAGGCAGAGAGAGTGCTTTTATTGATTCCTTGCCAAAGGCAGAAGGAATCTATGCGATGGTGATGTCGTGTGTGTGTGTGTATGTATGGGTGTGTGTGTGTGTGACGCTTTGCTTGTAAACACGATATCTCAAGAAGGGCAACTATGACTGAGCTCATACTTGGTGTGTGGGTTGGTCATATTGAGTAGATGGTCCCTATTGTTTTTGATGGAGGTCAAAGGTCATTTGGGGTCACAGGAGGTCAAAAGGTCAAAACCTTGTAAACGCGATATCTCAAGATGGGTAACTCCGAGGGATCTCATACGTGGCAGGTAGGTTGCCCATATTAAGTAGATGATCCCTCTTCTTTTTGATGGAGGTCAAAGGTCATTTGGGGTCACCAGAGGTCAAATAGTAAATACCCTGGAAATTGCTTGTAAACATGGTATCTCCAGAAGGATAAATGTGAGGGATCTCATACTTACCATGTTCATTGCCCATATTGAGTAGATGATCCCTATTGTTTTTGGTGGAGGTCAAAGGTCATTTGGGGTCACCAGTGGTCAAAAGGTCAAAACCTTGTAAACACTATATCTCAAGAAGGGTAACTTTGAGGGATCTCATACTTAGCATGTGGATTACCCATATTAAGTAAATGATTTCTATTATTTTTGGTGGAGGTCAAAAGTCATCTGGGGTCATCAGAGGTCAAAAGGTCAAAACCTTGTAAACATGATATCTCGAGAAGGGTAACTGTGAGGGATCTCATACTTAGCATGTGGATTGACCATATTGAGTAGATGATCCCTATTGTTTTTGGTGGAGGTCAAAGGTCATTTGGGGTCATCAGAGGTCAAAACATTAAAACCTTGTAAACATGATATCTCAAGAAGGGTAACTGTGAGGGATCTCATACTTAGCATGTGGATTGTCCATATTGAGTAGATGATCCCTGTTATTTTTGGTGGAGGTCAAAGGTCATTTGGGGTCACCAGAGGTCAAAAAGTCAAAGCATTGTAAACACTATTTCTCAAGGAGGATAACTGTGAGGGATCTCATAGTTGGCACGTGGATTGCCCATATTGAGTAGATGATCCCTATCATTTTTGGTGGAGGTCAAAGGTCATTTGGGGTCATCAGAGGTCAAAACATCAAAACCTTGTAAACACGATATCTCCAGAAGGATAAGTGTGAGGGATCTCATACTTACCATGTGGACTGTCTGTATTGAGTAGATGATCGCTATTGGTTTTGGATGGAGGTCAAAGGTCATTTGGGGTCATCAGAGGTTAAAACATAAAATCCTTGTAAACATGATATCTCCAGAAGGATAAGTGTGAGGGATCTCGTACTCACCATGTGGATTGTCCATATTGAGTAGATGATCCCTATTGTTTTTGGTGGCGGTCAAAGGTCATTTGGAGTCACTAGTGGTCAAAAGGTCAAAACCTTGTAAATACTATATGTCAAGAAGGGTAACTGTAAGAGATCTCATAGTTAGCACGTGGATTGCCCATATTGAGTAGATGATCCCTATTATTTTTGGTGGAGGTCAAAGGTCATGTAGGGTCACCACAGGTCAAAAGGTCAAAACATTGTTAACATGATATCTCAAGAAGGGTAACTGTTAGGGATCTCATACAGTCTTAGCTTGTGTATTGCCCATATTGAGTAGATCATCTCTATAATTTTTGGTGCAGGTCAAAGGTTATTTCGGGTCACCAGAGGTCAAAAGGTCAAAACCTTGTAAACACGATAACTCAAGAAGGATAACTGTGAGGGATCTCACACTTGACATGTGGATGATCCCTACTATTTTTCGTGCAGGTCGAAGGTTATTTAAGGTCACAAAAGGTCAAGAGCTAGTAAACATATTTCAAGGAGGATAACTATGAGGGATCACATACTTGGCCTGTGGATTGTTAATATTTAGCATGTAGGTCATTTTGGGTCGCAAGATTTCAAAAGCGTTTGACCGTATTAACATGATATCTCAAGTAGGATAACTGTGAGGGATCTCATGCTTGTCATGTGGGTGATTCATGTTTGTTACAATATATCAATATGGCAAGGAATCACTAAGCCTTTTGGCTTTCTGGTTACATTTTATAGCCTTGTATGCTCACCAGGACATGGCTTTAAGCAATAAAACAGGTTTATTCCTGCACAAGGAAGAGCTTCATACAGTTATGGGAGGAGCTAGAAGTTGCACAGTTGGGAGAATTGGAAATGTGTGGGATAAAGAAAATTCCCCTTTAAGTTCATGGAGAATAACCCCTTGCTTACCTTTTATCTATAAATATTTTATGTTCAAAAACATCATCAGAGAGAGGTACTTGTTAGGTAAATAAGAAAACAATTCCAAGAGTGCTAAATTTTCAAAACAAATTTGGGGGATTGCTTGTTCCCTATAAATGTATCTATAAATTTATAGAGGAGAAAGAAAAAACAAGTCTTGTCATTTACTTAGTTCTATCTGATCAGTTTTAACAGCCCAGGGGATATTTATGCCATGGATATGAGTTCCAACATGAATATGTACTATTAGGAACTTGGTATAAAGTATAGGCCTAGAGAAAGTTTTACATCTTACAGTAATCACTGTACATATGTAGAATTAAAAAACATGAACTCACACAGGAAATATTATAATCTTCACAATTTTGTATTATTGTGGATATCAGTTATAAACAATTATGGCTTTTTCATATTTTTCTACTTGATTGAAGAACTTAGAACTAAGTGTATTAAACCATGTATTCACAGAATGCGTCAACATACTTATCAAACTGAAATATTAATGTAACGATAGCAGATATATCTATTCAATCTTGTTTGTAACAATTTATTTATATTTCCTTTGTAACCTGTACATATAAACTGATAGATTTCCTCTAGAATACATCTTGCAGAACCAGGGCCCCACACTTGGTGGGACCAGGGCCATGGCAAGGAAGCCAGAAGATTTGCTACAGCTATGATTTCCTAAAATTTCATTGTCTTCTACAAGCATGGGGGCCCAGGACGCTAAGAAGGGCTGTGGATGGCCCTGTACACAATTCAAAATCTCCTATTCCTGATACCAGTATTTTTTATACAAGTCATTAAAAGGTTGTTAAAGACACCTTATAAAAACATTCTTTCAATTCCAAAAAAGAAATCACAGGAACAAATATACTGATTTCAAACATTGGAAGTAAATGTAATTGCCAGGAGTTCATGTAACAGTAATAAAGGATGCAAAGGTGCAGAAATGTATTGTCAACTTTATGTGTGTATTGTTGTGTTTTGTGTTGAACTAGTAGTAATTTATTATTCACATTCATTCATGACTCCATACATTCTTGATGGGGAACTGGGCAAAATTCTAAGAAGAGAAAATTGGGTGGATATTAAAGAACCCTAGAAGCAAACTTTACAGTAAAAACCAGAATGCACAAATGCATTGTGGTTTCGATGAATATAGCACTTAATGTGTAATCCCAAATAATGCCAAAATGTCCTGTTTCTTTCAGTCATTGGTTGAATGTGGTCTTAAAGAGCTGGAAAATTACAGTTTCATGTTCATATTTGACCTTGGGAATTCTTTGGAATTTTTGCTTTTTGGCCTCTGGTGATTTCAACCAGCCTCTGATTCTGGCAAAACTCGTAGGGATTTTCTGATTGATTAAATACAACACCATGTGAAGTATCCAACCTTCCGAACTTGAGCTATCTTGTAAACAAGGTTTTCAGAGTTTGACCCCAGATGACCTTTGACCTCCACCATAAATAACAGGTACTGCCTCTCACCATAAGTCATCCACATACTATGTTTGAAATCTATCCAAACTTCCTGCCTCGAGATGTGTTTAACAAGGTTTTCAGACTTTGACCCTCGGTGACCCCAAATGACCTTTGACCTCCACCAAATACAATAGGGTTCTTCCTCTTACTATAATGCATCCACACACCATGTATGAAATCTATCCAAGCTTCCAACCTTGAGATATCGAGTAAACAAGGTTTTCAGACTTTGACCCTCGGTGAACCCAAATGACCTTTGACCTCCACCAAAAACGATAGGGTTTTCCCTCTCACCATAATGCATCCACATACCAAGTATGAAATCTATCCAAGGCTTCCTACCTTGAGATATCTTGGAAACAAGGTTTTCAGAGTTTGACCCGTGGTGACCCCAAATGACCTTTGACCTCCACCAAAATTAATAGGGTTCTTCCTCTCACCATAATGCATCAACACACCAAGTATGAAATTTATCCAAGCTTCCTACCTTGAGATATCGTGTAAACAAGGTTTTCAGGTTTTGACCCCTGGTGACCCCAAATGACCTTTGACCTCCACCAAAAACGATAGGGTTTTCCCTCTCACCATAATGCACTGACATACCAAGTATGAAATCTATCCAAGGCTTCCTACCTTGAGATATCGTGTAAACAAGGTTTTCAGAGTTTGACCCCTGGTGACCCCAAATGACCTTTGACCTCCACCAAAAACGATAGGGTTCTTCCTCTTACCATAATGCATCCACATACCAAGTACGAAATCTATCCAAGCTTATCTTGAGATATCGTGTAAACAAGGTTTTCAGGTTTTGACCCCTGGTGACCCCAAATGACCTCTGACCTACACCAAAAACAATAGGGTTCTTCCTCTTACCATAATGCATCCACATACCAAGTATGAAAACTATCCAAGCTTCCTACCTTGAGATATCGTGTAAACAAGGTTTTCAGAGTTTGACCCCTGGTGACCCCAAATGACCTTTGACCTCCACCAAAAACAATAGGGTTCTTCCTCTGAATATGGGGCATCTACCTACCAACTTTGAGAATTGTCAGAGTTTCCCTTCTTGAGATATCCTGTAAACAAGAAAAGAGTCACAAACACACACACACATACACACACACATACGCACACACACACACGAACATACACACACAGGCCATCATGACTGCATAGGTTTCTCTTTTCATCGAAACCAAAAAGTGAAAGTCAATGAGAGCATCTCCAAAAAGTGGAGGGATATATCCCCTTGGGAGATCTTGTCACCTGAAGCATCAACACCTAATACTGTTTTCTGTCTAACATATGCTCAATATATTTTGAATCTTGTGCTAGGGGTCCTTGTTTTTCACTGACAAAGATTTAAATTTGTGAAATGAAAGGACAAGTAGACTGACTGAGGTAAATTTACTGTCAAGACTGCAAACTTTAAACAGGGTGCATGAGTAAACTAACCTTAAAGACATTGAGTTAGTAAGATGAACTGCATTTCACTATACCACTGTTAAAATAATTCCTCGGCAAGATGATCAAAAGGTCAGCAAAACAGTAAATGAAATGTAAAGAAATGTGCAGAATTTAAAACGTGGTGTAGCAAAAGCACACCAATTGTCCATTTATACGGTGAGTAAAAGGGGTGATACCAGAGATGAGATTTTATTATGAAAAAAGAAAATCGAAGTTTAAGCTTGTCAAACATCAATAAAGGTGAAAAATTTACATGGCTGTTGGGATTTAATGAATAATTACAACTTTACAGAAATGCTTATCAAAATATCTATTACATATCTTTTATTATACAGGGCTCATCTGTTCTTAAAGAACTTTCTCATATTTTAACATTATAATTTTATGGCAAGTACACTAAACACAAACTAGGGGAGTTTTATTCATAACAAAAAGCCAGCCACATATTGCCAAATTGAGCTAACCACTTGTGACCCAGTGTCCTACCATAATCACCACTAACAATCATGTGACTGGCTGCAGCATATCATGTGATTCAGTTACTATGCATGCAGAAAATGCCTTACTGTACTAGCAAACATTTTTCTCATAAACAAATACATATCCCCATACCTCCATGCCCTCAGATACATGATGAATACATTATACAGCCTTATGGGCTATTTGTGATAACAATTGCCTGTTAACTGCTTCACACTACAGGAACTGATGAATTACCAGTGGGGTTGAATTAACACATAGTGCAAAACTAACCAATGACAAAGAAAACTTTCACAAATGGCTACAATATGAGTGGGCACCTTTACAAATACACACAGCAAACTGACACCAATGGGGCTGCTGAAGTTGACACTCATCAATTCTTGTCACATAGTGTACAGCCAATGGGACTGCCACTGGGCCATTTTTGGATCATTGTTGCAAATTGGTCTTATTTTACTGTTCAGAAATTGTTGTAAAAGATGTTGTAAATGGCTAATATTACAGATATTTAAGTTCTAAAGATCAGTCAATACCAAAGTCCAGTCAATACCAAAGTCCAATCCAACATGAATATTTTAGAAATGAGCACACTGTTCACAAAACCACTGGTTTTGTGAACAGTGTCTATTGTGCACTGCCACTAAAAGAGTTGTTTCATTTATATGATGTAAAGTGTTGGGATTTTTAGTAAAATGTAGAAAATAATCTAACATCTTCTATGAAGTATAGGCCAAGAAATCCCATTGATTGGGTAGGATCAGCATATGAGATAAATGTCTGACAAAATGAGGAACATCATTTCTGATATTGACTAATGTTTATGTTAAATGCTTCAAAATGGCCTCGTAGGCCTGAAAAGTGGGCATATTGCCATGAACAATCATGTAATAATGTATAGCAGTTCCTGAAGTTGGCCATATTTTTACACTTCGCCATTGCATGTCACTTTTATCATGCACCCCCACTTCTTTACCAGAACTATGTTGTCCACAATCATTATGATTACCATGACAACTCACATGGACATAAATTCATTACAATAAACTCTACACAAAGTTTCTACTTATAACAAACCTGAACATATTGCACACAATCTAGAAGAGACATTTCAATTATTTGATTAATGCCTCTGCCCTTAAATCATCAGAAAATTTTTTTATTTGTCATGATGACAATAATGTACTACAAGAAAATCACAATAATACATAAATAAAATTAAATTAACATAAAATGTGAGGCAGCTGCTAGCAAATTTCATCTACTTCCCTAAAGACTGCTACTAGTACTTTTAACAAATATCACATTTTCAAAAGAAAATTCTTACTGGCAGCTGCAAAATCCAAATCAGGGAGTATGAATATTCCCTCCCTGAAAGAGACAAAAAAAAATTATGAAAGCAAATAAACTACCATGTTTACCAACGTAAAGATGAATAAAGTTCAAGATGCAAAACTTGCCATTATATGACAATGGGTCCTCTTCAGTGAGGGACTCTTTGAGGTACAAACATGATGACCGCTCCAAAGAGTTCTACTTGTTAAAAGAATATCAACAACAACATTACTAGCACCAACTCTTAAAGCACACTTCATCTGATATGGTTTGCATATTACTAAGTCGGCTTCCCAACACAGACAAGGGGCAGGGGAGGTGGCAGAGGGTAAGCCAAAAAGTTAAGTCACATTTTCCTACAACAAATGGACATTTGCTGACAAGCTGCAGCACCATTCTGTATCTATGAGCCCCATTTATAAAACGTTTGTAAAGGGAAGGGGTTTTAAAGGGGACACGCCCTTCCCCTCAGAATCTTCCCCAAGAAACTGATAATTTAGTTTCATTCTGGCAGTTCCCATACAGGAACACTGGATCCCCCCATGACTCCCCCTCCCCCCCTTATCTTACTGTACATCATTCTTCCTCTTTCTTGGAATTCGCATTTTCTTCTGCAGAGCGATCCAATCACCAGCTTTGTCCAGTAGTGACTTCTCTCTAGTAAGAACTCCTGTTGCCTGTGTAAGTTTCAATTCATTCCGTGCTAGATATTCTCTGGCCTCAGATTGCATCTTTTCCAATTTCTCAGGTCGATTCTCATCCAAGAGGAACTCTTCAGATAAGATAGGATTGAATCTGAAATATTTTCCAGCGGGGAGAAGATCTTGAAGGATGGTGTGAACAGCTGAGGAGACAAAGAGTCAACTTAAATTATCAGTCACTTCAAAGATAGGAACACTTCTTAATGCCAGACAAATCTTTTTCTAAAGTTGCCCAACAATGCAAGCAGAGTGGTGAAAACCAAACAAATACCTTAGACTACACAAGACCAGCCTCTTGACCTTCAGACCTTCACATCATGGGTCTTTCATGCATGGTTCCACTCTAGTCAGGCTGAAAAAACCACATTCTACTCATGATCTTAGCCCAACAACAAAATACTGTCTTCAACAACTTCAAAATGTTTACGTAACTTTTACATGCAGTTTAATTTGAGTCTGACAATTGTCAACACTGTTTAAGACCTAATGTTCCAGAATTTTGGAAGCTATGACTTGAAAGCAATTGTCTTTCAATGACAATTACTGCTATAAAGTTTCTGCAAATATCAAGGGTAATAGGTACCCATTCTTTTCTTCTTGTGGTTTTCATTACGTGACAGTTGTAACATGCTTGGTAATCCACCACCATGTTAAACTTTGTTGCACTTCATAAACTAAGAGACTTGGGGATCAATGATGGCTTACAGCAATCAATTTTTCACTGAACCAGCAAATATGAAATCACATTTTAATGAAGAACTTCAACAGATAATCTCCTGAAACAATGGGATTAATGGCACCACCATATCTATAACTGAAGTTTTTCTTGAAAGAATATGATTCTTCCCTTTCCCTTGATTGCATATACAATGTCCACTTGTAAAGGAATTCACTGTATAATCCAAGGCTCAAAATAAGCTTGAACCAGAAAGCCAAAAGGCTTAGTGATTCCTTGCCAATGAAATTTAAAAAGGAATCTTCGAAGCACTTATCCCAAGGATATTATATGAGTGAGCACTATTGAAACATATTTTAGCATTTGCCGATGACGTTCTCTCCCTAAACTCATGTCTTGAGGTTACCCTTCTTGAGACAGTGTTTACAAGCAAAGTGACACATACACACACACATACATACAGCACACATGGCCATCACCTTTGCATAGATTCCTCAAAATACGTCAGGGAATGAAAAGCTTTGTCTGGTTTGATCTTTCTCAAATTCACACAGTAGGCCTATGCCTATACCCATGCTGAACAGTTTGTATACTGTACACCACAGAATTATGCCAAATTATGTCATGCAACAGGACTTATATTTCACACTATACCAGTATTTTTGTAAGTACCGGCATGTACTGGTACCGATACATTACCACCCATCATAAGGTACCGAAGTATCGCCGAGAGCCGCACCCAACGGTACTGCTAAAATACTTTTTTAAAAATACTAAAATTGAATGAAATATTACTGAAATATAAATACCATATCCATTGGATAACTGCCTTCAGTTTTTATATTAAAATATAAACATGTAATGTTCATTAATCATTTTTCACCATTCCAATCACAAATTTCACCTCGTAAATGTTAATTTTAAAGTTATCCTACGTCGCTAATGAGTACCCTTGTGATGTTCGTTTTAACTTGAAGGAGAATAAAGTTTGCAAAAACCGCTTTGTGTTGTATTTATTTGTAACTCATCTAAGCTTAAAACTATTGTAGAAAATATTATTAACCAATGAAGGATTACAACAATATTTACGAAAAATTATATACATGAAAACATACAGCTTCGTGAAAATGAGCTTACAGCATAATGGTTGCGTAAGTATAGGCCGACACACTACTATGCATAGTATACAGTGTGCAGATATTTACTAATGTACTAGAAGTACTGAACGAAGTGACTACTCGCCGGAAGGTGCGACTGAATGAAACATAATCAGGTGAGTACAACTTTGAAAATTTTTGCTCTCAGGAGAGAGCTGAGATGCAAAATGGTGCACTTAAACTTCATAATTTGGAGTATGCTCATGCCCTAGAGAATGCCATTTTCATGGTATTTTTAGTTCACTTAGACGGTCATATGTTACATGTAATTTTGTAAAACAAAAAATAAAGTTAACCTTATTTAGAATGCTTCTTTCGTAGAACCTCCTCCCTAGCTTTCTGTTGCTGGATGATTCTTTTAGCGACTTTGTGTACATTTGTTGTGGACTTCGTTTTCGTTGCAGTTGGATTTATCTGTAGTTTTGCTTTACGTTTTGCTTCTTGTTTTTGCTTGTGCTGACTGTGCAATGTCTGCATGTGGTGGCAGAGATGTTTGTCAACTGGTGACTTCAGCCTATCTTCTCTGTAGTATCTCTCAATGGAAGTTTGATGACTTGCTTGAAGGTCATATTTCACTGTCTGGATGGCTCCAAAAGTGCTTACCTGAAGTCTATTTGTCTTAGGACAAATAACATCATTCATGATGCTGAAACTCTGTTCCACACGTGGTCCAGTGAATATTGACAAGGCACACTTAACTGCTGGCTTCATGGCTGGAAATGACTTGAAAACCTCATTCCACCATCTATCAAGACCTGTATTCTCCCTAAACACTGGAAGCTGATCGATCTGCATCTGCCTTGCAGCCCTGTCATAAGCATCTTGTTGCTCTATGCTCATGTGGTGCTTGAATAATTTCCCAAGTTCTTTTAGGTACTCAAAAGTTTTACTATGACCTTGTGCTTTGGGATCCAATGCAGACAAACATTTCAGGACATGATTCTTCAATGGCAATTTCTTCTGCATATAGAGCCCTGTGTCCAGGTATGCTTTCTTAACTAGCAAGAGAAGAGACTTGACACTGCCTGGTTCCATTTGAAGAAGAACCAGCTCTGCTTCTTTTCCAACATGCAACTGGGAGAGCTTCAACAAGAGCCTCCCAAGTTCTAAGGACTTCAACTTGTCTGAGGAGAAACCTTGGGCCACGATTGCTTCTTGTTTGACAAAACATGCCAGGAAACTTCTAAACAATTCAATTATCTCATCATGCAAGCGGTGCATCATTGGAACTTTCTGCTCAAAAATGAGCACAAAAGATTTGAACATGGGGAGGACAGCTGCATAGAGGTGCATATGAAACAATGTAGTTTTCCTCTGTACAAACAGCTTGCGAGCAATCCTTTCCTTTCTCTTTCTTCCTTGTTCTGTCAGCTTTTTCTTCTTCAATTCCTGAATAATAACATTCAAGCGTGCATGTTGCATGGTTGGTAGAGATGATGTTAATTGTCTGTATAAACTTAAGTGATTTGTTTTCTCTAAAGAACTCACCCATGCAACATAAAATATAGTAAGGTGATCCAGCACAGCAAGGTTTCTGGCACTTGCATCATAAGAAGACAGCCATCGGTGTGGGATTCTCTGCAGAGGTATTTTGCAGTCCACACCGTATAATGAACATATCTGTTCGAAAAGCTCCCTTAAATCTGGGGAATATTTGAAGTCATTGTATAAGTCATCACAAAGAAACTCAAGGTAATTGTTGAAGTGACTGCAGAATCGTTTAGCACAATTATGCATATGATGACAGATATCACCATCAATATCTAACAAAGTAGGGTTTGCATTTCTCAGTTTGGTTTCAAATCCTGAACGAGTTCCCCGCATGTATGCAGCCGAGTCGCTGAGGCTTGACACAACATTGGCCAGTGGGATCTCATCTCTGACTAGCAGCTTTGTTAATGTTTGAAATACTGTGTCTGCATTTATTACAGTTAGCTCTACTGATGCGTAATGTTTAACTACACATTCTCCTTGACTCTCAGAAAAATATGACACAAGGACAGTAAGGACTTTATTATTGGCGCGATTGGTACATTCATCCAAATTGATGGAGAAGGGCGTTTCTTTTAAATCTTTAACTGTTCGCTGATGTGCAACTTCCGCAACCCCCTCTTTCAACTTATAGGCCAATGTTGTTCTCTCCATTGACAAATCTTGGAGGACCTTTGGATCTTTTGCTAATGTCTGGGCCAGTTTAATAATTTTTGACTGTACCATGAAGGTCAGAGAATTCTCTGCCCCAAAACTTACTACCATAGCCTCTGCGTTGGCTTTCCTATCAGCAAAACTTACATTCGGGCGTGTCTCCTGTACAACTTTTCCTGCACATTTGAAGGAGTCATGTACATTTGGAGCAATACCATAGGGAAGATGAGCACAAGATGAAAAACTGTCACTGCTGCTACTTGTACTTGGAGAAGCACCAGGTCTCATGAACACTGCTGGAAGCACAGTATTGGTCCTTCTAATTTTAAAATTTTCTTTGTGTTTCTTCTTCATGAGGCTGTGCGTTATTAAATTACCTTTGCCGTTACTGCCATAGTTAATATCAGAATTGCAAATTTTACACCTTGCAAAACCTGGCTTGTCGATTTTTCTTATGTAATCACTAAGAAAAATTCCACTTGCATCCTTTACTTCTGTCCACTTCCAGTTCCATTTATTCCTGATCCCTTGATCAACCTTCCTAATGTCTGCTGTTCTGTCAAGTTCCATTGTTCCTTAAAGAGTTGCAGCAATGCGCAGACGTCAATGTGCCAATAGAAAAACAAGAACAAACACACCTGGGAGCTTACAGTACGTAAATTAGGCTATACAGTACTAGGCTACAGTGCAACTGTACATGTGTGGGCCTAGCCTTCTAAATGCACAGTATCCTAACACAGTAGGCTACCAAAGTTTCAGTACAACATATAACGATGGTAGCTTAGTCCAACCAGTGATCCCTGGTCCAACTATAATCTACTTCAAGGGCGATCAGAAACATTTCTCTTTGAGCGTTTTGCACTGAAATTTCTACCTCTCACCTTGATTTACGCTGCACAATGACGGAGTAAGGAACCGCATTTGTATGCATGCTTGACGAAACGCTGTTCGAGTCCAACACAATGCGACACGATGGCGTGCGTGGCAACGATGCACCTATGATGTTTGTTCTGATTTAACGATACTGCCAGTATTACTGCATGCTGGAGTATAAACACGTAGCATGCACACCTGATTTACAACAACCAAATCACGGTTTTACACGAAGCTAGCGAGCTCGAATTAGTAAGTTTAGTGCAATGCTAGTACAGTGTATCTTGCAATGCTTGTGCACTCGATTATGGGTTTAGCTTTTCACGTGCTTTATAGAAACGGACACGTCTAAAACAGCAAACAGAAGGTTGCGGTACGCGGTACGGTAACTTTGATTTAAGCAATTCCACTGCGACGCAATCGCGGTCTGGAATGTTTCTAAACTCGACCCAGCAGCGTGCGTAAGGGAATGATGAAAAGTTTGTTATCGGTTGCCATTATAGCAGACAGCCGTCATTTTTGCCGATACCGATATATCACCGATAACGCCATTATTGGCCAATACCTATACTGCTAACCGATAATACGCTCAACACTAGCGCGAGTTACTAATTTTGTCATGCCACAACGTACAGCACAGTACGGAGGGATTGAACTGATATCGGCATTCTCTACCCAGGCATGAGCTACGGATATTCAATTTACATGATGCAACGATAGAAAAGCACTGTTCAGTGAGCAGAGCTATTTTTGCATGTTTCTGTTTGCGATTCAGCAAAACTTCCTCCACTGTTTTCATATTAGTTTCCGTATTTCCATTCCGCAAAATACGGTAGTCCTGAATACAAGAGAAATACGGAGGATTCAGCCGATTTTTTAAAAATACGGAATTCCGTATTAATACGGAAAACTTACATCCCTGATCATGGCACCCTTAAGGGAAGAGTTGGCGCTCTATTCCCTTCTACCATAGCACCACTGTGGACACAGGTCGGGCCAAGTCCAGGGTAACATATGGCGGAGCCACTCCATGAATGTTGCCAATAAGGGTCCAAGGAACCATTAACTGACATCCATGTACCAATATTCCTTTTTCAATAGTACATAGTCGGGCCGAAGCCAACAGTCGGGAGAATGGCAGTGACAAATAAAGCTATCTAACAAAGCTCACATCTTTTTGTTCTTATTGTGAAACAAGTACGAACTCTTAAATAAGAAGACTTAAAATATTGCTGCCACATCCCGGCCGTAATCGTAACCAGTCTCTCACAGAATGAACTGTAAATGGAAATACTTGGAAGCCCACAGTATTGCCATGTAACTACTTGGCTATTCACACCATCCTACCATGTATTGCATATAAAAACATAGGGTGTAGGCTCACATGTGTATGTGGGCTCACAAGTGTTACAGTATTATATAAAGCGGTAGGTAATGCGTACTGTACACGCACTGTAGGGCCTATATTACTACATAAATATCTGTTCGATACTGTTCGCAAATCAATGGACTGTACCTGACTATGTAAGTAGTACGTATGAGTCGATAGATCGAATGTGGCCAACTGTCTATGTGATTTGCTGCAAAGCTGTCATGAAAAATGCGCTGCATGAAGTGTGAACTAGGGTTGCAGCCTACCTGCTAATATTAGCAGAAAATCTTTGTTGTGGTTCACTGACTTGGTGTGGACCAGCGCAGCTACAACCCTGGTTGACTCTTTATCACTTTATACGCTTACAGCTGATGAATCAAACATTTTTGCTGGTATTTTCTTCTGTTAAAATTGGACTTTTTTTCTCTTATGGTACCGGTATTACCGGTACCATTTGTGGCGGTAGGCCTACTGACAGTACCAAATTTCAGCGGTACCATGAAACCTTACAGGGGACTATGCCACGCCAACTTATTAACACCCCAGTCTCAGAAAGAATAATCCTGACACTAAAGTGCATTACTGTTTGTTACAGCAGACATAGCTGGCTAGGCTTAGGCCTAGGCATACTGTGTATTTGGCTTAGGATGTATGCTAGGCTAACATTAGTGTTTGTTATGCCACAATGACGTCGCCACTGTGCACCAAAGCCAGTATGGCATACAATTTCATTTGCCATAGATCTGCATGAAAACTGTTGAACTTTCCAATATAGGCTTAGGCTATACTCGTAGGTAGGTCTTGGCCTAATTGATCTCTACGAATCATTAGCCTACATGTAAGACCCTTCATTCTAGCAATACTTGCACTTAGGCCTAGTCACAAGCAGTCCTAGCGTTATACAGTAAATACCCTAGGCCTTACATAGGCTATGTAATAGTGGAAAGGTAACGCACTTCACGGCCTTTCGGTAACAACTTCGCCTACCTGAATCCCGATTTATTCTCCACTTTACCTGTTTTCGATACACACGAATGTTTCAATCGTGTGATCGAATCCCTTGAATCGTATGACGATTCATTTGAACCCCAAAATGTCTTCAAAAAAGAACATTTCTCCGCGAAAATTTGGTTCCCGCACGATCACATTCGGTCGCGGCGATGTGACGTCACATGCATTAAGGGAATTTCCCTCCTTCGAAATCCGGTCCTCCCGTTGGATAGTTCGGCCAATCGTCATGAGAGCATTACTACGTCAGGACAACTATCCAATGGAGAGAGCCGACGTACTGTACCGTCAGCCCACAGCATGTCATGATTGACTTCTCGCTACGGATGTCCATGGGGTACGGTTACGTTTTACAGAGCGTGTGGAAAGTATACGTAGATTGCTATGACATCATTGATATGAATGGTCCATCAGCGCTACCGTAGAATGAAGGAACTTTAAGAAAATGCCGTCAAAATGCCGATTTTGACCTCAAATGACTTTTAATCTTCATGAAATTTTAGGACAAATATGTACTACATAAAAGCAAGCTAAACAGCAAGTTTCAAGCTAAACCAAGTTCTACATTCAGAGATATTGTGCTTGGACGATTTTGACACTTTTCACATCTGGTGACCCCAAATGACCTCTGACCTCTACCAAAAACGATAGGGATCATCTTCCTAATATGGGCCATGCATATGCCAAGTATGAGATTCCTTGAAGTTACACATCTTGAGATAGAGTGTTTACAAGCAATTTCCAAGGTATTTACCATTTTTCCTCTGGTGACCCCACATGACCTTTGACCTCCACCAAAAACAATAGGGATCATCTACTCAATAAGGGGTATCTACATGCCAAGTATGAGATCCCTAGAGATTACCCTTCTTGAGATAGAGTGTTTACAAGCAAAGCGTCACATACACACATACACACACCCATACACACACACACACACGGCATCACCATCGCATAGATTCCTCTGACTAGGTCAAGGAATCAAAAAGGGCACAGCCAAAATGAGCAAATTGGCTGTCGGTCAATGTTATTTCACAGGACACTGACTGATGGGCACCACAGCCATCAGTGAGGGTCCAACAGCCATGGCTGTGTGTGCTGCCAGTTATTTTCAGCCCTGATAATCTGTCACTTAAAAACACAATCACATTTGCTAAGCAATTCAAGACACTGAAACACACTTACATCCTACAGAAATTTCTTGCCTAGAAGCTCTTACAGCATGCTACATCCTGCCAATCTATGAAACTGGTCAGGTTGGAGCATCAAATGTAGTCCAGGCTGTCCAGTAGTTGACAATGGTAAACCCATCAAACACTTGGGCTGGCCAAAACTCAGCAGACAATGGTCAACCTGAGCATACACTGCTAGAAGATTGTTACACTCCTGTGTTATAGGTTGTCCAGGTCACTTATGTGACTTGTTCCCAGGTGAGTAGCAGTTTTGTGGTCAAGATGCAAGAGGCCTGCTGTAAGTTTTCTATTCAATTTGCAACCTATGAAGAAATGGGTATTGTGATGACCCTTTAACTCACCTTCTGTGTCAGTAGCACTGCACAAAACTTTGATCAGTTTTGTCTTGAGGCTGCTTAATTCTGCTGGGAACTCTTGATCCATGGGGTCATAGCGTCCTGTACCAACTGACACGACACATTGTATGGGTGTGTCTGGCCACAGCAGACGACATTCGTGAACTGCCAAAGCACAAGGGTTATTAGTCAGCACACCACCATCCTAAAAATAAGTGAAGAACAACTTAAAACTACATTTTTTTGGCAGTTTATACTCATTTTTGACAAAATCGGTGTATAACGCATAACACTTATTAATGAGTAGAATTCTTTAGGGAGTAAAACACATTAGAGTTAATATGGTAGCATGTGATCCAAAAGAGCAGTTTTTATTTCAATGGCAGTTCAAAAGTAAAATCCTCAATATCCATTGGAATTATCTCAATATCTTTAACCATTCTCACGATATACCCCTTCAAACTGACCAATTCTGAAGGGACTCACTGCATATTCAAAATGGTGACTGTGATGTTGCACAGTGTTAGTATTTCTTTTGCTGACACTATATTATCTCTTAATTACTGGTCAGACAGTTTACAGTTTGGTGAGTGATGCTGATATTTTGTAAGGAGACCAGTTTAACTTCCAAAACAAATCCCTCAAGATGCACCAATGTTACAATTGTCCTTGAAGGTTGAAAAAACAAAGGATAACATTAGTTTATAACCCTACGAGATGCTCCAAATATATCAGGGTTATTAGGATCTCATGAAAGCAAAATCCCATCATTACTTTGTGACTTCTTCCTGAAGAATTTTCAAAATTCCAAGACAATTGTCTCCACCAAGTTCCAGTCTGATAATCCTTCACATTGTTTGGACAGGAGACAAAATGTATTAAACCTGTCATACTGATTAAAAAATGTAACCCAGGCCCATTTGTTATGCAAAGTTACAACTAACCAGACTATACATAACTGATAATAGGCCTGTAATATTTTTTTTAGGAATAGAGGGAGACAACTGGTACTGAAAAGTAAAGTCTTCCCACTTTTTGCTGAGAGGACTAAACTTGACCCTTAAAACGGCATTTCAGGTGAGACATTCAGGAGTATCTACTTCCCCGCTGAATTCACTGCCCATAGCCGGCCCACTTGCGCAACTTCTCTTGCCTGCATTTCAATATCCTTCAGTGTCCTTGAAACTTCTCATGTCTCATCCTCTTCCACTTCTTTTGCATGCATTTTAATCAAAAAAGTTTGTGAATCATTATTAAACCTGAAGCAACTCAAATACTTAACAGTACTCCAACCAATCTTTCAAACTAAGATATCAGTCCCTGACATTTTTACACTATAAGAAGTGACTGATATTTCATTACTTTTGAGTCAAATTTCATTATTTTTTTCATTACCTGGAAGACATAATCATCAAGTTTGAACTCTTCAAAGTAGCCAGGGGCAGCTGAGGAGGCCCTGAGTGCCTCCCAGAGACGGTACTTTGAGCTTCCCTGGTAGAATGACACAGACCCTGGGGGAAGGTTGTAATTACGGAAGAGAAAGTCTCTCAAGGTCCCCACATTCATGAGGGTAGCAACGGAAGCAACCTGCAAAATGTAAGGTTCAATATCAGAACTGAAGAAGGAAAATGGCCAAAAAACTAATTGACTAGACTTCACTGGCATTAAGGCACTGCAAAATGGAAGTCTGAAATTTTCTTTAAAATATCTGGGACTGTGTGTGGTACAAAAACTTGTCACTATTTCCTTGACCAACTAGTAAACATCCAGAACATTAATCCATGGATACACGATAATGAACACAATTTTGAAGGAGGCAATAAAACCAATATTCTCATTTCAAAAAGAAGTATTCAAGTACTGTGTTAATGTATCATTTCAAACTTCAAGACCCTTTTAAATTTTCTCAGAAACCGCAAGGGTTTAGGCCCTGGGCTCATCAGAGCCCTTTCTCTATAAAACTCCACACACAAACTATTCCTTTGACTCCTGTCCATAAGCCTGAATGCCAGATTATTTGAGGCAAACACCTGTTCTCTTGAACTGTACAGAGGTACACATACTGAAATCATAAAGAACAAGAATGGCAGCTTCTTCTTCAACTAACCTTTGGACAGGTGGGGTCTCTAGCTGTCTCAGAAATCTGCATGCCACCCATTCCCTGTAAATGGCTCCTGCAGAAGTAACAGTAAAAGTATTCTAAACATTCACCATCCACCAGATAATAAAATTAACAATTTTTTCTTTCCTTTTTTCATCAATGCAAATTTTCAGAACCGTAATTCTTTAACTTACTCATATACAGCCAAACATGCCTTAATTATAATCCAGCTGTGAGGAACTGTTATTTTGCCTCTAGTCAGTTCTGCAGGATACCTAAATCATTTAAAGACAACTTCACACAAGCAGGCACACTAACTTCACAATTTCCACCAAATCTGAATGTTTTTCACTTCGATGGTCAGTTTAGAGTCAGTTGAAAAACTGTACCTTGATTTCTCTACCGTGAAAAATCACCCTTAGTATGACCCAGTCGGGAACCACATTCAAAACCTTCTAGTCACCATGATATCATTTTTTTCACAAGCCACTGCCTGTATCCACTAGTTGTAATTCTTTGCCCTACCAGTTTCACCTCTTTTTACCAGGGTACATGACATTTGGATGAATGGATTTAGGTGATGGCATATGGAAATAAGAAGTTTACAGAAGCAAATGGGAGGTTCAGAGTTCATTCCCAGCCAGGTAAAAGTAAGGTTAGTTTTCAACCATGACACTTTTCCCATATGAACCGACCTATCGAATGGAAGCCAAATTTGATTTTGCTGACTGCGGAGGTTAGCCACTTGACAAGAAGTCATAAAAGAAATTTCATAGGCTTATGCCACTGATGTGACTGCCCCTCAGAGTGGAACTATTCAACAGCAAGCATGAAGTGCATATAAGACTGCTACTGAACAAATTTCAAGCTCACCTTAAAATCTTCATCCACACCTCAGTATCATAAAATGCATGATTAAGAAACAAGTTGCTGGTCCCTAGGAACCGGTTTCTCCCAAAGACAGTCTTGCTCAGCTCCTTGTAGAGATGCTCACATTCATCGAGAGGGACTTTAGCAATAGATAGCAGGAATGCTAAGACAGCACCAGAGCTCACCCCAATCACGAAGTCAAACATGTCACCTATCCTCTGTTCACACGAGTCTTCTAACTTCCTCAGAATTTCAATAGGCACAACCCCTCTACATGAGTTGAACAAGAATGTTTCATTTAATCAGTAGTACTGATAATTTAAATTTTAGGGGGTTCCAAATTATATAATTTGCAGGGCAACAACACACAGTTTCACACTGCACATTTATATCTTGACATAAACTTTTATGGAAGATAACAATAACTTGTACAAAAATGTCTTTGTTCAAGTATATGAAGAACACTTTGTACAGCCATATGAAGAACTTAAGTAATAGTTTGCTGGAAAATGGGGGAGGAGAGGGGAGGAGGGAGGGGGGAAGACAGAGGGAGAAGGGTGGAAGGACATTTTCCTACTTTTTTTCATTGGTTTGAGTTAATGATGATTCTCTCTTACTAAAAGTACCTGCACTAAAAACAAATATTTTCAGAGATGGAGAGTTACAAATGCAACATGACGATGTATGTTAATCAACGCCTTGTATTTCAGTGCAAATCACAATATTTCAACTACTTAATAACTATGCGAAAAATGTATGATATGGGCATGAATAGTAAGAACTTTTATTCTGCTTTTCAAACAAGCAATACAAAACATTTTATACCTATGAACTGTACAATGAGCAAGAATGTTTCACTTAAACATTAGTACTGAGAATTTAAATATTAGGGGGTTGCAAATAATAGGGAGGGGAGGGAGGAAATACCAAGGAAGGAAATAAGGGTCTTCTTTCAACTGCCTCAATAGAGACTTACAAATTACGACAGCCATCAAATGAGGTTGCCACTGAAAGAAAGAAGATTTGTCTTTAATTCCTATCTTACCTGGATCCACCTCCATCAACAGAGAGAATGCGAATTCCTTTCCCTATAACTGGGTCTGCATAACCCATCAAGGAAAGTGCTCGTCGAATTTCTGAACAAGTGACCTCATCAGAGTCCTTCCTCCGCCTCAGTAGGATTGGAATCAAGTTTTCCTGAGAAAGATTTTCAAATGAAAACACAATCAAGTAATTTCAGCTGGCTAAATGGTACTGTAAATTTTTTAAGCAAATTTTCAAGGAATGGATGATTTGGAAATCAAAGAAAGAATATGTGAACTATGCTAGGAAGATAACTTCTTTGAGATTATTTAGCACACATAAGTGTTATGTTAATACCAGATACACATTTGTGAGAAATTTGGAGGACATTTAACAGTAGTTACAGTATTAGTATATGAGATATGTGAGGGCGGTGTTGCAACAAGTCATGACTTGAGTCAATACCTTTTAAAACTGAAATATTTAAGATGACTTTTCCCCACAGTACTACAGTAATAACACCCAAGTCACTATTGAAAGTAGCTAGCTGTTCTTGACATGGCCATGTTGTGGCATGACCAGTTTCAACTCCTCTGTAAAAGATACAGTGATCTGCCGCAGTACAGCAGGTTGGCACTGGTTGGGTACGACCAGGATGCAGAAATGCCAAATACCACCAAGTTCTGAAAGTACTATTCCTGACTGGCACTGATATCAGATAAAAGAGTATACAAACTTGACATTTCTTGCTTCCCAGAATATGTAAATTTTACCTGCCTGTATATTTCCCATTTCAATAAATTTCCACCAAGACAATTATCGTCAATTTGTTTTGATGAGGGCACAAAAGTGTTCACAATAGTACCTGGGAATGTACAAGTCTGCATTTTGTTCTTGCCTTTATTTGAAGAAAATTTGTCACTTTTGGAAATATTTGGTACTCTCTGCATTCTACTTTGTATGTACATAGCACAGCCTGGCACGACAGCTTTTATGTGGACACTTGTTACAGACCCAAGAAAAGAGCTGCCAGCACTCCAGCAATCCTGAGCAGAACCATGAGGGTAGCAATGACAGCATGATCAGGAACAAACATGAAATATTAAAAGTTCTACCCAGCTACAGCTGCACGTCACATCTTTCTCCAATTTTGACATTAGTGGCTTGCAAGCTGTACTTATTGGGTGATGGGAGGGTGATATGAGGGGAGCTGTATAGACTTTTTTCCAAATAGCAATTACAAAGGATTATGGGACAGAGTTTTAGTGTGCACCACTTTTGTCAATGGCAATTCACTGTGGCCAAAAATGATGTGAACCAAAACTCTATCCCACAATCCATTGTAAACTGGTATTTGGAAAAGGGTCTATGGTTGCTTACCTTGACTGCTATGTCCCTTGTCTCTGGGTACTCTGAAAGGTGCTTGCACAACCTTCTCAGCTGCATAAGTTTTGAAACAGTAGAGGAAGGTTTGGATACAGCCACAGCCAAGGACTTTGTCCTGGCTCTGATACTGCTTTGAGAAACTCGCTGAAATAAAAAAAAAAGTTTATGTTTACAATGTAATAATCTTCTACCTTATCAAAAGACTCATCTTTTATAAAAAATCTGAGATCTGATAGGAAAATTAATGCCAAAACAAAACTCTTACACATTACTATCTATTTAAAAATTCTGGTGCAAGCAGGGATTGCATCCATCCTGTATGTCTTTCCCACAACAGCCTGAAAAAAGTTAAAACATCATGACAGCTGCTAGCTTTCTTTCTGACGTCTGTATGTGTAAATCTTACTTATGTAGTTGTTTCCATGAAGTCACAAAATAAGCTTGTGTTGCCCAAAATTGCCCTCAATTCCCCCCCCCCCTCTCCAATCCTTCCTTCCCCATTGTTACAATGGCATCTGTTTTTTTTTACAATGACAACTGCATGCATTGCCAATAAATTTACTCTAGTGGGTGTTGATAAAATATTGGTCATGTACAGTAAAGAAGTCCAACTTTAACTATGTCTATACTTAAAATGGATGGGGCCCTGAAGAAAATCATGAAAGGCATTTTTACACACACACCCACCCTTCCATCTCCCACTTACCCCCTCTGGTCCCTACACTGATAGTATTCTGATTTCTGAGGCTACCAGTGCCCAAGGATGACCATGGCAAAAGGGTACAATCAAGTTATTCTTTTATATCTATGCTATTATAAATGTGAGGCACCATCCCAGAGAGGTATATTCCAGGCCTATTGGCCAGCCCAGTAACCATACTGAGGGTGCACCAATAACAATGAAATAACAACTGTGCATTCAAAGATTTCTTTTAGCCAAAAAAATTGTAGTTAATACAGGACTTTTGCAGGGTTTAAAAAGCCTATATTCAATGAATTACGAATGAAAAACTCAAGTTAAATTGACTGTGTACACATAATTCATGGTACACAGGCCAACAATACGCAATATCTCCCATGGTGCATCAAAGGAATGTGCAGTGCACCTGTTACAATCTTGTAAATGCTTCACTCACCACTTGCACCTTTCTGGATGGCTGAAACTCTTCTTCCAATAACTTTTCTTCTGACACTGGTCCTCTTCCTTCCTGAAGTTTTGTTTTTTCCTCTCTTTTCAAAGAAGATTTTGCTTTCTCTGAAGTCCCTGAGACCTGCATCTCACCAATGACTTGGGTCATGTCTATCAATGGAGAGTTTGTGTCAAAGTACACCCCACCTACATCATCCTCCGACTGTAGATCAACCAAACTGACTTTTTCTTTTCCATTTTCCTTGGGAGACATTTGCTCTCTGACAAATTTCTGGTTGAATCTTTGCACTGAATCTGCCATAGTTGGCAGCTGAAGTGATCTAAGTCTAGAGATTTGGTCCATTATGGAGGAAAAATCACTCTTACTGCTCCCTTCTTCCTGAAACGAACTAGCCACCTGCTGGGAAATGTCACCTCTGGTATCAGCATTTTTGACATCCACTTCTCTACCTTTAGTGGCATTTTTACGTCTTTCTTCATTCCAGTCATAAAGACTTTCCCGAAATATTGAGGCTACACTCGGGTCATCAGGGACTTTCCCTTCTTCCACTTTCTTGTCTGGTCTTTGCTTGAACTGAATGATAACATCACCATAAACACTCCCTTGACTCCCAGTCTCAAACTCCTCTGAAAAGTGCATCAAGGACTTCCTATCATCTGATTTCTTTGAGAGCTCTGGACTGACCACTTCTTTCTGTCCTTCACCACTTGTAAATCCCTGAAGACTTTTCAAGGAATTAAAATTCTCCTGAATCCTTTTCATCATTATATCTCGATCAAAAATTCCATATGCAAATCTGGATGTGGCTCCAAAATAGGACTGTTCTGACAATGTCTCCCCATTTCCCTGAGATTCTGAAATTTCTGCAGCATCATCAATTTCAGTTTGTAATGTTTCACATTTTTGCACCTCTGTTGTATCCTGATTTGACATAGGTGTCTCCTGAATTTCACTGAGTACTGTATTCTGAGGTAGATCTTTAAACTCCTCCTGAACTTCATCTGTAATGGTTGTGACAGGAAAGTTTTCACATTTGCTGTCAGAAGATTCCTTCTGGCTCATACCTAAATTCTCTGAATACTTAGTCCCTGGTGGGTCAGATTTCACCTGACTTAAGGGTTGTACTAAGGTTACCCGAGAAGCAGCTACACTCGGACTATTTAAACTTGGTACTCCCCATGATATTACCTTGCCTAAATCTTTGGCATGTGAAAGCTGTTGGTAAACCTGAGATGATGTATCCTTGATGCTTTGTCTTATACCCTGCCACTTTGACAACTTTGGAGCCTTGCCTCCTCCTTCCTTGCCAAGTCTTCCATTTCCACTGTGAAATGTACAACAAGAGGTATGGCTCTGGTATGATGGTATCTTGACAGGGCAAGATTTGATGGTAGTCACACATTGATACAGTGGAACACTGATACTAAGAGGTTTCATGGCCATTTTGCATCAGAAGCAAGAGTAAATGCATCAAAAAGGAAATGTAACTGATGACAATTCCTCTTGGTTACGGCTGAAAACAATGTAGTTCATCCGTTCGGATTGTTTTCTGAGGAGGAAAAAATGGATACTAAAATATGACTTTGTGGTCATAAATAAAAAGGCTTTTATTTTACTTCGTGGCACTGTAGTGTTTAACAATTCATATCAAGTTCAGCCCTCCATTGAGCTAGCAGTCATATCTACTGTAGGCTCCTGGTACAGCAGAAATTGGCAGTCTAACCAAGTGCCATTTTCCACAAGAAAAACCCAATTTTTTGAAATCAAGAAATATTGAAAATGAAAATTATGTGTACGGCAATGGACGCAGGTCAACTTACTTTTGAGTTTTCTTTCTTTTTTTTTTTTTTTTGTTAAGGCTCTCTATCTCACCCCAGACAGACAATTTTTCCTTACTAAGTTTTCTTTTAGCCCCTCCTCCAATTATAAAAAAGACACCTGTCTAGAACACCTCTAAGACAAAGGCATAGTACCTAACCTGCACCAAGTTTAATTTGCTTGGGGTGACATATGTTGACACACAGTGACTGTGTATAAGCTTTTAACTGGGAACACAACTGACTGTACAAGTCATCTCTGACCAACCAGAGTGAAGCTATATTGTTTGAATGAATGTCAATCAAAGTGCAGTCATCAACTATATTTAGAACTCTAGAGCTATTCCTAAATATGTTTGGGCAAGGAGTTGCTCGCAACTCCCTGCAGGGTTTGGGAGGATGCCACATCCCCTTTAAAAGCAGTGTTTGTGTGAGGGATTAATTATTGAAGGCTGTATTGAACGGCATATTCCATTCCCTGTGCCCAGCTCTGCATACAGTACACCACAGGTCATTGTTGTTTTGTTTGCACAGTTGATTCATACACAACACTTTGATTCGCTGCATGATACACACTATCAGTAAACATCTATTTCCTTGTTGCATTTTCAACCTTCGGGCTGCGACTGGCTGACTTTTATAATGTCATCATGGGAGTACTAGAAGCTGTAGACTTAGTCCATCTGTTTCATGGAGAGTTGCTCCACCCTCCTCTTTTTATATTGAAAGTTAAAAGCTACTACCGGCTCTCATAACCGGTGGGTCTGGTCAAAAAAGAAGGACTCAATATATTTTGTATACAAAGAAGATGTGTCTTGTGTCATACATAACTGAACCCGCCTCCCTTATATTTGTGCTGTTCTGTCATAGACACTGAACTGAAAAGTGTACTAAGGAATCAGTCTAAAATGTCTTAACCATTCTTTCAAACATGTATCACCCAACAGAGGTAACCAATTTGGTCACTGCCTCATGCATGCTCTGTCTGGTACAACATGAATGCTCATACAGTTTAATGTATGCAATGCAGCTATGTATATTATTGCATGTTCAAACAATGCATCCAGAGTCCACTGTTACAACTAAGTCAAGAAAATGCCTGTACTGTACAGTACATTTAAGCGAGAATCAAAGCTTCTGTAAACCAACAGTCTGTCTATTAGAGCTCCCTCTATAATTACCACCAAACACCATCTGTTCATGATGGCGCTTAATGTGTCTTCGACTGAAAAATGTCACTTTCTGGACCAGATTGACAAGTTCTTCCAAGACAGTTGTAGAATTTAATTGGACTGGGCTCACATGGTGTTGATTTGGTTGTGTGTAGTTTTAAAAGGGCTTGGATTTCAGGGCATCTCATGGGGCCTTGGCTCTCCTTTGCCCTTTTAACCTGTTTTGTTATGTTATGTCACTTTTATGGTCCAAATGAAGCAAGAAGACAGTTCCTGATTGAAAAGCATTACTGGAACATTGGTATACAAATACTTGAAAAAGGCAGAATAAAGATGAAAGGTAAAACTTAGGATTTTGTTGTAAAGTTAGTCCTAAAAGAAGTGATTTGCCTTATTTGTTTTATGTACACTAGGCTTTGTGTACATTAGACTCCATCTATAGACCCTTTTCCAAATAGCAATTGCAAAGAATTGTGGGATAGTGTTTTTGTATGCGTCGTTTTTCGCCACAGTAATATGCCACTGACAAAAACGACGCATACCAAACTCTGTCCCACAATCCTTTGTAATTATTATTTGGAAAAGGGTCTATAGATGACACATCAGTCTGATCTGGGTCCTGTTTCGTAACACACCAGATGACCACTGCCATTGTCTAATCGTAGGCCAGTAGGTTCGCTATTGCATATTCCATCCGCCTTTCCACAAGCACATTGCTCAGATGCATAGTCTAAATGAAACTTTTCCAAAAATTTTTTTGAGTCCCCTGGGTGGATACATGGATGTGGATTCAAAGTTGGGGCTGTTAGATTTATCTAACAGCCCCACCAACTTTGACATAAACATGAAAGATTTAATAATTAAATGGGAATATGAATACAGCAGGTAAGTTAATTTGAGTTGTTTGATTTCAGAACGACTCATTGTTGTCCATTTCTTACTATGCCTAAGACCACAAGCAATATTCTAAAGCATATGCACAGATGCTTGGATGTGGAGGGGATGATTTCACCAAAATCAGTCTAGGAATGGACATGCGGATGCTCGGATGTGGAGTCAAAGTTTAGGGTGCAAGATATACAGTGTTACATCGCATCCATGCATCCGGATGCAAGAGTGGCCCTGTATTCTATAGTTGTACCAGTACTTATACTTAACTTGATAAAACCTTCAGTAACATCTCTGTCATACATACTGTACCTAAAACAATTTTAAATTTTTACACAATAAGGTTAATCTAGACTAAACAAATCTCTTTTGCAAGTTAGTCTAGCCTAGGTCATGGAGGGATTTGGTAACTGTACCTTCAGATTTACTATGTAGCTGTAGGCAGAGCCTAGGTCCTATTTAGCCTAATGAACCTTGGAGCATATTTTGGACCTGTTCTAGCTGGCAACTGTGCTTTTCAGTATACAGTATGGATCCCAGGCAGGTATACTATGTTAGCCGGGGTCAAAATTCCCGCTGTTCCCCTCCACATGGAAGGCTAATATATGTGTTTAGGGGGTTTTGTATTAATACTCCCTTCAAGTCTGTAACTACGCAACGAAACTTAAAAATGACTAAATGCAAATCTGACTGCTGACATCTCCCAACCAAAGTCAATGGGCTTCAAGTGTGTTTTTTCTTGCTTAAATGCAAGATCGTTCCATTGACTTACTGTGTGAAATGATCGTTGAAGAAATGTTGCGGCGAAGGACAATGACTAGAATATGATTTCAAGTAAATCTGCGACAAGAGAATAAACATCAGTAAGTGCACTCATACAGTATGTTGGATAACTGGCTCATTGCATAAAAGAACTTCTCCTTTTATAATATGACAACTATAGAACAGTATATTTTCTATATTAAATTTCAACCCCTGGTTAAGCCTAGGCTTCCACTAGTGTTTGCACCGGGTCCAAAATTCGGAACCGGGTACCCGAAGTCGATGGTCTGTTGGGTACCTGGGTACCCGAAAATATAACTTCCATCAGGCTTCGAGTTCATTGTAAAGTCATAATACGAAATTTTGCTTTGCACGTTGATATAATATAACACCAACATATCTTACCGTACGTACGGGCATGACAAGTGTTCTTAGGTGTGTGCGTGATAAATTTTGCAAGAAAAAGTAACATGTTAGGTGTTCTGTCACACGTGCAATCTATGTTACTGTAGTGACACTTTGGATCCGGGTAGCAATTTCAGAACTGGGTCTTGACATCGTCAGTCGGGTACCGGGGTACCCCATGCAAACACTAGCTTCCACATTACCTAGGTGCCACGATGCATTTTGTGCACTTTACTCCAAGATCTTCAGCGTAGATGAAGGAAAACGCTTGGCATAGCAGATTGAGAATTCTCTTGAGTTGGTGTACAACTTGCCGTAGCGGTATGAGGATTCACTCGAGCTGGCGTACAACTTAGCTATTGACTATACATTTTGTCCAGATTGGAAAGTTTGCCCTGCGCGGGGGATTTATGCCCTGCGCGGGGGATTTATCCCCCGTGCAAAAATATGAATTTCGAAGTTGCCAGCTGCGCAATTTAACAACTAACAACTGCAACCGCGCAAACTTGTTGGCAGCAACCAAGCAAGTTGGCTGGGAAAGGCAATTTCCTGCAATGTAGGAGGTAGTTTTGTCTTAAATTTTCTTGCTATATTCCGTGCCAACTCATTGTGGCGCTCCGCTTAGATAGTATCGGCCGCGCAATTCTCTTGGCCATTATTAATATCCCCCGCGCACCATTGCAAGCTTTCCAATCTGGCATTTTGTACTGCAACTCGCTCTAGGCCTAAGTCAAAACGGCAGCTATAAAATTTTCTGTTGCAATTTGTTTCCACTTAATTTGCAATGAGTCCCACACAAAATATGATTATTTCCTGTTAAATAGGAAAGAATGTGTGTAACTATTTGCTTCAAGTATAATGAATGCTCATCATACAAGAGGCAATCTATGTAGGTTTTGTGGTATAAATCACACCTTTGGTTTTGCTGGCGTACGAATGCTGACACCTCGGCATAACTTGGGCACACCGTTTTGTTGGCATACAAACGCAGACACCTCGGCTTAACTTCAGTGCGGGCTTTACATGGAACGCACCCTGGCCTAGGTGACTAGGCCTAGGCCTAGATGTAGACATGCAACTAGCCTAGGCCAAACTTGGTGTAAGCCTATCCCTAACAGTAACACTTATAACAAGAGGCCTCGGCCTAGGCTAACCCTTAGGCTTCAAGTTCAACAGTGGGCTGTCGTCATGTCTAACTGCTTGCCTAACGTTACAGTAACTATTTAAAGTTACAAGCACGGCAACAACTGTCACCATAACTGTTAAGTGCAAGCGTAAACTAAAGGATACACTTGGAATAGAATTCACAAAGCGTACCTACTGTATTCAGATACGTTGTTAACCATACGTGATAGCCTAGGTTCCACTAATCTTCAGATTCCGAATAAAATGCGGTTTAAGTATTTTACTGGATGATGTCGTTGTATCGTTTAAAGTTTACGTGATACTGATAGCCTTATGACAGGTACGTTTTCGTCAGTGATGATATGATGCATGATGTTGTTGTTTACTATGTCATACGGACCGGTGTTTCGAAATTTCTTTTAGATGAACTTTGACATGTATTTCAGTGGTCCGATGACACGACGGTAACACTGCTCGGCGGTTACACTTCTGTCATTTAAAACCCAAAATGAGTGGGATTTCTAAACAAGCAAAAAATTCTCACGTCGCTGGGCAGGCTGTATATTGTTTGACAACAGTCTTGAGTCAGCGGAGTGTTGTCCGAATGTCCGAGTTTCCTAGTATGATTGCTGATTGGGGAGGGGCATGGGTTTCCCAAAAAAATCGATAGACACACGTTACACGGACAATAACGTCATATGCAGGGTTAAATAAACTTTCAGAGACCAAATTTCTCGAAAATGAGCGGCCTAAGTGAGATTAGATTAGATGAGGTTTTACGGCTCAGTTTCTAACCAATTGGTTTAAAGACAGACTGTCATCACCCCCGGCCAAAGTATATTTTTCAAGGGCGGATCCAGGGGGGGGGGGGCAACTAGGGACAACTGCCCCCCCTATGACCAGTCTAGCGCCCCTCAATACAAGAAAAATGCGCCCCCTGCGTCCTAAAAGTTAAGTAAAAACTTTCCCAAAATTAAAAAAAAAAAAAAAAAAAAAAAAAAAAAAAGGTCCTCAGAATTTCGAACCGTATAGCTATATATAACTATGGCAATGGGAGTTGGTCTCCGAAATGTAGTCGGTCAAATTCAAGAGTATGCGGCCCCTGCATGATGTTGGCGCCCCCCTTTTCAAACTGCCCCCCTTCAGCTAAGGGCTGGATCCGCCCTTGATATTTTTAGTGTATGTATATCAAAATTCTCAGTTGGTGACTGCTCTTTGATTGACATCAAAGTTTGAAAATTTGAAATATGCAGAGTAGCTCACATTCCACACAAGGCAGAGAGAGTACTTTTATTACATTTTATAGCCTTGTGTGCTCACCAGGACATTGCATAAAACAGGTTTATTCTTGCACAAGGAAGAGCCTCATACAGTTATATGGGAGGAGCTAGAAGATGCATAGTTGGGAGAATTGGAACTGTCTGGGATCATGAAAATTCCCCTTTAAGTCGGTCCGGCCGCGCAATTTTTTTTCGCACGAGGTTATGGGCAAATCACGCCAATGGACCAATCAGCGTCTTGGAAATAGGCCACACCCCTAATTCCAAAATGACAGCTTTTGAACCATTTTTGTGTAATTCTGACGCCAGATTATGAAAGAACAGGCCAAATAACCCCAGTTCACGTAACCCTAACCTTAGAAATAACCCCAACCATGATTTAGAAACAAATTTGAAAAAAAAATTTCAAAATCAGATTTGCCCATAACCTCGTGGGAAAAAAAATTGGGCGGTCCGGCCAGGGCCTTTTTTCCAGTTGTGGCTCACTGGTTTGTTTTCCCTACTCCATTGCTTATGCTGAGCACCAAGCACAATGGCAGTAGGTTCCATTTTTAATGTCTTTGCTATGACCCGGGCAGGAGTCGAACCCCAGACCTTCCAGCTGCAAGTCCGATGCTCTAACCACTTGACCATGCAGTCGGTTCCCGGCCTAAGTGAGAGGAGCAGTAAGCACTTAGCGCTCTGTGCAGGCTACAAGGCTAGCTTTAACCGCATACGTCGCGATAGTCTAGTAAGGGGGACAGTCAAGTCGCCCCCTAGCAAAGTCGCCCCCTACAAAGTCGCCCCCTAACGAAGTCACCCCCTTGGCCAACAAAGTCGCCCCTTAGAAACTTGCCTCCTGACAAAGTCACCCCCTGACAAACTCGCCCTCGACAAAGTCACCCCTCTACAAAGTCACCACCGGCAAAATTTCATCAACCTCTGGTAAGACCAGGGAGTTGCAACAGCCTGGTATAAGCAGTGGCGAAAAAAACCGGGGGCCGGGGCCATGGCCCTTATTTTTTGTGGGGGGCCAAATGTCATTTTGGCCCCCAAAATTGCGATGGTGTTCAATACATATAAAATAGATATGTGCAGACTTTAATAAAGTAAGCCCTGTCGTCTCCTTATCTGATGTCATGAAAACACAATCGTGCCGCATCATACTCTAATACAATAATCTGATTATTTTACATGAAAAAGCCATCAATAACACATCTGTCAAGGTCAATACTGAGGTTGTAAAAAGTCAGTATTTCAACTTTCAAGGAAATTTCCCCATAACGATCACTTTCGGGAATTCCCTTTGAGTTCGGGATAATTTTTTTCTTAGGAAATCAGACATTTTTGGGAAATAACTTGCAGGAAACTTAATTAACCCAATACCCAGATTAATGAAATTATTTATAAGTTTAATTTGAAGTCAATTATTAAAATCCGACTTTCAACGACTTAAAAAACTTCCTTGGTAATTAGAATAAAGTTCTGATTTGAATGGCACCAGCACCTATATATTCGGTATTAACTCACCAATGTGTTTTATATTAGGATTTTCAGTGGTGTATTTTGAGGGGCATTTGGCCATGCCCCCCTCACTGATGTCGATTTTTCTAGTACCTAATATACGTAAATTTTTTAACACAAATTTTATTGCAAAGGTAGCCTATGT
Organism: Holothuria leucospilota; assembly: GCA_029531755.1. Lineage (NCBI taxonomy): Eukaryota > Metazoa > Echinodermata > Holothuroidea > Aspidochirotida > Holothuriidae > Holothuria > Holothuria leucospilota. Next base: position 29,226,206 of record CM055962.1, on the reverse strand, counting down.
AGCATTAGATTGCATGTAAGGACACCTAATTTTTCAAAAATTTTCAAAGGGAGGCGTAACCCCTACCCTTAGACCCCGCCCCCAGGCCGGCGATCACACACCACAATGCATGCCTCACCTCCTTGAGAGATATCCTGGCTACGCCACTGACTATTATCATTATTATTGTAACGACTTCCCCAAAAATTATAATCAATATGGAAGGGTAGTAACACGGCAAATGATTGTATGTAAGTGGCATGCGGTGTGATAACCGATGCATGCCTATATAAAATGTATTGTTGTTTCCTTTTTCTTTGAAAATTTTAATTTTTTGTTGCTCAGATTAAAGTCGGAAAAATCAAATTGATCAAATATGATGTTTTGGTGTGGGAAGGGGGGTCAAGGTCGAGAAATCGCGTCTGGTCTGCATGTCAAGCATCTTCCTACGCCGCTGGTAAGATATGGGGTCCAGAGCCGACGGCCCATACTGGTAGGGGTAGTGGGGGCAATGTCCTGTGGGCCGGAGGACTGGTTGGCTGCACTGGGGCAGGAAGGTAATTTTGAGTGTTTTGGGTCCGGGGTGAAATGAAAATATATGGTCAGTGACCTCTTGAAGATTTTTGATTCGGTGATGTGTCTAAGTGGATCCTGGAAGTGTAAGGCAGCACTCTCCATTTTGAGATCTCTTGCCGTAGAGAAGAGATAAAGAGAGGTAAATTAACTTTTCGTTTCAAGCATAACTCGGGATATGGGGAACTTTTCCCATCAAAGACTACTTGGACATTTCAAGTGGGCGTCCTCCGTCGGGGAGAGATCTGTGAAGAGGGGTGTGCCCCTCGCCTTTGAAAAGTTTGGCACTGGCAAAGAGCTTGGATGCACAATGCTTCTTCAGTTATGATTTTCTAATAATAATTCAGGCCTCAAAGGGCAGTTGTTTCACGACGCTAAGCTACCACGAATGTGGGAGAAGCCTGTATATGGCTTATGAATTACAATTTTATGTCGGGTGGTTAACTAACTGAACAATTTAGATCAAACATGGTTTCTTTTGAAAAGCCAGTTCAGATGGGAAAACCGTAGATTACTATTGGATTAAAAACTTACCTTACTTTGACCCGGCAGGGGATCGAACCCCTAACCTCCCGGTTGCTAAGGTTCATCGTTGTCACTGCTTTTATCCACTCGGCCACAGCATCTGTTTTTATCTACTCACATGTGTTCGTGCATAAGAATTTAATTACCATTTTCGTGTTCAGGAAACCAATATCTTTTGTGAAACAACGCAAAACATCTGCATTTGAATAATGGAAACATGAAAACTAATAAACCGGCGGCCACTGAGCGCTGTTCTTTCCCCTGTGACACAGTCTGTTCCCCAGCTTAGAACTGCGAAAGGGAGCCAGAAATTTCAAATACGTGTTGAAAGAATTGTAGTGATGATGAGGAAAATTAGAATCCTCCTCGATAGGGGATAACTTGTTTTGCATTGTATCGTGCCACATACAACAGAACAAGTATGCATTGAGGTGGAGCCTTACAGTCTTAAATATAATTTATGTAGGGTAACTAGGTATGTCTAGGTTACTCGGTAAGGTGGAAGGACTTATTGCACTATTTACTACATAATGAAAGTAAATTCTAAGAGAAAAGCAAAGCCCCGCTGGAGACGCATCTTTGGGCCTTTTATGTTAGGGCTTTGTCCTCAAGAGTGAGCTACCCCATTCTCCAAACCCTGGATCCAACCTTGCTGGTTGTTATCAAGCATTTCAAAAGCTTGCAAACTTTAGCATGACGTTGCACCTCTTAGCCCAGGGGTGGCACCAGCGGGGGGCAGGGGGCCATTCCCCGTCGGGGAAGGCTGGCCTCCCGTCCGGGAAATTTTCCAATTTCGTCGGGGAGTTTAATCCGCACAATTTCAGTAGCCCCTCCGACCTGCTTAATTTTGCTCGTAGAAAGGGCAGATTCTTCAATGAAGACCCCAAATTTTCCACTTTTCCTTGAAAAAACCCAAATTTTTTCACATTTTTTTTAATAGCACCCCCAAATTTTCAAATTTTTGCAAAAAAAGATCAAAATTTTACGTTTGTCGTGCTTTTGGCAACTCATGGCCTTTATCGGGGCATGAGGTTGCGGGCCCCCCGTCGGGGAGCTTGGCCCCTCTGTCGGACAAATCCTGGCACCACCCCTGCCTTAGATACTGCAAATTTGGGGCTGCCCCTCCACTGAAGCTACCCTACTTTACATCCCACCCCCAGTCCTTTTCCGATACGGTTCCTCAGTAGATCAAAGAAACGCAATGACAAGAGGATTAACTTAAACAATAATAGGCAGTCTACAACATATAATAAAAAAATTAAAATTAAAAGGTGTCGTACGTACCAGTCTATGATAACAGACGCCGCTCAGCAGTCTTGCCTAAAACAAACCTGAGTATACTTGTTTTAGATCGCACTGAGAGCAGATTCTCCAGACGTAGCCCAAAATTGCAAATTTGTCTGGAGTATTAAACAAATGTTTCCAAACTTTCTTCAGTAAACCCCCAAAGTTTCATTTTTACAATTGAAACTCCAAATATGGCTCAGCCATCTTGTTTCCGGCAACCCGTCGACGTCAGGGACTTACAGTTGCTGCCCCTTCCCCCCTTCGGAGAGTTACCCCCTCCGCCGGGCAAATCCTGGAGACCACCTTTGGAATCTGTTATTCCATGCAATCTAGAAGGCATTTTTGGCAAAATTTTCTTTGTACGATAAATACAAGTGATGGTGTCGTCTTCTTACATAGTGATAAAATCACACTGAGTCACTCAGAGTTAGTAGTTCTGCTCTTGTGCAACCACTGGTTAAATGTTGATATAAAAATAGTTATAATGACATTATTTAATGAAATTGCCATATTGAATTATCCCAACAGTGTTGTGGTCGAGACCACAGGTAGTGAGGCCGAGACCACACCTCTGAGGCCGAGACGGAAGCCGAGGCCAGCCTAACCATTTCAGTCCGTGGTATAGTTATACCCTAGGTTATATAGGGCCCAACAGGGGTGGTGCAAGGATTTGGGGTGTGGTAGCTTTCCCGTCGATGGGGAGGGGGATCATCCTTTTTACCACAATAGTCCAGAATATAGTAAGTGCATGGTCACGACAACATTTGATCAATCAGAAGATACCCGATATCTGTATTACTTGCAGGGACCGACTCAATGTACAGACCGTCTCAACATACACTCGCTCTAGACAACGAAGTGCACGCTGCACGCACGTGTCGAAAGCCATTTTAATATTTAATCAGGAATTTCAGATATCTCAAATTAGTTTTAGATAACTCAAATTTTATTTCAGATATCTCGGCGCCACCAGAGTCTTAAAAGTGAGGGAAATGGGGGAAGGAGAAATTATTGGTGGGCAAATTAACGACATGAACAAACGGCTCCAAAGGCGACCACGGGAAAGCAAAGCACCTCCTCTCATCGGTCGTGGTGACCCTGGTTCCCCTACCCATAGAGCCGATACTGATTACCCGGTACAAGCTCAAATCTGCAGTTTTTCATGATTTTCTATTTTAAGAATATGTATATTTTGAGTAAAGCAGTTTTGCAATTTGACAAATGACACTTATAACTCCTGTCTTAATGTGAAAGTGACACAATGTGACCAGCTCCCTGGGCTGATACATGAATTCCAGAAAAAATTGGCCTAAACCCAGTTTGAAAATGGTAGCATACCGAAAAATGATGAATGGCGGTATTTCGACAACCAAACAAAATATGAAGGTTGCTGCGGTTTGTTACTTGCAATGTCTCTCTCCTTGTCATAATGTAACTGGTGTTCGTAGGATTTAGCATTTTCATTGCGGTCGGGCCTGTAATCAGCTTGTCAATAAAGGAAGGGCAAAGTGTTTGAAGTGCAGGAACATTGACATCATACTAACCTCTTACCTGGGAACATAGTAAAATTTTGGAACTTTGCACATGTCATGTGTCGTCATGACCATTTCCACCGACATGCAAATAATGGCAAAGAAGAACTTCTAGGATACTTGACCTACAACCGTGATTCCTTGACGCCATCAGTATCGCATACACATGATTCATGGTCAGGCAATACACCAAGTTTCCGCAAAATTAAGGTAAATTTGACCTTTAGCCTATCTTTTGAACTTTGACCTTCACCCTTAGCAACCAAAAAGCACTATTTCTATCTCATCATTCTTTACATATCACGTGGTGTCATGACTTTTCCCAACATTATGATCAGATAATGGGCAATCAATGTCAAAACCAATTTTTACTTAATTTGACTTTGACCTATGACGTTATCATCTGCGCATGCACAAGATCTTATGATGAGCCAGATACCTACCCACCCAAGTTTGAACTTCATATCCAGGTGGCAGTTCCCTGTTCAAATAAGCCTGACAAAATCCAAACAGGCAGGGAATGCTTGTCGGGATTGATTATGAATCGTGCGGCCCTCAGAGCCAGGGAAATATATATAGTTCTTTTTTCAAACTTGATCGTACAGGAAAGGATCTCCAACCCCAGCCTTAGATGCACCTTCAGTTCTCCTTCACCTAGTTGAGTGTTTTGCGGGGAGGCTGGTGGGGGTTCAACTGACCTGAACTCCTCTTTTTTGCTGAAAACATTTTTGATGCGTCCAAATTTTCCCTCTTTAACTTTTCTACTCTCAAGTCGTTATTTTTAATTGCTACTGAAAATTTGTTGTTCAAATTATGAATGGTAAAAGTCCCCACTATCCGAAAATCGCACATGAAGGCTTCTAAATTCCGAATTTCTGACCCCCCCCCCCACCCCTTAATGCTTGGTGCAACTTCAGTGTTCTTATGTGATTAATTTGCCCTAAGCAGCAGTGTTGTAGTGTGAGTACGGGACCATGAGTACGGGTACGGGTATGGGTACCAGGTCATGAGTACGGGTATGGGTACGGGTACCAGGTCATGAGTACGAGTATGGGTACGGGTACCAAGTCATGAGTACGGGTACGGGTCCGGGTCCGAGGAAAAAGTAATCATGAGTACGGGTACGGGTACGGGTACAGGGTCATGGGTACGGGTACGGGTACGGGTACGGGTACAATTCATGAGTATGGGTACGGGTACCAACTCATGAGTGCAGTTTTGAATATTTTCATATTCAAAATATGAATATGAATATGCATGGTACCAAGCCTTTGCAGCATTTACTACTTATTACTGGAAATTTGACAGACTCAAACGCCCATCATACTGCTCTCCTTCCCAGAAAATTCCAACCTTGAAAAGTTTCCCGTCAAGCCAATGCCCCGTGAACGAACCTGGCCGCAGTGAGCTTTCTTATCTTCAAACCAGACTGCCAAGCAATTATATTTGAAGGAGAGGGGAGATGTTAGTACATTTTGGGTCATTACTGGATGCCAGAGAATTTCACTGTGTTATGAACTCAAAATGGTTTCCTACCGAGGATGCATAACACTACTAAAATGTCTACAAAATGTCTTTTTTGTTGCCATGCTGTCTGTTTCCTTATTTCTTCGTGTAAGGCGCCTTACGGTGTGTGGTTTACCACTCCAAAGTCCTATGCAACCCCTTACGTCATCCAGCCTACAAACCCACAGGTCCTCCGAAGGACCATCAAATGACTGATCTTTGGTCCGACTTTGGCCTTATTACCAAATAAAATATTGAATTATGACTATTGTAGTATTGTTGCAAACGATTCCAACTTGAGGCCATTTGAGAATGGTTTGATGCTTCATTGTCATGCCCACAATTCAGGGGCGGGTCCAGGATTTACAAAAGGCTGGGGAGATACTTCCTTGAGAGCAACGTTTGAAGCTACGAGCGTTAAATGTTACAAAGCCTCGTAGGAAAAAATTTAAATTAGAGACTATTAAATGGTATTTCCTGGGATCTTGCAATCAATATTAGTATATATATATCTATAATATATATATATATATATATATATATATATATATATATATATATATATATATATATATATATATATATATATATATATATATATATAAACTTTGTAGTGCAACTTTGGAACCGTCTCAGAAAAGAAAGTGATGGCAAAAAGGGGGGTTTGAAGCCGGAAAATCTCCGTCTGGATCAGCGCCTGCAATTTCACTAGGACATTGGGGCTTCCAGGGGTTGCCCCTGCCCCTCTCGTGGCCCGTAGGTGCACTGGACATCTGGATCTCTCACCTACGGAGGAGCGTTCTACCTTTTGTTGCGTCTTTGCCGTTCACCATGTTCATTTACTCTTTCCTCACATTCCACCCTTGTTACATGAGTGGTACAGATTTCGTCGTTACGCTGTTACACCCCTCACACTTTAGGGTCGCCCACACTTCGGACCTTCGACTATGCCAGGAAAATTGTCTAAAAAGTCTGTCTACACCTCTCTTGAAAAATTTTTTATGTACGCTGCTGGGTGTAACATTCGTAATTATAGCACTGTATAGCATGTTGGGGGAATTGCAGGTATCAGGGACGAGGAATGCTCAATTCTAAAATTCAAAAACTAAATCCTTAAGAAGGTATAGAAAATCCCTGTGAACGTACGACCTCATTAATTGAACTTGGGTGACTCTAGATACCCTTTAATCTCTCCCAAGTATTTCCTTTCCTACAACAATATCAAGAGCATGATCTCTTAGCATCAAAACCCTCTTCATGACCTGAATTATATTTTAAATATAGCCACCATGAAGTCGTCCGATTTCAACTAGATGGAGAGTATTCTTCGTGTTTTCGACTGGGAAAAATCTTGTTCAATGCCTTTTAAGAAATCAGATACCACAATAAGGAGAAATGGATGCACTAAAGATCGTAATCGCCCTCTCATCTTTTCTTGAGAATACTAAGTTGCCCAAGTACATTACAAGTGTTTAGAAGCATTTGGCGGAAAAAGTTTATTTTAGTGCGCCCTCTTTTCTACGCACAAGTGGCAGTTCATGTAGCCATGCAACTGCCGTGTAGGAAGCCTGTGTTAATGACCGCAGTGGTGTTATTCCACAAGTCATGAATTCCGTCGTAATATGTTTACTTTGTTTGTAATGTAATACTGAACAGGAAGGAGGGTTAGTTCAAGATGGGATGAAAAATCACCTCCACAAATTTCCTCCATTCACAGACAGGTGATTGAGATGATTCAAACAACTGTATTCTTGGTGAGTGCCTATAGGCATGTCTGAGAAAATAGTTTTGAAAAGCGTTGGGCTAAATGGAATTAAGTAAACAAATCCAGTGTTTTTCGTACTCTTTTCAAATACGACTTTTCCTCTCCAACTAAAAGAATTCATCCCAAAAAGCAATCAAAAACGTGAGAACATTTCAAACCCATATAAGGAAGGAAAAGGAAAACCGAGAAAAAAAAATTACATTGTTAAACTGTCGGCAAACTTTCTTACAAAATTATGGCAAAGTTCTAGCGGAATAGCACAATAAAGAATGACAAGCTAAAATATGAAGTGTTTCTGTTTTCATTTTTGAACCCCGTTTTCCAGTCGCTTATAGATATAATATGTGATTTACATGTCATATGTACAACCTTTCTATTGCCAAATGACGTCAAAGTACCTTTTTCACTGATTGGCGGAGGAGAATCATGATGTACATGTAAAGAGATCTGGTTTTATTATGATTGGGTAGCCACAAATAAACGTTTGAATGCCTGAAGCCAATGCGCATTTTATCATGGTCAATGAATCGGTTAAAAGGTATGATGAAAAACACGTATCAGTTTTATATAAACCAATCAGCGGTCAGGGTCATGAATTTGCTGAAATATCAACATTTTGGTGTTTATATTACACTGTTCCCATCACGTGGCACAATCAAATTTTGAAATATAGTGACCCAAATAGCTATAGACGTGGTTTTTACGACTCGGAGTAATGCGTTCGGAGGTTTTTGCGTTTCGATTGTGTTTTCTCTGCAGATGTAAAAGCTAAGGATTCGAAATGTGCAAAGGATGACTGTGGAACATGTCACGAAAATTTGACCACTAAAATTTTGTGTTGTTCGATGGTTATATGAAGTTGCTAGATTTTATTGTCCAATGTTTTGCCACAAACCCCTCTTTTTCTAGGGCTTTTGATATTTGTGCCCGAAAGTTTACACACTAGTTCACGGGTCGTCCATACTCATACTGTAGCTTGTATAGGAATAAACGATGTTTTTAGGGGGCAACTTTTAATTGAAAAGTGACCGTTCAGCTTCAGGAGGATTTACTCATGATTGGAACAAAAATATAAAATTAACCGATCTCAGTTGCTTTTAAATCTTGACAGTAACCTTCTCTGTAAATTTCACTCCATTTCATCAATGTATGTGTAAGAAAATCCGAAATAAAATCACCTTCTTTTCGTCCGAAGCAATCAACCCTGCCTGACCCAAACATTTTCAGAGAGATTTGCCCGATTTTTCTCCAAAATATTCCCTAGTAATAGGTCTTCCCCTCAGTCTAGGCTATTACCTTCGGCTATTCCGCTAATGGATCTGATGTTAGATAATAGCAGTAATGTGAAGCACGGTAAGAAATTTGTACTTACCACGCTTTCTGAAAAAATAAGGGAACTTGTTAACCAGTCAATGGAAACGTTCAACCTCGAGTAGCCTTTTATGTACTTTACTAACAGACAAGCTTCGGTGTACCCATACAGGGCGCGTACGCAATAGTTTCCAACTATTTTTTTCATATATGAAAAGATGAATTTTGTTGCATTTACAGTGTACTAGTAGAAGTTCTTCCATGAGTACTGAAGACACAACCCACCTTACCAATTAATTGATGCACCTCATAATGGATCAAAATAGCTTTTACAGCAACACAAAATGCGCAGGACATTCTGAGTTACGTGATGTGATGCCATGTTACATTCTTTAATTGGCAGGGATATCAACATGTAATTTTTAAACGGGATGACAATCGCAATTCACCCTTTTCCAGACAGAGGTGATCTGCTGAACGAGATGCAGGTGGCGATGGTAACGATGGCTGTGAGCCATATGAAACTTAGGAGGGCGCCCTTGCCACCATTCGACTAGAGTTCCTATATCTCTATATAGGAACTCTACATTCGACCACCACGCGCACGGTATAGACGCAGAACGGTACTGCAAATTTGTTAAGACTTAGATTTAATACAATACATGGCATTTAAAATGTCACATTTTCTGACCTCAGCCCAAGCCATAGTGAGGTTGAGGTCATGTGAAGGGTGAACCTACAGGATTTACCTTCATAGCAGGTGTCGAATATGTATCTCGATTTTGACGTAAGTACTCTAGTGCACTGCCAGGCGCTTAGACAGAAATTTGCCAAGGAGGAGGGGCGAAGCCTGTAGGCAAACTATCTAAGCGTAGCGCCACCATAGGTTGGCGCGAATTGTGCAAGAAAATTTGGCCGAAAATACCTCCCAGATCGCTGAAAAGCGGGCAACTATAGGATAGGCTTTCTGTAACCTATGTTTTTTTTTTTCTTCTTTTTTTGTTTTTCTAAATAAGTTCTCTTTTGCGGTGATCTTTTTGTGAAGCCCATAAGGGTTTTATGTTCACTTCCATCCACATATTATTTTGTTTGATACTTATCTGTATAGGTTGATAACGTGGAAAAACGAATGAATGAATGAATGAATGAATGAATGAATGAATGAATGAATGAATGAATGAATGAATGAATGAATGAATGAATGAATGAATGAATGAATGAATGAATTTGAACACTCAGACATTTCCATTTGCACACAGCTGACAGGCGTGGTAGCTCTATCTTAGCTGGAACTATGATATCAGTTGGTCCATCGTAAATGTATAAATGTTAGATCTCCGCTCTGACGTTTCCTGCTGATAAATGACGGCGGATCAGCTTCCTTCTTTGTGGTTATTCTCAAGATGCATGTATATAGGTGATGTTGAAAAACGCGAATGGAATTTTTGGTTTCCAAAAAGACGATCAGAATGAGGTCGAAAGTTACAAAAACATCACATCAATTAATTTATTGCCACAGGGAAATGAAACCGGCTACAACTTTCATTAAAATTCAACGAGGTATTGACAAGTTTCAAGATGATTCCTATTTCAATATTCATTCTATGAATAACAAGGAGTCGTCATGTACGTTAATCTGTGAAATGTGTGAGGGGATCTGCAAATCTCTCTTATTTCACTTATTGAATATCAGTCAATGTTTACTTTAGTGGACGTATATTATTTTAGCCTTGAGGAAATTCATGCTGGGAATAAGATTTTTATGAATAAAATGCAACGGCAACTTGTCAGGTTTTCGTTCAGCTCATCACTATGAAAAAAACTAACGATAGCCTCGTGTGGCGATAGTCACATAGGGTCACGCAGGCTACGTATCAGATGATGTGACGGCAGGTAATGACCAATTACATATGATATCAGTAACCCTCTTATCCCCCCCCCCCCCCCAAAAAAAAACTACTGACGTTATGTGACCCTCCTTAACCTATCACATCTTTGCGAATGATTTATGACTGACTGGTTCACAGACTGACTGACTGACTGTTGACTGACTAACTGACTGACTGAGTGACTACTCGGGGTGCTCACCAGAAATTGGTTTAATCGGGGAGGTGATATTAGAGGTAACATCACCACCCTGGTTAAATGTATCATAGCATTCAAGGTTGCAATTTCAGTGTCCATCCGATCCTGATTAGGGTCAAATTTTATCATGGACGATTTTAGAGTGAGGGAAGGTTCGAAGAAAGTTTGCGTTGTACTCTTATGAAAATGATGTGGGGGAGTGGATAGCCAGTAGTAAAGTAATTACAGGTCGTCTTAAATTAAAGCTTTTTTTTCCAAAAGTCCCCTGACTCTCTGGCGAAGAGCCAGGGGCGAAAACCAAACAATACTCCCGAAGGAGTTCTGCTCCCTGAAGGAGTAACAACGTCTCCAAGAGACAAACTTTGACTTAACTCACACTACCCGACAGTGGTCCCGTTCTAGACTGGCTGAATAGAACAGGTCCCCCTGGGAGCTCCGCCGTCGTGATCACGGATACTCCTGCGCCAGGTCGTCTTAAATTAAAGGGCGAATGCGTTCATCTCAATTGGAATTCATATGTCCTGGTATTCTAATTCATGCATGGCTTATATCCATCATGTGACAATATTTTTGTTCCTGAACTGTAGAATTCATTGAGAATTACTTCTTGACTAGCCTTTAATATACAAATAATGAATGTTTATGAGTGTGATATATTGAACGTTCTATTCAAACGAGGCGAAGCCGAGTTGAATAGAGTTGAATAGAACGTTCATCTTTCAACGAATGAAGTTATTCATATTATATAACACCTTATTTATTTCTCTACATTTGATTGGAGGATTGGTGGTCACATGGCATGGGTGATTCGGCACTATCATGCGGTCGTGTGTTATCCATCGTGCAATAGTCTAGTCTAACACACGGTCATGCAATAGTCTAGTATAACACACGGCTGTGACGTCACAATCACTGCGCGTACGTGCAAACTATGCCGCAACTCAATAAATCAACGCAGCTTTGGGGAACGTACATTGCATACCGTACGTAGTAGACCGTAGCTAGCAAACGACAAACCATGGAGCTACCGCACGGCAAACGCCAAAACACAACTTTAACCAACGACTAGATAAAGGTAACGTTAGATAGTTATAAGGTGTTATATAAAACAAATAATGAATGTTTTTTCATTCGTGCGACAGTATGAATAATTTCATTCGTTGAAAGATTTAACGTTCTATTCAACTCGGCTTCGCTTCGTTGAATAGAACGTTCAGTCTTTCAACTCATGAAATAATTCATACTATCGCACTCATAAACATTCATTATTTGTATATTATATAACACCTTATTAATTTCTCTGCATCTGATTGGAAGATTGGTGGTCACATGCCATGCGTGATTTGGCACTATCATCAAGATTGCGGTGCTCGACCGTTGGTTAGTATATACTAACCCACGGTCGTTGGTTAGTATATATTATATAACACCTTATTAATTTCTCTACATTTGATTGGAGGACTGGTGGTCACATGCCATTGGTGATTCGGCACTATCATCAAGATTGTGGTGCTCGACCGTTGGTTAGTATATACTAACCCACGGTCGTTGGTTAGTATATATTATATAACACCTTATTAATTTCTCTACATTTGATTGGAGGATTGGTGGTCACATGGCATGGGTGATTCGGCACTATCATCACGGTCGTGTGTTATCCATCGTGCAATAGTCTAGAATAACACACGGTCGTGCAATAGTCTAGTATAACACACGGCTGTGACGTCACAATCACTGCGCGTACGTACAAACTATGCCGCAACTCAATAAATCAACGCATCTTTGGGGATCGCACATTGCATACCGTACGTAGTAGACGCATACCTTGCAAACGACAAACCATGGAGCTACCGCACGGACAAAAGCCAAAACACAACTTTAACCAAGGACTAGATAAAGGTAACGTTAGTTATAAGGTGTTATATAAAACAAATAATGAATGTTTTTCATTCGTGCGATAGTATGAATAATTTCATTCGTTGAAAGATTTAACGTTCTATTCAACTCGGCTTCGCCTCGTTGAATAGAACGTTCAATCTTTCAACTCATGAAATAATTCATATTATATAACACCTTATTAATTTCTCTACATTTGATTGGAGGACTGGTGGTCACATGCCATTGGTGATTCGGCACTATCATCAAGATTGAGGTGCTCGACCGTTGGTTAGTATATACTAACCCACGGTCGTTGGTTAGTATATACTAACCAACGGCAATGACGTCACCGATCATTGCAGTACGTACAAGCTATGCCGCGACTCAAATTGGGGACCGTACATTGCATATCGTACGTAATAGGCACGTAAACGCGTATCGAGCAAACGACAAACCATGGAGCTGCGCTACACGGACAAACACGAACCATCGTGACCTCAAAACACAACTTTAACCAACGACTAGATCAAGGTAGATAGTTATAAGGTGTTATATAAAACAAATAATGAATGTTTTTCATTCGTGCGATAGTATGAATTATATTTCATTCGTTGAAAGATTTAACATTCTATTCAACTCGGCTTCGCCTCGTTGAATAGAACGTTCAATCTTTCAACTCATGAAATATAATTCATACTATCGCACTCATAAACATTCATTATTTGTATACTATCGCACTCATAAACATTCATTATTTGTATACTAACCAACGGCAATGACGTCACCGATCATTGCAGTACGTACAAGCTAGGCCGCGACTCGAATTGGGGACCCTACATTGCATATCGTAATAGGCACGTAAACGCGTATCGAGCAAACGACAAACCATGGAGCTGCGCTACACGGACAAACACGAACCATCGTGGCCTCAAAACACAACTTTAACCAACGACTAGATCAAGGTAGATAGTTATAAGGTGTTATATAAAACAAATAATGAATGTTTTTCATTCGTGCGATAGTATGAATTATATTTCATTCGTTGAAAGATTTAACTTTCTATTCAACTCGGCTTCGCCTCGTTGAATAGAACGTTCAATCTTTCAACTCATGAAATATAATTCATACTATCGCACTCATAAACATTCATTATTTGTATACTAACCCACGGCAATGAGTCAGCGATGCATTGAGCGCGCTACGTACAAGCTATGCCGCGTCTCAATAAATCACTGAAGCACTGGGGATCGTACATTGTTTCACCGACGTCAAGTGATCGCGCGTCTCTTTGGCTTTGAAGGACAAGCGTCCATTGTGTCGCAGAAGTACCTATGGTAATGCCGTGCGCGTGTGCTGTAAATACGCTTACTGCGTATGTGTGTTTTTTTACCTTCAGTGCCTGAGAATCGAACGCGCTTGACGTCACAAAGAATCCCTCTATATTAGGCAGGCCTACATAAACGCGTTGTTAGAAAACGACAAACCATGGAGCTACTACACGACAAACACGAATCCATAGTGACCGCCAAAACACACCAACTACTAGCAAAATTGTAAGGTGTTATATAAAACAAATAATGAATGTTTTTCATTCGTGCGATAGTATGAATAATTTCATTCGTTGAAAGCTTTAACGTTCTATTCAACTCATGAAATTATTCATACTATCGCACTCAAAAACATTCATTATTTGTATACTATCACACGAATGGAAAACATTCATTAGGCCTATTTGTTTTTTTACAGTTATATAACAACTAATTTCCTGAATACGCAAGATTTTGGTGAAAATTTGATTCAAGGAGCTGATAGGGCCAAATACCGTGTGTTATTCTTGACTAACACACGATGGATAACACACGACCGTGTGATAGTGCCAAATCACCCATGACATGTGACCACCAATCCTCCAGTCAGATGTAGAGGAATTAATAAGGTGTTACATAGTATATATACAATATTGATGTTTGGTAACACCATAAGAGCTACTCGAAAGGGAAATAAAAAATGATTTGTTATTTTCAGCTGGTGTTTCAGAGAAAAATTTTGTGATGACTGCTAATTCCATTTAACCCTATGAGAAGTTTGTGGCTACCAAAAGTTCAGGTGATCTCGTAAGGATAATACTCAGTGGAATACGAACAACTTGAACTTAAAGGTAATAAGCAGTCTCCCCAAATTTACTTTGACAGATTAACTAAATGTCACAAATCTCGTCTAGTCTCTGCTGCAAATATCTTTCATAGTGTTTCAGGGTAAACAAGGGGTTATTTAGCATAAATTTAAAAATCCCGTTACGAAATTGCTGTCACATGATTTAACACAGCCATCCATCAATTAGGATACCCATGCATTTGGGGTGACTGCATTTTCCCTTTAATTAAGAGTAAAACTTAGTTTAAGAAAAAATGGTCTCTAGCAACTCCATGGGTCAACACGGTGATGTGATTACATATACGTTCAATCATGGGCGTCATTCCTGGGGGCACAGGGGGACACGTCCCCCACAGTTTGGAAATACACCCATTGACTAAAGATTTTTACACAGTAAATTTTGGACAGAAGTGGCCATGTCCCCCCACATTCGAGTAAAGATTGACGCTACTGCATTCAATCAATGTTTTACATGAAGGAAATTAAGATCAATAAAATGGGTGAGTGTAAGTAAACGACAGTGGTTAAGATCAATACACAAAAGCCAGGGTTGGGAAGTAACGAGTTACAAGTAACGCCGTTACTGTAACGAGTTACATTTTGTGTAACGGAACCCTGTAACGAGTTACATTTGCATTTCAGTAACGGAGCAAGTAACTAGTTACAATTCTGTGTAAAAGTAACTGTAACGGCGTTACATTTGGGTCCCGTTACTTTCCCGTTACAAATAGTCAAAATGACCACAAATTGCATTTTCTTTGAGCTAATAACAGAATAACAGAAAATTTTCAAATTGATGACACTTTGGTAGTAAAATGTAAAATTATTTTCGATATAGGCTATTTATCATTCATCGCTATTATCGACGTCGCCCTCACCGACATCAAATTTTATTCACGATTAGAATCAGAAGTTGATATTAGATGCACACGCTGCAGGCTTACAGGCCGGGCCACTTGATTGTCTATTGAACCAGGGAGTTGTCAAATAGCAACTCCCTGATTGAAATAAGTTTAAAATTGATCTGTATGTCAAAATACTTATTAGACAGATCAATGCTTATTATCCATGAGATCGATTTGTGCGATTATTTGAAAAATACTGAACGGTCCTCTAAGGCTCAGCTGACTTTATGTATTCTAAGTAAAGTCAGCTGGGCCTTGGTTTACTCATATTGTCCTTTAGAGGACACAGTGGAGACAGTGTACCGTGAGAAACGGGTTCAAGTGGCCCATGGGCATTCAAATACCAGCTTACTTTGAAAGTTTAATCATTGCCTCTTGAGACGTTAGGGCTGGACCCGTGTTCACCCTATCCGAGTCGGAGCTAACTGCGATTCTAGATTCCCGAATCTTTCCGAGCATGGTACTACTCAGGATCCTCAAATTTCTGCCAGTTTTGATTCCATTGGCACCAATTCCGAGACCAGTCTTTTTGCCAATGTATATCATATCACACATACAGATGTTTTAATTCTATCGTACATGTCCACCATTAATTAACAAAGTCATCGTTTGTACTCACTTCCATAGCCTGGCCTCCTGAGTAATTTAGTTGATTGTATGTGACAATACCTTAGATCTGTACATTGTGCACAAATGGAACTTTAAACAATTTTAATGTAACTTTCATATTTGAGAACTCGGCTGGAATGAACTCCGAGTCCGAGTCCAGTTACATCACATTCCGTAAAAATTTCGATTCCGGAACCTTCTATCCCGGGCAAATTCCTAATCTAGAAAAACGCTCTTGAGACCGGCATTAAGCTAACCGAATCCGGACTCTTGCGTTGGAGCCCAGTAAATCTATACGGTGCCAAGCGTTGGTAAACACCGTGCATCCATTTATGCATCTAATTTAACATGTATGGTATCTTTATTTGATGAATCAAACGTATGAATTTAGGCTATATCATATTCTTTTCAATGTCCGTAACTCCTTACACTGGAATAATAGTACGGTTAATATAAAAAAACAGCAGAATATTGAAATGGTCAATGGCGTTAAAAGTATCCTAACAAAGCTAATTGGAAAGAGAAGTGTCCGACTTAAAGCTTTACCTATTGTAAAGGGAAAGTGAATTATGTGCACATGATCTGCATGTATAAACTGCATAGTATCACCATTTCTATGCACTGTTTTATATCGACACAATGTGAAACTTGAAATTTATGGGGAAATATCACTTAGCCCAACCTTAGCGGTGAGGTTTTAAAATTTTACTGCTAACAAATGTATTCATCCTCTTATTATACCATATTTATGCCCTTGAGGGGTGAAGACTTTAATTACTGCTGAAACAACGCTCTTCCCCTTTCCGGCATAGCCGCTAACCTCTCTAAATTAGCCGACTGTGTGATGGGAGTATAAAGATTTCAACCCTCAAAGAAGTACTTTGGTAACTGGAAAAGTTTTGGTTATAACCATATTCCTCTAACAAATAGTTTGCGTAAGCTCCGACACAGTATCATGATTCGCTGCTTCATGTTGAGCATTAGGAGCCTCTGCGACAATGCCCATTGAAGATCAGCTAGCTTCATTGACTTTCTTTGGGGAACACCTAAGGATAACCGGCACAAATGAGGTGTCGGTCGTCTCATGTGCCCCCGTCTTACTATCTAATTATGCCCCCCCCCCCTCCATTTCAGGTACCGAGGTACCGTATATTCACCTTGAAGTAACGAGTTACTTTTGAAATGTAGCTAGTTACTTTTTAGTCAAAAGTAACTGTAACTAGTTACTTTTTCAACATTGTAACTAGTAACTGTAACGAGTTACAATTTTACGGAATTAACTGTAACTATAACGAGTTACTTTCAAAGCGTAACGGGAACAACCCTGACAAAAGCCCAAGACAACCCCATATTTTATGACCTTCGCAGCAGGTGTCAATGTGTGCCTCTTGTTAACATAAGGGTTACAATCGAACCAATGTATAAGTACAGGGGTGTAACCGATACACGTCCGCCGGGTTGGAGAGCATGCAACATATTTTATTGATCATTGTCGGTTCTTGTTTACTAATCGAATACCTTCATTTGAAGTTTCAAGTTTTATGTCGTATCAGTGCTAACATGAGAATGTATAGGAATAGCTTACAGCAGAATTTATCACAGATGAAAAAGGAATAGCAAATCATAGGTGTCACCACGTGGGGGGGGGGGGTAGGGGAGTTGCTAAAAAAACACCACGTGCAGCGACGGCGCCAAGATTTCGAAAGTGTTTGGTGCAAGCAGGATATTTGGGGGTAGAACAAATGCTGCGTGTGTGTATTGCTCCTGTACATTTTATATATTTGTACAGGAACGGACTGGGGAAATGGCGGAGGGGAGCCCTTGACTGGGGAAAATTCTCCCATGCTCTCTCCTGGTGGCGCCGTTGACCACTAGATGAAAACAGGCAAACTAAATGAGTAGCCTCTTGTCCATAAAGTACTATTGGTTTTGTATAAACATTTTATACTGACGTCTGAGTTCTGAAGGATCCCGCGGCGGTGATAAGTCTCAAAAGTAAATTTCATAGTAGAGTGTTTAGGGGGTATGAACTGCCCATAATCAGCGGAAGGCCGCGGCATGTGAATTAGTACAGGCAACTCATTTTATTGCAAAATGTATTTTATTCCGAGATTCCGCAGATTTTTTTTCTAGAAATTTCCCCTACCTTTTCTGCGCTTTTAGCTTGCTATGGAAATGGATTCGTTTTCTATTATAGTTTGGATTATGCAGCTAATAGAGAGCCCCTGTGTAACCATAGTATACGTGGGGTCATCATTTTCTGTAAAAGTCTGAAATTGTTTTCCATCTTCAATCGCATAGTTAACATTTTTTTGTTGCATGGTACTGTATCTCAGACGGGAGATTTGATCATCTCGTTGGCAGAGGATATACGCGATACAATGCAAGTTTGCTCCGATAGGGGGTCATTCGTTCCGAAAGTTGATCTAATTAATCCCCCAGTGATTTCAAAATTCTTCTCTGCTTCCCTAGCTTTCTGGTACCGCGCTTTGGGTGTTATTCAACTCTTCAAATACTTCCTGTATGTCAGGGCTAAACACGATTCATTAACTATTTATATTGTGTCAAATATGCTATGGCAACGAATTAGGCTGTTGCAGCCTATTTTCTGATAGCTTTCTTCCCATTCTCCCCATCCCCGCCTCGCAGTCCTTGCTTCCTCCACCCTACAAATCTGTACCAAATTCAAGAAACGTTCGCGCCTCTTAAGTGCGTAAGGTTTAAGACATCCTGTCCATAGGCTACCTATCCGTGACTCAAAACTAGACATGATAACCAATATTTTCGCGAGTGGCTGCGTTCTGTGCGTTCCTTCATGTCTTGCATTACAGTATTCATGTCTCTCTTGGGTAGAATGTGCTGTTTGCAGCCCCTGTATGATCCAGATTAATTTTAGGCTTTAGCGAAAGTGAAGTTTAGTGAAAATAGCATAGGCGTAGAAAGCTGGGGGGGTGGCTGGGAGGCTTTAGCCCCCAGTCAAAAATGTGGTGGGGTAGAAGTATGATTCCGACCCTTCAGTTCAAGGACAAAAACCCCTATTTGTTTCCTCTGTTAAAAATGTCAAAAATTTGCCCTTAGACCCCTCCCCCTGGACTGCGGTCCGAAACAACGTTCAACCCCCCAGTCGAAAACAGCTTTCTACGCCTATGGAAATAACACGTGCTAGCCAATGGCTTCCCTAAGGATCGAGGAGTGGGGGTGGACCTTTTCCCGACAAATAAGGGTTACATTCCCAACAAAATAAATGTGGTAAGAACGCGGGTCAACTTATAACCCTCGTTTGAAGGAAATCTTTGCAAAAAGTACAAATGGAAATTTAAGTATAACAGGAGGACAAGATAAGCAAAAAAAAAAAAAAAAAAATACGGGAAACGCAGTTTAACATTTGGCAATGTCAGTTTCAGTTTGGCGCACCCGTTTTCATTTATCTGCTATAACACCAAGGTCGATTTGGTCCTGGAAGTACTAGCTCCGAGGTAACTTCCCATAGTAGGAGCACAAGATCGTCTTTGTCGTGGGCTCAGTTGCATGCCGTAGGGTCCGTTTCAGTAATGTCCTCTGTGGAGACCCAGTAAGCAAAGCGCTGGAAGGTTTGAAGCATTTTACTGTCAACGACTGGCATTCATACGCACTATAAACAGACCTCAAAGACCTTGAAGGTATGGGGTCCAGGGGTCCACCGAAGGGCAGGCTGTGGAGTCTAGAGGACACGCCCGGTGGGGGTCCAGGGGGTACCGCCCCGGAATCCCTTATTTAAAGAATTAAAACCATTAGAATAAGGCATTTCAGGTGCGGATCCAGACATTTCGAAAAGGCGAGCTGAAAGCCCCTTGAATATTCTCCTAGATTAACATTATGCTAATTTTCGCGTATTGTTATTGTTGATATGGGGAAAAAGGGGCTGAGGCCGGGAATGCCCCCTTGGATCCGAGCCTGCATTTGGCTATTTTAAAACTCACCGGATGTGCACTAAATGGATCACAAAAATCACATTGTGGGTGATTACAATGACAATGGAATATATAGTTTGTGCGAGCTATTGGAACAAAAGGTTTGATGATTTCATTCTATCAAGGACACAGTGGAGACAAATGAAACCCATTTGTTAAGTGCAGCATTTGAGGCCATAAGGACAGGTGGGGCCCTAAATGTCCCCAAAAGTGACCTTCATTCACAGTTGTGAGAACAAAGATGATATTTAAGAAAAAAAGCACAAATGGCCACTTCTATTGTTTTGGCAAGCTAATAACTCCCCCTTTGGGCCCAAATTAGGCCTTTCTTAAGTAGCGAATGCCTAAGAATTTTTCTTAAGCTGCATATTTCAGATTAGTGATTTAAGTAGTCTCATTGTGTACGAATATCAGCTTTGTTCTCAAAAGTGTAAATAAAGGCTACTTTTGGGGCCATTAATTAGGGCCCCACCTGTCCTAATCTGATCTATCTATCTACCTTTTAGCCCCAAATGCTGCACTTAAGAAATGGGCCTCATTCGTCCAACTGTGTCCTTGATATTGTGAAACCACCAAACATTTCGTTCCCAGTATAGTGTAAATGATTAGGGGGCTGCTCGCTAACTATTTTGGGAGGCCCACAAAATCGGATTTTGACCATAAAGCTTTAAAAATCTTTGAGTGTTGCCCTGCAGGCAAAATGCAGCTTTGCTTGAGTATGTATGCATATTCACCACAGGTGTCTTCGTAATAAAACATACTCCGCTAAGATTGGGTGAAATTCGACGAAAGATAAAAGCCGATTGCTATGGATTATCGTAAGTTTTCTTTGAATTTGAAAGTACCTCCTGTTACATAAATAAGCATTGCCGTAATGCATTTTAGTATGTTTCACCCCCTCTGGAAAATTTTTCGCCCCCCTAGAAGCCTTTTCGCCCCCTCCCTTCAGCACCTTGTCTGGCTACGGGCCTGCTTGTGTAATGGGCCCTATGAGCTGGGGATCCCGCTAAAGGTACGGCATTATCTATCAAAGGTACCATGAATTATTTGACGTTAATTTAAAAAATGATATGTATGGTTTCTCGCAAAGCTAACCTTATTTTGCATGAGAATGGGATCCATGCAGTAGTCGAGTTAATATATACCAGTACAAACTCAGAGTTGCATTCATAACCAAATAGGATCACAAAGGCTGTAAGACAACACGATCGATTCTTGATCGTAGTAGTTACATCTCCAAAGGTGGGGGGGGGGGGGGGAGCTTTTCACCATTTGCGAATCGCCATCCTAAGAGGGGTATAAGGGGAAAAAGGAAAAAAGGAAATTGGAAGGTGCCTATATGGAAAATGGTGCCACATTTGGGCGCAATTTAGCTTTTAAAATGTAGTATCAATTCGTTATCTTGTTTTTATTTAAAAAGTGGGCTTTTGGAGATGTCCCCCTTCCAAAAAAGTGAGGGGGACGCGTCCCCCGTCCCCTATGATCCACGCCCACGAGTAGTTATTGCTTGCAGTTAGGTCAGTCTTAGTTAAGTATAGCGGAACGCAGATTACTATCTACTAGTCACTTAACGTACGTGTTTTTATCTTTGTACGTGTGGCAGACTTACATTCCTCATGAGAGGCTTGGCTAGTACCATCCACACAGAAGGATACTTAGCAAAATGTTGCGGTGGCGCACCCGTGGTTTTCAGGGAGGGAGGGGTGGCACCAGCATTTGCCAGAAAAGGGGGCCAATCTCCCCAACAGGGGGTGGCAGCAACTTGAAGAGTCGAAAAAATTTTGGAAATTTAATTGAGTATTTGCAAATTTGGGTTTTCAGGAGAAAAGCAAGTTGAAAGTTTTTGATTTTTATTGAAGAATCTGGCGTCCTTAAAACAGGTAATCTGTCGAAGCAACTCGTCGCCGTAGAAGAATACATACTTTATTCTAACCATTAAGGTTCCTCAGACGAAACTGGAAAATTTCCCGGATGAGGCCATGGCCCCTGCCCCCACCAAACGCTAGTCGGAATTTCAAACATTGTAGTGTAGCGCCACGATCAGTGCGGCGAGCAAACAACATTTGCCTAAAAATACCTCCTGGACCACCGGAAATGACACTTCCCGGGCCTTGTTTCGTCAAAGAAAGCATTCCTCCCGCTACTCCTGTTGTGCAGCTATAGCTTGAAATAATTTTGAACTATTATAAAATTTTGACTGACACCACGCGAAGGACGGGGAAGGGGGCTCTCACACAAGTATACACAGTCATGAATAAGCATTCGCTAGTAATTAAGCAAATCTGTGATACGAGGGATCAAAAAGTATTTTTACGTTTCAATTTGATCTTCAACTTCATTGGGCTTTTAAAGACTGTTGTAACATCGCTATTTTCCGAGAAACTTTCTGCGGTACCGTACCCAGATGTACCAGTTTCACCAACTTCTATAGGTTTATCTGAATGCAGACCCTGACCTTTTATTAAGCAATGAAATGACATCATTATTCCTTGTATTTCTTTTCCTAAGTAACAAATTTGTGCTGTGGAAAATTTAATAAACTATGTGGCAAAAGGCTACCGTATCTTCCTTTTAAATTCGTATATTAAAAATTCTGAAAAGTATACCGATTGTATGGGTCAAATTACTACGAAATTCCGCCATATTGCATGGAGGAATCATCAGAATTAAAAAATTCTTAAAATAGGAGAGGGACACCACCTCCCCGCATACCCCTCCCCAGATCTACAAATATTCACACCTGTCAAGGAACAGCATTCCTTGGTCAAAACATCTTGAGTTATACCAAGTTCACATAAATTTTCAGATTAACATTCAGAACCTAATAGCCCCTACAAAGTGATCTTAAATTGCCTTTTTTGTTTCCTTTCTGGAGGCATAAATGTTTACAAATCTTGAATGTTTGGAAGCAACCTACTAGGCCCGAAAGAGGTATTTTCCAGTGCCATTTGGGAGGTATTTAGGGCACACATTTTCTTTTTTATTCAGTCATGCTTAGCAATAATGAAGAAAAAGTCAAACGCCTACTGAAACGTAATACTGAAATTCGACAATAACCCAAGAACATCATTAAAGCTTCTCAAAAGTGGGTGGGTGACCTTGACCGTGGCTACTTCAAAAGTGAATCGCTTGCTGAAGGTCCCACAAAAATCGCAGAGGCAAGATGATCATGCAATGACCCCATGATTATAGCTACAGGTCAACCTGCAAATTTAACGCAAAATACTTGTCAGAAGCAAAATATTCATCCCAAGCTGTCAATTTATATCATTATGGCACACTTGCGGTAAGAGTTTCATGAATAGGAGCAAACTTCTCTTTGCACTAAAGATTAAAGTCTTCTTCCTGGGCCCTTTCCTTGCAGTAAGCACTTAAGCTTTTTCTCAGCATGTTGTCGTCCGAGTTTTTCTTCTGTTTTTTTTTTTTTTTTTTCATTGAAAACTGGCATGCAATTCCGTCTACGATTTAACAACCACAGGAGTGTTATACTCCTAATCTAAATAAGCCGGCTTTCCATTTACAGTTTAATTCCACGGTCACATTTTTCCAACCTTACATTCTCTACAATAGGAGGCAACTAATTCCAATCCCTTGTAAAAAGAATACTTAGGGGAGCTTAGGGAGCTTGAATTCATCGTGTCATTGTGTACGAACAAAGCTCTTTTCCAATCTTCAGCTACTGCTAAAAGTAACAGTCGTCTAAGTACTAGTGTTTTGTGTGTATGTGTGTGTTATTCACTGTTTTCAGTAGTATAACTCTTCTTTAAGAGTCCATCGTTAAAACGTACAGTATCTACTGAAAAATTATAGCTCTTTAGACCATGTGAAATTGTCGTTTCTGTTACGGGCATTATCGTGTTTTCTGTAGGTCTACCCAAATGCATTTTCGATTTTGGTGGATCCATACAAGTTTTCAGGTCTTGCGTTTGTCTTTTCGACTATGTATGGGTCTGACGGCTGAGAGGAGGCTACATTTTTTTAGTCATAGTGTCCCTTGAGGAGATGTAACGTAGCTTCCTTCCTTTTGGGGAGAAGAACCCCAAGAGGTGTAAACTTAGTTTGGATTAGTCTTCCCCTAGCATCCAACTGAAGAGACTTCAAGAAAAAATGTGTACGTGTGTAGGTGTATGTACGTGTGTGTGTGCGATGCGTAGGCTGGCCCGCTTGGCAGACGACGTGTATTACTCCTGCACCTATGTTGGCTGCACTCGTAATAGCAAGAGTATATGTACGTCCTGATGTACGTCAAAAGAGGAGTATGTATTCGACACCTGCTGTGTGAAGGTAATGCGTAGGCCTACTAATACATTTTGACATATTGTAACATTACAAATACATATATATATATATATGCACTTTTCTGTGAGAGATGCTCGGTGGTCCGGGTGCAGTTTGGGAGAATGGGAGGGTAGGGATGGTTGCAATGGTTATCATCAATTTAAATGGCGCTTTGTCCCTGTTTGAAGCAGTAGAAGACTGTTTGTTCTTGCAAAGAACATTAGCATTCAAATTTCTTCTTGAGACACCAGCGAGAATCCAAAGTTGAAGCTGGCGCTATCTTCTTATAGGTGCAACCCTTTATCTCAGTGACGAGTGTCAATTTTAAAAACGAGAGAGCGCCCCCAATTGCTTAAAGTGGAGAAAACGAAAAGTAGCCAAAAGATTAGAGTCACGCTTTCATAGACGCTGGTCATCGAGAAACATACCCCACTGAGTCAAGTGCCTGAGTAAGCCCAATGCGCGCAGGCTATTTAGTTCGCTTCTGCCCACATCTGAAAGGACGTTCCCTGTAAATAGATGAACGAGCCTGTCGTCATCGTGAACGACTCTGATCTTTAGCAAGCCTGCAGGGAGGGAGGAAGTGACACGGCCCCTGGACCACGGTTGATCTGCCAAACCTTGCACAGAGGCCGAGTGATGGCGTATGCTACTGACTCACTGTAAGATTTAAGAATACGGATTGGTTATATACAGTCACCCACGATGTCATAGTCACGTTATTATTTGCATTTTTCGGTCAAAATTCCATGCCACGAGAAAGGATTAGGTGCTTGTAAATATCATCTCTATTTGTGGATTAAACTTTGTGACTTCCCTCGGTGGTGTTTATCTAGAATTTCACCAAATAAGTAATGTTTAATAGAATTTCCTACATTTTCAGCAATTAATTTAGTTGATGCTAGAGTAAAAACGAAACGTCATTCAATTTTATCAAGCGCTAACCAATCACTTTACTTGTCTGTTTGTTTGTTTTGTTGTTGGCATACTATTGTTTACAACATGTAGCTTGTTCGTCAATGCGTAACCTTTTTGTATAAGTTGTCAATAAGGTGTGTCGACAGGAGTTAATAATCCTTTGGACCCTTTTGTTGTTTTTCTAATATCCGTAATCCCTTTCCATGGAGCTTTTCAGAAACATCAAATACTACTCAAGCGTTCAGGTGTCCATGACAGCTCTTACTGGACAATGCCAAGTTCAGGACATGGGGCTTTCTGTTAAGTGTCGTATACCTTCGGAACTCCATTTAATAAAATAAAATATTCAGGTTTTAGCCTGCAGTGGAGACTTTTCTTGTAAAAGCAATAAAGTGTGAAGCTCTCAAGCTTGTCAAATCATCACTTACGTAACGTTATGAACATCGATTTTTCGTTTGGTGATATAAACTCTACTGAATGATACATGCGCAGGCACCAGACCCGTAGTCAGGGGGGGGGCAGGGACTCCCTGAAATTTTTTGCCCCCTAGAGTTTGAATCTTACAATTGACTTAATACATTTGTACACATTTGCCCCCCCCCCCCTGAAAAAAATTTGGCCTCCTGGAAAATTTTTTGCCCCCTACAGCACCTTGTCTGGCTACGGGCCTGGCAGGCACATAGCAAAGGGTACGGCTGGGGGTTCAACCACCATTCCATGACTCAACTGTGATAAAGAGATGGTTCCCTAAAATCACATTTCATGGTTCTCAGGCTCCCGGTCTTTTACCAAAGCATTGTTCCCCGCCGTGAAAACCCACCAAGCGCCCTGTGGGGTCCTTAGGCCATATACGCTCATAGACATGGCTTTGCGATACTGTCGGGCCTCTAGAGTCTCTGATAGGTGTGATCTGACCCCTTCCCATGACAACATCCTGGTCACACGCCTTTACAAGCTATATACTCCAAAACTAAGTTCAACTTGTACCAGCATTGCAGTACATCGGCCCTTATAAAATGTCAACAAAGTCACAGGGTTGCTTTTGTATCTTTTAACATCTCTCAATTGAGTTAAGAAGCATGGTCGTCTAGGTTGCTATACATTGAGGGATTGTTTAGGCATGTCAGTTGTTGTTCGAGGGTCTTTGAATGAAGAAAAGAAACACTGACAATGTCGCGATTGTAATGAGACCCACACATAATTGCGCATGAAAGGCTATTTCTATTAAGACTTTTTGGTTTCCAGAAAGGGAAAACTTTGGAACCGCTCTCTTGCCAACCGTGCAAAATCTTGAGGGGATTTCAAAGTTGGAAATGACTACCATAATCACGTGGATCACAAAGTTAGCAACTACTATCAGTACGGATCATTAGCCAACGCTGTTCGATAGGCCTACATTGTTTGGCTGTGATAAAAGTCAACTACCCAGTAGTACCATAACCTTCAGTTTTCGAATACTGTAAAGCTGTTGGACCTCATGTGTATTATCTGTTCTTTTCAGCCAGTCAAAACCGGACCATGCATGACAGACCATTGATGTAGAGGTCTGGGGTCGAGAGGATGGTCAGTTAGGTTTGTTGTCCCTTGGGGACGTAGCTTCCTTAGGGAACAGAACACCTTCGGGAGTAATGTTTGGTTCGCCCGTTGGCCCTTCGCCAGAGAGTCGAGGGGACTTTTTGAAAATGTACTTCTTTTGGACGTACACATGCTAACAAATGCAGCCAATGTACGTACAGGAGTAATGCACGTCCTCAGAGTCGCGGGCAAATTGTACTTATGCAGTTCAGGGACATCGAATGTTATATAAATTGCGAAGTGAAATGAGTACCAACTTGGTTGTGGTTATTACTGGCAGTTACTATATGGGTTTATTCGTCGAACGTGAAACGGTAGGCAGTCTGTGCGTTAGTAGCAGGCGCGGATCCGGGGGGGGGGCTTTCCCGGGCTCAGCCCCCCTTTTTTGCCACATCAACAATAAAAAATACGTGAAAATTAGCATAATGTTAATCTAGGAGAATATTCAAGGGGGCTTTCAGCCCCCCCCCCCCCTTTCGAAATGTCTGGATCCGCGCCTGAATAGGCCAGGCATTCTAGCCATTTTTTAATTAAACTTGGAACAAATTGCAACAGAATTTATTTTTCTGTTAGGTCACCAACACAATATGCTAAAAAGTCCTACAGAATCCTAACAGGTAAAGTAAGCCAAATTTGCGTAAATCCAAAATTATGCCCTGAATGATGGATACTTTTCATACTACGATTTATCATATTAAGAGAAACAACTGGTTGTTGTTTTGGAAGAGGTCAAATGTCATTTGAGGTCATCAGAGGTCAAAATCGAAAACCTTGTAAACACGATTTCTCAAGTTAGAAAGCACGGATAATGTTCATACTTACAATGTGGATGCGTTATGGTCAATAAACAAACCCTATTGTTTTTGCAGACGCCAAAGGTCATCTGAGGTCATGGGAGGTGAAACTACGAGAACCTTGTAAATTTGAAGTAGGTTCCGGGCCATGATTTTCCACAGAAAAATGTGTCTTTCTACCTGCTTGATTTCAATATTAGCAACTAGGCCTAAGCAAAAAATGTCCAAGAAATTCTTTTTAAATTGTTTATTTCAAAGTAGTGGTTTAATTGAAGTAGTTTTATTATGTACCGTTTCATTCGTCTCCACTGTGTCCTTGATAGAATGAGACCATCAAACCTTTCATTCCCAACAGTGTAAATGATAAGGGGCTAGTTCCTTACCTATATGGAACGCACAGGAAGTTTTACAGCAAGTAACCACGAAACAATATTTAAAACGGGTGAGCGTTATTTGATACATTTTATCGTAGCCTAACGATTTTCTTATTTTTTAAATGAAATGTTATTCATTTCATGAAAGATTTTTCAACTTTCCCCAGCCACCTTCTTTTTTCGTTTTTTTTTTCATTTTTGTCGATAGTTTGGGACAGGGGACCCCTTAAGTTCTTTATCACTGTGAAAATAAGATAGTTAATAGAATAGATAGAAAATCCAATTTTGTAAGGACGATCAGAGTTTGAGGGTTAAAGGTATACAATACTTTCCAAAATGAACTGATCCGTCAATGAATTGTTATTATGGGTCATAGCTCTTACATAAACATGGCCTTGGGTGTCCGCAGTAAAAAATGCCAGGGAAGCAATTTTCATTGGATGTTGCATCTTTATAAAGAGTGGCCGGCGGAACTTTAACCGGGAGGGCCGAAGGCGCGAAGCTGGAGGCTTGGGACCGAGGATACTCCCTGAATTGTTTCGTACATTCGATGGCTCTGTTGGCCATTTTGGACCATTTCTAGAAAAAAATCATGCGTCTCTCAAATATAAGTTTATATACTTTTCTTATGATGATTGCAAATTTAAGATTGTAACTTTAAGATGATATTTGGTAAAAAATAGTGAAGAGCGGGACTGGTTAAAGGGCTTTGGCAATAGTAATTTACTCAAGCTATCCTAAAGGTTGTTATGACGAGGCAATTCTACATACGGTTTCCTACGGACAGCTTTACGCGACTCGTACTTATATTGAGTTCACGCAAAACACGCAGAAAAATTTATTGAGAATCGCGATAATTCCTATACACGGGTAGGTTTCTGAATTGTGTAGGCTAGGACCATTGTGTGTGTCATGACGTACACATTTAGTAATGTCAGTGACCCTTATTTCAGGGCTTCAATTCACAAAAGTGTGGTGGGCGGACGACTCCCATGCTTTGAAAGTAATTAAGGTACTAAACAATTTTTTCACAGCAATTGCTCCTTGCCTCCATATCTTGAAGCTTAGCCTCTGTTTTAGCTAGTTTTTGAGTTGCGGGTGCACGCAAAACCCACCTAGAATTTTTTTTTCTGGCATTTTTATCGTATTTGATCTTAATCTGTTCCTTCATTTTATACTGCAAACTTTGCTACAATATTAAAATTCCTTCATAATTTCTCTGGTTTTGATTCCTTTTGTTACTTTTTCGATTATTTTAATTTTTTAAGGTCTTGAAAAAGTGGGGGCAAGCGCTCCCAGCAATCCCGTCTATGCACTAAAAAGACCTAAATATTGCAGTTAGCCCTTTTGTTCCATAAGAGCCAGGACTAATGGCCATTCGATTTCTTTCAGCAGGTTTGAGGGTTTGGAGCTAGGATGGGTAATCGCGAAGGTTTCAAGAAGTTTGCAATGATCCAAGGCACGCTCAGTCCTTCTTGAATTATTATTTTGACAAGTAGCGCATATGAAGGATGCGCGCGAAGCGCGCCGAAGAATTGGTTTCTAACGCATTTGAGTATAACGTCGAACAGCGAGCCACTTTCGTAAACATCGCTATACAAAGTTTACGCACTTTCAAGATTGTTCACAGCAAACACAAACGCGCTCCCACTTAACGATTTGACTCATCAGTGGAAAGCCAGGCAACAATGCATCGGCCCGACTGCGAAAACCAGTCGCGTGGCATACAAGTCGGTTAAGTGTGTACCAGAGTTTGTCCTCTGTCCGACTGTAGGTACCAATTGCTTTCCGACAGTCTTCGTCGCGACCACATCGGATGTATCAAACTTTGATATTCGTACTGGGGTCGGGGTCAGGGGTTGGGAATCGCTTCGCAGTTGGGTAAAGTCGTGACGGTGTGCACATGGCCGTACGAGACTGTTTTTCTCTGGAGAGGGGTGATTTTTGCCCGACTCCAGACCTAATTTAACTGCCCAATTTTCCGCCCGACTGAGACAAAATATCTGCCCGATTTAGTCAGGTTTCTGACATTTGGGTGCGGCCGCCTCCAGCACCCCGGACCGTACGGCCATAGACCCTTTTCCAAATAGCAATCGCAATGGATTGTGGGATAGAGTTCTGGTAGGCGATGTTGTTGTCAATAGCATTTTGTTGTGGCAAGAAATGATGCACACCAAGATTCTATCCCACAATCCTGTGTAATTCCTATTGGGAAAAGAGTCTATGGTGTGCAGCTGTTATCGACCCAACTGAGACCCACTTTTTCATGAACTGGCCAACAAAGAAACGTTTGCTTAAACAGACGCCTGTTGCAGAAAGTCAATGTGCTCGCCTTCGTGTGTAATTGGTGAACCGTGGATAGACTTATATCCACCTCGACAGTTTGTTGTGTGGTTAACATACGATCCGACTGCGACCCGACGCAATTGAACACGAATACCTAAAACTCATCCCCGACGAGCAGTCAGGTTGAGTTGTATCACATTCCAAAAGGATTTCATTTCACAGACTTGGTAATGTCGGACATGGTGTTTATTTCATGACAGACAATTATGCAAAACGGTAGTTCTTATTTTCCCGACAGCTTAGATGGATTCGTCAAAGGACAATGGCTTCCCGAATAGTGTAGTAGAGGTCACTTACTGACATAACCCTGAATTTGTGAAACTTTCCCAACAATACATAATAATTTCCCGACAATGAAAATAGTTTCCCAGTGCAGTAATTGGGAGGGGTTAGGTTTCTGTTAAATGTACCCAAAGCAATACCCACGCTAATTCACTTAAAGTAAATCTTACTAGTCAATCAGCTCATGTACTACATTTGTATATATGTATTGTTACATTGTCAAGTTGGGTGGGGGGGGATCAAATAAATGAAATAAATAAAACGTTTTGATCTAAATTTTTCTGTTACCCAAATAAAATATTTTTTCTGACACAGTAAATTAATTGCAAAAGAAAGAGACAATTTTTTTTTTCAGATGGACCTCAAAATTTTTCCGACAGACGGCACTTTGAAAATTTCCGTGGAGGGAAGGGGTAGAACCCCCCACACACCCCCGGTAGTGACGCCTCTGATGGAAGCCAACAAATTTTGCTCGCCTCGGGCGCAGACGGTTACTTTGTGTTGTCAATATAGCATTACTTTTGCCGGAAGTATACGGCCGGATATATAAAAATTGGACATGGTGTGTTTTTGGTGTAGTCTGTTACCGACTTCCTGTCTTGTCAGACTGCGTCATTGTGCCAAGTGTGTCGCTTGTGACTCATACATCTGTACATAGGACAATGCAAACAAAAGTTGGCTTTATTGATTTCTGTTTCCTTGGTATGTAATCTGTGGTGGCGCTACTTGTGGAGGTATCCCCCCGCCAAGATTTTCCTCTTTCTCCCACTTTTACCCGACTAAATCTGGTACTAATAAAAAAAATGCACCTCTAAGCTAATTATTTGTATCCTGCAAACCCTACCGTCATCCGTGCCACCATTCACACTTTCCCATCATCATCAACTAGACCAGCTGTTAGTGCGAACTATCTGACTATAGACTATTATAAAATGTGTCCATGATTTTGGTGGGCAGTATAATGCACATCAAACCCCCTTTGAAGAAGTTAACTAGTTAACTTGATTCATCTAAAACCCAAACTTTTGGAAAAATAGCTCAGAGCTTCCGGGGGCTTTACCCCTTGGTCCCTGGACCACCGTCCCACGCCCATTTGGAAGCGTTTCGCATCCGTCGGTGCCCTCTGGGTCACTCCGTTTTACTTTTTCTTGCTAATTTCTTCTTTCCACCATTCATCCCCACTTTCAAAACTCTGGTGACCAGGTGACAACACTGTATATGATGTCACCTGGACGGAATGTATAATGTCAGTTTAAGTTTGCTTTGTTCTCCAGGCCCCAATCCATACACCTTGTGGGCACTGCATACAGACACGCTCTGACGTATTCACGAGTAGGTTCAACTACATTGAAGAAGGTGACCATGGACGGTGCCTTTGTACACAGTTAGTCGGCAAAATCGGCCTTGACGTTTAGCAAAATTTGATCTATCTTATTTAATACCGGTAATTCGTGAAGTCAGAATTAAGCTTACGCTTATTATTGAAACATTTGGAGCAAATAGTATGTCTGGCAAAGCTATGCTAAATCTTTTCCTAAGTTTCTGGAAGCGTCACACCGTTTTCAGTACATGCTATACGTCTCATGTTCTCATGTTCATTTCGACAAATAGTGCATTTTTTATTGCACTATTTGTCGAAAGCTGTGCTCGACACACCTTCTGAACACGGTAATGATCCTTTTTAGTATAAAAGAGCTCATTGCTTTTTGATGATGAAGCTTATACAGAAACATAAATTTATCACAATTGCATTGACTCCTTGGCAATATCTTTGTAATATTACATTGCATACTTCATCAATGTTTTAATACGGTGTGGCATGATTAACGACACGTGACTGGTTATCGCAAGAAAGTAAAGAAAACCAGTTGTAAATTTTCTTTTGCGAGTGCGGCAACTCACAGACAGAAAATGTTCCACTTATCACCATAAAGGCAGCAATCATCCGGAACTATGAAATAGGAATCCAACTTATGAATGGTTTACAGGTTTCATAGAACATTACAGAGCATGAGAGTAATACTGACATAATGTGCGGCTTTCAGGGGAGGAGATTTCTTCTCAACAGTGTGTGTGTGTGTGTGTGTGTGTGTGTGTGTGTGTGTGAGGGGGGGTTTGACGATATTTCAAAAAGTTTACTGTGTGAAAAACACAAAGTCAATGGGGGAGTTCTTTGAAAGTGGGGGGTTGTAACCCCTCAATCCCTTTGTTTCTCCGCCCCTGACGGCTCTGTCTAGTGCTTGCTTTCGTCAGGACGAAAGCAGGCCAGCAACGGGTCCCTTGTTTATGTGATTGTGATCGGTTTCTTCGACAGAAATTTCCACGTGGAATAAACAGATTTCTTCCAATTTTGTTCTTTTAGTGTAGGGGCGAAATTGAAAAAAAAGCTCTAAAAATTGGCCCACCAGGTACCATTTTGTGAGTGAACTATAGCGACTATGCCAAAAGTGATGATTAAAATGTAACTTTTAATTTTGGTTGGTTGTCACTCTTTAAAAGTTTTCAAACGTGCACATTTTCACGGTCAAAGGTCAAAAGGTCAAATTTTCAAATCTTTTCTATATTCAAAATACCGGTACTTTGGTATGACCGTCTTCACAAAGTAATACGAGTCAAAATGAACAATCTATACAACTTGTTTTAAAGCTCTTGGATTTTCAAGAAAACGAGGGAATAGTAAAGCGTTTATAGTGTTTTCATGTCTTTAACAAGAAAATTTTAATGCTTAACACTTTGAACTGTCTGTTTTCAATAACTTTTGATTCTAGACCAGTGATGAATTGAAAAAAGGGTCCAGAAACTGATCCACCTACAGCACCATTCTGTGCAACAAGTAGTGTGGTGCTTAAAATGTATCTCAGTATTTCCAAAAGTTCCCGAGCATGCAAAGTTTTAAAGGGAGAAAGACGTCGTCCCAACTTCATTTTCAAAAATCTGCTAAATATTACATATCTCCTCATATTTCGCTCACAAGTCGCCTATCTTTCATTATGTTTCGGTACAAAAACATTGGATACTAAAGATAAACCAAGGTGGTATTCTGCATTAATTTAACAAATAAGTAGCAAACAATATCGTCACATGATTAGGAGCCATTCCCGAATTTAGGTCAAAGGTAATTTTCACCCAGAGAGTTTTCTCATAATTATCATCCTTTGTACTGTTTACGCGCCCAATCGAAACGTTGCTAAATCAGCCGCTCTGGAACTTTGTGATAGCCTACATGAGTTTGAGGGACCGCGTGTGTAGCCACAGAGGACCGTGTGCGTCGTTTTAACAATAACAATCAATGTGATTGGCTCAAAATGTAACAAAGCAAGATTCAACCGCACACACGATTGGCTCTTGTGCATTTATTGTAGTTACGCTGCGTATCTTTACGAACTGCGTAAGTTGTTTTAGTGAATACCACTTAAGAAAGCACTTACGCAGTTCGTAAATATTTTGACTTACGCAAGAACTTACGCAAATGTTAGTGAATCCCGCCCCAGATGCCCTCTTTATCATTAATGGAGATTTCAATTTCTGCAGCCTTAGAAGAGCAACGAGCATTCCTATCAACATGTTACTTGTACAACTCGAGGTACAGCTACCCTAGATTTGCTCTATTCAAATGTTAAGGACACATACCGGTCCATTCAATTACCGCCACTTGGAAAGGCTGATCATAACCAATAACCTGGTTTACTTAATACTTAAGTATAGACCAATTGTTTAGCGACAGAAGCCGAAAATCATGACCGTTCAGCAGTGGAATAAAGATAGCTTAGAACATCTCTCAGAGCTGAATTGGACGCTACCAATTGGTATGTGTTCGTAGATGCTGCTGGAGATTTAGATGAACTAACAGAAACAGTAAGCGAGTATGTTACTGCTTCTGCTTCGATCTGACAATCCCAAGAAAGAAGACTAAAGTATTCCCAAACAACAAGCCATGGATTACAAAACGGGTTAAAAGCATTGTCAACAAAAAGGGGGTTTTAGCATAGGGAACAATATTACTGGGAATAATATGAAGCGAGTCTAGGAAGGCATGAGTAGCTACAGTAATAGGCCTAAGTCTAAATCTTACAAATTGCCAAACGGAAGTATAAACTGTGCTAACGAGCTGAATAAAATTTTATAACCGTTTCAACCATCATAATTTTTTTTTAAAGAACGTAACAATTTAATCGATCTGCTATCAGACTCCGATTATGATGTGAGGACTACGGAAAGTGAGGTCAGTCGTCATTTTACCAAGCTCCATTCTTCAAAAGCTGCTGGACCAGATAAGCTGTCACCACAATTTTTAAAACACTGTGAAATACAATTAGGAAATATTTTCACGTTCATTTTTAATAAGTCTTTTACAACTACAGCTATTCCCAGTTTATGGAAACGGTCTTGTATTATATCTGTACCAAAGACTAGTGCAATATCATGTTTAAACGACCTGCTTCCTGTTGCCCTAACTGCAGTGCCTATGAAAGTATGCGAAAGTATATTTTTAGAGTATTTTAAACCATTTGTTACACCTTTTTTAGATAGTCTACAGTTTGCTTCCCAATCGAGTCGTAAAGTTGTAAAGGTACCGTTCTTACAATCCTGGAACAGTTGTATTCTTATTTAGAACATTCAAACCAAGGGAATCATGCGTGTGTCATGTTTTTCGATATTTCTTCTGTTTTTAATATCATATAATCTCATATTTTGGTAAGCAAACTTGTCAGTAGAAAGGTTCCGAATAGCCTTACTCATTGGATAATGA
Organism: Holothuria leucospilota; assembly: GCA_029531755.1. Taxonomy (NCBI): domain Eukaryota; kingdom Metazoa; phylum Echinodermata; class Holothuroidea; order Aspidochirotida; family Holothuriidae; genus Holothuria; species Holothuria leucospilota. Next base: position 29,190,830 of record CM055962.1, on the reverse strand, counting down.
ACTATCTCACACATATCTCTCAATTTTTAAACCAAACCCTACTTGCCTTTCTGATGTAATTAGTTCAAATATGGGAGTCCCACAAGGTACATTTTTAGCACCTTTTCTTTTCCTTTATACACCTTTGACGCACGATCCTCTGAAGAGGGGTGCTCTCTCATCAAATTTACAGGTGACGTGACCTTGGTGGGATTAATTAATGATGATAATGAAAATGCATATCTTAGTCATGCAGATACCATATTTTGTTAATTATTGCGATTTAAAGTCTCTAGAACTGAATGTTTCTAAGACGAAAGAAATGCTAATTGACTATCGTCGTAACAAAAGTTCCCCACCTCCTGTTATTATCAAGGGGGCTGCAGTTGAACGTGTTGATAAGTATAAATATTTTGGTGCTGTACTGAACAACAAATTGACATGGGGAGATATGCGGACGTTTTGGTTAAAAAGTTAAACTCAAAATACTTTTGCCTCGGTAAATTGTCGAATTTTATTGTCAGTTCTGAGATTTTAGGTATATTTTATAAATGTACATTTAGTGGATTTTGGAGGTACTGTTTGATCTGTTGGGTGGGAATGTCAGTAAAACAGAACTGAGTCACATTGAAAGCATTATAAAAAAAAAAGTAGAAAAAGTAATTGGGGAGTTTCACCCATGTGCCAAATCCATCTACCAGTGTCTAACAGTCCAAACTAGACCCTGTATGCCCATGATTCCTACCATTCTCTGTATGATCATGTGTTTCACGAAAAGCGAATAAAGCGAAGAGGTGAGTTTGCTCTCAGACAGAGCAACATCTTCAATAAAAACCACACCTTTTCAGATTTTATTCAATAGTAACCTAAAGATTTTAATTTTCTTCAATAAAAACGTTGAATTTTTACATTTTCTTTAATAAAAACCCGAAGTTTTCAAATTGTCTTGAATACGAAACCCAAATTTTCAAAGTTTCTCTAAAAACCAAAATATTTCGCTGCAGAACGAGCCTTGAGATTTAGCCCTCGCCATCCTACCGGCGCCCCTCGCCCTTATCCGGGAATTTTTGTTGCTGCCCCCTTCCCCTTTGAAGAGCCCGGTTCCCTTGTTGGGCAAATCTTGGCGCCACCCCTGAAATAAAGTGGGATATAATGGAAAATTTATCCTTTGTAATGTATTTTCATAGCTGTATCAGCGAAATTTGAACTTTATCTAGATGAATTAGTTGTCCTTTCATAAAAAGTGGTTTGGGAGAGCTTATGCCGACTTGATATTGTAAGTATCAATACCTTGCATGGGTTTTTGAGCGGTTTGAAAATTTTGTCTGTACGTTATTTTATAAGCTAGTGGGCATATCCTTATGACATAGCCCCCTCTGAGCTTCAGGAGATTCCGATCGTTCTTTACAGTTGATGGGATCCCTTGGCAGAGATATCTTGAATATCTAGGGATCTCTCGTATGATATCACAAAGCCTTTCAATATTGCGAGTATTGATGATATTGCGTACGTTTGTTGACAATGTGTAGACTTCGTTGTCCAGTAGCCGTGTGCATAGTCCTTTCCTTTTGAAAGTTGTTAGTTATTTAGTTAGATGAGGTTTTACGGCTCAGTTTCTAACCAATTGGTCTAAGTCGGGCCGGCCACGGCCTTTTTTCCAGTTGTGGCTCACTGTCTTGTTTCCCCTACTCCACTACTTATGCTGAGCACCAAGCACAATGGCAGTGGGTTCCATTTTTAAAGTCTTCGGTATGACCCGGCCAGGAGTCGGACCCCAGACATTCCGGCTGCAAGTCGGATGCTCTAACCACTTGACCATGCAAGTTGTTAGGTTTAGAGATGTTACTGGTTGTCGACAGATTTTAATAGTACAATCAGTGATGGAATTTCTATTTATAGTCAAATGAGACGAATGCCCCCCCTCCCCGTTCGACGCAACCGACTCCTTGCGCCCTTTCAGCCTTAAGATGTGCTTATACTTAGCTATTATTGACATTACCTTCTATTAAAATTATTCAGCAAACTCGGAGGTTTTTTTGGTCTGGATGCTTTGCCATCAAAAGTTCTTTTGGCCTGGAAACAATTTTTGAAGTAGTCGGTATTTTTTGTGTACCTTTAGTAGGATGTAAATGATCGTCAGTACTTAATGTGGGCCCAAGTGAGTGCACGTGAAGTTCTCGAAAACATCACAAGGCGAAATACCACAGACAAGTTTTTCTTGCTAAACTTACCCGGCCTATGGTTTCTAAGCGACTAGTCTGGGGAGCTGACGAAGATTTTCGTTCAGCTCATTGCTAGGATTATACTGTGTGGTAGAAACCAAAGAGAGTCGCTACGCAGGCGAAAAAGCGACAAGCCAAATTTTATGCAAGAGGAGCACTTTATTGCAATGAAGAAAATAAAACAATGTTACAAGAGACACTATTTCTCCAGGAGGCAAAACATGCATAAAATACATTGAAATATCATACATGGTGTAAATTTTCAACAGGGCAAACGAGTGAAATTCATTGAAAATAGTAAAGTATACCCATGGTAAAAAATGAATTATGTTTCTATACATTGATGTTTATTTTAAAGGTAATTAGAATATATACCACAATAGACATAAGCAAAAGTATCCTATGAATAAACTGGAAGTGAAACAAACATGTACAGTATCAGGATTGTTGAGGTTTGGGTAAAAATTGGCTGGTGACCAGCTCTTGATTACCATGTTCGGGTGCATGTAAAAAGTGGAAACAAACAAAAAAGAAAACTGGCAAGCTTAGGAACGTTTAAGAGTGGTCGTCAACTTTTACTAAGTGGTACGGGGTCCGAGGGTCGAAAATTTCGAGGTTTAGCAACTTGGCTACTACAACTCCTTAGTGTGATTGTAATTAGGAATTAGCATGTTTTCTTGAACGTTACATGTTTAAAATATGGTCTTTATTTTATAACGCTTAGCAACCATGAATGTGGGGAGGGGGGTTCCCGCATAATTATGACTTGCCACTTCACGCCTCTAGACTACACATGCCCACATCCTCAAAATCTATGAATGGACAATATAAATGCATGGTACCCAACTTTACCTCACACCTCATGCCTAATAAAATTTTTCTTAACTTTGCAAAGATATTCAAATTTGAAATTATCTTTTTACGAATAATGCAGTGCCAAACCATCCCAGGGTATAAATATATCTTATCTGGTCGATACACCACGATGCATGGACGGCGATCCCGATGAACAGGGGGACATGTCCCCCAATATTTGAGAAAGCGCCCATTGAAAATGGGATCATGCCCTCCCCCTCCAATATTGAGAACAAATCGCCGCCAATACCACGATGTATGTGATTGATTTATTAATGTGTTTATAACTGTTTATATTTAAACCTGTTTAAAATTCTTGTGTTACCCCTAAGAGGTGGTATTTCCACTTACTGACCTGGTTCCATCATGGGCGTCCGGAGGGGGGGGGGGGGAAAGGGGGGCACTTGCCCCCCTTGAAAATCAAAAACTTGAAAAAAGAAGAAAGAAAGAAAAAAACGAAGAAAATGTAACATTAACATTTCTTAACAGTTCAATCAGTGTGAATTTCTACTCTCAAAACAGGAATTAAATAAAAATATCAACACTCAGGCCCCAGCAGCCCCCTGAGCATATTTTGGTATTTTTTAAAGTTTATATTTACGATATTGCTTTTGTTTCCCCTTTTAATATGCGGTAAAAAGGCCTTGGAAGTGCCATTTCCAGCGACCTGGGAAGCATTTTGGGCCAAAATTTTCTTGCGCTCCGCGCCAACCCATGGTGGCGCGGAGCGCTGAGAGACTGTCTATGCGCTGCGCCCCCGTCCCCACTTGATAAATTCCTAGCTACGCCTTTGTCAACACTGTGTGAAAAAGTAGCATCTAAACTCTTTTCTGGGAGTAAACTATTTCCCATGGAAAAAGTGGGGCCCCTAAAAAATTTTGCCCCCCTTGAATTTTTTTCTGCGGACGCCCATGGGTTCCATGACTTCCCGGTGGTGCCTAATTATTACTAGCAAAGCTTACTAGTGTCCACTGTTATCAAATCCTTTGGGCTACATTTATGGAACAGCGTTCTAAATTTCCTGCTTTTTACTAAACATTTATGGATTAATTATCATATGAGTGAGATAAGCATTGCCAAAAATTGTTCATTTTGATAACAACTAAACTGCACGAATCAGAACGGTTAAAATGACGAAAGCACGCAGATTGTAGGAATGCATACATTGAAACTTCCCATGGTTGGTTGGCTCGGTGACGTCAACATAGACCCAGTTGTTCGGAACGTGACATCTCTCTCCGAAATGTAGCAAACAAAGATATTGAGAATTGAGCAAAACGTGATAAAATTGACTCACTAAAAATTTGAGATAATTTTATTTAAAGTATTCAGCATGTCAAAAGCTAAGTCTAAAAGGCGAAGAACTTAGTCATGTAGTAGACTTTCGACCCTACAGAAAGTGCACTGTGTGGCTTACCGCTGAGTCCTCAAACGCTTTTTATCATGCACTCTTTTAACTGTAAGGTCAAATTTGAACCCAATCCGGATCAATCGGCCATCGATCCGGAATGTCATCATTTATTTGGCCAGATTTGGATATGAAATTAAACTCAACTCGACTGTCGCGTCGCCATTAGCCGTGTAGGTGTGCGTTGTTCTGCGACTCCGACTGGGCGGCAGTTCTAAGCCCTTCCACATTAGGCTATGTGACGCGACTCACCGTGACGGGCCATCTTTGTCGCGGTGAAAATATAATAGCATGTTTCTAAAGTAATCCTAGTCAATTGGTGACTCTCATTTGCCTTTTGCATTACACTCTCAACTAAAATGACAAAAACATAACACTTAGCAGCTCTCTCTCTGGAGCCATCCTCATCCACAGAAGACTCAGAAAAAGCGAGAAAGTTTGGGATGGATGACTAAAGGCCCCTTCATACTAAGCGCCACGAGATACAATACGTTATAAAAGTTGAAAACAATGTAATTACTTAGACCCTTTCACACTAGGCAAGATACGATGAGATAAAACAGAGTTCAAATTACACTCACTTGTCGCCTGAGCGATATTTTTTGTAACCAGTGATGAGATTTTGTTAGATCATGAAACTAATCGGTCTTTGAAATATATCGCTGAGACAGTAAGAAAAAGTCGCCTGTATTGTAAAACGGCTGGCGACATTTTTATCGTGTCGTACCGTATCGTATCCCGTACTGTACAGTGTGAAACGGGCGTAACAGGAGATGGTGCGTTCGCCATGATGGATTTACGAGAAACGACACTTAATCTATTTTATGATTTAACTAGTTGTAGTGGATAGCAATTCTTTCAAGGATTTTCCCACAGCGTTCCCCAGAGCCTTTCATACAGCTTACTGAATGGGTGATTCCGTACATACAACGTTCGAATACCACCAAGCCCATAGTCAAGGGGGGCAGGGGGCGAAGCCCCCTTGGAAAATTTTTCGCCCCCTAGAAGATCAAAAATTACCATTGCCGTAATGCATTTTAGTATGTTTCGCCCCCTCTGGAAAAGTTTTCGCCCCCCCCCTTCAGCACCTTGTCTGGCTACGGGCCTGAATGCCACTTTGTGGATTTTCCATACAGTGGCGTAGCTAGAGGGGGGGGGGGTAGGGGGGCGGTCGCCTCCTACAAAGCCTCCGAGGACCTCTGTCGGAAATAAATGAAAACAATTCATTTGAAACACTTACAACACTTCTTATGTTTTTAAGCAGAATTACACATCGATATGTCAACGTGAAAATCAAAAGTCGGTCTCAAAATTGCCCGGAAAGCAAAAAAAAAAAAAAGAAAAGAAGTCCCCAGAATTTCGAATCGTCGTACAACTATCAAGATAATAATCTGTCGGAATTTTTTTGCTTTTGCCCCCCCCCCCCCCCCACGAAAAATATCAAGCTACGCCACTGCTTAAAGGCTCTTTAATCTCATCCCAGAAAGTAAAGTTCTCCCTACTAAGTTTATTTTAATCCCCTCCTCCAGTTTAAACGAACACCACTTGTCTAGTACACATCCAAGACAGGGGCACAGTACCTAGCCTGCAATGAGTTGAATTTGCTCGAGGCCACATATATTGACACACAGTTACTGTGAGTGAGCGTAACTGGGAACACAACTCACTGTTCAAGTCATCATTGACCAACCAAAGTGAAGCTAAGTATATATTGTTTGAACGAATTTCAGTCGAAGTGCAGTCATGAACTGTATTTAGAAGTCTAGGGCTATTCCTAAGTATGTTTGTACAGGTAGTTGCAAGCAACTCCCTAGCTTTTTTTGGGGGGGGGGGCGGGCGGGAGGGGGTGTCATATCCTCTTTAACGACGCGACGGAAAAATAGTGTCGCAAAGAGTTGAGTCGCATCGAGTGGCATAATGCGGAAGGGGCCTTATGACTAGTTTGAGCAAGTTTAAAGTGTCGTCGTCTTCCTGTCGGGAAAACGAACATGTTGTTTTTCTCAAATAGAGTCTGCGACAATCGTGAGGTTGAAACAACCAAACGAGTTAGCCTGGTACCAGCAATTGTGCACGAAGCCGCAAAAGGGTTGTCAAATGTCAAAGAACTACCTACTCAACGCTAGCCCATCGTTTAGTGTACATTGTCGATCGTGCGAATGAAAGAAGCTAGGTCATGACAGTCGAGTTGAGATGGGTTGGGTCACGAAAAGTTGTGTGGTGTACGCCAATAGCCCAATTTCATGAGATCATGCAAGCTCTCCCTCGCAGAATCTTAAAGAATGGTAGCGACTCTGGGTGCGTGACCAACTCAACTCGATTGTCGTGACCTAGTTAACTATAGTTGGCGCAACTTTCAGTCACACGATTGCTTATGGACGCAACACAACTGGCCAGCCCGTTTTGAAGGGTTTGCCCTAAGGGCGGCGATCGCAGGGGGATGGGAGACCCCCATGGTCCCATCAATAATTTGGGATGGAACATCTTTCGCCCCCTAATATTTGGTCTACGACCATAATATATGCTAATATTATGAGTGTGAAAAATAACCCCCTCCAATAAAATGGTTGAGGGTGACGGAACATCTATGATGTTTTGGCAAAATCGTAATAATTGCTTTATATTTGTGTGAATATTAGACTTTCCGATGACGAAGAAAAGGTTTTTCCGACGAGCTTCGCTCGCTCAGTAATCATGTTATATGTTCGGTGATCAATATGACAGTCGTAGACACACATCTACATCCCTTCTATAATTTGGTCGGGAACGTAAAACCTTCGTTAGATCTTCCCGTAGAGTTGGTCAACTGTGGTGATATTTGCTTAATTGGTGTATGTGAGACATAGTCCCCTCCAATAATTTGGACTTTGAGAGCACGGAATACCTTCAAAATTTTGGCAAAACCTGCAATATTTGTGTCTCTGCTTAGACTGTAAGGCATGACCCCTGTAGTGCTTTGGTTGAGGGGCGGAATCCTTTTCATCCCATTCATTTTTTTGTCCACGACAGTAATATTTAGCTCTATTGACCATGAAGGTATATTTTTCAGCGCGCTTCGCGCACATTTTCTCCACATACATGTCTGGTAATTACTGAGACTCTTAAACCAATAGACACACACACACACAGGTAAATATTATATTTATCTCCGTAATCAGGGACTTCAAATAAACGCACTTATTGGGATATCCCCATGCAACACTGCGAGTTACACAAGCGCCCAAAAAACAATCTTGCCAAAGCGCTCTAAAACAGTTTAACCCATAAGAACACAAACCAGAATCTTGTAAAAAAATTGACTAAATTTAATTCAGCATTTACTAGATTTGGATGAAAATGAAACAACTGTTGATTTTTAGCCAAATCTAGTGAAATATTTGACAAGATTTCTGTTTGTGTCCCTATTGTTAAAATTGTTTTCAATGTTTTCATGTGTCCCTATTGTTAAAATTGTTTTCAATGTTTAATGGGACATTTTTAAACGAGTGTTTGTCCAGGAAAACAGCGACATACTTATTTCAACTGTTGCGTGGATATTGTGATATAAAATTTTGTTTGCTTTTTCGTATACCCGTGTGTCCAATTCCTTTTATTGATACAGTAAACTGAATGACAGCAAAGCTACAGTGAGATCTCTAAGGAAAACCTAAATTTTGTCGTTCACCTCCATATTCCCCAACCCTAAGGATTTAGGGTAACTTTGATAGTGTATTTTCAGGGCACTCCGACTTAGGTCACTTACTAATGCCTAAGAGCAATACTGGCAAACGTAAGGAATTAATGTTTCGAAAGACGACTGTAAGGTTCATTAAACCCTCTTTACATTAATTCTCTCCATTCAACACACTTTGTTCTCTACAATAACACTTTAACAGTAATAACCAGCTTTTAGTCTGATATCTTTCAAAACAGGTAAAACTGCTTTTTCATGGACGTTGCACCACTGAACTTCATTCGAGTGCTGAATGTTTAATACGGGCCTCTGGGTTCTTCATCTTAACAGGACATGGCCTAGTGCCCTAGTGGATCACACCATGGGCATACACTACTTCGGATCCCGTAATCGCGCACAATGTTGTACTTACGCACATAAATTTTCTTCAACACGCATATTTTCTGCGCGCTTCGCGCGCAAGCGTAGCTTTCTCGTGGCATTATCAGGAACCTTCTCATTATTTCTTTTGTCCTTTCTGCCAACCACTTACATCAAGGAGCTGTGAAGCTAGCCGTGCACTCTACGACTTTGCGCGACGTAATTCAACTCGACCGTCGGGTAGGAAAAGTCGTGTGGTGTGAGTTGATCCACGACTCCTACTGCCAGTTAAGTTGTGTCGCCTTCGGTCGGGCGGGAAAAACGAAAATGTTTTTGTCCCAACCGGAGTCTGTGACAGTCATAAGGTTGAAGTAGGCCTAAAGCTAGCCGCAAACTAAATATTTCTGCCTGATTCAACTCAACTCAACATGTTAGTTATCCCGACTGGAGTCTGCGACAGTCGTAAGGTTGAAGCAATTTGACCAATCAGGTACCAACGATTACGCACGCAGCCGAAAGAAGGTTGTCAAATATATACCACAGTGCAAGCTCTTCACAGTGGGCTAGTCAGTTGTCCGATTGTGCCAATAAAGTTGCGCCAACTATAAATAACTAGGTTCATGACAGTCAAGTTGAGTTGGGTCACGCTAAAATGTGTATTGTGTGGTCAGCTTACTGAGCAAAGCTGGGAAATTGGGCACACGAGAGTGCCTTCTACAACAAATGTCATGGACAAAGTACCCCTCCGGAGTTGTACTTTTCTTTTGCTTAAAAGGTCCTACACCTTATTCAAAAAATTATACCTACTAACTTAAGGCTATTTCTTTCGGTAGTCCCGCATATATTTCCCCAGAATAAAGTCTCCAAAATTTGATTAATCTCATCACAAGGTTATGGTAACCATCATTTTTTAGTAGTTTTTTACGTGACAACAGAAAACATAAAACAACTTTATGGAGGAAATTTAATAAACAAACGTCGACTATACAACATTGCGATTTATAATTTTGTTTGTAATAAAACTCATTGCTATTTACAGGCAAAAGACGGCATCTCTGTGGCATTACTTCATCCTTATAAAAATGTTAATTTTTAATTAAAAAATGGAGACAACAACTAGTATGCTTTTTCATTATGTTGCTTAATTTAAGTGTAATTACATTGATGTCATGACGAGAACATAGTCGAGTTTTGTCACGGATAAGTAGGGCAGAACAAGAGCGAGGTCTTTTAAATGGAACGGTGCTTTTACTGAAAAGTCATTTTATGATATGTTTAGACATTGAACAGGCCGAAAATGCATAAAAGCATAGAGGAGTAATAATTATGATAAGCATAAGCGCATGCAGCGTTTTCAATTGGGGAGGGGGGTGCAAATGACAGTGCTGGTAAGGGTCAAGGGAAAAGAGGCCTCGTGACTGGAGTGAGAAAAGAGTTCCAAAAAGATTTATAAACATAGAGTGCAGAGTGTGACCTGTCCTTTATTTATATTGGTTAGATGAGGCAGATTCATCCCCTTTGTAATTCTTAAAGTTTATAACTTTCTGAGATAGGAAGTAAAGGAATGGATACGGTTGGTTGGTCGGGTCGTGTGGTTGTATTTTAACTGGTGATTGGTTTAACGTAATAGACTACCTCGTGTTATATCTACCAGTCAGACTTGCCCAGGAGTCGGCGGTATGAAGACTCCGTGCTTGTTGATCATTCTTGCACATAAAATTCCAATAAATAAGAATGATGGAAAATCATGTTGGCGATTTGATTATGCATCTTTTTTTATAAGTTGTCTGAGACGCTACTAAGCCAGACGCTGGAGATACGAAGACACGACACTCTCCCTGAGTTGCGGTTTGGATACGGTAACTGATCGAAGTAAATGCGGGAGAAGTGCAACGAATAAGAAAAAGAATTGAAGTAAAAGTTGAATTTATCCAAGTTTCATTACAATCATCACTTTGGAATATTTTAGCAAATTTATCTAGCCATTGGTAGAGATAGCCATGATGTAGAGGTCTGAAGATCAAGAGGTTGGTCATGGTAAGTCTTGTGTCGCTTTGGGGTATGTAGCTTCTGGGGGGGGGGCAGAACTCCTCAGGGAGTAACGTTTGGTTTCGCCCTTCGGCTCTTCGCCAGAGAGTCGAAGGGACTTTGGAAAAGCCATTGGTGGAGACCATAAGCGTATGAGGCGGAAGGCGCAGGGGGCATATGTCCTCCCAATGCGGGCAAAAATAGTGGATTCATTCGGGCAAATGAGACAGCCAAGAAAATAAATTATGCCCCAAATTATGTCAGCTTGGTCCAAAATTCTGAATTCGGGCAAAAATTATCCCTGCCCTCCCAGAAATATTGCCCCCTACGCCTATGGTGGGGACAGAAGATGGTAGTTAGGAGAATGGGAGACCAAAAGCGTTGCCATTGCTCTTGGAACAGCATATGCATGTTAGGTGTCCTTACTACCACTAACAAGTTTATTAGGGCAGCTTAGTAATGTATACACGAGCAGGGTGCCTAAAAATCACATTTTGAAGATCATATGGGCAATTTTAGTTTAGTGATTTTTCTTTGGTGTTTTCTCTTGTAAGGTGCCAGTAGGGCCTTCACAGCCCCTTTAAACTTTACTGACCAGAGATGGCATTAATGTATAGCAAATTTGGAAAAAAAAACCCACTGTGTTATAATCGATGGTCTTGCAGTCACCACCTTTTCCAATGTCTCTTCAGAGAGCCTGCCGGGGAGGCAGTTGCCCCCCTCAGTTGTCTCTGAAGTAAAACCCTAACTGAAAATGACTCACTTGAAATAATTGTTAAAATTCTTAAATATGCTTTAAAGGCCATCAGAACCTGGGAAATGGCATATAGAGGTTTCTTTTTCCCAAATTTTCTCGGGGAGGTCCCGATCCCCGTCCCAGACTGGCTCTTATGAGGGTATCTCGCACTGGAGAATTAACTCCTTTCCTCACGCATTATGTATGCACCAACACAGCTGAAATCTGTACGTTTAGGATCTTTGGTATTGTTTCTCACCCGGTGCTACGGCACGCTTATATAAAAAGGGCTATGGCTATGGTGTTGGGAAATTCGGTACTTCCGGCCAGGTCACAAGGTCAAGTGTACCATGACACCGTTAACCGTGTTTAGCTCTCCATGCTCAGCATGCAACACCGGCGATGGGACACTTTAAGCGTGGTACACTCATCTTTGACCCATTCCCATAATGCATTGCGTGGAAACATTTCCCAAAACGTCTATTACATACTAAAATCAATGAGCTTGTAAAGTAACTTTTAGTCCTGTATCCTTCTACAAAGTGATTTTACTGAATAACTTTTTTAAAGTGTAACTTTTCTTGTCGAAGTTTTAGTGTCTAAAGCATGGAGTCAATATATAAAATATATAAAATAATAAGAATTTCTAAATATATAATAAGTTCATAGCTTTGCCAAAGACAGCAACAATTTGCACTTAAGTGGCTTTACATAAATGTCACGTCCTTCCAGAGGCGGACTGACAATGAACTGGGCCCCCGGGGAAAATGGGTATGGGGCCCTCCTCCTTCCTCACCTGAATCAACTTTCCCTCTAAGACACTACTTATAATGGCCACAACCTATCCCACATAGGTTACCAACTCAATACCAGTCTTCTCATTAACAAAGCTCACTTTTCAAAAGAGTATAATGTTATGTTTAAATACAGTTATTATCATAATATGATTTAAATAAAACATAGTACACATTTATTATACATGTATGTTACTAACAGTATATATACATTAAAGACTAACAAGAAACAACTTTTAAACTTTTAATAATAACAAGTATTTAACCACTTATTCTATTATATTTATCAACAAAACATGAAAGTTGAATGTGAATTTATGACTTGTATAACAATAAATGTTCTGGAAATTATCAGACAATTGTTCACCAATCAGTGTCTGTAAGGTTGGAGAGATACAGGTAGTATAGGATACTTAAATCAAGAGAAGTGCACTCAGCTCACTAGAAGACTTTGCAATCCTGTTTATGATGTTATCTTTGTTAGTTTTTAGTTTGCGAGCAATGTCTTTTTCAACTACAATAAGCATCAGGGGTTCCAAATGGCTTTGTGTTAGTGTTGATCTAAGTCTTGACTTCAAAATTTTGAGCTTAGAAAAGAATCGTTCCCATGTGCACTGTGTGATGCTTAAGGTGAGTTAATACTTGTATGCAGCTTCAGTTTATTCGCCATTTTCTCCGATTTGTTATTTCCCTGGATTTCCGAATTTTCCGATTGTCATTAACATTTCCTAATGACAGTGTGGACCCCCTATCTGTGTGGGCCCTCGGGCAGTGCCCGGTTGCCCGACTGCTCAGTCCGCCCCTGCGTCCTTCCCTTAGACCTCCCTCGGAACGGCACTCGGTGTCAAAGAAAATATGCGTATCTTAGATACTCCACTGGACGCTGTCAGCAACTGCCTCCCACGGGATTTCGCCCAGTGTACGGCCCTAACATTAAAAGTTCCAGAGCCTTGAAAAGTTCCAGAGTTGCAGGCGGATGAGTCTGCATTTCAAATAGTTGACAATTGTACACAATGCTCAAGTTTGCAAGCTCCACCTATTGGGTCAACGTTGATTGGTTGGAAATTTGATACTTGTTACGTAATACCATTGGCTTCGTATCTCATGTGTGAAACAGCATGCTGCAGATCGCACAGGTGTTCAACCTTCATATCATACACGCACCGACGCACGTCACTGATATATTTGCAGACAACATGCACGCTGTAACGTTCGTAACGTACCTAGGCCTAATTCTAGCTAAGCCTGGCAACCGATCCAGTGATCAGATACTATGATCGCGTCTTGATCGAACATGAAAAAGAGTGATCGACCACTCCTGTCCCCAAAATCCGTAGGTTCCTGACATAACTGGCCTGAGCATGTCGTGCACTTCCAAACACCATTCTGGATCTCGGACAGCCTGAACAGGTACGGTAGCTGTTACTACTTGGCAATTAAGTTACCGATATTCGATCGGTAACGGCTAAACTATAGCTAGCCTACATCATACATGTAGGCCTATGCAAACTTGCAAAGTCAGGTTCAAGGCCATGAAGGCATGATCTTGTTAGCCTGTGGGTAACTTTGCCAAGGCAGTAGGCTAGGACAAACGTAGTTAGGCCTAAGCTACGCCTACACTAACTTAGGCTAAGAAGTTATTCTGATAGTAATGGTAGGGCTATAAACTCGAGGGTTGATGGGGAAGTGGAAACTGCCACTGACCCCAAGCGAATTCACGAATAGTCCCATGTGTCAGTGTGGTGCATTAGCTGGAATGGGCTCAATGAGCCTAACACTAAGACGGTCTCACGGAATGTTAGCCACACGATAGGTATAGGGTTTAGTGAACCGAGCAGTTAACATTGTCACACCTCCCTGAACCCCATAAAGTTTGTGTACCTAACATTCTATGCCATTTTCAACATTTCATTCTGTATGCCATGCACTCAGAACCGAAGATCTTTGGCGTAGACAAAGGAATCACTTGGTGTAGTGGCATGAGGATTTACTTAAAGGCAGTATGCAGTCACCCCAAACAGAGTGAGTGTATCCCGTCACTCTAGTTCATGATTGGCCCATTTTGATCATGTGACAATATTTTTGTTGGTAAATTGTGAAATTCAAGGAGAATTTCTCCTTGCTTTACCTATTGCTTGTAATAGTTATGTTCAAAACATCTCCAGAGGTTCTTGTAAAGCAATAAGAGGAGATTTGCAAGAATTTGCCGATTTTTCAAAGAAAATTTTGGGACGACTGCCTATTGCCTTTAAGTTGGGGTACAAATTACCAATTGTCTATATATTTTGTGCTAGCTTTATAGTCAAATAGGGCTGTGAACGTGTAGCAAAATAATTAAACGTTTAACCACGCCTGCAAAAAGCTGGACGCAAAGACGCATTGCGTCCGCGAAAATCATGCTGCAACTAGAAATTTTCATCTTAGTCCCAAATTAAGTAGACCAGGTGAGCTAGAAATTTTGGTTTTCAAAGTATGTGCGCCCACGAAGTTTTGCAAGTTTTGCAGCCGTGCGTTTAACCGCAAAAATTTATGATCGTTTAGCAATTAATCTGGAGTTGAGAAGGATTAGGGGGGACATGCTTCAGGTGTACAAATTTCTCTCTGATAGGAATCCTTTGTCATCTTGCAGTTATTAAAGGTTCAAAGTAATTCTTGGGTTCGAGGCCATTGTAAGAAGCTACTGAGTATAGTGTTTTGCAAGACTTGACATTAAGAAGTTCAGCTTCTCTCACAGAGTTGTCAACGAGTGGAATAGTCTGCCTGAGTGGGTAGTTAACTCCACATCTGTGAACTGCTTTAAGGTTAACATTGACAAGTTCTTCCATAACTGTGGTAGAATCTAATTGTGCTTGGCTCATTTGGTGTTGGTTGTTTGTTCTCAGTTATTAGAAATTCAGGGCATCTTATGGGGCCTTAGCGCTCTTTTGCCCTTTAACCTGTTATGTTATGTTATGTTAATCGCGATTACCTTACCACAACAGAACGATTCGGTGTGTGTTGATTGACATGATAAATAGGCCTCTTCCAAGTGAATTGCCTGTGAACCCCAAACACGATTCCTGTCCATACTGGAAAGTTCGTTTTTTCGCCGCCGAAGATTTACGCCAAAGGAAAGGCAAGATAAAAATTACGCCAGCCTCTGCTGTAGGCTAGGTGCGCCAAATAGAAATCAGGATGACAAAATACGCCAGAAATTTGGCGTGACCGCTTGAGTGCCACGCCAAAGATCTTCGGCGTAACCTACATGTTTTCTTGACGGGATTCCTGTAAAGGCTTGTTCATAGTCGAAACAGTAATCACAACATGTCATACTACATACTACGTGGGGCCAATATTATGCACTCTGCATTTACAGGTATTCAGATGGATAGAAAACGGATGAAAAACAGGTTTCACGATTAATCGCTTGAAGTAGCTTGTACTAAACGTTTATTCCACATGCGATCATTTAGCGATTAATTGCTACACGGTTACAGCCCTAAAGTCAAAACTGCAGCTATAAAATTTTCTGCGCATGTTTCAGCTTGATTTACATTGATTTCCACAAAAAATATGATTACATCCTGCCATATAGGAAAGAATATGTGTGACTTTTTGCTTCCAGTATGATGTATGATCATCGATCATACAGCAGGGAATGTTATGTTATATTATGTACTATATATAAATCACACAGTGTTTTGTTGGCGTATGAACTCTGACACCTTGACGTAACTTCAGCGTCGGCTTTGCATGGAATGCACCCTGGCTAACGTTATAACTTGCAGGTTCTTCTGGACCCATAGACCAAATGCAGATTGTGAAGTACCATGGGAAAGATAATTCCAGTCCGCGAGCAGTGAGCATTGTGACGATCACCCTTCTCTATGGTAATGAGCTACTTTGGTCAGCTGTTCATGGAATAATCCTTCCCACAATGTAGTTTTCAAAGCACCCTCTCTCTATTTGGCATAAGGTCTATATGGCTGCACTCTTATTTCCCTGAACGATTCCATTTGAACATGGGGCTGGAGAGAGAACGTCACAATGATTGTTTAAATAGTGTTCAGTCAGGGGTTCCATCGGGGGTTTGGTTGTGCCTGGGGTTTGGTTAGGAATAAGGTTAGGGCTAAGTTAGTCTGGAGCTAAAGACTAAGCCAGGTTAGGATCATGTTAAGGGGCCTCTTTAATAAGGAATCTCTAAAGCAGTTCATGGCAAGGTTTTCATATGACACACAACCAACAAACATCAACTATGGTATTTTAAGTGCTAGTAGAACAACCAGATGCATAGTGGCTGTGATTCCGAATGAGTACTATTAAACCATTTTTTGGGGTTTGTGGATGACATTCTCTTCGTAGACTCATGTGGCCACTTGAAGAAGCTTATTCCATATGCCTATGCCCACCGACTGCAGTGGTCAAGTGGTTAGAGCATCCGACTTGCAGCCGGAAGGTCTAGGGTTCAATTCCTGGCCGGGTCATACCAAAGACTTTAAAAATGGAACCTACTGCTTGGTGCTCAGCATAAACAATGGAGTAGGGAAAACAAGCCAGTGAGCCACACCACAACCGTGGTCGTCTCGACTTGAACCAATTGGTTGGAAACTGGGATGTTAAACCTCATCTAACCTAACCTTCATATGTCTATGTTGTGTAAAAAGGAGGACACTGTTGAGTGCTGCATTGTGAAAAACTTTGCCAGGAGTAACTATAGAATACAGAGCCACTGGAGGGTTATATCTGAGCATCCAGATGTGTGGATGCAAAGTCGAAGTTTGGGAAAATCTGAAGTCTATAATAATGTGTTGGTCTATGTGGAAACTCGTGGAAATTTTGTAAGTCCATAGAATCTTTTCCTGGGTGGATGCCCAGATGAAGAGTCAAAAGTTTTACTAAAATGAATGAGGGCATCTTACAAGTATGGATCATGCCTTTTGAGAATGACACATTGTTGAACTGGAATATCTCCTTACAAGTGGAACTTTCCGTAATGTTTTTTATAAGTCCGCTGCAAGTAATTTTGGGTGGATGCGAGGATACTCATATGCGGAGTCAAAATGAAACACTCAGGAGTTTTTAAGTCCATTCCAAGCATCTTCTGGGTGGATGTGTGGATGCACGGATGCGGTGTCCATTCCATACATAGACCACATGCAGTATTCTGGACTGGATGCACGGATGCTTGAATGCGGAGTGAATGATTTCACCAACACCACTCTTGGAGTGGATGCAGCGTGGATGCTCGGATGCGGAGTCAAATTAAAGTTTAGGGTGCAAGATAAATAGTGTCACCTGGCATCTGCGCATCTGGATGCTAGGAGGTATTCAAGAGTGGCCCTGTATTCTATTGTTGTACCAAACTTAGTACACATCCCAGCCTTAAACTAAATTAGATGGGTTGGTACTAGCCTGCGGAGTGGATCCTATTTGCACAGCCCCTCCTATAATATGACTTATTCATGCACCCTCTCATTGTTCATGCTATTGTGTTTATTGATTGAGTGTGTGTACTCTGGCCTGAAGTCGTAAAACTGAAAACTTATAGATAAACATGCGAAGTCCAAGCATTACTCTGTTGCATAACCACCTGTGCAGTGGGTACTACCAGGGAGTGGGTGCATACGAACACTGTGGGTGGCATACAATAAACTACTCCACTGATTTAAACAGAACCAGATGTTGCATTGTTTTGAATAGTCTCTAACAATCAACCAGTCTTAAGGCGTGATGCTCTATGAATATCCAAAGAATTTGTTTGGTTTTCATTTGGACAGGCATTTAGGATATGACTGAACAAGGAATATGCCGTACAGCCTGCTACAGTACGTAGGCAAGGTTGGTACTGTACTAGCAGGCAGATACAAATTGCCCAGATCCAGTGCCAGAGCTATCCTGCATAGCAGTGTTTAGGGGATAGGCTATGCAGTAGCCTTGCACTTACTATGAATCATGAGCTTACATTATAATCCTCTGATTTTCCATGCAAGTATCTTTCATGACTTTTCAGAAAATAAATATTGAACACTGACTATAAAACAAGAAGTTCTGTGTGAATCAGACAACTTTGTAACAAAGATATTGTCACATTATTAGAACCATTTATGAATTAGTAGAACCATTTATGAATCAGGATACTGGGGTATTCTAATTCAAATTGGGGTGACTGAATTTTCCCTTTAAGTTGGAACTATTTTAGCCAGATCATAATTAGTATTTGACAAAATAAAAAGAGAGTCCTGTAAAACTGCACAATGGTTTATCATCCTTCGAGATGAAGACTGTCTCAATGCCTAGTATGGGCTGTTAATTCACAATGGAATATGGTTTAGTTGATGAAATTGTCGAAAGGTAAAAAAATTCCACTCCATGTAGTATTCAGAAAAACTGCATGGCAGATGAAGTACATGCTGGTATGCTTGCATCAATGTGTTCAAATCCATAGGAATTGCAAATTCGCAATAAAAAATTCATATGCCAAGCCACTGAAGAAGGTGCAAATCCACATGACAAATGAGCAATTCCAACATTATCAAAACTGCAGGCTTCAATTAGCTAGATGAGTCATGTCAATGCAAAAGATGTGCTGATTTTTAACATGAAGGGTGACCTCGCAGACCTGATCCACTTTCTCAAAGCCTTCACTACAGTATCTAACATAGCGTTCTCTGAAAAAAACACTGAGTGAATGAAGAATGTGACAGTTGGTTGTATCTGAGATGAGTGGGCCTTTAGGCCTAACCCATCAAACATATGTATGCACTGACTTTCTTGAATTCTTATTTTAAAGTATAAATACTGAAAGCCAAGAAGCACAAGTGATTGGACCAAGAATATAAATGTGTCATTTTGGCAGGTTTATGTAAAGGCTGTACTGTGTGTGCTTGTAGACATACTGTACAGTGTGCCTTGCATGATGGCCAATGCAGCCCATAAAAGATTGGTCCTGAGATTCATTGAGGGTGAAGTAATTTGACACTTGATTGTAAACTAACTAGGAAAAGTGCTGCCAGTTTACCCTTGAGTGCACACAATTAATTGCTCCCAGCCACGTGTGATTGTAGACATACTGACCAACTGTACAAGCTGTTATAGTGCATTATATGCTATTGTGAACATTTGTAGTCCACTACCTTTGGAAGTCAACTGGACGGTTATCTAAGAACCAATTTGTGCAGTAGAGCGTTCAATGAGGCTAATGTTACAAACTCGGGCAGATACTTAATGTCCCCTGTTTTTGGCCAAAAACAGGGGTCTCGGTTGGTATTCCTTATGGACTGAGAAGATCGTCATGCCCTGTCGGGCAACAAGTGTCTCCATACAAGTTTACAGCCTTGGAACTGAATGTGACAATGATGAACATTCAAATTCAAACATACTGTACCTTTTCAGTGGACTTCTTGAATATGCAGAGCAGATAATATGACCCTGCAGGCTTATCATCTTCAGTTTCACCATGTGAGGTGATGCATCTAGCTAGTAGTGTAAGTCTATGTCTTTGCTGCAGCAATTTTTGCCAGATACTGTGCTCCAGCTGTGTGTGGACCAAAACAAAACAACTCAGATCCATCATAATTGAATTCCTGTGATTTATGCTGATACTGTCCAACAGGTATCTGTAGGCCTAACATTTTCAGTCCAGGAGATTGCTGCTTTTGGTTTAAAAAGACTGATAGTTTACCAGATTGAGGGAAATTTTGCCCAACTCAAAATATGAATATTTATGAGCACTTGGCATCTACCTCTTCACGATATAGGATTACAGGTGTGAGATAAGAGTTCACCTCATACAGCGAATCACATGGCACCTTACGCAGCACATTTAGTGAACATGTAAGTACTGGCATGATCTGCTTGCTTTATACCTCTGTGACCAAATCAGTGCACACAACTTGGGACAGTGTCAAGTCTTCAAATTAAGGTTAGACAGAGAGCTCCGCATCAGAATTGCTCATTTTCTTAAACACTACATCAGGCCTCGAATTCTAAATTTTTAAGGGCACAGCCATTTTGGCCTCAAGGATCAGGGCAAATCTGGGGGCACCACAGCCAAAGGGTAGGGCAGCAAGGCCAAACTTTACTTTGTTGATAGGGCACCACGGCCATACACTAACGGCTCTTATTTAATTTACACTTCCACCTATTCTACCAGACGTTTTTTTTCTCCATATGTTTTGCTTTGATACTTTTTCATTCAAAAGGATGTTTATCAACCTGTAATTTAATGACCAAATAAAGCTTCGAAAATAAATTGTCGGCTTCATAGCATATAATTCTTTGAATTGATCCTCAGTGAAACCAGGGAGTTAACTAATCCCCAAACACTAACCGTAGTGCTTTGTGCTTGTTATCCTGTTTGAAGTAGTAGTCAAAATTAGTACACATAGCACAAAAGGACTTTACAAATTGATTCAGGTTTCCCAGCTTAGACCGTATTAAAATCTTAGTCCAAGTCACACCCCAGAACTTACGTTAAAACAGAAATACAGTTTAGAAAGCGCCATAATATTTCAAAAGTACCCTGGCTATTGTTTCATGCATGACTCACACAATCATGTTTGTTTTGAATGATTTAATTTTCATTGCAATACGTAATGCATGCACGCACGGCCATCGCATCTCTACGGTTCGATGCATGTCATGCATGCTGCACGCGAATGGAGCCATTCCAAATCGAGTGGGTCTAACTTTTGTGCACAGCTCTTCGCGCTACGATTACAGTAAGACATAGTTTTTGCGTGAATAACACAGTACAAGGCACGCTTTTACTTCGTACAAATTTGGCTTTCAATAAAAACACCCATTGTTACTACCGAAAACTATGAGGTAACAACTGGAATGATTAGCAGTGTAAGCAGCCATTGAAAAATTACTGTACTTCCTGGTACGTACCACGCCCCGTGCTCTTCCGATTTCTGGCGACTACGACAATTGAGACATCGTTTTTGCGTAATACAGTACAAGGCAACTCTACACAGTATGTTTGTAGCCTAATGTATGGGTGTTTGCATACAATTACGGACCTGCACATACCCTGATTTTAGCGTTGCGTTCATCGTGCTTGTTTAATCAGGGAGTTGCTATCCGACACTCGCTGGTTTACTTGGAACTTCTGTACAGTACAGATCATGGACATAACTTACAGATATCCGTTTTTGTGTACATTTCGGTTATGTACAACAAACGTACGAGAGTTAGTGACTGCGAATTCGATAGTAAGATTTGTTTATCGATAATTTTTAGCGCGGTGAAAGAATTGTGTTAAAATGGTCACCAGCGTTTTGATTACGGATTTACATTCTTGAAAGTTTGTAAAGGGTGGGAAGACATGACTTTGACGATCAGCTGAGGCTGTGAGGGGCACCGCAGCCAGAGTAAGATGGCTCTTACGGCCATATTTGGCCGCAAGTTCTTTTGAAAATTGCAGGGCACCGATGCCAATTGAAGGGGCAACCACGGCCATGGCCGCGGTGGCCGCGGTTAAATTCGAGGCCTGCTACATGGTGAACTACCAAAAAGGATCCAGCTTTTTTGTTTTCTTAGCAAAAAAGTATATACCTTTACCTAATTATGCCACTTTTTCTTTTTCAAGAAATTAATGAAAATTTGCAAGCAATTTTGAACCTTTATCTCTGTCAAATGTGCAAAATGCGTCGTGGGAAAAAAGTGAAAACAGTTCTACCCTACAGTAAAATTTTCTCTGATCAGTTGATGTATCCATTTTCACCCCAAAACAGTTATCCCCCAGATCATTTATATTTTGCAAGGTTGTCATCCCATAAAATGCCCATAAGCCAACAATCCTGAGTAGTCCCCCACAGCCCGGGAAAGTCTTATTAGTGATGGTCAGTAACTTTCACATTCTGTGGTTTTAGTCCAGCCAGTTGTATCTTCACAGCCATGCTCAACCCGGACATAGGATCCAGCCAAGCCCTAGTAGCCACTGGAACTACTTATTAAGCACCACAAGTAATTATTCGCTTGAGCGCACATTTTGCTGATAGAGCTGGAGTTCTGTTACCTTGTTATGATGCAAGCCTGATTAACTGTGGTCAGCTTCTACAAGAATTTGGACTAAAAGGACTTTCATGTCATGTAAATTTCTTAAGTCTGACTTAAATATTTACAGTAAAACCCCGTTTATCCGAACCCCGTTTATCCGAAACCCCGTTTATCCGAACTAGCCGTCAGATTTGACAACAATAATAGTCAACACAATTACAGTAGTATACACCAAGTTTTAAGTGCTTTACAAGGCAAAATTCAACGTAAATTTTTGCAGAAATGCACTAATTTTTCTCGGGACTTTAAAAGTAATGGAAAGATGTCACGATGGCTAAAACAGCCGACATGTGGACATGGAAAACAATCTGTTATCTCTTTGTCAAATTTGGATGAAATATCGTACGTATTTGCTTTGACATTCTTGTTAGGAGCCATGAGTCGGTATATAGGCTCAATATCCTCTCATACAAAAATACGTTAGGCTAGCGTAAGTCTTAGTTTCACTAAATCTGAAAAGTTAGTAACGTAGTGAGCTTCATACCTAAAAATAATGAAAGTAGACCTTACAAAAATATTGCGAACTGCTGTTTGAGAGTCTCCTACACATGTGTCTCTAACATTTTTTGAAATTTTTGCAGAATTTTTACTCTAGATACCTCTCCAGATCGTTACAGCTTTTCTTCAGCACACACAGTCATTTAGTGTGTAGAAAGCGTTGATCATTCAGACGAGCGAAGACTCAAATTTTTGGAATAAAATCTCTCTGTTTTAGACGTCTTAAAATTTATTTGTCATATCATCAGTCACAAAAAAAAATAACGAAATATTTTGGGGGATTTTGTCTGCAATTTTAAGCCTTTTCGGAATTATTTTGGGAAATGTGTTGACACACTGTCTTATATGGACCCAGTGTACCGTACTTAAGGCAAAAACTTGAAACCCCGTTTATCCGAACTTTTTCGTTATCCGAACAACCTTCGGTCCCGATGTGTTCGGATAAACGGGGTTTTACTGTATTGCACTTATTGCTAAAATATGGTACGAACTTAGCGTGGACCAATCATAAGTACTATGATATATTGCATTCATACTTTTGTGTTTGGTAATATTGTTCAGTAGAGCACTACCCAAAAGGACTTTCAAGCTCTCATTAACACTAATTGATACTGGAGTTTTGTTATGTTGCAGTTTATAAAAAAAAAAATTTTTGTGATTGCCATTTTTTTCTCATGTCCTCCATATTTATTGCAAGTCACTTTTCTATATTGGATTTTTAGACTGTTGATTTGCATTATACTTTTTCATAACACCAATTTTTTGAAGAAAGATGCCTTGATATCACTTGCTTTCATGATACTGTAAAAGTAGCAATACATAAATCTAATTTGTCACTCTGATTTATCCCTTGGATCTTGAACTGTTAGGTAATCAGAAGAAAAGGCAAAATTGAAGCTCAGAGCAAAGATTGAAATAAAATTACAATATCAGTTTGAGAAAATTGCAGTTACTGTAGCCATGACCTCATTGTAATGTCAATGTAGATGAAAAGGGAACATGGCTGGGTAAGTGAACACATGCCCTACATTAGGCACTCATCTGCTTAGAGATCCAGACCCTATTTTTGAAACCATAAACTGTGTATCTGTTACAGTACCAAATCCAATTAAACTTGGTCCCTGCCTACATAGTTGACTGATTCTTGGTGTCATCTCAGCCCTTCTTTTAGTAAATAAAGACTCCCTGTGCATATCCTACACAAACAATTAACTGTGCAATGAGAGGACACGTCAATAGCTTATCTGTTGTGTAATCAACTGGACAAGTTCCTTACTGGTCAGGGATCAAGTGTCATTCTACAGTAGAAGTGATTGTGGTTTCTTACAACAATGAAATGAACAGACAAGTTTTTAAGGATTTTATTACACTTGACCTCCCCTTTGTGAGGTCTGGTCAGAGTGTTCTGATTTCTAAGCAGGCCAAGTTCTAAAGTACTTCTGATGGAACAACCAAATAAAATGTTAAATCTGATACTTTAAAAGGGAATAAGCCATGGCCCAAGGCTTATTTTGAAACACCAGGTAAACGTTACAGATATCCTCTTAATTACTGTGCATACAAGTTTTCTCCCAAGACTTTTCATGAACATAAATATTGGCTATATTCAAGGTACTGTAAAGTGATGGATTCTGCATAAATTAAACAATTTGGTAGCAAAGATACTGTCACTTGGTTACAAAAGGACCAATGAATTAGGATGAGGTCATGCTAATTTTCAAAATGAGGTGATGGCGCTTTGCCCAAGTTCATTTAGAAAGTTCTGTGTATTGACACAGTGAAAAGTGTTAAAGACAGATACTCCTCAAGTATGACTTTTACTTGGGGTAAGCAAAAGTCTCATTTGGTGACTGCTCTTTGATTGACATAGGATTTACAAAATTAAAAAATGCAGAGTAGCTCATATTACACAGCATGAACAGAGAGTGTTTGAAGTCTATTTCGCTCCTCTCTTACCTCCTATTTACCTATGTACCCATTATTGCCCCCAATAACTGTCTGGCAAAAAACTAATAGCACTGCAGAAACCCCTAGCAGTAGAGGGCGCCCTAAACCCCAAATCGTCCTTCTGCATTTTTGCCTCATCGTGTTTGACA
Organism: Holothuria leucospilota; assembly: GCA_029531755.1. Taxonomy (NCBI): domain Eukaryota; kingdom Metazoa; phylum Echinodermata; class Holothuroidea; order Aspidochirotida; family Holothuriidae; genus Holothuria; species Holothuria leucospilota. Next base: position 29,166,143 of record CM055962.1, on the reverse strand, counting down.
CGTCTCAAACTTGTCTGGTGGAAAACTACGCTATATTTCATCTTTGCTATCCTGAACTACTTACTATCCTCACCATTAGCACCGTGTTGACGATCTCATCGCCGTTTGTGACCAAAATCATGAATACCAAATGCACTTTGTGTAAGAAGTTTAAACTGGCTTGGGACGCCCATGAACTATGCCCGGCTTGCAGAGATTGTTCCATGGAGCAACCGTGCCAAGTATGCCGCACCTGGTCTTCCCGTGAATGGGAATTGTTACGCCAAAGATCTGAGGAGAGAGGGAAATCAATTGCCAAGAAGAAAGGCAGCAAAGGCAGTAAATCTTCCAGCAAATCCTCCAGGGCCTCCTCTCATAAGTCTTCAAGCCATGAATCCAGGCACTCCAAGAAGAAATCCGTTCCGGGTACACCAGTCCAAAACCCCACGGATAAGGCAAATGAGATCGGTACGGGCGCTGCTTTGGCAGGTCACCCGAGTCTCGCCTCGAAGATCGGTTGTAGCGCTGCTATCACAGCAGGTTCACCGAGTCTTCCGGAAAACAATGAGATCGGTAGTAGCGCTGTTAACCCAGGCTTACCGCATCTCCAGGAGAATACACAACCAGAGGCCGGCGTGGACGTTTCATCCCTTGGCTTACCAAGCCTCTTTCCAGGCAATCCAGCTACTTCCGTCTCGGGAACCGTGACCCAGCAAGCCGCCAATCCAGAGAACCAGGGGTTTTCCGGCGACAATCCTATGGACATTTCGTTTTCGTCCAGCTTACATTCCACTGTGCCGCAAGATTTCGAGGGCTTCCAGGATAGGGGCCGTTCTAAACACCGCTCCAGTTCCAAATCCAAGAAGAAGAAACGCCGCCGCCGCCATTCATCCTCTTCTTCCTCCTCGTCCTCACCGAGTTCCTGTGGCCGCAAGAGGAGACATAGTCCACATACTGACTTCCCCACGGAAGCCCTGTCTCGGCTAGTCACTCTACTTTCCCAATCCGCGGACCGTTTAGCCACTCCCAGTCAGCCGGCTCAAGACCAACCGTCCACGTCTATAACCCAGCCGCCTTCCGATCCCATCCTACTTCCAGAGCACAGACCTGACTCTCCTTCTGAAGTGGAATCAGTTGCGACCGGGGATTTCCAGTTCCATGTCGCCCGTTCTCACTCTCGTTCACGCTCCCGTTCTCATTCCATGGACGCTTCGGAGGATTCAGACGATGAACCCATTATGGGAACCTCCTTTTTTAAGGAATCATTTGAGAAAGCCGTGGAAGTTGTTAGGAGACAGCTGGGGTTTGATTCTCCACCCGTTCCAGATCCTCCCGTAGCAAAGAGATCCAAGCTTTCTCTGAACAAACCTGCCGGTCCCAGGAAACCAGTAATGCCTGTCGACACTGAGTGCTTCGACCGTTTCGAATCCCAGGCCAACTCCAGGGTTTGGCGGGCCTTTCCCAAGAGACAATCATCGGACTTCCACATCAGTGATGAAGATTTCAGTTCCTTTTTCTCTTCGCCGGCTATTCCAGATTCTTGCCTAGACAAACTGAAGTCTGCCGGTGCCGTCGACTCCAGAGGCCATTTCCGATCTCCGATGACTAAAAAGTCCTTCACATCCCTTCATGGCATGGATCTGGCCGCCAGGACTGGTATGAAATTCGCTTCCTCCCTCCTATTATTCGCCGAGGTGCTGTCCAAAGCCTTTAGACAGTCTGGTTCAGATGAAGTCTCCCGTAAAGACATCGGCGCCATAGTTAACATGCTTGGTCCTATCGCCCGTCTTTCATACGATCAGTTTGCCAAGGTCGCAGTAAGAGCCTCAACTGACAGAAGGGAACTGGTCCTGGATAATATCCACTGGCTGTCTAAAGACATCAAACGTCGCTTTATGAAGTTACCTCTTTCCGGCCCAGACCTCTTCGGCGGAAAGTTTGACGAACAACTTACTACAGAGATCAAACGGAAGAAGGACATCAACAAGGCCGATTTCACCTTCAAGAAACCTCCTCCTTCTAAACCCAGAAGATCTCCGTCCAGAGCTTTCTCCGGTCGTCAGGCAAGGCCTTCCGTCTTCTCATCCCGCCGACCGTCGATGCCTCAACAACAGCGCGGAAGACCTCGTTCTCAATCTTCCTCAAGAGGCTTCTCTAACTCTTCCTCCAATCAGTTCTCCAGTCGCCGTTCACTGAGAGGTTCTGACCGTTCCAGCTTCCGCGGCTCCGGACGTTTCCAGACCAGACCCTAGGGATACCCACCCTACCGACCAACTCCCATCGGTAGGGGGGAGACTTTTACAGTTCGCAGAGAACTGGGAGATCCTGTCACCGGACCCGTGGGTCCGGAGTATCTTAAGGCAAGGATACAAGCTGGAGTTCACCAGTCCCCCTCCGAAGAGGGGCCTCTTCAAGTCTACTCCGATTCCAAGGTCCAAAGACCAACGCACGGCTCTGGAGAAAGAGATCTCAGACCTGATCAAGAAGAAAGCCGTGTACATCGTCAAAGGTTTTCCGACCCGGCTCTACCGCTCGACATTCTTCCTCACCCTGAAGAAACCGGACTCGTGGAGACCCATCATAAATCTCAAGCCGCTGAACAAGTCCTACATCCGACCCAGAAGGTTCAGAATGGAGACTTTAGCCGTAGTACTGTCATCTCTTCATCAAGGTCTCTGGGCAACGTCGATAGACTTAAAAGATGCCTACCTTCACATCCCCATCCACCCGTCACATCAAAGGTTCTTGGCTTTCCGCTACAGAAACACAGACTACTGCTTCCGTGCCCTCCCGTTCGGACTACCCACCGCCCCAAGAGTGTTTACACGGGTCACAAACGCCGTCCTGGGTTTCCTCCGAAAACAAGGCATTCTCGTGTTTGCCTACCTGGACGGCTGGTTACTTGTGGGCCGCTCAGCTCAAGAATCCTCCCACATCACCTCGTACACCGTGTCTCTCTTGGAAAGCCTAGGTTGGATCATCAACACAGAGAAGTCGTCTCTCACTCCAACCCAAACCATAACCTACCTAGGGGCAGTTCTCGATTTCCGTTCCGGAAGTGTCTCCATCTCCGCAAAGGGTCACAACCCTCACAGAAATGGCACTACTCATGCATTCTCGACGTCAGGCTCCGGCAAGACAATGGCTTCGTCTACTGGGCCTCATGGCCAGCATGGTCGATGTAATCCCGTACTGCAGGCTCTTCATGAGACCAATCCAGATCCACCTTCTACGTCACTTCTCTCCAGCCCGAAATCCTCTATCAACTGTGGTCCCGTCATCCTCCCAGGTCAAGGACCACCTTCTATGGTGGATGTCGCCTCTCAATGTTGCATCGGGGAGACCTCTCAAGGAGTGCAGACCAGCCTCAACGATCACCACAGATGCCTCCCTCTCAGGTTGGGGTGCAGTCTGGGAATCAGAAACCCTATCAGGTCTTTGGAGTCCAGAGGAGTCCAAACTCCACATCAATTTACTGGAACTGTCGGCGGTTTTTCAGGCGATCTCCAAATGGGGTCCCAGTCTCAGGAATCACCAAGTGACGATCCTGTGCGACAATTCAACGACAGTAGCCTACATAAACCGTCAGGGCGGAACCAAGTCAACTTCCCTATGTCTCAGGACTTGGAACCTCCTCCACCTCTGTCGCCGTTTCAACATCCTCATCAGGGCCTCCCACCTGGCGGGTCAACAGAATGTCATGGCCGATGCCCTATCCAGGGGAACTCTACTGGAGACGGAATGGTCCCTATCTCAGGTTTGGGCCAACCACATCTTCCAGATCTTCGACAAACCCATGGTGGACCTGTTTGCCACTCCGTCCAACACCAAACTCAGAATGTTTTGCACGAGGTCCTTTCACCCCCAGGCCTGGGCGATCGACGCTCTCGCAATTCCATGGGACAATCTGTACGCCTACGCCTTCCCTCCATGGTGTTTAATCAACCGAGTACTCCTCAAGCTGAGGGAATCCAACGCAATCCTCCTTCTGGTAGCACCTTTCTGGCCGAACCAACCGTGGTTTCCTGCCCTCCTCGAGTTGCTCATCGACCACCCATCCAGATTTCCCCTACGGACCAACCTCCTCACTCAGGCGAAAGGGAAGATCTGGCATCAACGTCTTCAGAACCTCCGACTAGCAGCTTGGAAGCTCTCACCAGACGTTTCATTGATCAAGGCCTTTCACAGGAAGCTGCGGCTATCGCCTCAGGCTCCCGTAGACGATCCACTCTGTCAACTTACGATTCCAGACTCACCAAGTTCAGAGAGTGGGCCTCCAGCCAGAATCTTGATCCCATGGAAGCACCAGTTGAAGCTATAGCAGACTTTTTCGTCCTCCTCTTCAACGAAGGCAAACAAATCAGTACCATCAGAAACTACCGGTCAGCAATTGCCTCCATCTATAAGGGGCTTCCTGATGGCTCCTCGCTCGGCTCCAACGAGTCCTTGTTACACCTTCTCAGGGGCATGTTCAACAAAAGACCCCCTAGAAAGCGTCTACCACCATCGTGGTCTATCAACGACGTCTTGCTGGATCTTTCTCGACCACCTTACGAGCCTTTACACAACACACCTCTGGAGCTCCTCACTCTTAAGACTCTGTTCCTGGTTGCAGCAGCCTCTGCCAGAAGACGTAGCGAACTTCATGCCTTGATGACCCGTAAGGGCTACATCAGATTTAGCCAAGCAGGTGTGTATCTTCTTCCAGACCCAACCTTCCTGACTAAGAACGAAACAGTCTCTTTCACTCCCAGTGACATCTACTTACCCAGCATTTCTTCGACCTCTTCCATCACTGAAGACAAGAAAGTCTGTCCCGTTAGAGCTTTGAAATGGTACCTGGAGAGAACCAAGAACATTCGTACTTCTGACAAACTTTTCCTGATCCCGAAGTCTCCCTACAATCCGGCTTCCAAAGACACTTTGTCCAGATGGATAGTTAAGTTGATTACGCCTCATACATCTCCAGACGAACCAACCCACGCTCACCTCCTCCGGGGCCACGCGGCTTCCACAGCCTGGTTCAGTGGAGTTCCATTAGACGACATCCTCCGTGCAGCTGCTTGGAAAACTCCATCAACATTTGTGGCTAGCTACCTTACAGACATTGTCTCAGAAGAGGGCGCCTTCGCTAGAGCCGTCCTAGGAGTTCCAGACCGCCGTTGTCCGGGCCTCCCACCATCCTCTCAGTGCTAGTCTGGTTACATAGGTAAATAGGAGGTAAGAGAGGAGCGAAATAGACTCCCCAAAACTCCCTGGTTTGGGAGTCTATGAGCGACGATACTTACCTCCTATTTAGCACCCGCCTCCCGGCCCCACGGACTCCAGCGGGACTCTCAACCTTTCCGGGATTCTCTACACACTCTACTACACTAGGCTTACTGACGTTGCCTCTACCTTCCAACATCCTTGCCGTCTAAGACGTTCACAGACATGTGACAGCTCCGTCAACGACGCCGTTAAAAATGCTGTTGTTGCCATGATGATGATGATGACGATAAGTCAACTCTGCCGACCATGACGATCCTTTATGATGGATCAGCCTCGCCAACTACGACTCTCCCGACGATGACGACGCCTCCTCCGTCCTGTTTGTTCTCTCGGTGAGTCTAGGTTTCTTCTTGTTACCTTTGGGGGGTTATTCGAGTCCCTTACGGGGGGTTCTAGTTGAGTCTTGTCCCCCTTTCGGGGGGTTCTCTCTTCGCCAAAAACGCAGAAGGACGATTTGGGGTTTAGGGCGCCCTCTACTGCTAGGGGTTTCCGCGGTGCTATTAGTTTTTTGCCAGACAGTTATTGGGGGCAATAATGGGTACATAGGTAAATAGTAGGTAAGTATCGTCGCTCGACTCCCAAACCAGTGAGTTTTGGGGATTACACATGAAAGCCTTTTATGCACACCAGGATATGGCCTTAAGCAAGTTAAGCAATAAACTATATGTGTCTGTACAAGGAGAAGCTGAAGACAGTTATGGTTGGGGCTAAAACTGACTTAGTTGGGGGAATTGGAACTGTCTGGGATGAGGAGATTGCCCCTTTAAAATAGTATTAGCAGACGACTGCAGTTTGCTCTTTCAGATTTCTTCAACTGCTAAAGTTTATATTCCTTTGGATTTTGGAAAGGTTTACTGAGGGTCAAATCAGAACAAGTGTACTAAGAAATGAAATGAAATTCTGTACTTGTTCCCTATATTCCAAATTGCTTATGGTTATTCGCAATGTTGACATCACAGAATTCAGCCCCAAAGAGGTAAATCTGTTTTAATACTCCCTTGCAAATGTAAATCCTATATTGCACCTGCAAAAGTACTCATACATGTATAAAAATTGAATATTTTACTCACAACTAAGTAAAAACAGCTTTAAGTTTAAGCTGAAATCTTCGGTTTGTCAGATTTATGTAAATCCTGAACTGATGACATTTTCTGTGCTGCAGGTATGTAAAGTTAGAACTGTGGGTTTTCTAGTTTAGAAATAGTAATATGCAGGAAGTATGTAAGAAATTCTAGTGTGGTATGGGTTTTTCACCTGTCTGATATACTGAACATGATATATGTTATTTCGATCCTCAGTGTTAGGGAACATGGAACTAATACCAATATTTGAAAAATGAGTGTTCTGTACAGTAACCATACTGGCTATTTTGCACTTTTAGTATAAAGTGTTGTTTCATCTTCATGAAAATATTTGGGGCTAGTCTGACAAAGGAAAATAATGTACTATTTTCATAAAGTGTAGGCTGGGAAATAGCTGTTAGGAAGAATTGGCATTTTAGGTGAATTCACATTGAAAGAGTGTGATGGTATTTGGAGTAATGAGGCTTAGCAGTTGGAAGGTTGAGGTTTAAGTCCCCTTCCTGGTATTAACCCCCTTCCTGGTACCAGTGGGTGGGTTTTTTGTCCAAGATCAACCTATATGTAGTTCCCTTCTCATGCTTTGATATTCATGCCAACTTTCTTCTACAAAGATTGCACACTGCAATCCTATTATGGCCCAGTAATGACTGATGCATGGACCAGAACCATATGCTCAATAACATTTGGTTTGTACAGCTGTATCAAATACTGTAGTAGGCTTCCTCACATGTTGTATAGCTGTTCTGTGGTTGGAGGTACAGTAGACCCACTAGGTTATACTCATAAGGCTCTCTTTGACATTGTGGGGGTGCTTGTTTTACATAATAATCAGTGAATAGGGGGATCATTAGGTTAACAACCCTGTTAGCTCTTTTGATAATCTAAATCAGGGGTCGGCAAACTAGGGGTCGCGACCCTCAAAAGGGTCGCGAAAATATTTCGGAGGGTCACGAAAAGGATTCCAGAGCGAAAAATAATTGCCATATTTCTCATTAAAAATAAGCAATGGGAGTGATTCTAATCTAAGAACCAGTGATCTGCTTGCTTTACTAACACTGCATAACCAAGTTAAATCAAACTCCCCTCACCGACCTGTCGATTTGAGGGCAACCAAGATTCCGGAGTAGAAAGTTGGGGCCACCAAGCAAAAAAGTTTGGAGATCCCTGATCTAAATCATCCCCGCCAAAAGGCAGATTTATGGTTGGGTGATATATCGAAAATTATCGTTATGGCTGTAATTTGTTTTGCGAGACGATAGATAATAAGAATTTGAAAATGACGATAATTTCTTGTGAAAAAAATGTGATTTGCCTTGTGTTTTCTTTCTTCATTTTGCTGTCTCCAAAATAATTCTTTTTTTGAAGGCATTCTTTTATTACACGGAACTGATGTTAAATCAATGCAAGTTCGTCATTTCTCTCCACATTTTTCCATCGAGGAGAGAACAAAACAAATTGGCAGTCATTTGCAGTCATTAGATTTGGTGACTATTCTTAACCCTGAATATTCAGTATCAGCATGGAACTTGTATGAAAATTGTCTTAGGAAAATTATCGTGATTATCAAATTATCGTGATAATTTCTTGGTTTATTATCGCAATTAAAAAACCAATATCGCCCAACCCTAGCAGCTTTACTCGGATATCATGTAACCAGATTTGCACAGGTGTCTGTCTGGAAAGAGCTGTAACGGAGGAATACATAATGGCTTATCACCAGTTGTTATGTCTGTGTGTTGAATGGCTAGATAATAGTGATAGAAAAAATTACAAGTCATGTATAGCCGAGACTCCAACAAGAGTTGTTCAGTGCCTTTTGCGAGTACTGAAAAATAAAAAATTTAAGAAATTTGGGAGAAAGGAAACGTTATAATACTATGCCTAAATTGAACAATGGAACCCAAAAAACTTGAGTTTAAGAGGGACGGAATTCCATAAGCTGAGTGCAGCATATAGAAAACTATGGTCATTGCAAGGTTTTATATGTGACACTGATGCCGAAATGAATCATGGCTAGGCAGGTAGCTTTCTCCGTTACTAAGGAAGTACAGTAGATGTTAACTCAGGCAGCAGTGACGTCACTACTTTTTCAAAGAATACTGTAGTTGTTGGAAATTTGTCTGTGCTACAACAAATTTGTGTTTTACCTGCGTTTTACTCCTTCATTAATTCATTTACAATATATTTTGAACACTATAGTGATAAAATATGATGTCATTATTATCCTCTTCTCTTGTCTATCCTCTTGTCTTTGGGTGGGGCAGTTTTAAAATTTCATTCTAAACAACTAAGTTTTCATTTTGGCAACCCAAAACAAGTAGACAGGTTGTAGGATGGACATCCATATCATTTTGTTATCATTAGAGCTTGCCCTTAAGATGAAAAAACTTCAAGGTTTCTTCTTCATCATCGGGTAATTAGCCATTCAGAGAAAAGCTGTAGTATAAGAGGCAAATTACAACTTTGATGGTGGGTGGCTGCATGACCAACTCAACAAGTCAAAATTTGTTTCATATGAGAGGCCAGTTAAGATGAGAAAACAGTAGATTGCAGTTGGATAGGAAAAACATTTTTCTTGCAGGGAATCCAACTGTGAATTTCCTGGTTGCTAAGCTTCATCACTTCAGATGCCACTGCCTTTATACACCAATAAACTGCAGCACCAAATTTTATACACAGCTACAGTACTGATGGTATTAGACTGTTAATTGTAGCTTACTGTAAGTACAAGATCTATGCAAAACATTTGTACAATGTCATGATAAATTTTTAAAGAATTTTGCTGGAATCAGAGGTGCTTTCATCATCAATTCATAATAACCAAAGGGCAGTAAACAAAACCATGTTCCCTAACTTTGGGTTAAAAAGAACTTTTTAGGTCTAAAAGTTATTTACAGATATCTTTTTGATATTTCAAACTGTTTAATGCTAGAATATATAATCACACTATCCAATAAACGTGACAATTGCCAGTAAAAGTGCCCTTAAGACCAAGTCTTTTATAGTCAATAATACTGGGAGTTCTTTTGGCGACGTGGCATCTTCCTTTGAATTAAGTCACCAGAAGATCTTTTATCTCAATTTCACTGAATTTGGGGGAGTGATGATACCATCAATAGGCATGGCTTGCAGCGACAGCGATAAAGTTGGTCATCTGCTTCCCTGGAAAACTAGTTTTTCTAATTAATCACATTTGTCCTGGCCCATTCTACAGGTAGATCCTCTCTTCACAATCTTCATTTGAAAATTAGAGACCATTTATCTTCTCCGAGGTTGACAGGTCGTGCGCTTGTCTTCATCACTGGTTATAAGTTCAATTTGATTGTTTCCATTTAGAGAAAGGATTGCACGAGTGGGAAGATTTGAAGCTGCTGCATAGGTTTCATTACAATCTGTGGCTTAAAGAAACATATCTACAGTGTGTTATCCAGTTATCATTGAAAGGATAAAGTTGAAATAGATGCCTTTAAGCTTTGTGAAAATGTAGGCCTATGTGATGCAATATATAACAGTACTAATTTTGTGTTGCAAATGCAGTCACTACAATATGAGTAAGGGTAATAGTATTAAATCATGTAATGGTTCTTTCTAATCTTGTAACATTTTTCTTTTTTTTTGTTAATGAATTTTCAAACTTAGAGAACTGTTTTGTTTATTTTTAATATGATTTTTGTAACATCATGAAAGAAACTTGTGAGGGGAATTAGAGATATGTTCGGTACAACTCTAGTGTCAAAGTAACGTTGCAATGCTCGAAATAAACAGAGGCTGTGGAAGCCATGACTTTTAGGCCCTACACTTTGCTGTGATTTCCCAGGAAAATCACCAGCATGGAAGGCCATTATGGCCTTGATGCTCCTGTATATAAATTCTGTTTGGCATTCCTTAGTTTCCAAGTTTTGGCCTTGATTCCCCTCTTGTTTAGCTTTGATGCTTTGAAAAACATCTACCAGCCAAAGGCAATTTGTCCTTGCCCTTTCCAGTTCTTATTTTAGGCCTTGAGGTTGAGGTAACTGCATATATGGCCTTTTGTAATGCTGAAAGAATACAAATCCAAGACAACTTTAGACATTAAACATGTTGCTCTCTGGGGGGACCATTAGTGTGTTTTTAGGGGTGTAGGAGCAGAGATCCCCTTACTCTGTGGCCAGTCAGGGGAAATCACTCAGTTGGGGGATTTAAGTCTAAGGTAAAGAGGAAAAGAGAGAGATGGTAGAGACAGAAAGGGATTGAAGAGATGGAAGAGTCATCCAAAACTCAGAGGTATCACACCAAGTCAAATTATTTTGTCATAACTCATAAGTTTTCAGAACAGGACTGAGCAGTTAATGTTCTTTGTCCCCTCCTGTAATTCATCAGTCAGTATTAATACCCATCCATCAAGCCTGTGACCAAAGTACTGTTAATTTCCTTTCACGCCTTCCATGGGTTTTGGCAGTTGGTAATAGCAGACTATACAGTCAGGCTAGGATGGACATAGGATGAAACAATGCACAACTGTGGTGGAAAATTTGTCAAGATGGGGGGGGGGGGGATTTGATTTCCTGTATTATGGCTTGCCTACAGCGTAGGATGCCAAACATCATCCATATGGGCATTTTGTGCATGATAGTCTTCTCGGCGAATTTATTCCTCCTTTCTTGTCCCTGACTTTGCTGGTGGCCTCTAATTTGGGCCCTCTGAGTAAACAATTTCATGGAACATTAACAGTTAGAGATCTTATTACAGAGGGAGTAAAATAAAATTCTCTGACCACACTCTGCAGAGTCTTAGGTAGATATGCACAATGTAGTGTGTAGCGTAGAAATGAAGAATGTGATTCCCTGCAATCTTGGGATTTGAGCATGCCAGATTTTCTCCTGGTAGTTGGGATGACAGCCTTTCAAGCTACACAGGTTAAAGAATATCACTCGCAAAACTGTAGTGATGAATTCATTGTAGTGGCTTAGGATGCAGTTTCCTACAATCTGGGATGTTTGGGATGCAGAGTAATCTCTCATACTGGAGACTCATGCATAGCATAGACACATTCCAGTTAGTTGTGTTGTAGAGTGGGGTTTCCTGCAATCTGGGGCATTTGGAATGCCAAATTTCTGACCCCAGCCCTAACCTCGGTCAGGCTTTGGTCCTGCACAGCCTCCCCTCCCCCCCCCCTTTAGTGATCACCCCATGGCAATTTCTTGAACCTGCCACCAATTAAAGATTATGTTTGGCCATTTACTGTTAGGAATGCATGCAAAATGTGTCACAGTTGTGTACTGGATGACCCTGTCCATAGAGAGCAACAAGATTAATATGTAGAGTACCGTCTCCTTCACTAGCAGAAACAGTTTACAGTACTTTGTAGTCTATGAACTATAATGTGGCCTTAATATAATGCCCACCGTATGGATTTATCCTTGTGCAAAATAAGTCCCTGCACCTGACGTAGCCCTTCTTAGATGGAGTGTAGTATGTTGAAAGTAACAAACATTCATCAATAACCCTACCCATTTTATTCACCAATGACAAGAAAACCAGCTCTTAAATCAGGCAAAATAAAATATATCAAGAATTGTTATTGATATAACTTGAAGTTTATTAGCTGGCTTCTTATTAACCTGTACTCTGAGTCATTAACATAGAATTTCACAAAATCTGAAATGAAATAAAAAACCTGAGCCCCTGGGACCAATTTTTGGCAGCCAGTTATATTATCTGATATTGCAGAATCTTGCAGGTCTTTTCCTTCTGCACCACCAGGGCTCTGCCCCTGGATCCCACACATGCAAACTCATACTTCATGATTGAGTTGCACTTTTCGTGCACTTGTTACATCCACCCCATTACACCACATCTCCATATGTCAGGGGAATCACAAGTTGTGCCCCCCACCTCAAAAATCCTGCACACACCACATGGAGGGGGGGGGGGGCATGTGGTTTGAACCAGTTGGCCTTATTAACATCTGTTTTAGAAACAACCCACTTGTGCCTTAATAGATGTCAGGTGGATTTCTGAAAATGTATTCCTTGGCAGACTAGGGTAGAACATTGGAAGATAATTCAAAAGTCCATTTGTAGTCTAGTCTAGACTTAAATGGAGGTCTTTGCTGACATTGATGTGATATCAAACCAATTTGCAAATGGGAACTGGGGAAGTTGGTCTGGCATTGCAGCTGACCCTAAATGGACATTGATTTAACACAAAATGTTTACTGGGTAGGGAAGGATAGATAAAAATAAGTTGCATTGTTTTGAAATTAACTATTGTCAGCAGCCTTCGTTTCTTGATCATTGTTTTGTTTAAAACAGTATTGTGGGGTATCCTAGAGAATTGTTTCCCTGACTTCTGCCGAATTCATATCTCCGTTTATTAGCAAAGGAAGGGCCGCAAGGCACAAAATGGTGTGATTAGCAATCATTGCTAATCAATGTTTGAATGGAATAGCAGATTACTATCCCATCTTGATTTAAAGACAGACTGTCATCACCCCAAAGTATATTTTTAGTGTATGTATATCAAAATTCTCAGTTGGTGACTGCTCTTTGATTGACATCAAAGTTTGAAAATTTGAAAGATGCAGAGTAGCTCACATTCCACACAAGGCAGAGAGAATACTTTTATTACATTTTATAGCCTTGTATGCTCACCAGGACAAGGCCTTAAGCAATAAAACAGTTTTATTCCTGCACAAGGAAGAGCTTCATACAGTAATGGGAGGAGCTAGAAGATGCATAGTTGGGAGAATTGGAACTGTCTGGGATCATGAAAATTCCCCTTTAAAGAAGTTGTTAACTTAAAATAGATGGTTAAAACCCACATCTGTAGGAAAAGCATGCAAAATATATTGATTCACAGCTTTGTGAGGCCAAGATAAAATTGATTTGCAACTGAGGCTTCTTGGGTCAAAACTATGATGAAAACCCGACTGTTTTGTCCCCGGGGCCATTAGTCTCCTTAAGTTTATGAAAAGAGTCCCAAGAGAACAGCAAATCACAGTCCTAAAAACCATGCCACATTGTTTTATGATATCCTAGAAAACAAGCAGAACTGTTCTCCTCAAAAATGTGGAAAATGTGCATTCTTGTGACAACTTCCCATCTGGATGCAGTACTTGTGTGCTGCCAAGTAACTGTAATACACTAATGGTTGTGAAGTCATTCTCCAGCTGTACACACTTTTTGTTGGATTGCAGTATTGGCAAAAACTAAATCCCTTATTACTTTTTGGAATTCCTCAAGGGCTGAAAAGGATGGCAGGTGGCAACACCTCCCATTTCCACAAAATCATTTCAAGTTGAACAGTGTCAGTTGTTTCTGTAATGTGTTACTGAAGGACCATATGAGGGTATGTAAAATTGAGAGGAGAGGGTTGGGTTGGGGCTAAACTTATGAGCCCCTGGATCGTGGCTTTTCTAGTCATAGTCATTTCAGGACTCAAATAAGTGAGTAATAATTTGTCAAGGGAAAAATTCAAACTGCAAATTATTGGGGTCTTAATTACTGTATAATCGTCTCGCACATACAGTATGTGTATGCTGTAAAAAATCACTGCCCTCCCGCATAATGCCATCCATGCCATACTATGCTGTTCTGTATGATTAGTAAATAATCCCTCTTTACCCACAAGAAGTCATGCTACTATCACTAGCTAAAATGGCCTGTTCCAAAGAGCAAATTTTTTAGCCTTGCAGCAATATCAATCATTTTGAAGGTTATCCAGTAGAACAATCAGTTGTACGTCTGCAGTAGATGACTTCTTCCTGTGACATTTCCTCCTCCGTATCTCACCATCTATTTGTTTGTTTGAGGTAAAGCAAGATTGAAAAATCTTCAGAGAGTCCAGTGAAAACTGTTAAGGGTGAAGCACAATTTTGGGCAGCTATGTGTAGCCAAGCCTTACCCAAAGCAATCCCATATATTGTAGACTGGCATACAGTCTTTCCTTTTGATAATTTTTGGCATGAGTTTGCTAACTCCTGTACTTTTGTTGTCCTGCTGACTTGAGTTTTTCATCATTCAGAGTGTCTTCCCTTACAGTAGATTGGATGATTCTATGGGCATACAGCAACACAGGAACACAGCCCAGGAAGGCTGGGTGTTGCACCCCTCTCCCCTCCCCCTGCCCCAGAGTTAGGGCAAATAAATTTCCGGGAGATATTACTAAAAAAATTCAGACAAGTTCTCAGATAACACAAATTTTTTTTTGAAAGAAATGACTCAGCCCCCTCAGAAAAAAGTATTCTATATGACTATTAACTGCAATAATTTATGCATACACAGAACAAGTGCTGTACTGTAATTGTATGGCAGAGCCTAGGCTGGATCTGTGATAATTCTCTTGGGGCTGGCTGGCCTTTGATGCAGTTCAATTTGATTAATGTTTAGCAGATAATTATTGAGATAATCAGGATCTGGCATTTTGAGTGGATTATTGAAAATAATCTGTAATTTGCAGATAGCTGAGGGAAGTCAAATTTACTTAGCAGGGGAAATTGATTGCTTCATATTTACGGTAACAAAACTGAAAATTCTGTGAAGAGCACTTAGGGTTTTTCGATATTTGCAACTCATGTGATTAGGCTCCCTAATAACAAACCACCATTCTGTGGTAAAAAGTCATGGCAAAAATTAAATTGGGAAGGCATTTCTTATATTTTTATTAATAAACTTTCCACTGTAAACTAATTTAAATATTCCCTGGTGAAAAAAGCTAAAAATTTGAGTCCATTATAAAAGAATGAATGAGTAAATGACACAGTTATAAATGGTATTTGATAATTGTAAACTGAAGACTCAATATAGTTCAGCAAGTTTTCCAGGATTGATAACCTGTGAAAGATCTCTCTGTGCATTATTACACTTAAAACAAATCATCTCTCACCTTAGACTGACATAACTTTTGTTGTATTTAAACACCAACTTGACCATGGATTGGCAGTTATGGAGTTTCATTTTAATTACCTCAGTTAACGATGGAAAAATTCTGCATGGGACAAGTTAAGCTTGTTACTGTAAAGCATTCTAAATGCTCCCTACAAAATCTTTTCATGTCTTTTTGAAAATTATGGCCTGTAATTGCTGCACTACTGTAGGTGAGACTTGGTTTAACTTTTTGGGTCCAAATCTCTGAAAATGTGGGTGGGGTTCTCTAGATCGAAGGTTCACTTGATCAAAAGTTTACTAGACCAAAGATCCTAAATCTAAACTTAATCCTAACCTTTTTTGTAACCCTAACCTAAGCCATAATGCTACCCAGGGATAATTCTACCCAAGGCTAATCTTAAGCCTAATCCTACACCTACAGTAATTCTGTATCTAACTGGACTTCTTACCCTAGCCCTAATGCAAAGTGGATTTTCAGTCAGGTGGACCTTCATTTTGTAGTGAACCTGTGGTCTAGGGGGTGTCCCCCCAAAGTATGACATGGGCAGGGAGATGCCATCCAGTACAAGCCCATGCCCTTAAGATAGGCAGTTCTAGTCAGAATTATATATATATTTCTTCAATGTAAACCCACTGTTGTAGCTGGAGGGGGAACAGGGAGATTTTGCCCCCACCCATTCTGACCAAATGAGGTAGAAGACTGTAGTGTAATTGCTCAAAATAAATTTCCACAATTAATTGTGCCCCCAAGAAATTCATCCTTGCTCCACTCTTGCGCCCTACCGCACCCTCTCCCAAATGCCAGTGTGTAATCATGCTACTGCCCATGAAACCCATTGTTAAACAACCATGTAACTGTATATGTAGTTTATTATTTGTTGTATACTATACATAATGATTCTGTAAATGGGCATTATCTTGTGAAACACCTACATTATGTCTTTGTCCCTGTTGCCTGTACTGATTGCTGGCCATTGGTTTTGAGGGGCATTGCTCATCTAGTGGATCAGTAGCAGTTTGCTAACTGATGTTTTCAGAAGTGTATGATTTGGCTTTCTGGCCAGAGCCTCAACAGTGATGTTTTTACAAGTGTTTACAGTAGAAAATGAGATTAGAAGGGATGTCGATCCCCTGCCAACAGCTGGGGTTTTTCATTTTGCCATAATATGTAACAACATAATTTATATTAATTAGCTAAACTGGTATGTTGGTGTTGCTCACAAAGAGAACTTTTTTGCATGATTCTAGAAGATTTTGCATAAATCCTGCAATTATATATGAAAACTGATTTGTAAATACATTTACAACTGAAAGAAATATTAAGGGTTTAAACAGTTTGCTTATTATGTTTTCACCATCAGACAGGACATAAGGTTACAAGAATAAACATATTTTTTTCTTTTCTCCTCTCTCTTAACTTCATTTACTTTTTTAAAGGGAAAATGCAGTCACCCCAATCAGAGTTAGTATGCCCCATCACTCTAGTTCATGAATGGCCTGTTTTGATCATGTGACAGTGTTTTTGTTTTTTGTTAGTGAATTGTGAAACTCAAGGAGAATTTCTCCTTGTTTTACCTAATATTTGTAAAAGTTATGTTCAAAATGTCTCCAGAGGTGCTTGTAATACAATAAGAGGAGATTTGCAAGAGTCTGCTGATTTTTCAAAGCAAATTTTGGGGCACCTGCCTATTGCCTTTAAACAATCACTGTTTTCCTTTCTCAAAGCAGTTTTTCAGTTTGATTAATGAAGCCTAGTTTTGTTAATATATCACGAAAGAACAACTTTCAGCTATCTGTTTATTTAACCGATAAACCGCAAGTTGTATAGCAAGCCCCTGTATCCATAATAGTCAAGAGATCTATTTGCTTCAGTATACTGTAATCATCTGCAGATGCTTGGTCTAAATTTATCTAATTCAGCCCCCCTCTGTTAGTCTATCCATCTGTGTTGTACTAGTCCACAAGTTGACAGAACACATGTCAAGAAAAACTGCATATTTCCTACACATGTACTAACAGGCCATAGATCTTCATTTTTCTGAAATTAAAACTATAAACATTGCCTCATGAGGCTGTTTGGCGATATAAAACAGGAATATTGCAGCATGCTTGTAATTACTCACGCTTTCTCGCCCTGATTAGATCCTAGACCTCTTCAACTCTTACTGCTAATACAAGTTTTTTTCTTGACAATTATCATCTGTAATATAAAATTTCATGAATTTGGATTTCATTTTTGCCATTACAGTATTTCGTGACTGAAATCAGCAAATTGGCTGTGTTTGGCGTAATGTCATTGTCCTATGAATCATAATCCCGTAAGACTACCGGTAGTTTGATCGATATATTACAGCTGTGTGTGCACAAAGTTGAAGCATATCAAGGAAAAGGAAGCGTAAGTCAATCTGCCATTCTTAAGAGTCTCATGACTGATTTAATGTGGGAGTTGAAGTCCTCTTAGCAAGCTGATTTGCAAGCAACTCTTTTAAATTGGTCTAGGAAACAGGCAGAAAGTTGAAAGTTGATGGTATATGTGTCATTTAGCGGCCTTGGCTCTTTCGGCTCTCGCACACTTTGTCATCATCTCTACTTGTTGCTCCTTCGTACTGAACCTGCCAAGTATGATTTGAATCCAATCAGTTAAAGGTTGTTGCTACAGTGAGATGTAGCAGCTCACAAACCGATGTTGGGTAAGAAATTAAAATAGTTGGTGTTGAACACTTGGCAAGAACAAATGGTGCAATGTGGCATTCGTGAGCAGTTTGTGAAATATATTGCACGATAGTGGCTGTGATACTAATTGTGCACTGCTTACTGTGAAGATAACGATTTGATATCGTGTGTGGATATTTACAGTTTTCTAGCTGTCTTGGAGTAATTATACTGTGGTTCTTTATTTGTGACAGCCTTGAAAAGTATTCTTGTGGTGAGTTGCTTTTTATTCTTTTTATCCTTTTCTCATTCATATTCTGCAAACTATTGATTGGAGTTTTGGAAGCATTTCAGAAACATGATGTATATGATCAATTTTCTTCCCAGTTCTTATGCTCCCAGCACAAGGGTAATAAAATTTAACATGAAAGTTTATTTAAGACCTGAAACCATGATAAAAACAGTAATCCAAATGTTGTTCGGGGTACTGCATTGTAAGTATATTTATAAGAAATGGAATTTGCCATTTGGCATTTCTAACAGTACTAGTGATGTATTCCTGTAGGTATGATAAGGGCCTTGATTGTAGATGCAGGGAACATAATTTGTGAGGGGAATTAGAGTTTGGTATGTTAACTTGCATTGATAGGGCAGACAATGTTCAGGCAGTGTTGTACTGCAGCAAGTAGAAATTAATATTTATTGCTTTTTCAGACTCTTATGTATAGCAAGTTGCAATACAAATCCAGTCATTTTGATTTCTGGATTAAATGCAATTAAGTTTCATTCCAGTAACCAGGCTGTTTAACAGGGAGGGTTACTTTGCATTCGAATGGAATAAAGTTTTGAATGTGAACACGGGGGAGTGGGTTGTTATCTGGGAGAGGGGGGAGGGGGGATTAAACAGAATCATTTGAAGAAGGATATTCAGGTGCTTTGATATGGGAAGAGTAGGAGGGAGGTAGTCTGACTCACTGAGAATATTTTGAAAAAGGACTCTTCTAGAGGGGGTGAGGGGAGGTCTTATGACTCCCTCAACCACTTCATGGTTTTTAGCCCAAATTATAGCTGTGGGCACTCCTACAACATTACAGATGGCAATGTTGTCAAGGGAGTCTTGCATATATTGTACTGCACTACATTTGCAGTCTTTCATTTAAGGTGCACATTTCATTGTAAATTTGTTACAGTGTTGTAGCATCTTTTGGGTACTGTATGTTGTCAGTTTTGCACCACTGTTAATTATTTGCATGACATTTGTAAATGATCTATACTAGATTTGACCTTCAACTTTAGTACATTTCAGAGATACTACACGTATCATTTTCTAAACCTTTTTCCATGTGAAGATTTTCTTCTGGCAAAACACTTTGAGAAGGAATTAGGATCTTGCTATTGTTCTAAAGTTAATAACAGTCAACGTAGGCCTATTTTCAAGGCAGGAGAGGGGGTGGTGCTGTGCCCCTAGAAAAACTTTTACCCCAAGAATCTTTATGATTACAAAAAATTCTATCGGTTCAGTGTGTCTTTACATAGCTCAGCACTTCCCCCCCCCCTCCCCAAATTATCTCCCTCTCCTTCCCCTGGCAGCTTTTTGGACCTTCAGTACCTTGTCTGGTTGCAAGCCTGAGTCTGTTAAAAATCAGAATTCAAGGGCTAAATGTGATATTTTATCAAAAGTGTCCTCTGCTGAATATTTTGGATGCATGCAGAAAGGCCTACTTTGAACAATCAAACATCTTTTAAAGGGAAAATGCATTCCTTCCAATTTGCCCCCATCATCCTAATTCAGGAATGGCTCCTGTCAATCACATGACAACACTTATTTGCCAAATTCATGCAGAATAATTCCTTGATTTATCTTCAGTATTCAGTGTTTTTATACAGAAATATAATGAAAAACACTTGTGAGCGAATAATAGGAGATTTGTAAGATTTAGCAGATTTCTGAAATGAACTTGGAGTGACTGCCTTTTTCCTTTTAGTTTAATTACTGTTTTCTGTAAATTTTAGTAATCCTACGTAGCACATTGGATAAAGTTGGCTCCATGACAAATTAAGTCTAGGAGAATTAGGGGCCAATGTCTCAAAGACTTTCCTGGTGTACTAAAATTTCATTGGTAGCATGCTCTATTGGGTTTATTTTAGAAGCAGCTGTTGACTAAGTTGGAAAATGGCCACATTACATAGCCGGTAAGTAATTTACAGATGATTTAAATGAAGGGGTATACAATGGAAATACAGACACCACAACACTCCACATAATTTTTGCATAGTCGGTGGGAAATCTCAGAAATGGTCTAAGTTTAAAGAGGTCTATCTTGAGAACAGTGAAAAAGATATTCAAATAATTCCAAAAGAGTCTTCATAAAGGGATAGATGAGTAAAACAGCTGTTTTGGTTAAAAGTCCACATACCTTTAATGACAATTGTGTAATTATATATTATTATTGTTCTCAATTCTGCTTAATTTTTTGCTTTTATGAGCACCTCATCTCCATTTACACCAAATTACCCCATTTTTTTTATGGCCTGGTTGATCTTAATGTCATGTTACAAATTTCATGACAGGAAGGCAAAAACATGGACAATCTTGAACTTTTTAATTTTGTGGACAAGGTAACAAATTTGCAGAGAGTTTAGCTGTGACGGAAGATGATCTTTTGCCAGTTATATTTGACGCCATTGTGCCAGGTTGCCAAATTTTGCTAGATGTAATTTCACTCATCCACAAACTAGTCTTGGGACACTTCAGAATTATTTTTGGTTTCATCATAATGTGCATTCTTGTGAGACCTAGACCTTATGCACATGACACTACAGGTACATAAAAATCAGAGAACACCTGTGCAGAGGACATGCACATGTACAAACTTTGTACATGTAATGGTGTCCTCTAGGATGATGGTATCAAGTTAATTGATGACATGCATGTATAAGGTCTAAAAGTAGTTTTCGTGGGCTCAACATTCATGTTCCTGTATGTATTATGAAGTGCTTATAGAACACACATCTTGTAGCTTAGATCATGCGCTTACCCATACATGTTTCTCACCTGGTGGGCCATGTCCCACAAGTGGGTTGCAGAGCACCCCCCAGTGGGCTGAAAAGTCAGCCGGAAAAAAATAAATGTCTTTATTTCTGTCATTTTGTTTAAAATACAGTTCATCTCATCAGACACAGATGGAATTTTAGCAGTACATAAAAGCTTAGTGTCGAAAGTTGTCTTGTATGGTAAGTTTTCAGTTAATATGAAAGATGGTCCATAGGTGATTTTAACAGTCTTAAAGGGACCTCAATTAGGTTATAAAGGGTTGAGAAACTCTGCAGTAGATTATAGACTACCCTTAAATGTAGTAGAATACCTACTATTCTGGCCAGAATACACCCTTTTTGGTACAGATACCTCCCATATTGTAATGGAGGGACACTGGGAACGGTGCAAGAGAGAAAGCACTGCATTGTCTAAGTGTTACAATATTAATATTTTGAAATGTCACTTGTAAAAATGTGTATTAGCCCCACAGTGTGTACATTTCCATACTGTTGTTACAGCAACGTCTGATTTTACTCCTCTGTGAGAGATTTAACCTGTAGCCCAGAGGCTTCAATTTCTGTTGGGCTCATTATTACAGAAGTTTCCCATTCCTTCACAGACACAGCTAAGTGAGGTCTGTAAGGACAACCTGGTGAAGCTAAGAAGGGTGACTGTCCTCTTTGATAATTTACAGAACTTGCTATCACAGTGTATTACATAACATGTAAACTCAAGTTGCACTCAACCAGCCTGAGCATCAGTTATTGCCTTAAGCAATACTTGAAGTTTGGAAAGTTGTAACTCTGGAATCTCCATACATTATTTGGGTCTGCTATTTGCTATAAAGGTGATGAACACACTACTGTATGCAGGCAGTATGTCACTAATCTTGTAAGCTTCATTATTCTGTGAGTTCAATAAAATCAAGAACACTTGAAGAAATTTATTATATTGTGACACCCCTTAAAAAATTTCTTGTATAGAAAGCATTTTTAGCATATGCCACCTAATAAAAGCATATAATTGTTAATAATTGATGAAAATACTTTAAGAGCAGTGAGCAAGCAAGGGGCTTAAAAGAAGTGTTAAAGTTGAAATTAAGTTTTGATATATGTTCCAAGAAACACTTGAAGGAATTTAGTACAGTGTGACACCCTATAAAAATATACTGTACAAATAAAAGCATATTTTAACACATGCTACCCTGTAGCTCTCATGCTAATGGTTAGTGAACCTATTTTATTAGTAGTGAGCAGATAAGAGACTTAAAGAAGGAATTAAGCTGAAATGTAGTTTTGATTTATGTCCAAATAATTTGGCCCTTGAAATATTGATGATATAAAATTATCATATCTTCAATTCAAAGTGAATGTGAAGCAAGCACGCATGACATTGTAACCTCACATTTATTAATACTCTGTTTTGCCTTTCTGATTTGCCTGTCGTTAAAGGGAACATGCTGTTACCGCAATTTAAATTACTGTGCCTTGGTATCAATATTCATAAATGGCTCTGTTAAAGTCATTTGATAATATTTTTCTTGCTTAATTGCTCAATTCATGCAGAATAACTACTTTTAGGGCTTAGTGTAATACACAAACCAGCAACAGCGAATAAAAAAAAAATGCAGATGAATGTGACGTAAAGTCTGAACAGCTTTATTTTACCCCCTTTCCTTAAATCTTACAAAATATACTAAATTTAAGCTAGGCTTGTAATTACAATAGTTACTCTGTGTACTTACCTTTAGTCTTGGCTGGGCTTGTAGTGTGGCACTCCATTGTAACATTAGGCTTGTCTCGGATCGGGTTGATGCGGTAATGTTATCAAGCAGCTTATTACTAGTAGGCACAAGGTTCTAGATTCGGTGTGTGATCTTGTTGGCAATCAGATCTGTCAAAAAAAAAAATCCAGTGTAAGTTCGAGTCCGATATGTACTCATTAAGGCCTTTTTAATAGCAATTGTAGGTTGAGCAGAATCCCTATAGGCTACGTTCATTTATAAGGTCTCTCATTGCAAGTTGGTGTACAAATGCACAGCTGTTTGTGAATACATCTGGCTCCCTCTTGAACGATGAGATTTGTGTAAAAGAAGTCTATTTCTCTCCCTACCTTCAGTATGACTGTTGACTTTTATAAGACAGGTGAAATCATTCTACTATTTTCTTGCTTCAGAAGAAATTCTAGAGAGATCTAGGGAACAAATTAGAATAATGACGTAATCAGTTACTTTTGTAATCATTCTCAAAATCTGTGCAAATTCCTAGAGGTTGGATGAAGGTTCTACAGTAGTCTGTAGAGTTTTGAAGAAAGTTACAGAGATCTCAAGAAGGTTCTCATGTTTCATCACATTTTCTCACATTTTAGCGGTTCATTGAAGTCCTTGCAATGCTCTTAGTGCCTTGTAAAACTATTTAGTTTACATTTATTGGAAAATAGTTTTGTTTGGATAATCATGAAAGATATTTGTAAAGGAAATATTAGAAATCTACTTCTCTCCCTCCCTTCAGTATGGCTATTGACTTTTATAAGACAGGTGAAATCATTCTAGTATTTTCTTGCTTCAAAAGAGAAATTACAGAGAGATCTAGGGAACAAATTAGAATAATGATGTAATCAGTTCCTTTTGTAATCATTCTCAAAATCTGTGTAAATTTCTAGAAGTTGGATGGAGGTTCTACAGTAGTCTGTAGAGATTTGAAGAAAGCTACAGAGGTCTTAAGAATGGTCTCATGTTTCATCACATTTTCTCACATGTTAGTGGTTCATTGAAGTCCTTGCAATGCTCTTAGTGCCTTGTTACACTATTTACAGGTAGTGTAGATTTATTGGGAAATAGCATTGTTTGGATAATCATGAAAGATATTTGTAAATGAAATAAATTTTGAAGGATTTAGCTGATGTTTCAAAAGAAAATTGGGGCGACTGTTCATTCCCTTTAAAGGGAGAAAGCAGTCACCCCAAGTGTATTTTCAAAAATCTGCTGAATCTTACAGATCTCTGCTTTTTTTGCTCACAATGTATTTTTCATAATGTTTCTGTATATAACATTGAATACTGAAAGTAAAACAAGGAGTTATTCTGCATAAATTTAGAAAATAAGCAGCAAAAATATTATCACATGATTGAAATGAGCTATTCCTGAATTAGGATGGTGGGGTACACTAATTAAAATTGGGGACTGCATTTTCCCTTTAAAGTTTGCAACCAGGTTTCTTCTCCATAACTTCATGCTTTTGAATTGTGAATGCACGAGAAGCATGATAATATTCCAAACTTTACATTCTCAATGGGGAAACTCATGTCCCTGTCTATTTCAAAATACACATTGAAAAGCAAAGAAAATAAAGCATGGGTCGTCAGTGTGAGGAGATGACATAACTCCTGCTTACTTCAAGTTCACTTGATTTGTAGTTACTTCATCTGCTGATATCTTGAGATCCACACATGCAAATCAGAAAAAAATTTCACCACAGTGCATGGATTTAACGGTTTTTATACTCTTTCACATAGTGAAAAATAAGTTTGCTTTTAAATCTTTCATAGGTACAGTATGTCAGTGGAAGTGAGTAAGGAAGAACTTGGTATTCATGTATTAAAGGGGAGTTATTTGACTATAACTCAGTTGCAACTCATGGTTGGTACTCAGCAACCCCACCGAATGATTGGAGTCATAACTCTGTGGGAACTTCTATAATGATTAAATTTTTGTCTGATATCGTAGTTTTAATGTATGGTAATCATACTTTCACTAACCAGAGTTCCTGCCTGTGGATAGTTAAGTCTTTCAAAAATTAAGCAATACGGTATGCTTTAAAGAGAAAAAATTGGGTATATATTGTCATGCAGTAGTGCAATGTAGTACCTGTAGTTTGAAAAGTGAGTTGTGTGTGATCGTGTTGGTTATGGCGTCATTTCAAGTGGCATCAACGTTCAGAGTTGCGACTCTCTGGGCTGTGAACGCTGGACTCCAAAATTGTTGGGGTTTCCCAAGTCTGTTGTATCATTAGTGTCTTTGGGAAAATGTATTAAGATGGCTGAATGTATGAAACAGTATGTTGTTGCTCTCTCTGATCAGTATTCCACTTTGTCTTCAGAGATACCAACAGGATGTGTGCACCATCAGACAATTTCCAGAGACGACAATGATGAAAATTTGTAATCAGCTAAAGTACCATGTAATGATGTTCTGTGTCTCATATCATTACGTCAAAGAAAAAATGCAGCAATGTTGGGATTAGAACCAAAAAAAATAAGGGGAGTAGAGACTTTTGATAATGAAAAGGAATACATGATGAATGTATAAAATGTCATCCTTCATTTCTGAAGGAGAACCTTGTTTGTATTTCTTTAATTTCACCAAGAGTTTTGGAACAAAATTTTCACGAAATTAGATTGGTGTTTCTCAGAGGCCATTGACTTTTTTTTAATTGTGTTTTCATGGATGGAACTGCTGTTGTGTATACTTCTGGAAAAGGAGTATTGATTGCTTGAACAAATATCAGGCTGTCAAAGTTTGGTATGACATCAAAAGAGATGGCTTTTGTTGACATAGGAAGGGTGCCACAGTTTATTAGCCAGTTTGATTGGGTAGGCAAACATCCAAGTATTACAAACTGGTGCTGCAAAACCAACGCTTGCAATTCGATCTTTTATTGCTTTTGTAAATCAGGGTAAGTTGTTTGCCATGAAATGAGCTACCTGGTAGTTTGATCAGTGGGGAAGTGAAAAAGGTCAGGGTCTGATTTTAAGTTTTCCATTTTTAAGTAAAAAAAGGGGAGATATTAGCTCATAATAATGATGTAGGAGAGGGGAGCAAAAAGAGGTTTGCAGAATGGATTGTTTTCCCATGAACTTGAGAAAGTGGTTTGAGTTTTGACGATGCTTCAAAAGAAATTTTGAAAAAGATTGGATTTGCCAGTTGTGTAATTATTTCTGTCCCTGTGTAAATCATTGAAGTGGTAATTAAACATGTTCTCAAACTTTTTGTGTTTCATTGATCATCCAAAAATCTTTTATATTCATGCAGAAGTTATTTGCTCAACTGAAAGCAAAGGCTTGGAAATTTTAAGCCATATTACTATACAGTAGCTGTAATAGCTGATGAACAAAACTGTAAGAAGGTAAACCATTTGTAGAATTGTGACAAGTGCTTCAATTCTATACATAAATGACAATTTGCACAGAATCAGTTTTACTGCCACCTTTGAGTTTGATGTCATACAGTACCTTATCAAACCATTACTCAAAAGGGTTATTCAGAGGTGTACAGGATATATATGTCTGAGAAGAACTTTTATTGTGCCCAAGAAAATTGTCGTTCTTCTAAAAATATGAGAGAGAAAAGGTTTTGCCCAAACTGTACAGTTTGCAGCTCCCCTGGTTCATATACCTATGGGTTTCATCCTCCAGATTTGCTTGCATGATGGAGCAAAAATTCAGCTGCACCGTACTCATTTCCGGTACCTTAGTACAGTAACAAAAAGTCCCAACTGTCCGACCAGAAATTGTGGTCAATTGAGTTTGTAAACAAAAGAGAATGTTGTCTAGTACTGCTTCCATGATTTAAAATCAGCTGGTTCCGGTGGATTTTGGGGAAGAGTTGAGAATTATAGTGGGCTTGTATACTGTGTGTACATCCTGGGATGCACTTTTATTAAGAGATTGCACAATGGTTTATTTCAAACATTGTCAAATTTATAACATATAATAGGTCTTTGTCATTAAACAGGATCTTAAAGTATTGGTATCTGCTTCTTGCACACTGT
The DNA here is from genome assembly GCA_029531755.1 of Holothuria leucospilota. Classification (NCBI taxonomy): domain Eukaryota; kingdom Metazoa; phylum Echinodermata; class Holothuroidea; order Aspidochirotida; family Holothuriidae; genus Holothuria; species Holothuria leucospilota. The sequence continues at coordinate 29,139,487 of CM055962.1, read as the reverse complement.
AACTTTTTTTTTTGAATTGCCAAGTGAATTTTTCATGTTAGAGCATGCAGTAAGCCAAATTTTGTGAGAAATGAATTTACAATGTAAAAGCATTTTTTTAAGTGTTGTATAATGATTATTTTTTTCTCTTTGTGGTAATTGTGATGTCCACTTTTGAAACAAAAAGAATATCATTCACTGTGTGAATGATTATTTTCTATATGGTCAACTTCAGTTGCTTAGAACAAAATTGCATCAGAGTTGCTCATACATCTCAAGCAGTACTGTACCTGCTTATTGGTGAGAATTTTGTCTTGAAAGTAGCTATTTTATGGCCTTTTGGCATTTATCAGTGGGACTGTAAATGTTTCTTTACATCTTAAGCAGTGACGTCCCAAGGTGTAAACTTATGCTTACTATCTGTAGCTGTGAGCAATAAAGGATTGTGAAACCCCCATCAGCTTTAACCAGTATTTATGAGCTCACTTGCTGCATGCATAACTTTCAGTTTATACTTTATGGGTTTAGATGGATAAGCATTTAGGTTTGCACCAACTGGGTGATAATAAGACAGGAAAGCTCGACTCTGAAGGAAAAATTATCAGGGTTTGACTAATAAAAGGTGATTTCAACAATGTGATCCACCCTGTGGGGTCAAATCTTCTAACTCACTTACCCCCTCACTATATTTATTTATATATCTCTGGAAATTTGCTAACTAGAGGGGAGCATGGATGTAAAATATTCATCTATAAAATACCCAACATGTCAAAGTTTAAAATACATTGTGACTGTCACATAGTGTTGTCCAGTTCTCGTTTTCCTGCCTGGCTGATGTGTATTACTTCTGCACCTACACTGGCTGCACTCATAATACCAGTGTCCCCAAACTTTCTCAGGGATTTTTTGTAGGACTGCGTAAAAACTGAACACTATTAAATATTCATATATGATTACAACAAACACAAATCATAAATATTGAACGAAAATCGACTTAAGTAAGTCCGATTATCATGCAGTTATTATAACCAAAGTCAAGGGGGTTTAAGTGTGTGATTCCTCTTGCGTAAAACTCGCTCCAGGAAAAATTCCCATTGACGTACTTTGTAAAAGTGATTGTGTTGTAGAACAACGTTACGATTTAAGTTTTGTTGTGTAACATTACATGAAAATCTCTTCATTGAATATTGGTCTTCCTACCGGCATGATTCTGTGGATTTTACTCAGTGTACTGAATAATGGGATTATTTGGCTCACTTAATTGTCTGTGGATATTTGCATTTCATGCATACTTGGGTTTATCTTCTTACTTAGACCCTAGCTGTAATGACCAGAGTGTGCTGACCATCTCAAAAGGTCTATTGTGTTGCATAAAGAGAGTCAATAAAGTTTTTAGTCTAGAGGTTCTTGCTTCATTAGACACAAGAGTGTCTGATGACAGATTTAGCCTGGGCTATGTTTAGGAAACTAGACAGTTCAATTTGGAAAATTTTAGGTAGTGATCATGTGAATATTCATATATTGAAACCAATCAACAGTCAAGAGGTTACAACTTCAAATTAGGCTCATAAAATATCGTGAAACTGGATGATCTCTGTCATTGTTCGCAGGTGTTAGAGTGTTTACGCCAAAAGAGGAGTACATATTCCACACCTGCTACATGAAGGTTAAGTTCTTGTAGCCTCCTCAGGTACATCTTGGATTGAGAGAAAGCGTGTTGTCTACTACATCTATAGGTTTGACAGTGTTCTCCACTAGCTGTTTTGTTAGGGTGCTGCACCCGCACAAAATTTGCAGAGGGTGCTCCGCACCTGGACAAAAAATGTATCACCCAGACAAAAAGTTGAGCCATCGGGACAGAAATTATCAATTCAAAACATTAAAACAGACCAAACAGCAATAATTTCAGTGTGAACATTAAGTAATGATAATCAGAAATGCACTTAGTCATCAGAGAAGGCCATAATTAAATTTATCATCTATTTTAGCAAACATTTTTCAAAGAGAGCACCCCCTCTCATTATAGACAGCGATCGCTATGAACCTTTAACCTTCGGACCGCTCAGACAAAACTTAAATCAGTGGTGAACACTGCGACATCCATAGATCATGCTCTATTTTTCTTCCATTCCATTTGTGATTTAGTAAACATTTTCCCCATAATATCTATCTTATTCATCAGATCTCTGAGCTCATATAATAATTAATTTGAAATAAAATTGTTAGTCCGTAGTTCCTGAAGCATGTCTGTTTTTTTGCTAAGGTAGAAATATTACTTCAGAATATGATCACAGTAATGTCATGTTACAAATTAGTTGCAAATATGAATGATATTAACCATGGTAATGTATATATTGTATGACATTCACTTCCCTGATTGTTGCCAGAACTAGTTCTGTCTGTTATTTTCTTAATTATCTCATGTTTGAAGCATCAGTAGTATGTCACTAATTTGATCATATCCAGAGAATATTGGCCGCTTTCCCAACCTTATTAAATTTTAATTAACTGTGGTGTACATGCTGCTTGTCCCCATTTCAGTTTTTCAAATCCTTGAAGTATGCGTTAATTAGAAATTGAAGTCCTCGAAAGTAAATTACATCCATAAATTAGTTCTGATGTATTTAGAAAATACAGAATATAATCTATTTTTCCTTGTTAAATTTAAGATTTAATTTAGCATATTTATTATTAGCCCATATTTCTTGTTGAAACATGTTGTATTTTACATTCAGAATTATAAGACTTTAAATTGTAGCTTTCAACTTGTGAGAAGGCTTGTGAGAAGGGAATGATGGTCATGTGATCTGTTATATAGGAAGGAGGTTTAGCCAATCGGACAAGCTTTTTTTACAATAGCTCACCGTAGGTCTACCATAGATGAATTAATTTCTGCAAAAACATTATTAATCCTACCATCTTTTACTGTGAATGTGTGTTCTCAACCTCTTAGAGAAATGCTAATGAAACTCTAGTGAAATGCATTAGAAAGAGCTTATGGTTCCCTTGACTAGCTAGCTCCCAGGCACCCCAAGCACCCCCTACCTGTGTTCCTTTCTTGTTCATGCCTTTTACTGTTTCATCAATTGTGTAATCTCCTATCCATAGTTGCTGGACATTCACCTGAACTTTTGTAAATAAATATGCTTTCTCTCAATTAATTTTTCAACCGTCTTTGTCCTTGCAGTTCAAATACTAGAACCCTTACCTATCCCTCAGTTTCTGTTTTATTGTCACTCTCTCACAGTTTACATGTGGGAAATCAATACTTTATTACTGAAAGCAGCTAAAGTGATTGGTAGTTTCTCAAATCAATTATGACGTCCCTTGAAATTCAACAATCCTTTAAGGTAATTGTTATTAGAAATTAAGTTTTCACCGAGAAAGTTGCCGGTATTTTAGGGTTTGGAGGGTTTTTGTAAAATTATTCAATAGCATCTAACCACAAATCAGAAGCCGGTAGCTATGGTGTATTATTGACATTTTTGTGGACTAAGACAGGGGGTCACAATTGCCTGGAAAGTTTCTATGTCAGGGATGGGCACAAAATGAAATTGTGGGCCAAAGTGAAATTTTGCTCTCAAGCAAAGTGTAGACCTACAACCCTTGAAGGAACACTGGGCATCATCTCAAAGCCTATGTTTTCCATGCCATTTGAACAAAATACTTAAAGAATTTCTTCACCCTTGGAGTTATTATAACTCAAATATCCTATCCATCTGTATGATACATGAGAAGAATAAAATTGCATGGGTCAGTATTGATGGGCCCTGATGTTTTTTTATAATGGAGCAATTATTTTGGTACCAGTAATGAAATGGATTTTGGTACAATTTTTGCAGGATATGGTGCATTTATGAATATACAGGTACGTACAATTATTACAAAAGTTTAAGTATACTGTGCCATATGAGAATTCAGAAATCAGGAATTTTTTTGTATGCCGTGATGAAACAATGAGACAAGATTCATCATTTCTTGTGACAGTTAAGGAGATTTCCCCTTTTGGGAAAATGTAGATTTCCCTTAATTGGGAGAACATTCCGGTTCACATTCTCTGCCAGGTCTTTGTTCTTGCTAAATTTTATCCATATTAGGATAACAAGCCTATATACTGTGATGCATAAGTTTTTCCCCATTCAGGAGAATTTTGGTTTTCTCCCAAATGGGAACACCTCCTCAGCTGAGATGTGAGAATGACTACAAATTCTCTGTCATTATTAAAGCAAGCTGTACGGTATGGATTAGTGATACAGCTGCATTAAATTTATAGTTCTGGAACCATCCTAATGGTAAAGAAATTTGCCTGTGGTTAACAGTTTTCCCATCAGTGTTTTACAGTTTATGCAAAAATAGCAACTCTCATATGCAGCAGTTAAAGACTTTAAAAGCCTGAAATCATGACTCTACAAGACAGTAATACTGTGTGACAGCTTTAACGTCTTTTCATTTAAAGTGAGTAAATCCCCAGATATTGTAATTCTCCTAGACAGAATCAGGCAGCAGCATTTGTTGACTTGGTTTCAATAAAATCATGTATCTAGAAATGGATTTTTTGACGAAAGATTTCTTCTGTCACATCAGCTTTTTTCCTCTGTCCATCTGATCAGCTGGTTTGCTTCCTCTGAAGTTTGAAGTATTATCTTACTGATTCGGTGCTGGTAGGGGACAGGGACGACAGGCTCAGACAGCTGATGTTATGCCATCTCTCTTGTTTGAGCTGGTGCCAAGGACATATGATTAAAATCCTGGACAGTTGATCTCTTGAATATTCGTTAAGATCATCTTCCGTCAAAAATGCAGATGGTGTTATACCTCAGATAGCAGTCGCTGGACGTATGGCTGCCAAGTAATCTTAACAGATGAGAATATTAAATGCTGGGAAGCTAAGCCATTAAAGAATATTTTCATGTTGTTTGGTCTTTCATAAAACCTGTAATGAATTAAAAAGCTTTAGTTTTAGTCCTTTGCTAAACTAAAAAATGTTGAGAGAGCATAGGTAATTCTTCTACTTGAAATTGAAACTGATGGTTGCAGCAGTAGAGTGAGTTGTCAATGTAAAGAGTTTGAGTCGTTATCATAAAAAGTGGATTTGCATCAGTTCTTTCACACTAAACAGTCAAGTTATCTCTATTGTGTTCAGTTTACATGGCATTTTAAATGAATTGAGAGTTGGATTCTATAATGTCACTCTTAACCTGAAGCTTTGGCTTCTGTGAGTAGAGTTGACATTTGTCGCTTTATGCCTTGTAGCACCTGCTTGTAAAGAATTTTTGTAGTGGATTAGTTATTGTGGAAGCTGACACCCCGGACAGTTGTATGACAAATTGTACCTCCAGCGTTGAAATGCCCCACAATGGTTTTAACTGCCTTGCCCTTTTCTTTCTCTGTGTTTCTTTTGTGAAATAAAGACAAAACATTTTATACCACAAGATCATTTCAATGGTGACATTCTGCCCAAACTTTGCCCATGTGATAAACAGAGACAGGGCCGAATGTTTTTAAGGTTCTATCTCTTCCCTGTGTCTTTGGAGTGTGCAATCAATAACTAATTCCATTGAGATACGTACTCTATTTTTGACTGTTTTGCCTTGGTTTTGCTGTAATTGCACCTGCAACAAACTAGGCTGAAAAAATTGGCCCACTCATTTTGCTAAATAATTCACAGTCGTGATGAATTGGCTCAGTGGAGCAGAATTGCTTCAATTCCCTACACGCCTGTATTTATTATTCGTCGTCAACAGCTGAGGTACTCTTGCGGAAAATTTGTATCACCAGAGGACGAACCATTGGGCTGTTATGGTTCAGTCTGCCATATTTTGTAGTCATAAGTCAATTTGCTCTGGGCAGTTTTTTTTCAGAATGGCAAGTACAAAATTTAAACCTCCTTGCTGTATACATTATTAGGTTGAAAGGCTGTTAGGCCATTGTAACACTGGTAGAAACATAAAGCTTATAGTTGTAATAAGTAGTGAGGCGTCATTGTTAGGGGTTTAGATGAGTTTTAAGTTATAAATGTCTTCCATATTTTTAGTGAGAACAGACTAAATTTACTAGATCATTCACTTTTTTTTATCATACTTGTAAGAGTACAAAACCTATGTGGTGGGGGGGGGGGGGGAGCTGTCAAAGATGTGTACAGTGTTTTTAAATTTTAAATAAATTACAAAATGTTTTGCAAAATATTATTTTCACAGTGTTCTTTGGGTGGAGCGAGGTGGAGGTCTGAAGAAAGTGTGTTGTGTAGTCAGTGACAAAATGATGGACATTTAAATAATTGTATAACCTCTTTTCTACACTGATCAAAGAATATTGACTACCATAATAAGTTTGTCTTGATTGACATTTGGCAGCGATATTGATGTATGGTACATTATACAAATGTTTATGTATTTTGTAACTGGATGATTATGCTAGTTTGTAGCTTCCATATAACAGTTTGAACCCCCCCCCCCCTTCTGAACGCATGGAGAGTTTCGGCTTTATTTAATGGTAGAATTCTATCTGTTCATGATATCTGAGCTCCCTTCATTATGCAAAACAGTTTAATGTGATTTTCTGTTTGCCACACCCTCAGAACTGCTTTCACATTCATAAATTTATTCAAATGTAACAAGGTCTGCTGTACCTTGAATTCTGTTCAAATGGTTAAGCAACCATTCTCATTAAGCTACTGTACCTGGTAAAAGTCCTGCCTTTATAATGAGAGAATTGAAGCCTCACCTGGCCTCTCATACTCATTTCTTGTTAACACACTATAAATAGACTAGTCATTATATGCCAGCAATAGGTCATTCACTTAATTTTACTATTTTTGCTCACAGAATTCGTGCATTTTTAACACCTTCCTGTGCCCCTGGAACTAAACCCATCTCAAGACGGAATCGTAATGCAAAAGTACCACCTTATCTGATTTTAAAGTCCCTCACATGGTCATGTGATCACATTTTTACCAATAAGCAGTGTCATAAGTGTCGCCATGCCATCAGCTAACCAGATCAGATGTCGCGAATGTGCGGCCCAACACTCAACTTCAAATCTTTACGAAATAGGTATCTCTGCAATCAAGAAGAAAAGTTTTCCAAGTCAGATCATGTGTTTCATGAAATGCATATTTGAGTCATACAGAGAGAGAGCTGTACCCTCCGTCAAATCTAACACTTTGGGATTCTCAATATCAAAACACTTCTCCATCTCAAGTACATCAATCGAGTGCTTAGGGTATATTGCCAAGACTCATGTTGCAAGAAGCCCTCTGTAAAGTTTTTCTCTTTTTTTTTCCTTGGAAATGCATGTTTATTAAATGAAATTCCTTCCTTTATTTTGATGGAGAGTTTTCCCCTTTTAATTTGGGACTTAGTAACAAGATGAAGTTTGTTGAAAACATCCGGAACTTAATATGTCGTTAATAGTGTCCCTAATTGTTAAAATGCTTGTCAAACGCTTTGCTTGTTTTAAGCATGCGTGTGTAAATACTGATCAATCTGTTTTTCACATCTGGTCACTAGAGAGTTTGAGACAAAAACTGAAATTTGTTTTTCTTAAGTGCAATATGTACACGTTCATATTGCAGGTATGACATTCCCCACAAAGGTAGATACAGGTATAGGGCATATAGTTAACCTTTTGTTGTGAATTTCAGTCAAAGTTTGCATCTGTAGGGCCCATTTTGGAGTCAAGAAAATTGCAATTTGATAAAAATCTGCAAACGCACAGTATGCGTGCAAGAATAAATTCAATTGGTGATATTGTGTTACTTAATACGTTAATTAACACAAGGCCATCAGGCGGCGGCAAGGTTATTTGAGTTGCCTTTCAAACTACATTTAAACCTTTAGAATTGCATATTTGAAGGCTCGATGCCACATCTCGTTTAAATTGTTTAACTATTTTTTGTTTTTGTAAAGCACCACTGAACATGTCAGATAATGACAATGTTGCATTAGTTAAGTGAACAGTGTTGTTATTACAATTATTATCGGTAGAATTAACTATAGTATTTCAAATAAGATGAGTTTTTATCCGTAACATTTTGTAAACTGTATTTCACAACATACACCTACATTCCGCATCATCAAATAATCTCCCTGTCATGACATAAGAGTGGTTTGTGAATAGCTCCCCCTGTACCATGCTTAAATCCTGTGAAAGTAGCAATTTAATGAAGTATTGATGGGAAATGTTAGGCATGTAATCAAAAAGATTAAATTTGACATTCATGCCCTTGTTGTGCCCTGGATGTTTTCTCTTGAATTACTACCAATAACTTCCGCTCATGCATGAAGTGATATTAAATCAATGCATTGCAATCGTTTCAAAGGACGTAAACTGTTCATTTAATTGATTTAAGAGTGGCTAAGGGTTTTAGTAATATAATGTTATAGGTTGTATATTCAAAATAACTGGCAACAATTAAGAGATAGTAGTTTAGAAATAAAAGGCAAGAATTTTGCAACTTTACTGTATTTTGTTGCAAAGTTGTGAATTTTGACCTAAGGACACGTGCGTGATGGACAGCGGCCATGGGGCTACATAAAGTTGGGATTCATACACTCTTGTAATATCTTGGAATGTTTACAATTTCATGAAAATGGTCATGGAATCTGTGATTTTATTTGTGGCCATTAAAAAATTGATATCTCAACAAAAAATTCATTGGGAAAGTCTTGGCATCTTTTCATACTAATGGGCCATTGTTGTGTGAAAATGAAATGTACTCCCTAAAATGGGCAGATGGCATGACCCGAGGGTTAGGTCCAGATCATTTTGGTTAATGATAATACACATGGCTAGCATTACTCTTAGTATGATGACTTAGTCATTGTGCTGTAAATATACTTGGTGGAATAATAAAAAAAGTGTGAAAATTTGGAAGATCCTAATTTTGTCATTGAAAGTAAAGAAACATGAAATTTCCTTTTGAGATTTCTGTAAGAACCCAACTTAAGTCTATTGTAATCCTTCTTACATCCAATTTACTTATGAATTGTCTTTAAAAAGCATTCAGGGGTTGTCAAGTTCAGGGATGACATCACCCACTGGGTGTTCGTTTTGATAATTTAGGCAACAAAAGAATTCATATGGAGGAAAGTATCGATGCTCATAAACCTATAAACGAGTTTTGGGTATTCAGTGGGTTTGTATTGCAATTTTAAGTCAAGAGTAATGGATACAGTAATGTGTGATACCCAGACCGTAACCGTTCTTCTGCAGAAATTTGTTACAATTGTGTCCTTCATTTCTGATCTTGACGAAGTATCCAAATCGAATCTTGCCTTAAAAGAAGGTTGTATTTGCTCAAATCAAGTTTTGATATGTTAGAGGGTACTTATTCTAAGCATTCTGGTGAAGTTTGTATTGAAATCCAATGTGTGGTTCTCAATTTATTAGCAATGAAAATTAACATTTTCAACACAAAGTGAACTTGAAGCAAGCACACATGATGCCATAACCTCATATTAATGAACAATCTTTTGTTTTTCTTTAAACTTTACAACCAATTTTCTCCTCCACAATTTCATGTTATCCCAATGTCACAGGAATTTTACAAACTTTTCATTCATCATGGGGAGGTCCAATCCCTATTAATTCCAGGTCAGCACAACAGACTGAAAAAAGGAAACAGCATTTCTCCTCAATGTGATGGGTGATATGATCCCTGCTTGCCTCATGTTCACTTTGGGTCACAAATGTAGTAACTTCATTTGCTGATATCTCGATAACTACATATCTGATTTGAATGGAAGTTTCACCAATTGCTTAGCTTTAGTTCCTTGTTCACAGATGAAAGTTAATTTTTTGCTTAAACCCTTCCTTTAAACCCATCTGTTGTAATTGTTGCTTTGCAGTCATTTCAGGCCTTACTTTTACCAGAACTGTCTTATTATGCTGTTCATATATTTGGATTTAGAAGGACGAAGTAAGGGTGGTTTTATTGCGGGGAATTGTTTAACAGCAACTGTCTGGCTTGACAGAACAGTTTATTATAAAAAGTACAGTAAAAAGTTATCAAGTTATACCTCACATGTGTATGGCTTTTTGATTGTGGAGGGGTGGGGGCAGAACTGTGTCAGAATCTGTTGGCCCTTTAGAAGGATTTTGCATTCATGAATATTTCTATAGATTCTGCCTGAATTTGACGTTGTTCAATTCTTTGGGGGGGGGGGGGGGTGCATAGCACTATCCTGTCCCCCACCTCATATGCGTATGGATATCCCAGACCTTAACTTTCTTTTTGTAACTTACTGTAAATTGTAATGCAAATTTGCATGGTTCAGTCTTGATTTTGATAAAAAATATGTTATCTTGTATTGATTCATTTTAATTGTTTCCAGTGTTGCTTTGCAGTCATTTCAGGCTTCTACATAATCAGAGTTACTGTACTGTGAGTAGCATATGGTCTGTAAGTTTGATGTTGGATGGACAATTTACCCTGCTTGGCCAGAAAGTCACTAAAAATCAGTTCTGTAGTTTGAAAGAACTGTCACACTATACAAAAGAAACTTTCTTAAATTGTTGCTCGTGTATACCGTTTCAGAAATACTCAATGCATCCTCCCAGACTTTGTCATTTATGACATAATGGGGTGGTGAATATTGTGTTATAAAGGAATTATAACTTTGATCCACAGACTTCAAGCCTCATCAGTGCCATAGCCAGAAAAATATTTGTGGGGCTGCTCCACTGTTTCATGGGGGGTGGGGGCTTTATGTGGAATCACATACATTTTCCCAAAAAAAACCCAAATTACCATTGATTTCCACACAGGAATAGTCTGTTCTGTTCCTACTTATCTTACCTACTGCCTCACCCTCCAATCAGGAAGCTCTTTTACAATCAGTTAGGCTGCCCTTGTATTGAATGTGTGAATATCTGCACATACTGTGAAATGGAACACCCGACTCTATTCATCAGTCACCATTGCATGATGTAACATCCCACCAGGACCTTAATCAACCAGGGTTGTTGAAATACAGTATGTGGTTTCTGGAGTGTCACTGCATAGGGTTGTGTAGCATACGGTGGGGGGGGGGGAGTAGGTTGGGGCAGGGGATAATTAGCGAGGAGCTATAAAGTGGTGATGGAAGCACGATCAGCTTGTTCATTTTCCTGCTGCACTTGATACAGCTTTTACCCTTTTCAAATGAAATCTGTCTGCAAATCTTTTGCCTGCTGTTTAATCATACAGGACTATTTCATTTATTTATTCCCTACCCTTCCCCCACTGGGAAATAAGTTCTGCCACATATCTCGATCCCTGTTATGCTGAAAATGAGTTTGTTACCAAGAATATCTCAAATAGGCAAATTGAAGGTAAAACACAAATTGTCTATGACTTGAGTAAGCATCGTCATGAATTCCTCAGGGTGGGTAATTAGTAGTCGTAGGGTGTTGCCAAGCCAAAACAAGTTGATCAACCTATCCTTATGAAAGCAACTGGTATTGGAACGTGATCTTAGGCAGGTGTACGAGATGAGAGGAACTTAATATACAGATCAATGATGGAAACGTACAGTGCATTTCCCGAGGCTAACTTGGAAAATATAAATTTGCTGATGCACTGAAGCAATCGTTGTAGGAGATCACCTGTAGCTGGGCATTTGTCGTGTGCATAGACTAATTTGAAAATCAAACGTTAGAGGTAAAGGTGGGTTGTGGCAAATGTGATACCAAAGTAGGCAGCTTCCATTGTTTTAATATATTACTCTTGTGAGATTCTTTTGTCTGTGACAGCTGTAGAGGTTTTTTCCTGATGTCAGTGTATAATATAATTGTTAAAAAGATATATTTCAGGCCTTGAAGGGCAGTTTGTTCAAAAATACTAAGTGACCATAAATGTGGACAATGTCTACAGTTTATAAACCACAATTTAACATCATATTGCTAGCCAATGCAACAATGTAAATCAAATTTGGTTTCTTCAAATGGCCAGTTCATATAGGGAAACTGTAGATCACTCTTGGATGATTCAACTGGGTATAGAACCTCAAAGGCATGGGGAAGTGCTGGGGAAAGGGTTGGGGAAGAAGAATGCTTCTGCCCCCCCCCCCCCCAAGTGCAAGGACAAAAATCGTTATTTGTTTTCTCTGTAAGAAGATGTCAAACAATCTATTTCAGGAACATAAAATAATGAGAAAAAAATTTTACTTTTGCAAAGAACTTGTCTCCATTTCTTGTTGGATTGTGCAGTTATTGCCATTCTAATTATTTTCAAGCAAGCTACCATTTTTCCAAACTCACTGACTTGTAGCAAGTCTGTTAAGACAATTTTTGGCTCACTTTGTGTCTAAAATCTCCTTTTTTCTTCTTCCCTATATTGTTTTATTATTGTATCAGAATATGAAATTGCATCCACCAGTCCATTCACTGTGAAATCTTTTTTTTTTTTTCTTTTGTGTGGTACAGTAGTTAGGCCTAACAAATTTTAACACCCGTGGAATGAAAAAAGCCTGCTACCTATTCAAATAGACTTGCTACAAGTGGGAAATGAAGGTATCTTGTGAATCATGAAAGGGATGGTGTCTTTATAGTTATCTGATCAGAGTTTGAAGATATGGTTTTCCATGTCTTTTAAATTTCCCTGTCCTTTATTTGATGCAGTACTGTAATCTTCACCTGGGACATAAACCTTTATTTGATCCCCTTTAAAAAAAAAAAACTTTCATGTGCTTTCATTGTCTTCTTGTGATGGTTTAAAAGGTTAGAAATGTCTTTAATCTTTTCGAGTTGTTAGAATTTTGTATGGACACTCTTATCAGCTACATAATTTACAAGGAGTGGCTTTCAAAAGGCTGACATGTGAAAAGAATGTGTCGCTTCAAATTACCTATAGGAAGTTAATGTTTAGTCTCAGAACAGAGTGAAACTTCAAAAAGTTATCATTAAGTGTCTGAGGGGAAGCGTGAAGTATTGTCAATTTGGACTGTTAAATGCTACCGCTCTGTCACACACACTCAAGTTGATGTGAAGGAAACGTATATTGTCACGATTACATGTCAGTAACTGTGGGGTTGTTTACCTCAGGAGATTGGTTGTCTGCAATCACTTGTTTTATACCATGGTTTGTGTTGCAAAGTTTGTTTATGGAATGCCGAAAGTAGTGATCATTTTTGTGAATGTGTCTCCACTCTTAGTACATGCTTATTCATATTAAAGCTGTTTTATTAATGATGTGAACTTTGGAATGCCACATGCAGTGTTAGGAGCCAGACTTATGAGTTTGAGAATGCCTTCACCAACAAAGTCGCAAAAGTTAAGAACTTAATAAATCAGAGGATTGATGTTGAAGTGTGTTTTACATCATGAGGAATTTGTCTGTCTAAAGGTGGCCAGCTTTTCTACATTTCCTATTGCCATAGTAACAGATGGGTAAAGCTAGACATTAAAAACCATTTACATGATGTATACTAGCAGCTAAAAGGAATGGAGACCATTATAAAGTTATGCAACTTCCTGAAAGATGCATTGTAAAGCTCTTTGTATTTTGCAATTGTATATAGGAATAGAAAAGAACAGGAAGTTTTCCTTGTAACCTGCATTATAATGTTACCATAGAATGCAGTTAATATAAGTAAGTAAAGATCAGACCAGGACTACATTGTTATTTTATTGCTTGCAACCTGAGTGGAAAAGAGTGATGTGATGATAAAAGTAGCCTTGATTGGGTTCATAGTGGTAATACCCTATTAGAACAAAAGAAAGGTGAAGACTGAAAAAAAGCTATTTAACAATCAATACAGCATGACGATACACAAAGTAGAAGCACTAATGGTCTTAAAGATTCTGTCAACACGCTAATTTTTATAGCTGATAGTATTAGGTGAGTGAATAAGAGCAGATTTGTACGATTTAGTTGATGTTTTGAAATAAGTATGTAAGGTTTAGGTGATGCCAAATTCTGTTTAAGCCACCCCTTTTGGCAGCAAATGAGAATGACACCATGGAGTTAGTGAGTTGAGGTTTAACGTCCCAGTTTCCAACCAATTGGTTCAAGTCGAGACGACCACAGCCTTTTTTCCAGTTGTGGCTCACTGGCTTGTTTTCCTACTCCAGTGCTTATGCTGAGCACCAAGCACAATGGCAGTAGGTTCCATTTTTAAAGACACCATGGAAGTGGTATGGGACAAGATGCCATCACTGTATTATAGCCATGTGAAATTTTAGATTAACTGTTGGAAGATAATTCTGTGAATTATTTCCTAAGTTTTTTAATACTATTTACATCTAGAGAGTATGTATTATGACACGTTTCCTGTCAAAATGCACAAAGCATATGCTTTCCAACTTTTCTTCGTAGACAATTTGAACAGCATTGAAAGTTGCAGATGCACTTTGCTTTACTTTGTAGCTTTTGAAAGCCAGAACAATTTTCAAAATGTCACAACTTGAAGTGGGGTTTTTGCATTTAAAATGTTGTGCCAAAGGGCTTCTACAGTAATCATGCAGACTGCATTTAGAAAAATGCCAGTGAGCCACAACTGGAAAAAAGGCCGTGGTCGTCTCGACTTGAACCAGTTGGTTGGAAACTGGGATGTTAAACCTCATCTAACAAACTGCATTTAGAAAAAAAAAAACAATGAAACAAAAAACTCGTTTTGTGAGACTGCACCATGGTCTGAATCCCTCAGTTCTGTTGCTGGTGGTGTTACAGGTGGAACACTAGACAATATTTTAATATGTGAATCCCACAGAAATTGTATGGGAAACAGTGTACATTTTTCAAAAGAAAAGGCATTTAAAATTAAAGATGCAGACATGCTATTGTGCATTGGCTATGAAATTTTGAAATATAAAGTAAAAGCAGTTTCAACCCCTCCATGTTAAATGGTTGGTTTAGGCATTTGTAAAGCCATGCAAATGGTTCATCCTGGATTAATTGCAGTGTGAGGTTCCTAAATTGCTTGTATCCTGTATGCATCACCTCTGGTATGCTTTGGACTTCAGTCTTTATTTGCAAGGTGAGAAAGTCTTATGAAGCCTTTAACATAACAAGCCTTAGGCTTGTAGACATTACTAACAGTTCCACACATGCTCCTCCCTTTATAGATTCAATCCACATCTTCATAACATGATTACAGCCACCAGTGTTCCTGTTTAGTCGTGGTCCCAGGTGCATTGACAATCATATCTGAAAGCTTGCTCCAAGCACCTGCTTTAGTAGTGACATATGCAAGAAAGTCTCAGTGCACCTTGAATTAAAATATGCCTGCAGGTAAAACAAACACTTTTAGTTACTAAAAGATACAGCTTACAGTATAAAACTAAATATGAAGCCTCTTTATGGGAGGTGCATAGGCGGTAAGTTGTTTACTGCGCAAGTATGTAACTAACGTATACTGTAGGGACATTTTCTTTCAGTGGTGACTGGTGTTTTTAGTTTTAATTTTTGAGGGGAGAGGGGGGGGGGGGATGCTTCCAGTTTTTTCTTTCCATCATATGATCATCAAACTGGAAGCCAGGAATTACGACTTGTTGGGGAAGGGGAGGGGGCAGCGCTTCAACTGGTGGCAGTGGCCAGGAATCATCATGAAAGCCTTTGGCAATTGATTTTTCAAATGGGGAGGGGTATGATGGTCTTCATGGCCATTCTTCTCTGGCTTCAGATCAGATCATCATTGGGATAGTCCTAATTTGTATGTGCTCAGGTTTAATACCTAGAAATTTGCAACATAGGTTAAAGTTTTTCTTTCTTAGTTTCTGAAGCAAGATGTTAGCTAGCACTGCATGCCCATTAAAATATTGCCCATTTCAGTGCTACATTAGTAAACCACTATACAAGGCATTTGATGTGAAAGTTGGGATTGACCCTTGGAAATTGGTAGAAAAAGTAAGATTTTTTAAAGTTGCAGTTAATTACATTGCATATATTTTAAGGTTATTTCACTGTACTAGATAGAATAAAAAAAGCCAGCTCAAGATTTGGCAAAAAGTGGACTCCCCCAAACCTCCAACATCCTCCCCCCTCCCCATAATACTGCCTCTGCATGGAGGCACAACCTCAAAGGTAGTGTATGCTTCCATTGTTATATTTAGAATTTACAGAAGCAGAAAATTTTCAAGAAGCAGAATGTTCATCACTTTGCAAGCGCATCACCTATGTGCATGACCTGCTTACGTGCTTGCTTAATTTCCTCAGGGAGGCCATGAGGTGTAATTGAGCTAAAAATCAGTGTCACAAATTTCATGAAGAATACTGTTGCCTCATGCATACACCTGCTCCTTTCAACTGTGGAAGACGAAAAGCAGCCACCATATTGGCGGGTTAAAAATAGCTTGTCAATTAGGCAATGTACTATTAGAAACCTATCTACATCTCACTTTTGGTCTCTGAATTAGGTAATGTTTGTGCAACTCCCTGATCAATGTAAGCATCAACCTCTCTACACAAGTTATGTCAGCTCCTGTGCAATCTTGCTTAAAAACATAGCGTAGTAGCAGCTACAAAACAAACTCTCCTCTTGTCTTCTGTAGAACCATTTTAATTTTTTTATCAAACATGCCTTGCATATATAACTCACTTATATTAACTTATAGTTTGAGAAAAAAATTGTCACAGTTTTGAAATTACGTAGAGAGTACGCACTGCAGTCTACATTACTAAGATCTTCCATACCCATACTGTGTACACAATGCTCCTGAATTTTACATAAGATGGACCATATCTGTCAGGTGAATCAACAAGTACATTTCTCAAATTTCCTTCGCCGTTTAAAAAACGAAGAATAAATGAAATGAAGTGATGAAGTATCTGGGCTGAGAAATTTAGAATTTGCACATTCATCAGTAACAAATTTCTGAAATTGATCAGTATGCTATCTAAAGAAGATCTATACAGCCACAAAAGGTATCTTTTAGTTTCATCGGTGGTCAAAAATAGAAGTTAAGCAGTTTCTCTCCGATCACATTTCCGTAACCAGAGGAGAAGAAGTAACACTCAGAAGTTCTAAATTCACTGAGCATATCAGTCAGTCCCCCTTGGGATGAAATCATGAGAAAGCCCTTATGGCCTGAGCACTTTTATGCTGACACTCCAGTGTGGAATTGCACCTGCTAGCTGCTACTGATGCATAGCATTCAGGAATCTGTGTTGTGCATTTCTCTGCATTATTTGAGTTAACATAGATTTCACTTCATATACATGTAGGACTGTTCAAAAATCAAGTCTCACTATTGTGTGAATCCCACTATACCTTTATATTGCAAACATTTATTAAAATATGCGTGATACCCAGTTCTTGTGAGAAATATGGCAATTTATCCATCAGGTGGACTTCAGAATCTCCAAGGACTGTTAGTATTAAAGAATGAATTACCTCTGTAATACTGTACTCAACTGGCCACTTTGCTGGTTAGTCAACTAGGCTTATTGTTAGTGAAGCACACCTGAAAAATTACACTGACATATAATGTATCACGAACCAAGGTCATTTAAAGGAAGATCAAGACACTGTGAATTTCATCACATATGCAAGGGAAGAAAACTGTTTACATAAACAAAGTCATTATGGGACATATTGTGGTACCATCCAGCCATCATGAGTTAGCAGATTTAGATGTTGCAAGTTGAGGAATGCATGTTAGTAAAGGCATTTTTCCTTGATCATCACAATAGACCTTTTTCCAAAGAGCAGTTACAAAGGATTATGGGATAGAGTTTTGTTATGCATCATGTTTGTCAATGACTTTGTACTGTTGCCAGAATGACATGTACCAAAACCCGATCTCATAATCTTTTGTAATTACTATTTGGTCAGGGTCTTCAATGTGAGTAACTGTGTCGTTAACTTTGAGTCAGTTAGCTCCTATGCTTTAATAGCATACGAAAAGCTCAAGTCTTCAGCTATTTAGCCACCTCCCTCAATGGGCAAAACTTTTACCACAGTGTAATAAAGCCAAGCAAGAGAAGACTGAGAATTGTCCTTCCCACCTAGGGTAAAATATTTTGCAGGGAGGGGGAGGGAGGGTGGGGAGGGGGTGATGGTGAGGGGTGATGGGAATTTAGAAAGAAAAGGCAGCAATAATATGTCCGTGTCTAGAGACATGATTCTCACAGTACTGGATCTGTACCATAGGTCTACACCTGTTTTAAGTTTTAGGGCATGTTCTTTGAATCTTGTGTTTTTTTCCTTTTCTAAAATATTTGAAGTAGTGGTACAAACAGTCAATTTTACTCCTACTTACCTCACCTATTGCAACAGTTATGCCCAACATACCACAGAATATCATCTGGCAATGATTTGGATCCCAACAAGGGTGCACTCTCTCATATGGTAGCAGTATAAAGAATATTACAATCTCTGCATATGTAGTTTTTGAATACCAGTGTATGCTCTCACTGTGGCGGCATACTCACTCAGGTGTTTATGTTGGAAATGAAACATTTTGCTCCCCTTCTCCTTGCCCCTTTGCACCCCTTATTAACCCCTTTCACCTGTTATTAATTCCTAATTGCCTTTGTTCAGATTATATACCACTGCTTGTCATTATTTAGACCCATGCTATCTTCACTCGTTCCAGTCATGCAGAATCTTTGAGATGTGTCATAATCACACTTTACTTCTCAGGGCAGTGTATGAGCTGAGAGCAAATTTGAAATCATCTTTCGCAAAATTAACTACCGATGAAAGTATGGTCGCAAACACCTGAGATGCTATGGCAGACCTTCAAGGGCATTTCACACAATTACTTTTGGTCATCCCATCTCCAGCAGAATATTTCTCATTTTCCATGACTGATGGTTACATTTGCTTTTTATCTTGTTATCCTCAGGCCAATTGTGCAACTGTAGGATTTAGAGGGAAGAAATTCCGTTTCACCAGATGATTGGAGAATTCTTTGCCTGTAGGGGCCAGAGAAGATTAAATTATACAGGTCAGTATCCACGTTAGACATTCAGCCTTCTCCCCAATATTTCTCATTTGTCTCAACTTGATGAACTATTCTAGGTTTTTAGGCCATTTTGGTAAAGACTTCATTATTCTTGGTCGTTTTTTAAATCTTTTGTCAAAAGTAGATATCCACTTCATTCCAAAGCTTTCTTGTTGACAAGCTGCATTGTTGGAAATACGTGAAATCTTGGTGTTTTGGCTTTTGGAAAAGAGATGGCATAAAAAGGTAATTTACGCTCTTCAGCTTATAGGCAGAATACTTATTAGATAAAATGTTAGTACTGTAGGGTGAAGATTTGTCCTTTAATCCCGTCCATTAACAGGTGATTGTGTATTGATTGGATTGACAATTGTCAAAAATGAAAAGGAAAATATTGAGTGTAGGATTTGTTTCCTACAATGTTTGGTTATACAGGCAGTTGAAACAGTACATTAGGATAAGTACAACCTATCATAAAGAGAACTTTTGTTGCTAATTTTTTATTCTCTTGTAAAATGTTGTTTGATTTATGTTTGTGCATTCTGTGTTAGATTTTTAAGTTACTTCACCTATTTATTCTTACCATATTCTTCTCTTTAATTCATGGTATTGTGATACTTTGCTCCCTCCAAGTTTTATCATTTCAGGCAATGAGATGCATTAATGGCAATGATTAAATGTTCAAAAGAATTTGTCAAGTCTCATGCTGGTTACGTTGCCTTTTCATATATGCATACTCCCACACACGTTCCAGCCTCCTTAATGCCTCACAGAGACCGAAATTTGCGTGTGATGAACAGCAGGAAGTGCATGTCATCGTTTGTCTCCCGTGACATGTTTATGCCCTAGCGGTCAATATTAACAAAGCTGCGTGGGAAATTTATTGGACATGTCAGTTTATTGGGTATCCATTTGAAACCTAAACTGTGGTGTCCGTGACGTTATATATCCTGATTTTTATTCTCTCAGGACAGCGATGTCGTCCTGATGGTTATTTTTTCAGTTTATCTCTGTCGAATCATCCATCACACTGGAGTCCGATACTTGGAACCATTAGAGCTATGCTTCATCGTTTCATGCACCTGGTGTCCAATTTTTGTGAATATTTTCCGCTTTTTCGCTTTTCATTGAGGGGGAATTTAAACAGCTGTTGTTATGAAAACAAGCAGACCTATAGACAGAAGAAGAGAATTTATTTCTTGTCTTCACAGGTGGCTTAGTGTCTGCATATTAAATTTACAAGTTGAATAATTGAAGAGGTGCGTAATAAATTTTTGGCAGTTCGTTAAACTTCATGGAGTATGATTCTGCTATCGATCATAATCCTAATTGCAATGAATTTATTGTATGCTGAACACATTAGTAAAACAGAGTAGTTTATGTGTACTTAGTACTTATGCTATGGTTATTAGTAGATGTGCTCATGAGGACAGTTAGTTTCAAGGCAGGCTCTAGGATTTGACATATATCAAAAAGAATGCTGGAAAAATGTTTGTCCTCCGATTTTTTTTTTTTTATTTGAGAAGGAATACAGGAGATGGGCAAATTATATAATGATGCCGACTCATAATCTATTGTACATTTTCAATATGTACTGCCACAAAAATTATTTTTATATGATATCTAATTTTTTTTAAATTTTCCAAAACTTGTCCTCTTGTCTATGAGGTCACATACGACATTTCCATTTCTTTTAATACCTGTGATGTACTACATCAGTATAGATTTATCTGCATCAAAGACGCACAAACTTGGTAGGGTGTGTTGACTTGAATAAATATTAACTTAAAATATTAAAGCATGCTGTTCAATTGTCAAGGTCTACAAACCCCATCTGATCCAGTCATATGATGGGTTTTTTCTTAATTTCATGAAACAAGTTTAACCTTCAGTATACTTTATAGCCCACTGACCCTCATATGATAATCCTACTCAAAAATTGTCTCACCTCTGGTAAAATAAAACTTTCCATTGGGTCTTTTAAAAAGTTTGTTGTTTTGGTGAGTTTGTGCCTTTAAACTCATGTGAGTTGAATAAACATCACTTGACGTGAGATGTACCTTAATTGGTACTCGCATTTCACTGCTGTTGATAAACTTGCTCTCAATAGTCAACAAATATGTACCTTTCAAGAGATGAACTGGAGGTTTAAAGGTGGCATTGTCAGAAAGTTTAACAGGAGGGAGGGGCAGGGGTTGGGGGCACAGGGGAGCCTCACCATTTCATGAGGTTTCAAATGCAGAGAAAAAAATGTACATTTTTCACCCTAATTTTTCATTGAAGAGCAACTGTAGAGGGTGTGAGATGTGGGGGTGGACCTGTAACATCAAGCCCCCTCCTCTTATCTGCATTGCTGATTTTGATACTTGCTTTCATCTGAGATGTTGCAGAGAGAACAGTACTCATCATTTGCCTGTGGGGTAAATATATATGCCACAGTACAACTGCCTCACAAAATTTTCAAATGTCTTGGAATTAGCCCGCATGCTTCATTTACAACAGAACTGATGGTATCAGCACAA
Organism: Holothuria leucospilota; assembly: GCA_029531755.1. Classification (NCBI taxonomy): domain Eukaryota; kingdom Metazoa; phylum Echinodermata; class Holothuroidea; order Aspidochirotida; family Holothuriidae; genus Holothuria; species Holothuria leucospilota. The sequence continues at coordinate 29,118,119 of CM055962.1, read as the reverse complement.
AAAGATTTCCCCTAATACAGTGCGTCATCCTTAACAAAGCTAATTGCAGCACTTCAACTCAACTGCTCCTTCTCAAAGATTGATGAGTTGGTTTATCTTTTAAAAAAAAAAGTGACAAAAAGCATTCGAAAACCTCATCCACAACACCCACTCACTAGCAATTCCCAGAGATGCGATATGTTTCGTAGATTTGGTTTTAGTATAAACTTTTCTCAAGTCAAACATAGAGAAATATAAGCTGATATTGTTTGCATCTGAGACTGTCATTATGTAGATCCCTCGGTCATTACTAACACCTAATGGTCTTTGTTGATAGAAGCCATACCAACAAGTTGATCGGCTTAATTGAAATTCAAAGGAACTATTCACGACTATTAGCACGATTAGTGTCAAGTGCGATGTCTTTCCGTACGGATAGAGTGTAAGGTGATCGTCTACATTGCTCTTTTATACAAACCTGACTGTTGGGATAAGTTAGTGGTATAAAACCTACCAATGATAATATAGCCTCCAGGTACTTACAGCATCTATGGAAGAAGCCTAGTGTTATGAAAGCTGCATGTGTCATAATCGTTGGTTGGTAAGACAGTTTTTGTTATTTTATTGTAAAATGGCCTTGATCTTTTCTTTAATATTTTTTTTTGGGGGGATGGGGGGTAAACAACTTGTCACTAGGGCATGTATATTGATAGTCTTTAGTACGTTTTGATGAGAATGTAACGAAAAATCACAAAATTCATTATCACTTTTAGTGTCTACTGCAGTAGAACTTACATAATAAAGGCCATGGCATTTAATGTGTGTACAGTATGTTTCGACTTTTGAAATATGCCCTAACGTTGGAACTCATCTCTTTTGGATTTCACAATAAAGTTCACAGGTTTGTCCTATCTACAGCAGTTAAAATTTCAAGGTTACACTTACTATGAGTATAACCACTTGAGATATAAAAGATTCGTTAAAATGCTAGATGCTGTATGTTATATTTGCCTTCCAGGAGTGAGAGAGCTAGGAAACTTGTAGTATGCAAATATTGAATGGAAATTGTGATCGCTTGGAACAAAGCTTCTTACGGCACAGTGGATCCATTTACTCATGGTTATTGGTCAGTGGAGTGGACTTCATTTAATATTCACTCAGTTGAATTATACTGTACAGTAACTTCAAAATGACCGTTCCTTTTGTTGGTAGTTTAAAATTTTGGAGGGTGGTTAACATGTTGGTTAATACTGTACTCACTTTTCAGAATTTCAACGAGGTATGAAGTCTGTCATTGTAGGCTACAGCCTGTAAATTTCCTTCAAAATACCAAAAATTTTGCTGTTCCTTTCCTTTGATACAAACCAGAAACAAATCATTTTCATGATGGCTTTCAGAGGTGAATTTTTCTGTGCAGCAACTCTCTGTTATGTACAGTAACTTAAAGAAATTCGTTTCGTTTTCGTTTTCGACGACATTTATTTGAGTCTTTTTTCACTAGATTTTATACAATATCAAAAATAATACAGCTGAGATAAAACTGGAAAAAGACTCGGGAGGAAAACTCAAAAAAGCTCCATGGAGCTTGTGGAAAGAGCCCTCCGTAACAGTACTTTACAACAACAAAGAGACAATGTTTACAAAAGGGAAAGAAAAGAATAATACAAAAACAAACAAACTAGATGAGAAATTCAACAGGTCAGGCCGATGTAAGAGTAGAGTCGGACTTTGAAAAGGTTTTGTCATTTCTAATATAGATAGTAGGTATTCTGAAGCGCTTAAAATATAGTTTATAAATTGATGTGAAAAAAAGGGTATGAAAATAGGAGAATATGTTCTTAGATAACAAGGTAAAAGGAGTAGAGTAGTCTATAAGTGGACGAGACCATCATGGAGAGTACATAAAATGCCTCAGGCTCACATCGCTCATGCTGCTGCACGTTTTACCGTTTTCGAAGAGCTTTTGGACAACAGTCACGTCTCTGACTTATTGATTTCACAGGAAATTAGAATTTTAGGCAATACTTTTAAATACTTCTTGTTGGTAAGGTAGCCGTGTTTTTAAAGAGTACTTCTCCATAATGACCCTTAGGGTGAAAGTTGTTGTGAGTAAAAATAGGCTGGTAAAAGAAATGGATTTGAAATGATCATGATATTTGGCATAAGTTGAAGATTTGTAGGTTGGAAGTACAGTAGTGGCAGAACATGTACACTTGTTTGCTGATATTAATTGCAATGGTTTAAAACCTGTGTTGATGTAATATTTTAGAAAACAAGATATATTTTTTTTGGAAAGAGCACATAAAGCATTGACGTTGTATGGGGAGCAGAGACAAGGGGGGGGGGTGGGGGAAGGAAGGGGAGGATTTCATATAATTTCAGTTCCTCTTGCAGTATACTGACCTTGGCTTTTCTTTTATCATAGTGTCATTTTATATGCAGATTCAGTTTTATATACACTTTGCAATTTTACTGAGATAGTTTATTTTCGGAATTTTTTTTTATAAATTATACTGTATTATAGAAGCCAGTAATTGGCTTTGATCTATCTAAGATGGCTGCTTTTTTCCAATCTTTGTGAACTTTTTTCAGTTTTTGATATCCCTTTTTAAATGAACGAGTCCATGGAACAAATAGTCTTGAATTGAGATCTAGGTGTAATTATCAAGCGAAGAATCAGTTGCCCGCTGTTTTTATTTTCATTGATAACAGACAGTTTCATTGATAACTTCAGTTTTTTCATTAAATACCATTGAAGGTATATTAGCATAAATGTAAGAAAAAGTGGTAATAATCTGCAGTGTTAGACTGCCGGATACCTGTAAATGTATAAAAAAGGTTCAAAATAGGCTTGGGTGACTTCAGCATATTTAGAGGCCAGTATTTATTTCACACCTACTTACCTCCCCTATAACTACTATTGGACAGTCCATATACTGCGGAATGATCACTGACAATGAAAATCCTACCCACACTAGGTGGCGCCCTACGCATATCCTTGCTGTTTCCCTGTAACTCGCCCTTGTTTCATTGTCAGCGGAATGGTTAACATCGCGAATTTTCACTCAGCTTTTTTTCTCCCTTTTTTGATTTGCCTTCCTGCCCTTTGGATCGTTTATCTGTCTTCTGTTGTGACCAGGAGCGTTTCTCATCCCATTTATGGAAGTTTGATGAGTATATTTTTCCTTTGGGTTTAGGAAACTTAAGTTTTAGATTTGCCTGTTAGTTGCTCCTCTCTCAGGTTCGTTAGCGTGGTTAGGCTTCATAGCCTTCAGTATATTTAGAGGCCAGTACCTGTGGCCCTAGTAGTCGTGACTCTGAATGGAGTTGGGCTCCTACAGTGATGTTATTACTGACGGAGGAACTTAATACCTCAGCTGCTGTAAAATCCCTATTGTTAGCATACAGTTTACCAATGAGTATCGATAAGTTCCGCGATAAGCAGTGCAGCCTACTCTACAGCCATCTCAACAGTTGAGGTGCCGAAGTGCCATTGAATGCCTCAATGAATTTCATACTTGGCATGTAGATGCTCCATATTAAGTTCTATGCCCCTAGATCATATTTTATGGAAGTCAATAGTCATTTGGGGTCAGAGAGGTCAAACAGTGAAAAGTGCTGGTAAACATATCTCACGAAGAGTAACAGTGAGGAATCTCACATGTATGATATGGAAGACCCATCCATGTTGAGTAGACGAGGTGAAATGTCATGTTGGGTTATCAGAGGTCTAAAGAGGAAACCTTGTAAATGCAATATCTCAAGAAGGGTAACCTTGATGGATGTTATACTTGATATGTGGATGTTCCAATATTCAGTACTACAACCCTACTGTTTTTTGTGGAGGTCAGAGGTCAATTGTAGTCAACAGAGGCCAAACAGTGAAGACCTTGAATAGTACTCATAAACACGATATCTTCCTCATTAACACGATATCTTTAGGAAGCTAACCATGAGGGCTTGGTACATGTATGACCTCATATGGAGTAGATAGTCCCTAAAGTTGTTGGTGCTGGGCAGAGCTTGGGGTCACTGTGGCCAAAAGGTCAAAACTGAAAACTATATACTTCAAGAAGGGTCTCATATTGAATAATAGGTTGCTTTTGTTTGTATGGTGGTCACTCAAAGGTCATCTGGGGTTACCAGAAGTCAAAATGAGAAAAGCTTGAAAGGGGCTAAACATAATATGTAAGTCAAGAAGGTTAACAGTAGTGGATCTCATACTTACTTTGTGGACGAATCATGTTGCGTGGATGATCCCTAATGTATATGTTGGAGATCAAAGGTAATTTGAGTCACCAGAGATCAGAAAGTCAGTTCATAAATTGTAAGCATAGAACTTGGAAACCTTGGCGAATCTGAGACGGGCTATCACAATATCCATATGTTTGATTTCTGTCCATAGGTCTTCATGAGAAAATCTCTTTCCTTGAAGACCGGCGCAATGAACTGGCTGACCACGGCAGGAGATGGCCGATTTTTTGGCGTCATTTAACCACAAGCGGTTGTTTGCTTAGTCGGAGCAAATGTTTACCCAGCATGAGAGCCAGGAACTGACCATTGTTCTATAGCAGTTCTCATGATAAAAATTATCGATATTTCCACCAAACCTGGACCGATTTCTCTATTTTAAAATTTGTTTTAACATCAATTTATCCATGAAGTTCAGTTCCAGGAAATAGTTTTGTATAACTGCGCAAATTACTTCATAATGCTTCAATCGGCTTGATGTCCACTGCAAGTGAGTTAACTGCAAAAATGTGACATTTGGAGAATGTAATCCATGAAGCAGATGTGGGTTTTGTCCTTCCTTCAAGGGAACAAATTCTGTAATGTTCATTCTACTCATAAATGTCAACACAATAATATTGTAACTCCCACAATTTGAAATGCCTGTGCTATTTTATACTGTATTCCAGAGGCAAGGTAAGCATTTTGGCTGTCTGGCATAGTGGGGGAATGAAGAGGAGGAGGGACAAGTCCCTTCTTTAGCCCAGGCTCTAATGAAAGATATTGTTAATTACCTGTTTATATTTGCTTACTACAAAAGATTTGCTGGATTCATACCTTCAGAGGGTTTGGGTCTCCCCTGAGCAAGAAACGACACTGCAATGGGTATAATATTCACTATACATCTCTGAAGATCATCCAGATGAGATGAATAAAAGAGTGGATATTACTGTACCGGTACTGTGTGTGATTCCTTTTGGGTAGAGGAGTATTGATACTAAAGTTTTTTTGTGATGCATGCATACTTGCACAAGCTGAAGACTACTACTGTGCAATAGTCTTCAAGACCAGCAAGTGAAAGAATGATATGAGACACCCTCAGTGAGGGCTCCCTTCCACTATCAACTTTACAAGGAATTTGTCAAAGCAGAGTTACAAATGGAAGTAGGAAGTAATCGTCATGGGCTTGTATATTTAGATTCCCATCTAGTGGATTTTTGGGATTGCATGAACAAAAGTGTGTTCTGCTCATCATTAACAATAAAGCACATGTAAGCTCAGTCTGACACAAATAACATACCAAAATTTAGAATCGAGCACTGTAAAATATTTGTTACATGCTAATTACAAAAGGCAATGTGAAAACTAAAGATGGTATCATAAAAATGGTTGCATGTGGTACAAGGGCATAAGGGAGTACTTTGTGTCTGGTGGATCTGCTTTGTATAAGCTAAGCTTTGCTTCCTTCAGATCTCCCATGCTTTTCTGTATTAGTTATTGTAAATTTAAGAATTTGATTTGTGTGTGTGTTGTGAAAAGTGAAAAATAAACGAAACAAAACAAAACAAAAGATCATGGGAATGTGGCTTATGTTAGTGCTAGGTCTTACTTAAAGCTGTGTACTGCAATGCAATTCTGCACTTTGGTTGTATGGGTCTCTGAACAGTGTACACATTTACATGGCTTTGGTAAATGACTTATATGTAAGGCACAGTTGAACCTTTACACTGGGAAGTAGTCAGTCTCACTCCTCAGGGCCCTGGTGTTGGGGATGTGGTGGCACACACCAACGTAGCCTTAGCGGGTACCGGGGCAGCCGGCGAGAGCTCCGCTCTCGCACGTCTTTCCTAGCTCACACATGGCTCAAAACTGGCGTAGCTGTCTGAAAATTTGGTCACTGCGAAAAGAAGCCTCGCACAGCTGCACGTGTTGCCTTGGAGCGCAGCCCATCCTCAAGCACGTCCATCTACTAGGCTCCTTTGCAGGCAGCTTTGCTGCTGGGAAATTTCCTTGCATTCCCTATGGGGTCCTTTGCCAGTACCCCGTAAGGCATCGAGTGTGCGTATGAGTGTGTATGTGTGTGTGTGGTCTTCAGTGCCCAAAGTAATGTGGTTCCCTTGTTAAGGTTACATAGTGTCTCATTTCTCAACCACAGAATCCATCGATTTCTGTGTCCCCTTTTCGGACAGACTGTAGCAATCTGTGGAAGCATCGTGCAGTAATTGTCAGTATTTTTGAAGTGTGTACTCCTTATGCAGCCACGATGAATGACTTGTGCAAGGTGTAGCCAGCCAGATACACAGAATCAGCATCTATTATGGACATGTGGGTCTTCACTGTGAATCACTCCTGGTACATGTAATTGATAATGTCATGGTAATTTATCTTAGTTTTAATAATTTCTTTTACAGATTGATTCATGAGGCCCACAATACAATTCTGATGAAAATTTGGAGACCTTACCAGCCCTCCTTTTACACCGGGGTGAGAAGTCTCCTATTGACCCTGGTCTTGTTGGAATGGTTCCAAGATGGGAAGGGTCATCAGATGTCTACTTACCCAGAAGGTAAATGTATCTCCATCAAGTTCATTCCTATGGAAAAGATGTGAAAGGCTGGGTTTCCTCATCCCAGACAGTAGGAATACCCATAGGTTTCTTCTAGCCCCGCCTCCATTTAAAAAAAGCATCTCTCTATGGCCTCTCTCAGAAAGCCAAAGTCTGTATTCAGTTTTAATTCCCAAGGTCATTTTCTGCTGAGCACACTACTGGGTGCTATATCTTCCTGTAATCTGATCTGTCTGCTCTGCATCATAGGCTTCACTGCATTTAACACTTCACTGATCTGCAAAATTCATCCTTGACCAATCAGACTGGTTTATACATGAAGGTATAATTTGAATGTCAGTCATAGTGTAGTCACCATTCACCAGTTGTCAGGGTGGGATAGGGGCTGGTTATTAAATATGTTTGGAGTAATGCTGCAGTTTCTTCTATACAATTGTAAACGTTTTCACCATATTAGCAAAGAAAATCCCTAGCACTATAAAATGTCATAGAAAATCAAGTCAGCATAAAATAAAAGTGCCCCCTTTCGATATTGACAATGACAGGATATCAAACTCTGACTGCCGGTCTGAATAAAATGCATTGTGATTAAGAATGGATGATTATTCTGGTAGCATCATATAAGTACATATAGCCTACATGCAGTGGAACACTTCAATGTCAGTCCTGCTAACGTGATTGACTGCAGCGCTGTATGGCCTTGAAATTTAATGAATAATTTATAAAGTGGAAGTATGCATAGGAATTGAGTTTTGCATTTTTAGTGGAAGAATTTCCTTTTTTACTTGAAAGGGCTTGTCCACGTCTTCTCAGAGGGGGGAAGGCTGTCCCTGGAGAAGGGTCTAATGACAGGGGCACACCTCTCCAAATAAGAGTTTACGTAAGGTGACTTTCATGCAAAATGGAGGTTTGCTGTGGCATAATGTTGAATGTTACATAACTAAATCAAAATAACACAATGCCAAATTGTTTTAAAAGGAAAAATTCAGTGGGGGGGGGGGGCAGGGTAGAAACCCATACTTTGGGGGAGGGAAGTACTTCCTTGGCCAGTTATAAAAACAAGGAAAACTGCCAAAAATCTTGCATGGAATCCCTTGAATTGATCAAAGTTATGTGCTGCATAAACATCACTTTCGAATAGTTGTGGAGTATCAAATACCACCTCAGGCTAAGAACAGCTTTCATGCTCTATGCCACAGATAAATGTAGATTCCTCTTTCAGGGGGAAACTTATTATGTATTTCCTTTTCTTCAAGGAATTTTGAGGAGTGAGTTGAGGGAGAGTATTTTCTGTGCTTTGGAAGTGGTTAGGAAGGCCATACAACTTGATAAATCAGAACAGTGTGAGAACCTGAAGGGCAAGTACAGTAAATAGGTGGGAGTAAACCTCTTGTATGGCAGAACTTAAAAAAATCTGCAGGCATACAATGGCTCGCCCCATTTTACCATATAGTTGGCCCCTGTTTATTAAGACTTGAACAACGTATTGCTGTTTACTTGTATATCAAAACCAGTAGATGCAAGATTGAATAACAATATTTGTAAGGCCTCATTTGACATTTGTTGATTTCAGGGTCCATGCTGTCAGCAGAGGGTCTGTTGATGTGCAATCAAAGATGACAATTGTAATTCAGAAATAGTTAGAAATGAAGGATGAAAAGAGACATTTTCTTCATTAAGGTGTAATGAAAAAGGTTAGCTGCCCTGCCTGCCCAATTCCCCCTCCCTGCCCCCTCATTATACCACTCATACTGAAGAGCTATGCCCACCTCCTTGTCTTGCTTATTGACTAAGAGACGAGGTGTCTTTGTCGTAAAATTATTTCCAATAGCTCGAAGTGTGTTGAAAAATATTAATTGGTACTATTTAAATCAGGGATGGGGTCCAGGAAATTTTTATGCTGGGCAGGGAACAGTTGCTTACTCTCACAAACTATGGTTGGGTGGTATTTGGTGCTAGTTTTCAAAATATGACAGAGAAAAGACCTAGTGCCACCCAGTATAGGAACGTTGTGGAATATCATTCTACTTGTGCTGCAGCTACCTGTCTAAAGTGCCTCTGAGGATTCAAATTCAAGACAGTGTGTCATTTTTGAAACTATTGCTTTTGACAGTATTAAAAAAATTCTACACTGTCCTTTATGGACACTGTCTTCCATATTCAAGGTGGACAGTTGCACACTTTCCCTTCAAAACAAAGTAAAAGACTTCATGACATTCTGTGAGTGTTTCCACTTTGATTCTGAGGGGAAACGACCAAAGAGGAAAGGGGGTGGGGGATAGGGGTGGGTGGGAGTCCCCACAGGCCATGTCTCCCCAGCAGTTGAGGTTGATGGAGTGAATACCTTCAATGACCACTAAATTTTGCAGATATTTAGGAGTATGACACAACTTAGTGGTGACTTGACAGATTATGAAAAAGCTTCTCTTTATGTGAGCTTTGAGAACACATATTACTACATGCAAGTCATCAGCCCTTCAGTGTGCATGAATATTCATTAAGAATATACATAGCACACACACAGAGGAATGTATGTGTATCTTTTCATGTTAGATAATATAGCCAGGTATTTTTTTTTTGTATACCATTGTAAAATGGCCATCCCCATGCAGGTTCCATATGTTGAACTCAAGTTGCAGTCCGTTATTTCACAATGTAGTACATAAAAAAGTCACAAAGCATAAACAGGATTTAATAGAGACATACCTCCCATAATTAAGATGATGAAGAGATTAAATGTCACTGGAGTAAAAACCCCATCAATTTTGAAGGAGGATTTTTCCTGAAGTGAATAAAAGCTTTAACAAGGTGTTTTAAAACTTAATCACATTAGTGGCCTCAGTGAACCTTCTGAATATGTGATAAAAAACGATAGATTCCAAAATGTTTGGGGGACCCTGTACATGGGAATACAGAAAAATTGGGTAAAGTTAGCTCTTCCAGGCTAAACCTTAGTGGCTATTAGCCTAATTATGTCATGAGGTTAGACCATTTCTGATTGATTGGTATTAGTTGATGAGTTTTCATGTGGGTTTTGACATCCTAGGATCTGGTACGTATGGAAAGGTGAACAGTTCAGGTAGAGTTCACTTACTGTAGTGCATCTTTCATTTCTTCAAGACAGCTAGACTGAGAGGGCAGAGGAAGTGTAACACTTTTACCTTTGTTTCAAATGTAGGTAATTACATGTAGGAAAGAAAGGACAAACATGTGATGCAAATTTGAGGGAAAATGATAAAACTTGGTTTTAAGTAAGGTAAAATGGATGGAATAGCTGACCCCGTCAGTGACCATAAGGGGAATGGCAGTACCTGTAGCAAAGGTGAAGCATGAAATAAGCCTTGAAGTTCTACAGTACATTTCTTGTATAATAACCCTTGGGTAATATTTGTTTATTTGCAGTAAGTTAGCTTGTGTGAGGATGATGAAGAAATAATAATTTGACTTTATTTTTTTCTACTGCATATAAACCTCCAAGACCTTTCAGAAACATTTCAGGGAAAGGAACCTGCAGTTTCTATTTCTGCTCAAACATAATAAAATTTGATTACTTTTTTGGTTTCCCCAAGAGCAATCTTTAGAAAACCCTTTTCTTACTTTAATCAAATGGAGGACTGAGCTTGTGTTCCTTTGTTACTTTGCAATCACCTTGCTTCAAACACTACCGTCTCTATTGATTCTACTGTAGTAACATCAGGTTTCACTGTTCATGTGCAAAAAGTAGACTTTTTTTTTTTAACCAGCAGCAGAGTGTATATAAGAATTGAAAACAAAGGATTAATGATTCATCTTACAGAGGATAATTCACATGGAAGCACGTAACAACCTTTTCCCCCAAGAGAAAACTTTCGCAAGTATGGAAATAATTGTGTATGTGTTGGCAAACAACTTTATAATTCTGACAGAATAAACCCCTGGGGTTGTGTACCTGAAAGAGGATTAGATGTGATTTATTGACTTCATCTATCTTGGGAAGATTAATGCCCCAATCACCAGAAAGGCCTCCATTTTTCCCTCTAAATTCTGACATTGTGAAGCTCACATGAAATCGATTACGCCTACAGTTATAAAAGAAAAAAATGATAAAAGTGGAGAGTGACAAGTCAAGTATGAGTCATTTTGTTATTTGACAATCTCAAAATTAGAACATTAAATTTTTATTTGATTTAGAACACTTGTTTGGATTTGAAGCCACCAGAAGCATTACATAGGCAAAGAAAATATCCTGCAGTAGTTTTTGATTTATGTATCTCTACGGTATCATTTTGTTTATCCTAGATTTTCTCCATGAGGGCTTATTAAACATGCCGTGCTTTTTTGTGGTTTATAATCCCATATGCTCCTTCTGCTGATAGCAGATTGGAATTGTCAATGCTTGGTTGCGATGTAAGCTTCATGAAAAGAAGAATATGATATGTGAGAAGGGAAATGATCATAAACTTTGAACAGAGTCAAATAAAGAAATGTTTTAGTGCTTGCCTGACTGACAGTTATGCTCCTTAAGACCAGTGTTTCTGATGAGCCACTGTTTTGATACAGTGGCTTACCCATTTGACAGCCTGAATCCAGAGGCAAAAGTTAAAAGGGGGGATACTTTCATTTGCTCGGTAAAATGGATGCAATGGGCACAACAATATGTACCAAATATCTACTACAAGGTGGCGAACTTTTTAAAAGTTTGTCTCATATAGCTCATACACCACCAGAAAGCACATAAAAATTTCAGAATTTCCAGGACCTGAATAAAAAGGCCCTGGACCACGGCTGTATTGTGTGCTTGGCTCGCATATTATATGTCCTTAGTGATTAAAATGTTCAAATATTGGGAATCTTGGCTCAGTGGACATTCTTATACAAAAACATTCATCTGAACCTTTTGTTTTTTCAAGGAAAAAGTAAAAAGAAAAAAAGAATCCGAAAAATGTCAGCTGGACACCTTTTGGGAAAAGCTGTTTCCCTGCTTGTAAAGCTTTGTGATGAAATCAACATAAGAGTTTGTGTCTTCTGCATATTTTTTGTTGAGATTTTATTTCTTAACTACTAGAACATATGGTGCCATTGCTCTGTGCAAGCCAAGAAAAGACAAAAACAACTTACAGTTGTATTTTATTTAGAGGGTAGGAGGGAGGGGAGGGCTATGATGCTATGATTAATTTGCATTGGAGCAGTGACATTGTGACAAAGCAATTTTCAGACTGGATTAAGCAAACCCCTTCTGTAGATGATGCAGCGGTCAAGTCCCAAAGGAACAGTGGTCCGGTCCCAAAGGAACCATGGTAGAGCCAGGTTTTGAACTAGAATGGGAGGCATTCACAGTCGCAAATCTAAAATTGAAGGGGAAAAAATGCCAAAGAAACCCGCACAGAGAGGGATCAAACTTAAGACATCTACTCTCTCCCGATTGGTTGATGAGTACTTTATCCAATTACGCCACAACAGCTTCACAACATTTTCACCATTTTATTAATATATAAACTCTGCAGAGCGTTGTGCGTAAGTGAATCAGTATAGTAATGGTAACAAATGTAATGGAGTTTGCATTTGGAGGGTTATTTTTATTCTCTTTGACCAAGACAAGTGCTCACTCAAAGGTAGTAGGCCTACTTCCGTGCTCTTAGTGGGGATCCATTCACCAGTTCAGCAGTCACCCTTTGGTGGTCACGAACGACACAGTGTGGAGGCTTCGGCAGTATAATGGATGGCATGGATGTAGGCTAAGGCAGTATTGAGGATCTTCTGCTTCTGAAAAATATTCCTGTATGGCAGCACAGACAGCAGGATACATGAAGCTGCTCTGTGCCATACTGGATCACGGTCATAATGTAAGATATACTATCTGAAGCAGTCAGTCGAGCTCCCACACTGTACATTGTTCAGTCATTATGCATCATGGATTCATGGGTGCAAGCAAGTTTTCAAAATTCCCAAGATCATCTGCCTAAAAGTCCCAAGATTTCCCAAGGTTGACTAAGGCTTACCCAAACTGCATGCTTTAGAACTATGTAAACAGCATTATGTAGCAATCAAAGAGAGGAAATTTCATTCAAGCTTAAAGAGGGCCATGTACCTCCGTCTGCATGACAATTACCTGTTAACTTATGATGTAATCAAGGAGGTTGTGTAAGGGCAAAATTTTTGAAATTGGGTTATATTCCCAAAATATTCTGTCTAAATTCCACGGTAAATTCTCCCCATCCCAAGTTACCTACCTCCAATTCCCAATTAGGTTATCAAGTCAATCCATAGATTCCCAATATCTTGGAAAAATTCCCAAGCATTGATATTACTGATCTGAATATGGAATTATTGTTACAGATACATACCCTACACCTTAGGAAACCCAAGTTTTATACGAAATATTCTAAACCAAAACCGTATTTTGTGATTACTGTGATTTCATTTTAATAATTATATTTGTGTTTCTTTGAAAGTAGTCCCTTGATATCATTGCTTAGTTCTCAATCTAAAATAGTACTGTTGGGGGAGAGTGAGCAATTTGTTAAGGATGCAGTCTGGAAAATGGCAGAGAGGCCTGGAACCTTCAAATTAGGCTTAGGCCAGTCAACTCAGGAACAAGAAAAGCGTAATCTTTGTCTTCAGATAATTTACAATCTTATTTCTGCCACTTAACTCGTAGACTTTAGTTTAAAAAAATTACAATATTGTGCAAGAAGTACAGGATAGAAAAAGACAAGAGAAATGTCACCGTATGGGACTTAGTGACTGTGGCAAGTCTAAAACATTACTCCTATACTTCGCTGTTTGCTTGTGAAAAGGGAGGAGTTTGTTTGTAGGAGTTAAACCCTCAGATAAGAGCAGCCAAGGTGCATCAATATAGCTGGGGGTCCAAATCAACATTGTTTTTCAAAAAATATGTAGCTTGAAATTTGTTGCCAACTTGATTTATTGTGGAAAGATCACTTCTTTGGAGGTCTTCATATTAATAGTTTGTGTTGTGTAATACCATCCCACTTCTGCAGTCTGTCAAAGTTGGGGGTCGTGATATACTGATACTACTAAGGCTGGCATCTTTTGTTTAGTCGACTGAAGCTTAAACCTAAAATGACAGTCTATCTCTGAGACATTTCATTCATATAGTTTTAATCAACCACTGTACACAACAAGCTGTAAATCAAAAGTTACAGTATGTCATTATCAAAACCTGTATGAAACACTCAAAATGTAGAAAAAATAGCATTTCTTTTTAACTGTACTTTTTGGAAACAATGTCTGACAGCTTTAGCTACTCTGGGCTTTAAGTAACAATAAGCTCAGTTTCTTGACTGGCTGTTTGGACAGTTGAGTGTGTAATTAAATCAAAGATAACATCCTAATTGCAAGTGATACTATCAACCTAAGAAGTCTGTGTGTCAAAGGAAATTTATGGGGAAATTTAGTATTAATGTTGGTCATGATCATGGCATGTGTTGGGATCTTTCTTCTCTGTGACTGTTTGAGTTTTTATTTGCCTTGAGGGAGGGACGGAAGGATAGGGTGGAGGCCAGTTCTGTTCTACCTTCATGTATTTGACATTGGAAGGTGCACAGTTATGTGATGAATCTTCCTGCACATCGTATTTGTTTTTGGTTTCAATGAAAGAGAAACCTGTGCAGTCATGATGGCATGTGTACATGTGCTGTGTGTGCAGGTGTGTGTGTATTGTGATATTGCTTAGCTCATTAACATATCTCAAGAAGGGAAACTCTGACAGTTCTCATACTTTGTATATGGATGCCTCATATTGAGAAGAAGAACCTATTGTTTTGATTGGAGGTCAGAGGTCATTAGAGGTCAAACTCTGAAAACATTGTGAACACGATATCTCAAGGTAGGATGCATGGATAATCTCCGTACTTACCGTAGCAAGAATCGCATCAATGAAGGACTATCGTTTTGGTGGAGGTCAAAGGTCACCAGGGGTCATCTGAAGTCAAGCTCTGAAAACTTTGTTAGCATGATATCTCCAGATAGGAAGCATGGAAACTAAAGTCATGCTTAATATGTAGATACATTATATTGACAGAAAGAACCCTACTGATTTTGGTAGAGGTCATCAGAGGTCAAACTCTGAATACCTTAAAAAAATAATACATGTATCTCAAGGTAGGAAGCATGGATACACTTCATGTGTGGCATGTGGATGCATTGCCTCTAAAGGAAGGACTATTTTTATTTGGTGTGGGTCAAAGTTCATCAGGGGTCATTGGAGGTCAAACTCTAAAAACGTTGTTAACAGGATATCTCTAGATAGGAAGCAAGTGGAAACTTGTCATACTTGGCATGTAGATGCATGTGGGCCTTTGTATAAGGTACCAGGGGTGTTTCACTGACTCTGCCAATATATGCAATTTCAAAGACATGGAATACCACAAACCAGCTTATGGTATTTTGTTATACCTTACCAATATGACTCTCTTATGATATATAAACTAAATTTTTAGTATTTTCCAGAATATAGACCACTTTGGTTTCCTGCCCCCATGATTTTGGGGTAACAATCATGACATATAAGCCTACAAATTTGATTTACCTGAAAAACATTTATCATGCACAGAATTACTTTCCTCATTTACCATGGTAAGGATTTCACCAGTAGTGAACATTTCTAAAATATTAGTATTATTGCTTCACCCAATTTTCTAAACAGGACCATAGAAAGCTGCAGGTCAAGGGTCATCTGGGGTCATCAGATGTCAAACTTTGAAAACCTTGTTACAGTGATACGGGGAGGGGTTTCAAGGTGGGAAGGATGGGAAGTCTCCTAACTTAGGATGTACATGCATTATGTAACTTAAAGTATTCTATCGTTTTGACAAGGGCCAAAGGTCATCTGAGGTCACCAAAGGTCCTACTCTGAAGAGCTTGTAAACAATGTTTTAGAAAGGAAGCATGCATATTTCCCATACTAATAGCCATGTAAATGCATGACATTGAGTGAAAGTGCCCTGCTGTATTTGGCAGAGGTCAAAGGTCACAGATTGTCAACATCTAAACAACTTACATTAGAGGATATTTTAGGATTTGAACTCAAAGAAGTTTTTATGCATGGTGTTTATTTACTATTTTTATTACCAAAATGCTGTTGTTGATGTTTTTGTGTTTAGTGAAAGGTCATTTCATGTCACCTGAGATGAAAGTCTGAAAATCCTGTCAGTCTTTTATTTCAAGGTAGATATCATAGCAACTTCTCATACATGGTGCGGGTATTGGTCCAGAACATTAACATTGTAGAGCCTTTGTAGTTCTGGTAGAAGCCTTACGTCTACTGAAATGAGTTCATCAAAACCTCAATGCATTTTTGCATTCTGGTTGAAAAATAAAGTCTTCTACACTAGTTGAATAATTGAATGCATGTTACTTCCAGGAAGACAAATTCTGTCTAAATTCTGTTCCATACATTTCTTGTGGCAAAATGCAATGCAACAAGCAGCTGTCATAATTTCTGTGCTGTAGATGTAAGGAAAACTCACCTCCTTTGAGGCAACATGTTAGGTAACCTGTGATGAAAAAACTAGCACACATGGCATGCCGTCATATTTAGGTTAATGCAGGAAAGACAAAATCTATCACTTTAAAAGCATTCTCCTTAAAGGCATCCTATTACAGAGACTTTCTTTCCAAGAATAATGTCTTTGGTGGGTGCTATTCTGAATTCAAACAAAAATAGCTAAGTATAGTGTATGGATGCCTCCAGGTAACGCTTGGATTACATGTCACATTTTGTCACTTTCGCAAAAGTTTTGTGTGAAACTTAGAAAAAAGAAAAAAAAAAGGAGGCTGGTTAGCAGATTAGAAGAGAGTGAGTTGCTTGTGTTTCCCTTCAACAATTGAGTTTTGAGCAAGGTACCAGATGAAAAGTTTTGCAACAAATCTGAAAAAAGAAAATTCAAGTGACACAATGGTAGTGGTTTTGAAAGGTTGGGGGATGGTGGGCAGATGGAATTATTGGGGTAGTTTTGTGTACGGGTGCATGAACTTTTTGTGTTTGATAACCACTGGTGGAAGTTTTGGGGGGGAAGACATTTTGCTCCCTTGCAGGCCTTTCCAAAACAAGACGCAAACTTCTTGAACATGCAGCTCTTCAGTGTTTCTTTGCTATCTACTGCCAGCTTTAAGAATGTAATTGCATCTCAATTCAAGCATATTTGTAGCCTTGCACATGTGCAGTAGCGTGAACATGTCTGTTCACATAAATAACTAAAATTTCAATCTGTGCGTTTAATTACTACCGTGTGACCCAGTTCCTCATTTTTTAGGTCTACGTGGGCACACAAAAGGTTCTTACAGAAAAGTACAGTTTATATTTCTGATTTCTCACAAAATGCCTAATGTTTTATCAAGGGCCTTTTTTTGTATAAAAAAGTAATGCTCGATCTTAAGTTTGATTTCAGTATGACTAATACATAAAAGATCAAACTTAAAGCCTTAAAGGGGAATAAGCAGCCCCCCCCCCCACCTCCAAAAAAAAATTATTTTTAGACATCAGCTAGATCTCACAAATCCTCTCATATCTGTTACAAGTTTTGTTATGTTTCTGAACAATCATATTGAATACTTATGGTAAACAAGTAGTTGTTGTGCTTAAATTTACCAAATAAGTAACAAAACTATTGTGACATGATTGAAAGGAGCCATTCCTGAATTAGGTTGACAGGATATACTAATTTAAATTGGGTGGACTGCATTTTCCCTTTAAGATTGATTGTGACTCTCTGTGAAACAGGGCCCAAAGCTCACAACCTGTAATTTCCTGCCCATTGTACTTTTTAACTTATCACAGTCTGTAGAAGTTTGAGGATTCTCTCATTCATGATGGTTGATGGATGGTGATTGCTACACGGTCTGGTTGGTATTTTCGTGTATGTATTAACACATACATTATGTTTATAACCCTGTTAGCTTTGTTGATAATCATCCCTGAATAAAACAGCTTTACTCGGGTGTCATGTGACATGTCTGCATACAATGTCTACGTACAAAGAGGTCTAATGGGAATGCACATGTAATGTAGACAAACGTGCTGAAATGTGTCTCTGGAGTACAGAGTATCAGACAAAGTGGGATCTGGTTTCTGATTTCTTTCTTTTTTTTTTCTTTCTTTTTTTGTAATGCTTTTATGCTGACATAGGCATATGTTTATACAGACATGGATAAATGGAGTTTCAGCTTTACAAGTTTGTTTGATGTTAATTAGTATTCTAAATTCTTGACAGTATTTGAAAGTAATTCAAGATGCTGTGAGTATTTATTGTACAAAGTAGTAATCACACTCCAGGGAGAAGTCACAGTTTCCCAAGATTTATATGTATGTATGGTATAATTTATCATCAAATTCTTCCTAAATTACAGCAAAACTTGTCATGTATCTCCTAATTTATCGTCACGTCTGTCACACAACAGTTAAGAAGCTGTAATAAATTTTGTAGCATTACATTTTTCGTTGTGATACTTTTGTTCTAATTGTTACGTGATGTCAGTGAGTCAGCGATCTAAATTTGAATTAAACACCATTTAATAGTGAGAAGGTGCAGGTGTTTATGCGAGCTTCTGTGGCAGTTTGTTAAAGGATTGAAAGAAATCTATTTCATCAAGTGTTGTTCCTTAACTTATACATAGGATATGTTGCAGACCTCTGTGTAAATTTACCAATGGTCTGGCTGTAAAGATTAAGTATATATTTCAGAGCTCTCACCATGATTAGTACGCTATTGTAGATCTAGGTCAAAAAATATTCCGTTTTTAAAGTGTAATCCCCACCACTTTAGCCAGATTGGCTCAAATCAGCTGAAAAATTGACATTGGAGGTCATCTCCTAGGCCCTTCTTCTCTCTCCCCAAGCCTCACTCTGATTTACACCATTGGCCTGTGTTAAATGTTTTTTCTCGCTTCATATTGCTCTTGACGTATGTTAATTAATTACAACACACAGGGTTTCCCCTGGGTTTTAGAGAGTGTGAGGTGGTATTAGTTCATGGGGTAATATGATGCCAGCTTTGGCACCATCAGTGAGGGAACACTATCAGCACTTCCATAGCTAATACAGTACAGGTGGCAAATATAGCAAATTTCTGTGAGGTGGTGGCCAAAAACTGTGAGGTTGCCGCGCCTCACAAAAAGAATGCCAGGGGAAACCCCGACACAGATGAACAATCAATACATATTAAACGTAAAAATTCACACTAAGGTGATACCTAATGGTATGGTTAAGTAGACGTTATCCAAGGGTACCAATGTTTCTCTCAAATTTTCTCCATCATATGTGTTAAACATTGGCTCTGAATATCGTCATAACTTACCTTGAATGGAGGCCTTTTTAATTTATTTTGAATGGTATTTCAGTGTTGTGGTTTTAATACTTTTACACATCTTGGCAAATGTTTGTGTGTAGTATTTACTTTACTTTTTAAGAAAGACACTTCAAAGTATTGACTGACTTGTAACAAGTTTATAAAGGAAGCACCTTCATATCATTATTTTCCTTCATATTAACCCATTCAGTTAGTTTATCAGATAAACTTACTGCCTTGAGGCATTTAGATCCAGCTTCGCTACTTTTGAAATGGCTTTCATACTTATTGCAGCATTGTTTTATTACAAGCATGTCTGAAAACTTTACACTAATGCATGACATTTAAGGGAAGTATCACATAAATATAGTGCCACACCGAAAATCTTTCCACCTTTAAAGCAGTGTTCGTGCTAAGGCGCGGGATTGCGTGAATCCCGCTTTTTGTCTTTCGAATCCTGCACAAAAATAAATCTTATGCAGGAAAATCCCGCACACTTTTCTGCAGCTGAGATTTTAGCTACAATTTTAATACACACATTAAATTGTAATAGTATCTTTACCAAGTGATAACCCCCTCCTTGATTTTGAAAATCCCTCCCAAAAAAATTTCTAGAGAGGGAATTCCCTCCCAGGTTCAATTCCTTAGCGCGAACACTGCTTTAAAGTGTACCTTAAGTCTAAAATTTCAAAAATATATCTTACAAAGCTTGAAAAATGTTTCGAAATGGTCCAACTCCCATCTTCACTGGACATTCCTGGGCTGAGATAAACAATGTAGAAGCTTATTCACCCAATTCAAAAAGGTGGACAGCACAATAATTTGTGATGTCATTCTTGTACTATTCAAATTATCGTCTTGGGGTTCTTTGTTTTTTCGAAATTAAGCCACTGTACCTTGTGCCATAATGTGACCGCTGTCTTACCGTTATAGGGTGACTTGGCTATATAAGCCCTCTCTGTACAACATACCATGCAAGGAAAAAGTAATTGTTTCAAGGTCCTATAAATGTCTTAATTTGAAAAGCAAACAAAGGCAGGTAATGTGAGTTGTACAAGACTTCACAAATTATTGCACAATCGACTATTTCTAATTAAGTGAATAAAATTTCAACATTTAATATCTCACCAATGGGATAAGCTATGAAAATGGGAGATGGATGAATGTTATTCATTTTTCAACCTCTAAAGTATATATTCTTGCAATTCTAGACTTTAGGTCCATTTTAAAACGATGATGCATGTGTGCAGAATGATAGGCAAATTTATAGATTTATAACTTTATTTACAAAAAGTAAGGTTTTCACAAGTAGAAATTCCTTACCTTGTAGCCTGTAGATAATTTGTTTTCTCCTAAACTTTCCAGTTTTCAAATGAAACATTCATTGAATTCAACTCTCGTTGTGTGTCATTATTTTTAGGGGAAAAACAACCCTCAGAGATTATTGGTAAGACTGATTGGTTTTGTAATGGTAAAGCTATTTTCTGTGTATGCCACCTGCCATATTGCCAAAATATAGATGCAATATGTTTCATTACAATGCTTACAAAGAGCAATAATTAACTAACACCTTATATGGAACTAACTTTTTGTTGGAATGTCCTTTTGCAGGTTTGAAGACAAATGTTACAGTCATTCACCTTGGAAGGGACCCACAAAATGAAAGACCAGAAAAGGGCATCCTTCAGTCTCCAGGCTTTGCTGGACCATCCTCTGTAGTGGACCCAGGCCATTATGTGTACCACCTTGTATCTGGGGACAAACCAGTTTGTATTCATTTGGTCTTCACAGACTTCCTCCTGATGGCCTCTTATAATAAGAGTCTATGTGATTCACAATGCACACATGTAAAGGTTAGTTAAATTCTCAACCAGCAGTTGGGGGTGCATTGGGGCTCTCCCCCCCCCCCTCCTGCCTCCAATAATTTTCAGTGAAGTTTTTCTTGCAAAAACTATTATTACCTGTTCCTGAGAATTGCCAAAATTATATTAGAAAATACCAAAATGCAGGAGAAAAAAGATCTTACCTGTCTGTGATGGACACCTTTGAATAGCCAGAGGCTGGGGGCAGGGCTGGGAAGGATAGGGCTGGGAGGGGTTGTTGGCAGAAAACATTCTCCATTTGTGAAGTATAATGGTCATACTTTTGATTATAGGGCTGTGAACGTGAAAGCAAAATAAACGTTTAAGCGCAAAAACTTAGGATTGTTTAGCGATTAATCCCGATTACCTTATCACAACAGAAAGACTCGGTGTGTGTTGATTGACGTGATAAATATTCAGAATGAATTGGTGATGCCGGATGTAATACCTGTGAACCGCAAACATGATTCCTGTAAAGGCTTGTTCGTAGTCGAGACGGTAATCACATGATGACATACGACATACTATGTAGGGGCCAATATTAAGCACTCTGCACCATGCCTACACATACATACTAAACACAGTACGAATGCATGTGGTCGTTGGAGCATGAACTTAATAGTCGAAGTTGCCTGTACATCCGACTCACACAAAGTAAACAAGCGTTGCTATTGTTCTCATGCTCTGTAGTGTTATACGTGATGACCACATTCTCTGCAGCTTATAGCTATGTACTATTGAACATTGTCGTAGTACATGTCGGTTGCATGGACTCTGTTGCTAGGCTAGGCCCATTGTAGTATATTTCGGGCCTTATCAATATATTGTGAATATGTGTGTGGGAAAGATTGACATGAACAAGGATATTCAAAGACGACATGAGTGAAAAAAGGAAAACAGTTTCGATAGAAGGAAAGATGGGCAAAGGACTGAGAAATTCACAGAGTATTCAGATGGATAGAAAATGGACAAAAACAGGTTTTGCAATTAATCGCTAGTAGCTTGTGCTAAAAGTTTATTCCACATGCGATCGTTAAGCGATTAATTGCTACACGGTCACATCCCTACTTTTGATGTTCCAGCTGTTTGTGACTAAAGTTGAGATGTTATTGAAAACATTGTTTTGGCTATTCACCTATCAGCTTTGTTTGGTGTATGTACGAATTGATGTATTGCTATACATATGTCAAACGATATTGTTATACATTTATGCAAAACAGTTCATAAAAGAAAATGGAGTTAGGTAGAATGTGGTTGGAAATAGAAGCACAGAATCATTTCACCACAAAACAGACTAGTGCATTTTATATATACCTCAAGTTAAATATACTAGTAGGATAGTCACCTCAACCATGTTTTGAAACATCAGCCAAATGTTTTATACCTTGTCTTATTTATATTTCCCTCACAAATAGTTTGATGTTGTAGAATTAAACTGTGAAAGAGCAAAGGTAAACCAAGAAATTATCTTTTATGAATTGAACAATTCAGTAACAAAAAGGCTTATTAAATTGTTCACCATACATGAAATTAGAAGCATGGCAGTGTGCAATTTTACATTGGCCCGGCCGGGGTACCTACATTAGCCCATTCATGTACAGTTTCGATTTGCATCCTTATTTCGTTTGAATTTATTTCACTTGATTGTTCAACTAGTAACAAGTGTCATGGTTTAGTGTCAGGCTATCTGGAAAAATGAGCAGTGATTGCTTTAATCAGAAATTCTGGTTGAGATGGGAGCTAGTGTAGGGTCTAAAGGGTGGAGAGTCGTTACAGTAAGAGTGGAGGATGGTCCTCGAAAAGCTGATTCAGCTTTAATTTTTTACCATCTTAGCTAATCTAGGGTATATATTCTTGTCATATTTTCATATCAACAGTCATTGATTTCATAATGATGTCATCACTTCAAGAGCATCAGTTGCTTCTCAAAAGTGCGGGGGAAGGGGGCATGATCTTGACAAGAACCACCTTGAGTGTGCGTGAAGCCCAAGAAGGGAGGGAGCTAATGCTCGTGAAAAGGGCCCTGGAAAAAATTTGGATTCAGATGATCTGTGGTGTAATCTAAGGCATTTCCCCAAATTTTAATTTATTAAATGCCTGTTTCCACCATTTTGAGTTTGGTTTCATTGAATCAGCCCCCCCCCCCCACGTCCCCCATCTGTTAACGTCCATGCATCACTTCACAGATATATCCTTATCTAAGGTACAGTAACCATTTTCTTTAAATACTTAAAAACAGCAAATAACTTTGACATTTTCATTTACTATGCATTTTCTTATTATCTTTCATACAGATTTCTGATGGCTTGAACAGTACTTTTCATTGTGGGGCAGACCGCCCTCATCCTTCTCTTTCAGCTACGCAGTGCCTTACCCTTCAATTAATGATAACTGAGTCAGACCAAATAGCTCTCATGAGAGCTGCTTATGAAGTACTTCCGTATGACCAATGCCAAACGGAGAGTGACAAATTAAGTCCTCACACATTTTGTAAGTGCTACGGTGATACCTTGATAAGTGGCGATAGTTTTTACAGGAGATAGCTAAGTGGCTAACTCTCATTCAATGGTTGTCTTGTTCAGTGTCTCTTTACATTTTATAGTAGGCAGAAATATTGAAATTTTTATTTATAAAACAACAGCCAGTAATTTAGGATCCTTCAAAGAAATTTGAGAAGCTTCGCAGTGGAGTAAGAGTTACGTTATTACAAACAAAATGTGTTGTCTCAAAAAAATCACTATTTGAATCACAGATGCAGCATAGGCAGTAATCTCTCCAAAGAAGTGTGTCTGATGTAAGCAGACACAACATCACCCTCCGGCTTATCTAGGAATCCGCTAAGCTTTTTCCATCATCTTTAGCATCTGAGTCGATTATTTAAGGTTTCATCTTTTATTTATAAAAGGTAATACAAAATCAACATTGCAATCTTTTCGTACACCTCCTACACAAAAAGCCTAGGATTGGGGTGCATAAAGATTTTTAAAGAAGTTATTGTTCACAGCTTACATGCAGGGGATGTCGAACAATCAAGCTTATACATGCATTAAGCCTGTGAATTGAGGAGTACCGAAATTCCATCAGTTGTAATACTAATGTTCTTATAAAACGTGAAATCCATTTGCATAGAGGCACAGTTCAAAGCGTTTTGCAACAGAAATAAATACACTCATCATAGGACTGGGAAACAGGTGAGTTTTAAGTTGTTTCTTAATAATATGTATCATAGCATAAATTGTAGTTTTGCAATAAAGTGATAGATTAGTCCGTAGTAAAGCTGCAGTATGTTAAGTAGCGATTTTTTAATTATTTTTAAGGTTGACCATAGTCTTTCTGAAAAGGTAAGATTTGTGTCGGAGAAACTTGATATGAAGATTGGAGGAACTCCTTTTGTGCTACTTAATGATTTAGTTTTTTCAAAGGATGCTTGGTATAGCTAATCGGTAAGCAAGAAGAGACGGCTTGTAGCTGTATACCTACTAGCTATACCGATGTCATCATAGCTACTTGTACGGTGTATCCTTGAACAGTGACGACTGCAGAAACATGTCAAGAAAAGGCTGACGTCACAAAGAATATTTCAAGACGACTGATCACCTTTAACAGACAATGTGTTAACCTCACTATACATACTAAGATGATGCCTATGGGCTTTAGCTGTGATTCCTACATCTGCAGACATAATACACTTGCAGTAACAGGTAATTTTTAAGTCCAAGAATCATGATTGGAGATGTACCTTCAAATTGTTTTATGGGTCCAGTAAATGATATCTGACAATACTTTTCACAAAATGCAAATTTTGGCAAATTTTTGCTGGTTTTCTGGTGAACATCAATTTTCAGCATTGATGGGCAGATACTGCCAAGCTTTTCTGGAAGGAGGATCTATGACATCATAAGTGGAACAATTACACTCTCCCATGACTACGTTGACTGCAAGTGTAAGCTTGTGCATATAAGCAAGCCAGCTGTCTACTCTGGGCTGTGAGTAATGGACTGGCAACTGCTGCTAGGGTGAATCTTCTTCACCCCTCCTTACCTCCTATTTACACTTTGTAATCCCCACTTACAGTAAGTCCCTGGCAAGATTTTAATATCACAGTGGCTCCAGGTGACCTCCAGGAGTGATTATATTTTGCGTTTGGTACAACCATATAATTTCACTGTGAATAATAGATTGCATTTTTGGTGGGTTTAGAAGCTACTACGCACCCTGAACTACATGATTGCAGCAGTAACACCTTGCCTCTTCAGTTGTAGGGGAGTATATTCCAACAGTAGACTCTCTAACGTTGTGGCTTCTTAATCGAACGTTCTAGTTACAGTGAGTCGGCTACATTAGAAAACTTGCTGCCTTAGGAGGCAGACACATCCACTGGTCGATCATTTGGTCTAAGTTAAAAATACTGCAAAATCAACCCCCTGAGTTGTCTCGGGAATTCCACACGTATCATATTCGCAAGCATTCCACTGAGCATACAATCTTCCCCTTGTTAATTTGTTGCTGGCACAGGATTTGAAGATGGTCTAGTGACTGTAAATTGGTTGATATGTAGAGTTAGGTTTTATAGTTACTTAGCCTCCTTTGCACCTACAGAATTGTTACACACAGTTTGCATTGCAATTTAATTAGCTAAGACCTTCTTACAGTTAGTGCAGTGTAGCAGCTCCATGCTGACTCGATGGCCTATTCTCAAACATGAGTCTCTCCTAACGAATGAATTCACAAAACTTTTTCTCCCTGAAACTTGGCGACAGCATATACTGAGCCAAATATCCCACCACAGCAGTTCTTCCTTCTGGTTTTCTGATTCCGCGAAGTTAACAAATCAATGGCTTCAGTCCAGATTGCCAGACATCCTCCCTTAAATTTCTAACTCTCTTCATTGTAGCTAAATTACTGAGATATAAAGTTTTGAGATTTATTTACTTAATTTGAAATAATCAGTTGCACAATAATTTGTGATGTCCTTCTTGTGCAACTCACACTCTCTGCTTGTGTTTCCTTTGGAAGTCAAAATGCATGTATGACCTTCGACAAATTACTGTTGTTTTGCATAGAACATAGCAAAGGAGAGGGCTTCTGTGGTGGAGGCATTCTGTAACAGCTAGTAAGACAGTGACAACATTTTGGCACAAGGTGCAGAGTCTTCACAAGAAACAAAGAAACACAAAGACAGTAACCTGATTAATACAAGGTAGACATCACGAGCTATTGCACTGTCTACCATTTTCAGTTGAGTGAATAAACTTCAACATTTTATACGTCAGCACACAAATGTCCTGCGAAGATGAAAGGCGGACCACTGGAATTTAAGTTTCAAGCTTTGTAACATGTTTTTGTTATTTAAGACTTTATGAACTCTTTTATGAAGAGAACATTTTCGAAGCTGACTAACAACCATCTTTACTTGTTTACAGTGGTGTAGCTAATGGGGGGTCTGGGGTCATGAGCCCCCACAAAAGTCACCCCCTAGAAGCCTACCTCTGGAAAATCCAAAAGTGCCAAAATATATGTAAATAATATGTAACAATTCCATGTTTGAAGTACCCCCATGAAATAGTGGAGCCCCTCAAAGCCTGCCATACACCTAAGGATTTTCTTCATCCGTAGTGATTCCACCCTAGTCCCCACTTTTCGGCTGAAAACTCGGGATATCAAATTTGTACCAAACTTCCATTTTCAGTCTTCCAATGTTCCATACTCCCAGTGTAGGTTTCAGGCTCGCAGCACTGCCAACTCTCTCAGTAATTACGCACGGTGTGATGCACACAGACTGCGATGTACTGTCTGTGAAATTAAGCTGTGGAGCCTTCAGTGATCATGTTCAGTTTTCCATTCTCCCAACAAGTATCAGGAATTACTGATGGTCTTACTTAAAAAGAAATTTTAATAGAGGATAGAATTTTACAAGGGATGTGTACCCATGTAAAAAAGACTTTACGGTTTTACGCCACATGCTCAACACATATTGTGTAGACTGTCTTTACTATTGAGGCAATTATTCGCCACAATATGAACATTATCGGTACATTTACTTATACATCGGTACTTACAATTTACTTTATTTATCGATACATTTAGTTAACGTGGCAGGGCGTCGAGCTCAGTCTGCGGATCTGTACATGAACCAAGCTGTATTTTCCATACATATGTCCACAATGAACTCCATAGGATATAACTTTCACTTTTTGCTTTAAGATGCCCCATGAAATCTCACATTTTGTGATTTACCTGTTGATCGCACACCGCAGACTGTATGAAGGCATTTGACCAATCAGTGCATGCGACAGGATAATGGCTCGTTTAGCATGGCAGAAAATGCAAGAGCACTGAATCAGATCAACGTTGTTATAGGCATCTCTTTAATGACGAAAAGAAGTCTTTTTGATATTACAATCGCGACATTCTTTCGTGAACTACTTCCAGTCAAACATTTGTAATTTGGGAAAATGAATTGTTGATAGAACCTTCGGAAGATAGAAAACACCTTTATTCTTGAAATGACTTTAATACAAAATGTGTTGAGAAAAAGGATTGTGTAAACTTGGTGCAGTATATTCACTGTAACGGAATTGTCTCATGAATGTTGTTACTGTAAACAGTAAATGGCATTTCCCATTGGGTTAATTGTGCATTAATTGCTGTAGGCAATTTGTGGCAGTGCAAGTTTGATTAATCATTGCTTTAATGATTTACAAAGAAGCGAGGGCATAGATTAAAACCTTTTAGTATACCCGTAGCTATGGCCTTAACTTTGTAGCAAGACTGCAGACTATCCCCATAATATATTCCTTACATGATCCAGGACTCAAAGCCGGCTCCACAGGTAGCTACTTCTGGGCCTTTATATGAATGCTGAGCAAGGAAGTACTTGTTTAAAATGGAACCACCAGACCAGATAATTTGATGAGTGTGGAGTTGGTCGCCACTAATGATATTGTATAGCTGGTAAAGTGTCAGTTACTCGGGTTTAAGGTTATGGTGAAACATCAGACCGAAGAAATTTTGATAAGGGCCTAAATCTTGTGATGCAAATTTTTCTGGTTGTGCCACTGCTTGATATATTATAAACAGTAACAGACATATAACTCTGCAGTGTAAGCAACACACTGTGTTAAAACTTTTCACTACAAAATCACAAGGGCTTTCAGTCTTTTAAAAGGCTCCATAGAGGGTGTAAGCCTGAAATTTTACTTGGGGATTGTAGGATTCGTTGGTGATTGTTTTACGTTGAGAGATCCACTTAGGAGGGTTTTACTCGATCAGTAAGGTACCCTGCATAACATTTTGGCAACTTGTGCTAGCATAAGGCTAGCAATTAATAATCAGTATGCAAAACAGACACAGTTAATCATTTTCAAATTTCACATAGCATTTATTAATTCTTTCAGAGACTGAAATTTCATAAAAGATAATGTTGCAGCCTCTGAATTTTGAAATCATTTTATGGATGTGGTCAGTAATGGGGTTGGGCCCGGCTATGTCATAGTGAAAGGGTACTCAGTGGTACTTCTTGAGCCATGTCATCGGAGCATGGTAAACAGCCGCCATTTGCTGATTTGATGTGGTATTTGATCATCACAGCAGCACTCTGATCTAGACCATATAACTTTAATTGCAGCTCCTACCCAGCCAGACAAAACCTTTCTACTTTTTGAAATACAAAGCTGGGTCAAATTTTCAAGTGAAAAGGTTACTGTTTTGTCAAACAGTTGTGGATGCCCTTCAAAAGTCATTATTACTGGAGAAATGTGCCTGATTTTCTCCAAAAATTTGCCTGAGAAATAGGCTTTGCTTGGGAACTAGGGGATGTACAGGGGAAGACCCCAAGGATCATATATGGGCCTAGGCCTGTTTTCACTTCCACTTTTATTCATATTTGCCCTGTTAGAAACAAAGTGTCCTCCTGACCTGACACGTACTTGTAAGGACTGGACACTAAGGTATTAATTTTGTTCTTTTTAGTCTGTTCGTTATAATTCCTACTGCATTTTACCACATTTTTACAGTGTACAAACTGAGTAAAACAGAATATAAAGCATGACAGTTGCAAAGTGTAGAAAAGTAGAATGTGGGTAGAAAATGTAAATCTTTTCACGAATGACAGTGCACATATTTTAATTCAGTGTGCAAAATGGGCCTTGATTTGATCAAAACTTGGGATGGTCAAACTACTCTCACTTTGTATCAGGTGTCCATGTCACCATCTATGTGCTGTCCAATACACACTCAGTTTCCTCCTACAGCCAAAAAATTGAATCTAGGATGCAAGTTTAAAAGGTCACAGCTGTTTACAAGCAGAGTGTGGGCAGCTTTCCAAGTGGAGCACTTTAAAAGTAATTGGAGAAGGAGGGTTTTGCTTAGGAAATAGACGCACCGCTGAGGGAAGCACTTATATCCCGGGGTGGAATTGTTTTATCGCTTTGTAATTAAAGAAAATTCAAGTTTAGGGAGGAAGGCAAGAGTACAATGGTGATCACTTACCAGAAATAACAGAAGGCTATTATCATTATTTGATTTTAAGTGTTTACAGAATCGCAGCAAAGTACTTAAGGGATGGAATCCAAAGTACTGTCATTCTTTTGGTCAGGTTAGGTCAAGCAGTTGTTCATATGACATTGTGGTAGACTGGTTAAAGGGAGAAAGTCTTCGCCCCAAGTTTATTTTCAAAAATCTGCTAAATCTTACACATCTTTTCTTTTTTGGCTCACAAAGTATTTTTCATTATGTTTCTGTATAGAAACATTGAATATTGAAGGTAAACCAAGGACATGCTGCTAGAATTGAATAGGACATTTTAGCCAATATTGCCCGAGAAAAAGGCTTTTTCCCGGGTGAAGCTTATCTCTAGAATTGCAACAGTTAATCCCTTTTACAAACAAACTTGCTCTATTGACCAAACAGTCTTTAAAGGGGTTCAAACCCCTTTAACTTTATTGATCTCAAGATACCTGAACAGGAAGTTCTCTGATAGATTCTGGATTAAGAGTGGTCAACTAGAGATGGCTAAAACTTGCTATTCATTTCTAGCATCATGAGTTATTCTGCATGAATTTAACAAATAAGTAATAAAAATATCTTCACATGATTTAAAGGAGCCAATGAATTAGGGTGATGGGGTACACTAATTTAAATTGGAGAACTGGATTTTCCCTTTAAAGTCCCAATACGACTTTGTATACGAATTTGGATAAGAGAAATGAGTGGTGCATAAGGTTACTTAAACCCAAACATAAGCAGAGAAATGATTTGTTGGAGAAAAAAGACATTAACGACAGTGAAAGGTTGTTTCAAACAAATTGTGGCTGTAAATGTAGTGGCTGTTTCAATATGCACAAGGTTCATCACGGTGGGAAGTTCTAGATTATTATGAATATTCATTACTCAGCTGCTTCAAGAGCTGATCATGTTGACGACTGTCCAGCACGATGCAGCCAGTGTACATTTACTGCATACGCACTTGCTTACCATATTTTCATTGTGCACTAATCAATGACAAATGCTAAGCTACAATGTGCTTGATGCACGAAGAATGTAGCTATAGGGCCGTAACACACAAGCAGTCAACTTGCGTGACATTGGTGGCCGGGCTGGGGCTGTGCATGTTCGTATTGCCTGCCTGTATTTAATTGCCTCGCTGTGCCAGGCAACATTATCTTACTTAGGATTTCAGGTGAGGTTTTCCTCCTTTTTCATGTTACTTGTGCAACAATTTTGTTGGTGTGGGTAATTATTTCTAACTACAATTCAATTCTAAGCCTACACTAACCTGAGTATAGTCCTAGGCTGTTTGTGTAGTCCATCCTTCGAATATACAAGCAAATGCTCTGCTCTGTTTATGTGCGTACATTTCACTACAGTTGAGCATGTAGGCAAGGCACCTATAGTTGTTTATTCATGAATAATCATAAACAGACTTTCATTGGTGCATACTCCTGACTGATAGGCTCATCAAGAGGAGAGAACTCGAATTTCAGTTGGCAATATCCCAATTACATCCACATTTCGGACAAAGAATACTCCCGAAAGAAGTTTAGACTGTTCATCTAGGTATGTTAGAACCTCTTAAACTGTTACCAACTTCATATATCTGGCTCCTGTGCTATGATGATTTTTGACGGTTTAAGTATTTCTTTATACAAAGTCGTATTGGGACTTAAACTTACACAAGATTAGGATCAAATATGGCATGCTCAGGATCATGTCCTGTGCCTAATGGCCATGTTCCCACATGATCCCCTGATGCTGATCCCCCAAGCTCAGTCAACTGGAAAATTATGGGCCAACTGCAAGAGTGTTTCTATTTGAACTCTTGCACGAGATCTGATTGCCTCTTGTGGTTCAAGTGACAGGAAGTTGCGTCATTGAAATTATGTCTGCAGGTTATGTTTGTTTACATAAGGTTGTATGGCGCAGGATATGAGACTACGGGCAAGCTGTGCTACAGTAGTACAGTCTGCAGAAAAAACGTCATTCGTTTGCTTGAATCTCCAGTCACCTTGATCCCCTGTTGTGTTCCCACTTGTTTTTTGATCCCCCATGTGCAGTCTGATCCTTCCCGAAGGGGCGATCAACTTAAACCTGATCCGGGGAAGGAGAGCATTCCCACTTGCAAATTGATCCCCTGCTCTGGGTCAGATCTGGATCTGATTTCCTGTTGGTACTCAAGTGCACTCGGGAGCACACTCAATATGATGGCTATATAATGCAAATGTCCTTCAGATCTGATCTTTGCAAGGGTGGAGAATCTGCCTCTGAGTGTATAAAATGGTTATTCAAGATCAGCAGCCTTCAGTTAATGGAACATTTTGGCTAAAAATTATCATTGCCTACCCTCTGCCTTCAGCTTGAAGTTGACAGCAGCCCTACATGATTGTGTTAGGCATAAACAAAATGCATCCAACCACCTTGGCAGAGATGTAGTCCGTTCAGCTATAAAATTGGACTTGTCCATTTGAAACTATATGTGCTGTAACTTTAGACATTGCTACATCTTGATATACTGTTATACATTTGTTCAACTGATTTTAAAGGCAGTAGGCAGTCACTCCAATCAGAGTGAGTGTACCCTGTCACTCCAGTTCATGAATGGCCAATTTTGATGATGTGACAATATTTTTGTTAGTGAATTGTGAAATTAAAGGAGAATTTCTCTTTGCTTAACCTCTTATTTGTAGTAGTTATGTTCAAAATGTCTTCAGAGGTGCTTGTAATGCAATAAGAGGAGATT
The DNA here is from genome assembly GCA_029531755.1 of Holothuria leucospilota. Classification (NCBI taxonomy): domain Eukaryota; kingdom Metazoa; phylum Echinodermata; class Holothuroidea; order Aspidochirotida; family Holothuriidae; genus Holothuria; species Holothuria leucospilota. The sequence goes on along the minus strand of CM055962.1, from coordinate 29,085,959 downwards.
TGCAAGAGTTTGCTGATTTTTCAAAGAAAATTTTGGGGTGACTGCCTATTGCCTTTAAGTTGCTTATTACTTCTGTTATCCCTAAAGCAATGTAAGTTAGAAGTTTATACTTTTCCATTAAAATTGCCCTCTAGATCCTGGTCTTCAGGCCCCGACAAACTTGGAAAGTTAAGTCTTATAAAATCTGTCCTGCTGCAAACCATCTGGGACTGTCTATATCAGAGGTACATACCTAGCGTGTAGACTGAAATTGTAGATTATTTTTCTGTTTTTTGAGTGCATAATAAGAGAAAGATACATTTGTAGGCTATCAGTATTAAGGCTCCTTATTTTAGTATGTAGATCTGGGCACAGTATAGGCAGACTGACAACCGTGAAAGCAGATGTGATAGATCTTGCTTCAAGAAGATTGGATACTTTAGGTTTACATACCGTATCAAGGCCTAAAGTAGGCAGCACTGAATTTTAACTAGTCTGTGACACAAGGCCATCAAAAGGCTTCTAAGATTGTGTGTGTTTGTGCGCGTGTGTGTCTGTGGGGAAGGGCTCAGATCGAATCTGCCCATATATTTTTCCATTTTCTTAAAGGGTTTCAGCAGCTGCCTCCCCCTCCCCCCATCTTAGAACAAAGATGTAAGAGTTCAGGAAATTTCCTGATTTCAGGAAATTGGAAGTCTTTGGCAAAATTCTCAGGAGGTCCAGTTTACTAGCCAAAAAGTTCTGCAGTGGTCACAGTGGGTAAAATGGCCAAGGGTGGGTAAACTTTTAAAAGTTTTTTTTTTTTGAAATCTCTTTCCAAAAAAATGTAGACTTCTGCTGTATGAACATATTTGAAAAAAAAATAGCACCAGTTTGCACCCCGGCCTCCTCCTGATGTGAAGAGTTTTGTCAAAGGGGAGCCCTTCCCTTAAACCCGGCCCCCTTCCTGACCGACAATCCTGGACAACACAATTTCAGGAAATGGACCTCTACTTCACTTACATATGATCTCTGTTAGAAGCCTTTCGACAGCTCTGTTAAAAAGAGCTGTATATGAACCAGGACACTGGAGAACACTTATTTGAATTGGGGTGACTGCATAAATTTACCCTTGTGAAGTGATGAATCTATGCCTCTTAGTTTCTCTTCTGTTGACCAAAATTTTAGATAATCTGCAGAATCCCTTCTCTGATGAAACACTCATAGATGACATAAACATTAACAAGCAGTCATTAGTAATTCATCATTTTGGCTTTTACTCTTTATACTGCACCTTGTTTTTGGTGTACTTTAATTCTTCATTAAATTTTTATAGGTGAAGTAACCCCTAATACTACGTGGATGCTGCAGGCATCAGTGAATACTTTTATTTGTTCAATATCCAAGAGGAAGTCACCAGATTGATGTTTAATGGATCTAACAGCAGCTGACCTCGTTGAAGCCAGTCTTAAAATCGATCAGTACTTATACTCGGGAAAAGAAATGCATGCTTGTTGATCATAGGTCTAATTTAATCAAGTATCGTCAATGAAACGAGTGAAATGTTATAGTGATTGGGCTGATTATGAAAGGTTATTTAAGAATCTTGAGGCTTGCGGCCTACAACTAGGTGTAGGACATGTTCTCAGGCTGTTTGCTCTATGTTAGGCTGTATCTTGCATTGGGAAAGGCAGGATTCCATGGCTTGAATACTTATAAATGCTACCTAAACAATCAGAATGAAAAATTGAAAAATTCCACAAAAAATGTACAAGTTACAAATGTCAAAAATTTGGATCAAAGAGTACTGAATTTTAGATGGACAAAAATCTAATTATGAAAGGCCTGAAAGACCTTTATGTTCTGTAAGAGTATTGTGTAATGAAAGTGGGTGAAATTGACACTCAGGTACTAACTTTGAAACACATGTAAAATTTTTTCGAAAAGTTGTTTTGTTTACTGCCAAGAGTTCTGTCTACACCATCACTCCCAGTACCATATTTGTATATCGTGGCCCTATCATATTACTCTGCCTGTGAAGCCCTTAAATAAATTATTAAAAATTAAAGCTGTCGTGAACTTAGGAATGTTGATGACCTACTTTGTCAATGAGTTAGCCTGCATGTGTAGACGTTTGTGTGCACTTGACTTAGAACACAAAATAGCACAAAACAGAATTGCTTTAATCGGTAAACAGTACCAGTTAGAATTCACCATTTTGCCTGGAGGTTAACCAACAGAGTATTTTGGCTGATGCATAGGTGTACAGGGGTCAATATTGCTGGGGGGGGGGGGTCAGGGATAGTTTTTGCCCGAATTAAGAATTTTGAACCAAGTTGCCTGAATTTGATACCGCTGTGTCAGTTGCAAACGGGCATAATTTATTTTCTTGGCTGTCTCATTTGCCTGAATGGATCCACTATTTTTGCCGAATTGGGAGGGCATTTGCCCCCAAGCTGCCCCCCCCCACCTCTTATGGGCTGATCGATGTCAAGTACATGAGTCTATTGTAAATCCTTGTAAGTTGATTACAACACATTTTGTTATGACTTACTTTTGGCCAATCAGCTGGCAGTTAATGGTATTAATCTTGCAACAGTGACAAAAGATTGAAAAGCATCCAGAGGTCACATGCATTTGCAGATATCTGCCGTAGTGACAAAGTCATCATTGACCAATAAAAGTGAAGTTAACAGTATTTGATTTTATTTCAATCCAAGTGCTGTAACCAATTGGCTATCAGGAGCATTTAAAACCATTTACCAGTGTGGTTTTGTGGAAAAGAGCAATTATAGTCATATATATATGCATCTTATAATCCTTGTAGAAGAACTATATTTCTCACCCAACATACATCATGTTGAAGATTCACAGGTTACTTTTGTCAAGACATTAGTCGAGTTATTCTCAAATGAAAGTCACAAAATACGTAGGCATAGGAGGCAGGGGGGCTTAACCCCCAGTCAAAAATGTGAGGGGGCTGAAGTATGCTTCAGCCCACCCCCCCAAGATCCAAGGGCAAAAACTCCTTATTTGTCTCTTCTGTAAGAACTGTCAAAAATTTGCAGTAATTTTCCCAAAAGTTGTACCAAATTGCATCTGAGGACCCTCAAATACCCCAAAATTTTCCAAGTGTCCCCCTCCCCTTAGACCCTCCCCCAGGACAGCGATCCGAAACAAGGTTCAGCCACCCTCCTCGTCTCTAAAAGCTTCCTACACCTATGACAGAATGTAAAGTAGGCAGAGGACCCTGTTGCATACAAAGTAACAGTGTCTTATTTAAGTTTTTCCCTATAATCCTCCCCCCTCCTCTTCATATGTTTGACATTTCTCATAGCTTCAAACTTAACCCTAACGGAAATAGCCCCCTTCCTTTTGTAAAATACTGGATCCTCCCCTGATAGGCATACAAGGCTGGGTTTGGGAGGGGGCCAGAGGGTTGCAGCCCCCATTTGGGCAGAAAATTGGCTTTTGGGAGGCAAGGGGCAGGCTATTTTAGGGCAGACATGCATTAAATTTGTGGGCGAAAGTGTTGCCCGCTCGATCAGCGGATGTGTATTTCTGCACCTATATTGGTTACACTCGTAACACCAGTGTCTGCAAACTTTCGCAAGAATTCTTCGTGAAGCTGTGTAAAAATCACGCTATTAACTATTCATATTTATGATCACAACAAACACAAATTCTAAATATTCAACTAGAAATCGACATAAGCAAGTCTAACATACTGTTACAGAGGACCAATGTCAGTGGGATGTTAGTGTGTGACTTCTCCTGCAGGCTTCAAGCTCACACAGTGAAGCCCTATTGACTTGCTGTGTAAAAGTGAACATTAACGTTACAGCTGAAGCTTCGTCGTGCAATATAAATATTCATAAACTGAAACCAGTCAACAGTCAGGAGGTCATATTAAATTGGGCTCATGAATATAGTGAAATTGGATGATCTCTGTCATTGTTCGCAGGTGTTAGAGTATTGTTCGCAGTAGTGTCATAGGCTTATGTTCATTGTAGATCTTGCATAAAAGTGTGCCAGTATAGGTGTAGCAAGTGGAGTTATTAAATATTCCACACAGCAGCTTCATTAAGGAGATAAGATAGCTGTCTATTCAGTATCAGCCCAGGTGACATCACGGATTCCCACCATGCACTGCATCTATGCCTAAAAATGTTTCATCAAAAATAAGTGTCTTTCAAACATGAGATCCATGCCTTTTCACCTCTTAAAACAAAATGTTTCTGCATTTTTTAAAGCATGTAATTTAGTTCAAAGTATGTATAATGTGCTCACTTTCAAGACCATGAAAAGTATCACACTTGGGTACCATTTTACAGCCAAAATTATTAGGTGCTACATGCTGCGTTATGCCAAATCAAAGCCACTTCCTCTAAAATCGTTAGTTATAATTGGATACGTGACCGTTCAAGGCTGGTTGCTATGGTATTGCAACATTTATAACGTTCCTTCCCACATGTCAATCTCATGATGCAAGGTACCCCATTTATTACAGAAATAGCCGCTAGCAACATGTTTGTCCTGAATAGGTGTTGCTCCCTCTAGCTTACTCCTCCAGAGCTTAAAAATCATCCTTACTTCATCGCCAGAAAATGAAAATATGGTTCAGTTTCTGGCTCTTATATTTCTTCCTTTCATTCGTGGATTTCTGCTTTGAGTTTGTTTCTTCCTGTGGAACATGTACATTCTCGTATTTGAAGGAATGCAAGGTTATTTTCACCGTGATGCAATATACAGTTTTCGTAGGTTGATGAGTCATGTTTGTGTCTGTCTTGATTTATTTGTCGATGCGATGGTCAATTCATGATGAGGCGTCCAATTTGATTGTGCTTTTGTTTGACTGGATTTTAAGTGCTTTGATCACGGTGGAGGCTTCCCACCTTAAAAATCAACCAAGCTTGTGAAGTGGCGGCAATGAAACTTAACACGTAAACGAAGCAAAATTCAGATTATTTTTTGTTTTTGAAATAAGAAAGTTGTGAGTCACATATGCCACACTGATTGAAAAGCCTTAGGTGAAAGGTCTAATCTCTGACTGTGGGTGCACTCATGGGGCTTACTTTGCATTTTGTTTGTAGAAAGTTCTGTCAAATCCTCTTTTCATTACACTTTTTTATTAACATTCAGTGCAAACTGGCATATCTCATCTTGAGTAGCTGTAGGTATCTTTCATGAGTTAAACAGCAGGAAACTCGACTCATTTGAAATGTAAATGGGAGGGAAAATGAAGAGAGAGTCTTTTCCCAAGAGAAATGGAAAAGATAATTTTCATTCCAAATGTTGGAATCAATACTTGAGTAGATCAGGATGGAGGCAAGCTAGGTACCACTGGGAGCTGCATAAGCACGATGCTGGAGGCAAATTAGTCGTATATCTGCTGTCGATAAATGTCCGTGTTTTTTGCAAGTAGGAATTATTGACATCATGGCGACATTTATTGTTGAACAGTAATTACAGTCTGACTTATAAATGGAATTGAGTACTTGGAATATCAAATTAATTATCCCGTGATAATTTCAACAGGTGATTCTGCATATAGAGGGATTTCAGTCACGTGACTTTAACCAACTAGACGCAATTTTGAAGGGCAAGATCGCGCGTCTCTTTGGTTTTGACAGGCACGCGTCCATTGTGTCACAGTAGTATCTATGGTTATGCCTTGCGCGTGAGCTGTAAATTCGCTTACTACGTGTGTGTTTTGCCCTTCAGTGCCTGGGAATCCATTGCGCGTGACGTCACATGAAATCCCTCTATAGCAATATAAACACTCGTGAAAATTTCGCTGAGCCGATGCGGCATAAACCCAGCATTCACCCTTGGCTTTTTTCCCCAGTTGATGATCATAATGTATGCTCTTTAAACTCTTTGTAGGCTCTCTGGAATTCTGCCAACATGAGTCACATGTTCCAAGCAGGCAGTATATATGTATTGTACTTTCCAGTTTGTATAAAGACATGCATTCATTTTATGTACATGTACACAGAGAGTTGTAGGAAGTGCTTAAAGGCAGACACTCGATCATCATCCCAAATACATTTAAAGTTTGGAGCAACCAAACTTCACAATTGCTTGATGCTCTTTCATTGACATATGTTATTCAGTGATGTACTGAGGCAAGTAGGGTGTTGCTTTAGGTGATTAAACTACCGGTAGGCTTTTGTCTGGGGTAAACTTGAGACTGGTATGTTTTAAATTTGAGCCGGGGCTAATAATAAACTTAGTTGGGAGAAATTGGGCTTATAATATTGTTTTTCACCTCTTTATTTCACTTTCTCAAGCAATATGATCCATAATTTGTCAAATGAATAGTACATAGCAAAACTTGGAAAATTCTCATAAACACTGCACATTATAAGGAGTAGCAGCAAATCATCAATCAGGGCCCATAATATTTACAGGATTGCAAATTTGTTTCAAGCTATATTTAGGCAGGTGAAATTAGCCCTGTTCATCAATTCTCTAAGCTAATTTACAACATGCTGGCAAACTGGCAGTAAGGGACTATTTTTTTGAGCTGAAAAAGAGTGGCATAGTGGCCAGAAATTTATCTGATGAGAACCAGTGCGGGGACACGTAGAGGTCCGTAGCATCAGGAATGGAATGCCAAGATGCCTTGAAATACAGCCCTTTTGCAGTGCAGAGGCCGCGGAGCCAATTTTGAAGTGCGGGGGCTAATCATCAAAGCGGCCCAATATGTTCAATAAAGTAAATGCAGTTTAAGGTGGCCCAAAATGCAGTTTAAGGCGGCCCAAAATGCCCACAGCAAAAAAAGTGTGGGGCTAAAGCCCCCCTAGCCCCCCCATCTCCGCGGTCCCTGCAGTGTAGTACCCAAACATGTATGGCATTGCATCCATAAATCTATTTCGCTCCTACTTACCTCCCCTATTACTACAATTGGACAGCCCATTTAAGTAGGTAAGTAGGGCTCATAGATTCCCAAACCAGGTAAGTTTTGGGGATTTTAAAGAGTGAATTTTTTTTCACTCAGGAAATTTCCAGTTTGGGGTGGAGGGGGCATATCAAGAGGTGAGAAAAATAAGGTGGAACCTTGTTTCTTCAGTCAAGCCCTTTTGTGTACCAATTTAAAGAATTTCAGAGAGTAATAATTGTTTGGCATCGTAACTTTGACAGATTTCAGCAACTGGAACAGTTTTCTTATGAAATGAATTAATTGTTCACATTGTTAAGTTTTGATCAATGACATAAGTGGATCTAGAGAAGAGCACTAAAACTTTTGATTTAGACATGTGAGCACAAACTTTGAATATTGAATAAGTGAAAACCAAATTTTCAACATGTATCCATTATGAATTATTCAAATTTGTTACGCTTCTACTTAAGCCCTGTCTACACGATCTTACCTTTTAATAGTCCAAAACATCATCATACATTTGTATGATGATGCTAGAGGACAACTGTGTGTTAAGCATAGACCCTTTTCCAAATAGCAATTACAAAGGATTGTGGGATAGAGTTTGGTATGCGTCGTTTTTCGCCACAGTAATATGCCACTGACAAAAACGACGCATACCAAACTTTATCCCACAATCCTTTGTAATTGTTATTTGGAAAAGGGTCTATGTAGACCGCCTCTCCCAACAAATTTAAACCAGGTCCAACATGTATGAAGGTACATGTTAAAACTTTAAGCTTCATGTTTTATCTTCCAAACAAGTGTTCAAATTTGTATGACAATTTTCATAGACAATGTATGATAGTGTGTGATGGTGTAGATGGGCCTTTACTTACCTCACTTTTCACAACTGTTGAACAAGCACAACAAACCATTGGATACATATCAAACTCTTACATGATGGAAAAATGTGTCCCTTGCAATGACTTGATGTGTAATGCACTTATCAATTGAATGACGCACCCAACTACCCCCGGCATTGTCAGTCAAATGTGGGTCTCTGACCAATGACAGTGTGACTCACATGTCCATCATTGAACCACTACTGTTAGCCACCAGCATGACTGAGGGGTGAGTCACATTTACCTCAGTTGTCAGTCACTGTTGTGACCAAGGGGTGGATCATTGTGAGGCAATTGTTACACTTTGTACAGGAATACCAATTGCCATTCTCAATTTTTCAGTCAATAGATGGTAACCCACATGTCAGTCAAAATTGTAAATTGTGCATCAATTTTGTGACTGAGGTGTGAGTCATTTCACATTAAGTTGTCAGTCACAGAAGTGACTGAGGGGTACATCATGGTGCAAGTTTTGTCAGCACTGTTGTGGACAATGACTGATTATGTCCAGGGGTAGTGGGGGTGTGTCATTTAGTTGATAAGTGCATAATTAAAAGGGGAGATCCAGTATGTTACAAAAATGCCCAAACTATGACGTGTTTATTGACATTCTACTGGTTTGAATTTGGGTAATCAGAGCATCTGTGGAGCAAGGTAAGGTAATGTTGCCAGGTGATATTCTTTAGATGAAGGTTGTTCAGTAGTAGTAAAAGTGAGGTGAATAGGGCTGACAAATTGACAAATCAAGGAAACATGATAAAACATTTGCATTAAAACCATTTTTATCTGTAGTATATGCTTCACTGCATCTGTTACCTCAAAGAGGACTCAACACCTGATACAGGTAATTTTTGCATTGGAGGAAGTGATTGGCAGCACCAGAATTACTCCAGTCACTGGAATATCTGCAATCCCTGCCACATATAGCAACAGAACACAAAGTAACTACAGTTTTATATGTTACCAAAGAACTGTAACAACAATTTATAACAAAGGAGATAAGAATGCTAAGTTGAGCTTGTACTAATTGTTCCTTATGCTCTATGAACAAAATTGATCATCTATTTACCAGGGGAGATTGGTTGGGAAATTAAAGCCATGGATTTAGTAATAAAGTATACCAAAGTAAGACGATAGAAAAGTGAGGTTTGAAGATCACCAGTTAACCATCTTCAATTCAGCATGAGTTTGTTTCATTTTCTTTCTGCTTGGTGACTTTGATGCAATGGTGTTACATATTTCAAATTACCACATTACAGTTTTGCAAATTTTATGAATGCATTACATAGTATAAACCCTAACAGAATGTTACAAATTAAAAACAATGTTGTACATTCTGTGGCGTACACCAAATCTTATTTGTACAGATTTTTCAAAGAGTTTTTATGCATGGAAGTTGCTTTTCAAACCATTTTTTTTTTTCCATTTTGAAGTTCAGAGAACCCAACTTTTAACCTCTGACCTTGATCATCTTGACGCTTCCATTCCATGGACTGAGCCGGCTGAGTATGTAACTATTGACTTCTTGTGGTACATCAAACTGAGGAGGAGATCTTACATAGTTTTCTCATTTGAAGGTAAGTATTGCCACTTATGAGTGGGCATGGATATGAAAGAGCTGGTTCAAATATCACGTAGCAACCCAGTGTTGACGAACACAAAAGTATACACCTGGTGCAGGGTGACAGAATGGTTAATAACTGCATGCACAATTCTCAGGGTTTTTTCATGAGCTTGTTTGTTACATTACTATGACTATAGGGGAGATGCTTTCAATCCTGCCCCACTGATCAGAAACAGACACAAAATCTTTAACAGAAAATGCTGTCACACCAATCAAAATTAGTATACCCCATCATCCTAATTCTTGAATGGCTTCTTTTGATCATGTGACAACATGAGGTACTGGTATCATTAAAATGACTGCAAACCTCTTTCCCTTCTCTAGTACACCAATTGCCTCAAGACTGGATGTTGCCATTGTCCAGATCATGACATGTGATACAGCTTGTTGGAAAGAGATAATTGGATGGGGATGGAGATAGATTTGGGTGTTAGAAAGTGATATATAATCCTACCCCACGAAAGTCCAATTTTTGGGGGTCGGAAATCTAACATTTTTAACGGGTTCAGTGCATGATACTTTTGTTACTTAATTGTTAAAAAGATGGAGACTATCTCCTTTTTTTACCATTTGTCGGTAATAGTTATGTTGAAAAACATTTTCAGGGATTTGTAAGGCAAAGAAAAGGAAATTCGCAAGAGTGCTGATTTTTCAAAGCAATTTTTTGCGGGGCTGCCTGTTACCTTTAACTGTAAGATCTTATCTGTCTCCCACCTGCTAGAGTCCAGAAGGGAGGTTACTCAAGGGAGATGATGACATCTCTGGCAGACTTTGGGTATCAACTGGTACTTGCCACCCACATTCTGTTTCATCCCCACTCCCTCCACCCCTCCTCACTGAGATTATATCTGGTATGTTAACTGTCTCCCTCATTCAAGGGCAATATTGTGTTAACAATGAACAAACATGGCACCCAGCAAAAGTAGCTACATCCATTATTTAACCATTCAGTCTCGTCAATGAACTCAAGCAATAGCTTTACCTCCCCAAACTGTTATGCATTTCAGGAGTTACGGATGTTGGATCATTTGAAATTTTGCAAGTTTGGGCCACCAAATTATTCTGGAGCTATGATTAACTAAATTTCTTTCTGTGAGAATCTTATTTCGTGAAAATAAAGCTGCTGTGTCGCTTTATTTTGAAATACCTATCATTCTGTATCTATAAATCACTGTTTTAAAGATATCAAAATTTCCTTTACAACAAATGCAATTTTTCTCTTCTAACGGGATAAATCCTTATTGGGGCCATTCAAAAGTTTTCGGGAGACGAGTTTTACATCTTTCAACAAAGGCTGATTTATGCTAGTTGTAAAGAAGCTGGAAACTGTCTTGGTTTTCTGAAAGGGGAAAGTATGAAGTCACAAGTTCCACTGGCCAGGCAAAAACTTGAGTGGGTCCATAGATTCAAAAGTAGTCAGTTGCTGTGGTACGTATACTGTGTGGGACAGATTGCTACCAGTATTTCCTGGAAATTCCCACATAGTACATGAAGCTATGGATACGTAAACATGTTTCACCAGATTTCTTTATTACATTTTGTTTCCAGTAATTATCAAACAATTAAGTCTTAAAAACCATTTGGAATGTGACTGAAAGTATAAACATGTAAAACCTTTCGGGAAACATATACCTGAGGCATGAACTTGTGGAAGGGGCAGGAGGGAGGGGTGTTGCAGATGCTGTGCAAATCCCATTTGCAGGTACATGCTATAAACTAAAAATTTAAACTGAAAATATAGGCATCTGCAAGAATTTTTTCTAAGAATGCAGTTGGCCTACCACAGTAGTGGGTCTGTGCTCTAGACCTAAGCATGGGTGTCAGTAGGTAGAGATAGCTCCTACACCATTCACATCTTATGTCATTGATTTCACCCCCACTTTTAGGAAGGAATTAATGCCCCATTGTTTTAAATAGGCACATGGCTGCAAATACATCATCAGGGTGGGACTTCTTTCGTACATTGATATGTAAATTTCAGTCATAGAATATCTGGAAACTTTAAACAAGATTTATTGTGTGGGCAGAAAGTTAGTATGGTATGCCTATGTAAACTTGCCAAGGAAAGCATTTCCTTGACTTATACAGTTGAAAAAACTTTACTACTAACTTTTCCTGCCGTAAGGATATTTATCTTGAGGAATAAGGCCTTCAGATAACCAAGAGTTATACTTAGCATAACATACTGAGTTTCTTCTCTTCTCTATTTCTCTGTCTTCTGAACTGCCTTTTAAAGGGAAAATGTAGTCACCCCAACTTGAATTAGTATACCTGGGTACCCTAATTTAGGAATGGCTCCTATCAATCATGTGACAATATTTATGTTACTTTTTTAAATCCCTGCAGAAGAGCAGTGTAGTGTACCCTTAATATTCAATGTTTTTATTCAGAAACATAATGAAAGACACTTCTAAAGGAAGTAAGAGAATTTCAAGATTTACCTGATGAGTGAAAATAACTTGCTGTGACTGCTTATCTCCTTTAAACGATAGTATTGCCATCTGTTATTCCAGGAACATCCCAGAATGTTCTTTCCTCTTTCAGTCTTTCATTTTTTTGTTCTATCTCAGAGAGCATTTTATGATCTTGTTATCTCTGTCTAAGAAGGAGACGGAAGATAGGAAAGTTAGTATTGCTAACGCTACTCAAATTTCAAGTATAAACATTTTGCCGGTAGTCATGCAACTAGAAAGGTGAAAAGCTGGCTCTGGATTCCGCTGTGGGTGACTATATTTTCCAGCCTAATATTTTAGTTGAAGACAAATTTGAGTGGATGTGTGATTCTACAATTTCCAAACATTTTGTCTTTCTTTGCATAAAGTGTGAATAATTTGGTTTGCATAGATAGGCCCAAGGCAAGCAAGGTTAACAGAGTTCGTTGACTTTTGTCGAAATGATTTCATTTTAAAATAGGATTAAACAGATACCTTTGCATTGAAAAGTGGCAAATATGCATGTTAGTGGTATTGACTAGTGATAAAATTGCAGTTGGCGTGCTACTGTATGGTACGCAGTTGGCGTACTACTGTATGGTACGATAATTGTTTATTAGTAGCTTGTTTTGAACCAATTTTCGTTCATTGTATAAACGATTTAAATCAGTCCAATGCTGTCGTTACTGAGAAAACTGGAAGTTAGTCGCCCAGGTATATCCAATGTAAACTGAGTTGGTTAGCAAATTGACTTTGTTGTGTTTGAGGCAGCCTGCATGGCATGCTCTACATTTGTGGGTTAAAGGAAGTCTCATGTATTTGAATCCATGGGGACAAAGCAACTGGGAGATATTGGGTTGCATCCTCTTCCAGATCGCAGTATTAAGGTGGAATGCAAGAGTGACCTATGGATTTTGCACTGGTACTAATTCTGCAAGTGAGTGTCCAAATTTGATATAAATTACTCAGTTGCGAGGCCCTCGCAGAGTGTGTTTCCACTTGAGTGCAAGCAGGAGATCAGATCCAGCTGATTTAACCCCAAGCAGGGGATCAATTTGCAAGTGATAACACTCTTGCTTCCAGGATCAGATCTCGAGAGCTTGATCGCCCGTTGGGGGAGGATCAGACCGTGCGTGTAGACGATCAAAAAAACAAATGGGAATTAACACAACAAGGAATCAAGATGACCCAAGATCAAAGCAAATGAGTGACGTACTTCTGCAGACTGTACTATTGTAGTACAGCTTGCCCGTAGTCCCATATGGCATATCCCACACCACACAACCTTGTGTTAACAAACACCTGCAGACATAATTTCAATGACGCAACTTCCTGTCGCTTGAACAGGAGGCAAATAGATCTCATGCAGGAGTTCAAATAGGAATACTCTTGCTGATGGCCACAAAACTTCCCAGTTGACAGAGCTTGGGGGAGATCAGCACTGGGGGATCAAGTGGGAACACGGCCTAAGGTGAAGTTGTAATTTGAAAGCCCCAAGGTTCCTCCACATTTGTGGCTGCTTTGGGTCACATGACTGTCTTTTGGGGCAGATCCCATGTTTTACAAAGACATTAAAATTGCCAGATTGGGGTTTGATGCAGATGTGTCAGTGCCTAGCAATGGAGATGAATTATAACATGGGTAAGACATAAATATGACAAAATTACAAGGAGGAGGTGATGGGTAACTTGAGGTCTTCCAAAGACACTCCAGTGACTCCAGTGGATTGAACCTGTGCCCTGCTCAATATTAAAAAGAGAAATAGTCCCTACTCCACCCCAATCTCTGCAAGCCCAGCCTACTTCAGTGGGTGGATATTTCTTGAGCATTGAGCATTTCACCAGACCCCTGTAGTGCCTTGTCATCTGTGCTGTTGCAGTGATAGTACAGCTCTAGTTGCTGATAATGACAGTGCCTATAATAAGTGTATTCTTGAGAGTTAAATGACATTCCTTTGGTAGCTACATAGCAGCAAAAGATTATAATTTACCAAATCAGAATGAGATGAAATATTCTATCACTTTTATTTATAGAGGATTCAGCCACAAAATGAAGTCAAGATCTGGAGAATTAATTCAGTAAGGGAAAATTGGTTCTCCTTTATCCTCAGTAAGGTGGAGTCATGCACCACACCAGGGATCATAAAGTACCATAAGGAGTATAAGTACTTGCATGACAATGTCTTTAATACTTTTAACAAGAGTTTTCTGCCTGCCTCACATGTGCCACAGGGGTGGTCACTGTGGGCACTAGCCACTCTTGTTCTCAGAAAATGCAGGAAATATATTTGTCATAATTATAACTTCAAGGCACCCAAAACCCAATAAATGACATACAAAGGCTTCTTTTTTACACACTTAACAGGCGAGACCCCAGAACCACCGTCATACATGCGCCTTCGATGTTTTATAGTGAGGGTTGCCCCTCAACATAAAGTCCTGTTTGGCAGCAATAGTGGAATCATTGATCTAAAACCCAGTACAGAGCTTAACATGATCTGCCATCCACACTAACAACCCCCCCCCCCTCCCCACACCAATCATTTAATATTTTAGTGCCAGTTAGGCTAACGAAAAAATGGTCAAATAGTGAATTTTATTTTTGTGGTCTGCTTAGTGTGCGTTCAATGCCATTTGAAGATAGTAAACTGCTTAATTTTGATTTTTACAATATTGTGAATAAATACCCCAGAGGCCCAGGGGGCTTTTCCCCCTGGACCCCCACTTCAGGGGAGCACCTCGTGTCACCACAACGCCGCCTCCAGCACCACTAAGTTCTTCATACTGGTGTACCTTCTAGCAGAACACTGTTTCTTCAAAGAAAAGTCTGGCAACACTACTGATGGTGGGTCTTTTCTCCTTCATGAAAAAGATGGGAAGAGACTATACATAATCTTCCAATTAATAAGGTGAACTGCATAATTACAACATGCTTTTAAGTCACCCATGTAGCTGTACTTACTGCCGAAGGTTAGTAGCTATTGTTGGAACGATTATCGGTATTCACCAGTGGTATCGGCCATATTCCCCATTTTCATCTTGTATTGGTGGTATTCAGCAGAATTTACCTTAAATGCCGATATTACCTAACTTTTTGTCTCATATGTCAAAAAAATGGTACACTATTTGAGTATTTATGTATGCAAGAATATTTCACCTCATCAAGATGAAAGGACACTTCATCATGGTGCCCCGTAGCCTATGGTTTGTTGCAGAATGCTTATTTCCTAAATATCGGTATCGGCTGATATTTAGAACTGAAATGTTGGTATCTGTAATATTGGCTACTTGCAACATCAGTACAAAACTTTTAGTGACTATGCAGTGTCCAGAGAACGAATCAACATAACAATGATAGAAAGAAATGAACAAATTGCAACTGACTATGGATTACTTTATTGCTTACACTGGTTGCTTAAATTACATTTGATTATTTGCAGATGGACTATACATCCTGCACTTTTTATAAAGTACTCATATGAAATTTAAGGCATATCAATGATTTAGAGTGCAAAGCAGTGGTGCATGTGAAACCAGTAAAAAGCCATCAACAACTTAAGTGCAGACTGATTAATATTTGATCTGCGTTATTTTTTTTATTTCGTAGTTTTGGTTTGTATGTAAGTATATATTAAGCTATTATTAATACTGTCCCTAATTTTGACTAGTAAACCTTGGCAGACTACCATCTATAAAAGAAAACCTTGGCTCAAGAAAGGTTGTGCATCCCTGGTTAAGACTCTGGCCTTTTCATTGACATCATCAAAAAATTGTTACTTTGCAACAGAGATGGCTTGAGGAGCCTATAAGGTCATCCATATCTCTTAAAGTGGCTATGCCACGTGTAAATTAACGGTTTAAACCCTTTGGTTTCTTTAGGAATATGTTTCCTACAACGAAAATCAACCATTCAGTTTGTTTACAACTTGTTTTTCCGCTCGAAAATTGAGAAAAAATACACCCTCTTCCAGCCCTGAAAAGTTAGTCTTTCCGGAAATTTTCAAAATCTTGTTACGTCATGTGACGTCACTTTAGGAATGGATCGTTGTTTGGCGTGGTATCCTTCGAACATTTGGTACAGTGTTTGCATTCCTTTGTACTGGTTACCAAGGTCGATACAGTGTAAAACCTGCATGAAAAGTTGTAAATTTTGGAATTGTTATCCCTTTTCTCGTGCTTACCACTTGTTTTAGTCAATTAAATGCATTTCACGCAGGTTTTTTGTCTTGGTGTCATGATAAGTAGCTGCATGTACAAACATTCACAATGCAACAGCACGGGTACAGCACACAACATACCTGTTACTACACTATGTATCACCAGCACTGTTTCGTAGTAGGTACCATGTGAAATCAAATTTAATACTTTCTTTGGAATAGCGGATCTGAGCCAGGGAGTTGCCCTCTAATGGCAACTCTCTGATCGGACAGGAATGGTCAGTGGACTGTCGGTAAAGTGAGTTTTCTTGGATTTGAAATCAGAAAGGCGAAGGTGATACCGAACAAGACGTCAGTGGTGCAGATGGGGTGAGTAATTCGTTACGGAGCATAGGACCGTATCGATTTGAGACAGTGTTAGGTGAGGTAAAAGTACAACACCACAACAATTCGAGCACGAGAAGCATTTGGAGCAATTGAAAGGGACATTAGCTTGTAAATTTTTATGTAGGCAGTCAAAATATGAACTTTAGGTTACTTTCGTGCAAGTGTCAGTGTCAGTGGAAATCGTGGAACTAGCCTAGGCTGTGATCGAGTGTGCACAGTATTTCGCTGGCTGCTGCCAGTCCACTCACTGTATGCAGACCGAACCGAACAGTACACTGCCGAGTTTTTTGTTTTTCGGTTATGAATCAAGAGTATTTGTAATTATTAGTAATAGCCTACTGCAGCCCCAAAATATAACAGACCGACACCACTCTCCAAACAGACAGAATAAAGTTCAAATTCAAGACATGCCGCGAATTATAATCATTACTATCTCTTACGTATGTACAGGCTATGCTGTACGCCAGGTTCGGTATACGGAGGCTCGTGTTCCTAAAATGATGTCATTATTGCGTTGGCATGAAATCTCATTTTCAACAGTCTATTGTTTGGTGCAATTTTTTGAAACATTAATTTCTTTTTAATGCTCAAGGCTGTAAGGGTGATGAAAACAGTTTTAGAAAGAGCTTTTTGTGTACTTTAGGCTAAATTAGTCTCCCATTACTCCAATTTACATGTCATGGCCACTTTAATTGGGTACATGAAGACATCTGTACCTCGTAGGATAGCAGCTGAGAATGAAAATGACCCAAGGCCTCTTTGAAGTTCTGCCATGTTTCATCATCAAATAGCAGAGGGGCTAAAAGTGAAGCAGATAAGTTCTTCTGTGTGCTTAGAGATCTGTCCTCGACTGGGGGAGCTGAACATTGTTTCAGACTGCCGTTCTGGGGAGGGGTTGTCTCCCTCCCCTTTGGAAAATTTTTGATTATTAGAGAGGGTCCTTAGATGCAATTTGGTGCAACATATTGTGCAAAAATTTAAGCAAAATCACTGCAAGTTTTTGACATTTTTTACAGAGGGGGTTTTGTCCTTGAATTGATGAAGGGGCAGAAGCAGCTTCCCCACCACATTTTTGACTGGGGGCTTTAGCTCCCCAGCCCTTCCCCCTCCTGCTTACTACACCTATGCTCATGTGGAACTGTTTTGGGGTTGATGGGGAAAGAGGTGTGTTTGTTTCCTGATTCTGGGGATGAAGACATAGTGGTATACACCCTAGCTACCTCTTGTGCATAGCTATGCACTTGTGAAGTATTACATGTGCTGATGAACTGATGAAGATAAAAGTTATTACCCAGTGGATACTTCTCTTTTCGTGTCTATTTCAAGATTTAACAACAAACTACTTGACATGTTTTGAAACTGACCCCACAATCCGTGCATCCCATTTATATTTGCCAATTTACAACCTACAGAAATTTCAATTCTGGGTATCATCGTATTCATGGGGTCTTGTGTGTGCTCTTGACATTATAATGAGCATGATATCTTGTTAATTTTTGACCCCCTGGTATTTTCTTTCTTTTTTTTTGTGTCATTCTTGTGTGAATGTCCTCTGATTTGTGACAAATAAGTGCGTAAATGACTGTAAATTGAAAGTGATATATTAGGCAAAGGTTGGTGCCCTCCGTTGCACTGCGAAACTGTATACATTGCGAGAGAGGAAGTGTAGAAGTAAACGTGAGGTTATTGACATAGATGCAAGCAACAGTAATGTGTTAATGTATGGTGACTATGTATGAGGTTGAGAGTGATCATAAAGTGCTGTGGCTGACCCTGGGTGCTTTTACACTATACTAGAATCTGATCTCCTGACCTTACCAAGAGATCACGTTACTAGCAAATCATAATATGCATTGATCCTGGTTCAGTAAAGGCATTTCTCAGCAGCAGCACCTCCCCCCCCCCCCCATCAAAAGGTCACATCAATGAAGAGCTATTTAGCAGACAATGTTATTTGCAGCTTCCTACTAGGACACACCCCTGCTCATCAGGGAACATTTGGCACAAAGGTCAACTGGCCAGGGTCCTGTTTCATAAAGTCTAGTTTGATCATCCGTGCAATTGACCTATTGAAGTCAAACTTAAAATTGATCTTAACCCATTATGAAAGAGGACCCAGGTGTTTTTGTTTTGTTTTCAATAAATACAGCATAAATCCCAAGCACAATAAAGAGCAGGAATAGTTGTTTCCCCGTAGTCACCCTGGAGGAGTGCAGGTGTTAATGGATGCTAATGACTATTGCTTCTAGCAGCGTGATTTCATGAAGCCATCTATCCAAGATGACTTGTAAAGTGCAAGTTGACAGGGAGTGGAAGGTTATTCTTTGTCAGCTCTGTTCACTTTATGGAAATCCTTTCATTGTCACAACAGCAATGAAATAGCTATACTTACAGTGTCACGCAACATGCTGCTATGGGTTAACATTGACATTTTCTGGTGAAAGTATTAAATGAGTTGACTCATTGTAAGCATACTGCCCTTTGAGTCTTTTCATAGTGTAGTGCTTTTGTAGTCAAAAGTCTAAAAAAGTTTTTGAATTTCATATCTTCTGACCAAGTTTTATGCTTGGCTTTGATGAGTTGATGTGATGAATAGTCCTGGTTAGGCCAGGCCTGGGAATTGCTATTTAACTCCCTGGTTAGGCTACCTTTATCAGAGAGCTGCCATTTGGACCAAGTGGCAGCTGAATGCCTTTATGTGCAATGATCAAGACTTAAAGGATATGACACAGAGATTCCTGCACGAAATTGTAAGGCTGACATGGAGCTGATTTTACCCCAACATTGAGGTTGACATTGGATGTCAGCCCCAACAATGAGAATGTCAGCCCCTACATTGAGGCTTAACATTGAAGTGTTTGGCTCAGAAAACTATT
Source organism: Holothuria leucospilota (assembly GCA_029531755.1). Lineage (NCBI taxonomy): Eukaryota > Metazoa > Echinodermata > Holothuroidea > Aspidochirotida > Holothuriidae > Holothuria > Holothuria leucospilota. Next base: position 29,066,756 of record CM055962.1, on the reverse strand, counting down.
AAAGTCAGGCCTGACATTAAAGAGTTGTGGGCACAACATGAGGCTGACACTGAGCCACAAAAATCTTGAGGCCAACATTTCAAAACTATTTCTGAGCCCAACATGGGCATGACATTTGGACTTTGACCTTTTCTGAGCCTGACATGGGTTGGGATATGCAGTAGTTCTAAGCTTGATCTGAGCATAACATTTGAACTTGGACTTAGACAATATTTGATAAACAATTAGGAAGTGTGTATTTTAGACTTTAATTTGTACAGTATCCTGCACAGTATGTAAATTACAAGAAGTGTGCAAGTATATATAGGCCCAGGATGATAATGTTTTACCAGCATGTACTCATAACCAGGTGGTTTAAGTTACATTAATGTACCACTTGAAATACCTTCAAATGTACTGATTTGTTTTTGACTTAATTTTCAGAATGTCTGCCAGCCCTAGCAACAGGGGCATGCATGTCCTTTAAAGACAATCCCATAAATATGCACCTTCCATTTTCGCAAAAATGTAGCCCAGCCCTCTTCTTAGAGATGTCCTGGTTAGTAATGGATTTGAAATAATTAACTGATGAGCACTTTCATGCTCTATGATTTGAAATCTGAAGGGTACTAGGATTGTTAATCCTGTAATTTGTATACCAGAAGGTTGAAATTGTCTCAGGGCTGCAGACGTAATAAGCATTCAGATCTAGTACTTCATGCTGTTCTTTTCAAAAGAACCTTAAATACTCACTCATAAGCTATTATCACTTTTAAGCTCTAAATATTCATCAGAATATCTTATTATCCAGAGAAGTGTTCTTTCTATTTTTCTGACCATCTCTTCTTTTCTTCTTTTTTTTCTTTTTTTTTTTCCCTTTTGTTTCATGGTCACTAGCTTTGATGAACAGTAATGTTTTTTTCTAGTGCCCATTATATATGTGTAAACTAATTCATTTGAATGTAATTTTGTTGATGAGAATGTACATACGAGAAATGAATTGAATTGAATTCATACCTGATATTAAGATTTCAACAAATGGATGGATTTACAGTAGTTGAAACGATTGCGCACAAATAGTTAAAATGATAGCTCAGGTAAATTAAGAGTGTGAATGGTTCTACCTTAATATCAATATCAAAAAGTAAAAAGAAGGATTTAAGCTAAAATGTATTGTTGACATGCTAGAGCCAACTTCATATAAACATTCTGTTAAAACTTCCATTCAGTATCTATTCATAGTTCCAGAGATATGACGGTTGATGGAATGAAGTTCTCACATTTTTCAACCCAATTGTACAGCATTCATAGCCTTTGTTAAGCTTATACTCTTATGGTATTCTTTTAACATTACAACCATAATATTCCTTCACAATCCCCTGTTCCATAGTAATATATGAATAAGATGCAGGGGACGTTTTCAGTTAGCACTGGTGTATGCACTGGGTACCCGGTTACCCGGGAACCCGACTGATGATGTCAAGACCCGATACTGAAATTTGCTACCTGGATCCAAAGTTTCACTACAGTATTAAACATAGATTGCACGTGTGACAGAACACCTAACGTTACTTTTTTCTTGCAAAATTTATCACGCACACGCCTAAGAACACTTGTCATGCCCGTATGTACAGTAAGATACGTTGGTGTTATATTATATCAACGTGCAAAGCAAAATTTCTTATTATGACTTTACAACAAACTCTTGGCCTAACGGAAGCTATATTTTCGGGTACCTGGGTACCCGACCGACGATCGACTTCGGGTACCTGGTTCGAAATTTTGGACCCGGTGCAAAGGCTAGTTAATTAGCACATTCCCCAATGGGTTAATATATATATATTTCCCTTTCTAACTCAAGTTCAAAGCAAAAGAATGAAAAACAAACCAGTTGTGCTTACCTATCTAAGGAGATGATATCACCTGTGCTTGCTTCATGTCTGTTTTGGGGACCAGTTGTTAATAACTTTTTTTGACAAGAATTCATTTCTTATGTGGTTCTTAAGAATCACACATAGCAGTGGTATGCAAATTGCACCATAGTTCTTACATTTGGTTGGACTCATTTACATATGGAAACTAAATTTTGCTAGAACTTTTCTGTTAACTATCATAAAGTCAGGATAAAAACAGGATAAAAATAAACTGCAGTTAAAATCATTGGATAAAAATGTTTGTAATTATGTCAAGCATTTTCCAATGATTTATTTTTTTGCACACCCTAAAAACAAGTACAGCAATGTGTCTGGGAAGCACAGAGATTTGATGGGTGGTCTCTCCCACCTCCTACCCCCCATCCAGCCCTTCCAGTAAGAAGCTTAGGGAGCTGGAAAAGAAGTAACATGAAGGCTGTTAGATTATATTGCATACAAAGTTTTATGCTATGTAAATGTAAGTCATTTTTTAAGGGAGAGCTTATAAAAATGTCAGCATTACACCATTCACAGTCTCTTCAAATTGGAAGTGTTCTCACATTTTTTGATAATGTAATTCTACTCACTGTTTTTCCCTCTTACCCTCAACCCTTCCAGCTCACCTTTGTTTTTTAATGAAAACTCACTCCTAGTTCTCTTTTACGAAACATCTTTAGAGGAGCAGTCATTTAAGAATTGCCCACCACACACCCCTCCAAATGTAAACACTCTTCCAATGTCTTGTTGATTATTCAAAACAAAAGAAGCAGTTTTTCAAGCCATACCATTCTTTTGTTCAAGTGGGGTATGAAGTGTTACTAGTCCCATCTCCAAAGGCCATTGCAAATGTAAGGTAACCTTTAACATGCATTTTCATAGAAGATATTTGTGTCAGTCATGTCTTCAAGTTTATTGGTGTAGGACCGTTAGAGCTTACCATGTTATTAAAGGGATCGAGGCAAATTCATGATGCTCAATGCTGATGCACAATTACCGGATATCAGGTACCACCATCTTGCCTCACTGACATTTGTCACATACATCTACTGACTCAACGCAATTGCAGTTGTGAATCATTCTTCAAGTTTTATTTGCCTTTAGATGTAAGAAGTGTCTCCCTCCTGCAGATCCATGTTGTCATCAATTATACTGACAAATTCCCTCTAAAGCAGATTACTTAGCTGATACAACAAGTGAATCAAATTTTCATGAAGATTACAATCACTCTAAGATTTATGACAGTGTTACAAAAAAGATGGGATTCAGCAAAGAAGGATTGAAAACAGTCATTTCCATATGTGTTGCTTCCTTATGTTACTTTAATAATGCAGCCCTTAGATAGGGCCACATCTTTGTTTAATTTATGAGGGCTTTCAACATTTCAAGGTTCTTGCTAAAAGCAAGTGATTCTACTATGCTTGTTAAACTTGACAGAGTAGTTGACATATGCTTAGAAAAGTACAGATAAAAGGTTCATTGAAAGAAAATTTCTGAGTTGAAGTGGAAAAGTAAATGGATGGAAACTTACATAACATTAGTGTCAATTTTCCAGCTTGTCGTAGGTACATGGGGAAGTAGAGTGTGGTGTAACATAATGTAGGATGCATGACAGAATCTCTTCTCTTGAAGACTGACATATCAAGTGGGTGGCCATGTAAGGAAATGGGTGTTTTTTGACATCCAGAGGAATTTGAATGACCTTGCATTTTTGACGTCAATTGTAGAGTTTCACACTGATTTCGTTTGGTGTAGTAGCTATATGGAGTTGGTTTTGAACAAATACATTGTATAATGCATAATTATTGTAACAGTTTGTTCACAAATATTGTGAAGAAATGTCCTCTGTAAGTGGTTTGACCACAGAAATGTAACAATTAGTCATTACATCCTGAAATCCAGGACAAATGGGTTTGTGAAATTCTAGTAATGGGTGAATAACCGTTAAAAGCGAAAATACAGCCACTACAATATGACTTAATATCCCCAGCATCCTAAATCACAAATGGCTGTTTTAAACCATATAGCAATGTTTTTTTTTTTTGTTAGTGAATTTACAATATTTATGTTCAGAAGTGTCATAAAAGATAATTATTAGGGAAATTAAGAGTAACTGCTGTTTCAATTTAGCTGCATGTTGCCTTTAATGTTAGTGACATCTAAAGTCAAGCATTCAAAATATGCATGTAACAATCTTGGTTCTGATTTGTCAGTAGAAGTTAGTGCTTCTAACTGAAGGGATATGAAATAGTGTAGAGGATATACGAAAATGATCGGGGAAAAATGTCATTTTTAAAGGAAGAGTAAAATGTTGTCCACATGGAATGTTTACAGTGGGCCCAGGTGGGGCCGGCAACCTATACAGCCCTAGGCCACATCTAGCCAGTGGGATGGGTCTCCCAGTGTGGGATGTGCTTGAATTTTACATCCATTATCCAACAAATGTGGAATGAATCAATGCATGATTTGACTTGTGAGAAAACGGAAAAGTAACAGCATATTTAATGAAGTGTAAAACAGTATCTAGCTGTGCCGCATGCCGAATCTAGTAGCTAAGCTTCATCCATACACAAAGTTGTGTGGCTGAATGCTCATGACAGTGGCAGTAGCTGATGTGCAGATGATGTACATGCAATAATGTAGGCCTAAACTTAATTTTCTGCTTGGGTCTTCTGTGAGGGAGAGGAGGAGGGGATGGGCAGATGGGAAGGAGTATGTGCACCCTCAGTGTGAGCAAAAACCACTGTTGTATTCAGCTAAACTAGGACTGCTGGACCCCATGCCCCTCCTAGATCTTTATGAGGGGGGAGAGGACCCTAAATGTGAACACTTCAGAACCGTACCAGTATAGGACTACAGCCCTCTGGACATATGAGTGAGCATATTCATTGGTTACAGTTATTGCTTGTTTGCTGTTCTAAGGGACCATAGGCAGCAATTAAATTTGTCTGCGAAGATCGGGTTTATACACTGTCTGAGGAATATACAGTATTGTATATAGGAATATTTACAGGTCGGGGAAGCCTGTCTAACAAATTTGGCAAAAGAGCCTTTTACCAATCTCAGATAATTCCACAATCTCCTCTTGGCTGGTTTTCACTAGTCTGTATTGTTTATTTGTACCTCTCATTTACCTTCTGCCCTAAATAGCATACAATTGAAAGACATTAACACAGTGGATAATGCACCCCAGGGACTCCTCCACCCCCCTGTTCTTGTACCAAGGGCTCTTCCACTCCCCCCTCCCCCCACCTGTCCTTGTCCTCCTTTTCGCCATTGTGTGAGTGTCAGATGTTCTTTTTGATCTGGTGAACATTTCACTGCCAGAAAGATAGAAAGAGAAGGGTAGCAATTAATGCCCTTGAGAATTGAGTCACACACTCCTATTTGCCAGATGATAATAGAAGGTAATAGAGAATTCATAAAAATACAATAAGTCTCAGAGCTGATTTACTCCTAAACTAGCAGGTTTTGTAGATTCTTCATGTTCTGCAGTCCTGTTTACTGCTTGAATAATTAGTATGACTCCATCCTGCTTTTATACAGCTTTAGATAACTCAGATTCAGATTCCTAGGATCATTTGTATCAAAGAATATACACTTTGGGGACTGGATAATGTTACAGATAAGATAAAACATTATTTACATATTTTCCTTGTCTAGTCTGGAATGACTGTAACCTGAGTTTGTATCGAAAAATGAAAAACGTGGTCTCATATTTTCCTTAATTTGTCAGTACACTTATTAATGTACCAATGGATGAAAGTTTTCCTTTTGTGTCTGGAAATCACAGTGTGAATGGTTAAATGTAAAGAAAAGGTGCAAAGAGTAAAAATTTGCAAGCTTTTTTAAAAACAAAAAAAAAATGTTCTCTTTATAACCAGCTTTGACCGTGCCTACTAGCACTATATGAATATGCAACGAGTCACAAAGCTCAATGTACCAAAATACTGTACATTACGTTAGCTTATGTCGCCATGACTCTCAGTGTATTTGGCTGGGAAACGTGTTGTATAATGCAGGTTGTATACTGCACTTGAGTTTTTGAAACAGAAGACTTGTTTGTCCCAAAGTTTCACCGTAGTACCCGTATTAGATTTCACCCCCTGACATAATTCAATACTGAGAATTAAACTGCCAAAATGTTAGTAACATTACCAAGTACACTTGTGCACTTCACTGCATTCAGGCTTTTGTCCTTGAGTGGTACGTTCAGAAACTCTAGGTAAAATGTACAACAATACCCTGACTGACCAGAAGTCTGTCACAAGTGTAAATGCCAAATACTAGCAAGGAGCACTAACCTGAAGTATGACATTCGAAACGATAAGTAAATCCTTACCTCCTTAGTATTCCGGGGTGGTGGTAGTCTATTTTAGAAGGTTTCTATCACACAATATGCAGGTACGTGGCTTGAATCAGGAAGCTCTGTTAGCAATGCTTTTTCTCTCGGTCATGTTTCTATTAATAATGCAAATGGTCACCTCATGAGTTCCCAACGTGGAAAAGAATATATATGACTATTGAATCACGGCAGCTCCATGTACATTCCAGCTAGGAAAAGTAGGAGAGAAAGAAAGACCTAGCTTACTCCAGTAAACATCTCAGGTGTAACTCCAAGCTGGTACTGTTTGACCATCAAGGATTTGAATGACTCAAGAAGTGTTCAGTATTATTCCTCATAGGTAGTACGATGTTATAATGATGGATAGTCTCATGGCATTATTAGAGGTCTGAAAACTTGTGAATGTGGAAAGATACATGTTACTCTCTTTGAGTCTATCTTAAGGAATCATACAAAACATCGGCCAGCACTCTTCGGCCAACATTGCACAAACGTTACGGCCCACTGCCATCTGAGTACCAACTCCCTGCTGATACCTAGTCCCTTTGCTGTGATATCGGCTGGTGTTATGAGGACTGTAGTTTGTTCTGAAATTGGGTCTGGTGGACTGATGGAAATTAGGCCCTTCGATTTTCTCAGTTTTGGGGAACTAGTTGCTTAGCAAAATGGTCAACATACTACATGTGTACGTGTACATAGTTAGGCTATTGTGTGAATATAGTATGTACCATGCCCATTCTCTGGCATGTATGTGGACAGTTTTTTGTGCTGTTTTGGCTTAGACCTGATGAGTATTCATGTACGTTAACCCACTACTATTGGCTTTTTCATCTAGGGGTGGGATTGAGCGGAACATTGTTTCCAAACATCAATTTTATTTATTGTCGTTTACTTTTATGGAAATTGAACAATATTTGGCAGAATAACTTCTGTGAGGGATCTTTATTTGTCTTTGTTGTTCGGATGGACTGCTTAAGCATTGTGCCAATACTTTGGACAAGGTAACTTCATGTATATCTCTTTTATTAAACACAAAATTCCTTTTAACTTCAAATGAAAAAACCAGATGACCAAAAACAGAAAAAAAGAAGAAACAAATAAGTGTATAAACTTGTATTTCGTATGACATAGTTTCAAAAACAAATTCGTTCCAAAGCCCATCTTTCCCCCTCCAAGACTTCAGTAGCAGAGAGGTCCCATATCCTAATTTAAAAAGTTTTGAAAATTAACTCCACTGTCATTTGTTATCGTCAGTGGCTTTTAAAGGGTAAGAGTGTGCGTTTCACGTTACTAACCTTTTTAAGATGAGAAAATGGATGGGTAAGTCAACAACAGCTGAAGCCAATACCTGAATTTTTAATTTTTGAAAACCATTTTCTTTCTGTTTTATATAACACTGTTTGAAAGCCATTTGAAGGACTTTTTTATCATATGTTGCATTTATTTATGATAAATGATCATGGTGGGTGCCTGCGAGATTTGACAGAAATGTTAAAAGGTAAAAGAAATTCAAACAGTGTATAGTTCTGCTAAAATGGGAGCTGTGTTTGCAGTGGTTACAGTGCAAACAGAGGGTAATGTTTGCAGAGTCAGTTTCTCTACTTTTGGGACCATGAGTGGTCTAATTTGTCATCTAATCAATTTCAGGATGAAAGAAGATCTTGTGTGAAAAGAAATTTTGACATCCTTTGGTGAATTTATATTTTAAGTTCAGGTCTTCTCATTTCATGGTGTTGAGAATTTACAAACATTTCTCTGTAAACACTGCCTTGATTTTCCATTTAGAATTTCAGATGAGTGGTAATTCTACGTTGGAGGTACGAGACGGACCGACATCGCTTTCACCGGTGATTTTTAGCTCCTCCGATAGGAGCGTTCCGGAATTTGTAAGCACAGAAGAAGACTTTGTGGAGGTTAGATGGTGGGGTAAAACAGACAATAAAAGCCTCATCCATATGGTCTACTCCAGTGTCCAGCCTTTAGGTGAGTAAAATTGGTTGGTATATTCTTCTATAACCATTCCCCCTCTAATAAACGCCCCCCTGTAAATTTTTGAAAGGCAAAACAGTTGTTCAGTGGCCATTTGCCGAGAGAGAAGCCGAAGGTGTTTTGGTTTTGTATTAAAAACAAAAGGACTAGGCCTATAACAACAACAGTTACAGGGAAATGGCAACACTGCAAGAAAGCCAAGAGATTAGAGGTACCCTGCAAGTTATCCTTCAACTCTACATCTAAGACACTCCTAGCTCATTGGAAGACACTAGTGTAGGCTTTAGCAGTAAGTTATTTTTTTAATTAAAATATACCCTCAAATAAACACCCCCCTTTTCAAAAATGCAATGCCCCGGGGTGTTTATTAGAGAATGTACGGTAATCATTATGTGGTCATCTCCATTGATGTTTGGGGGGTGGGGGAGAAAGTAGAAATAGTTTCTCATACAGATTTTTGAGGAAAAGGGATGCTGTGGTGCACTTTCCTTTAAGGAGGCATCCAGCATGGCAGAATTACTGTTGATTAATATATCACATAATGTACCTTTTAGAACCATGTATTGAAAAGGTCATATTAACAAGAATAGCCTTCTGCAAGCTGTTCATAAGTTACATGCACACTGCTTCAATTTTTGGCTGTTTAAAATGTTAAACTTCCCAAAAAAGAAAAGAAAAAAAGAAAATTGTGGCAGGAAAAAAGATGTTGGTGAAGATAAGAAATTGCTATTTCCTTTATTCTTCACTTTACCAAATATGCATGTAGCAAACCGAAAGCTATACCTAAATATTTAAACAACGTGACCACCGTCTGAGTGGCAATACCTCTGAGACAGTGGTGGTGCCAGGATTCCCCAGTGGGGATGAAGGGGACAAGCTCCCTTTAGCAGGGCCAGCCCTGACAATAGGACTGGTTTCCAGAAGGACATGTGAAGCCAGCATTTTGACTGCACAGGGTATATTTCAAGCATTGGGTTTTAATTTGAAGGAATTTGGGGTTGAAGAAATGTGAAATTTTTGCTTTTTATCCCAGAACATGTTAAAGTTTTGGATTTTATTGAAAAATCTGCACACCTGGAAAGCAAAAACATGTAATTGGTTGGGGCATCTGGTCACCATCAGGGATTTCATACATTATCATACTATATCTTAGGGCTTCCCTCCCCCCTAAAAATAAAAAATGTCCTAGACGGGAATCAGCCTTTCTCAGGGAAGGGGCCCCCCATCCAAGGCCACCTCTGGGAGCCTGTGGGAAGGAGACACACTATCCAATTGGGCTACTTCGTCACTCTCTTGTAAACATGTCCTTATCGGGTCATATGATATTTGAGTAAAGGTTTCTTAATGTGGTTAAGATATTAAAGCTTCTAAATTAACAGGTATGGTTTGGATGCTCTTATTTTGTCAAAGGTTGTGGTATTCCAACAAGGTTTTGTGCAGGCCTGCCTGATGGTTAGCCCATTATTGGCCTGCAGCTTAGAATTGGGGTAGGGGTTTATCTTTGGAGCAGAAGTATAATCAGAAATTTCAGTGTTGGGGGGGGGGAGTGTTACAAAAGAGGGGCAACTGTTTGGAATCAGTGCCAACCTTAGTCCCACAAATGATTTAGATTGAGGTGAGAGATTTTGGCAAACCAAACATCATAGGTATTGGTAACAAGAAACCACCCTTTGAAACACAGAATCTCAGTACAGCCGTGTATCTTATGAGACCTGGAGCACCAGTCCCTTACAAAAATGTGTGTCAAGTGGTTCCAAATCCTCAGGTTTTCTCAGGTGTCTGCCATGGGTTTTCACAGGTTTTTGCAGGGAAATGTGTGTTTTCCTGTGAAATTGACACAGGTTTGCCAGTTGCCACCTTTTGCCACAGGTTAACCTGTGTCCAGAGGGTTCCAAAAACACAGGTTTGCCACCCAGGAACACGCATGGTTCCTTTTGCTTTTCACGAGTGATCACGCGTGGTAACTGACGCTGGTTGACACACTATTTTTTGTAAGGGCTCTACGAAGAAAATTTGGCAACCCAGAATGTCTAAGATGACAGGAAGTAGCACTCAAACAACAGATTTAGTTGTCACTGGTGTTCTGTATCTATTATGAGTTGGGCATTAGTTGGTGGAAAGAGGCAACTAATCAGGGTCTGAAGAGCCTCTTGAATGGGTATGTAATAAGGTCCTCTGATTCAGAAAAGATCTGCATATTTCTTGCTCTATTGACTGCATTTAAAAACCTGTTTTTCAAATTCCACCTTTGTATTGTCTAAGTGGGGTATGTCATGTTACCAGTCCCATGGCATAGGGTCGTTGCACTTCTCTGAAAAGCACGTCTTAAGTAAGATGTATGTGTCAGTCATATCTTCGAACTCACTACTTGACCTGAACTATACACTCATAGGTAAAACTGGGACAGTAACTCCTGACTGCTTTGATAGAGGGCGATCCGTCACGCTGAGTTAAAGCAAGATAATGTTCGTGAACTTTCATAATTTTGCACAGTGTACTTTTCCACATGTGTGATAGTTTTTTATGCAATGGTTATTTGAGAGTTAATAATGTGTCAGTCAATTTTTTGATGGAATTTTGGAGCAGTGATGGGCAGTTTAGGTGTCAAATGTGATGTTTGCACACCTCAACTGTCATTTTTTGTACTTTAAATGTATATAAAAGATTTAAAACCAGAAGGATGTCTGGTTCAGTAATTTCAGATTGTGATTATTTTTGTTTTATTTTTTTTATTTATTTATTTTGTTTTTTTAGTCATTGAGGTAAACTATGTAAGTTCACTTCCCAGGAAAGATTTCCATGCTGTCTTGTGTAATTGAAGATGTACTGTACTGTACATATCTCATTGTCTCCTTACAGGCTTTCATGCCCAAATTATCAGTAGTAGAAGTAGCATGCTTTCATCAGAAGTCGTCTTTCCTTAGAGCAAAATTTTGACTCCATATGTTTTTAAATGCTTTTAAAGCCATCGTGAAGAAGTATTTTTAGTTTTGTATTTAAGCTACATAAATCTCTAACCTTGACACATCATAAGCACTCTGTTCCATGTGATTGTTATAGGACGTGTTGTTGATCTGTGTAAATTGAGAATTATTATGAGATTCTAAATCTACGTCTGCTAACCTCTTCCCTTCCTCTCCTTCAATCTTCTTACCTTTTATTGTGTATCCAGATTTGTTAAATTAGACCTTAATTATACTACCAATCGTTCCGTAGCATAAAATCATCACCCATAGCTCGTTTTGCCTCACTGTCTCTCTTTCTGACAGCTCTCAGACTGAAATAAACAATTCTTTGAATTTTAAAAGTTACATATACAATTTATTTTGATCCTGACTAGCAGGTCATGTAAGGAACTTTTGCTATCGCAACTTAATGACTGTAGAGTTCAAAGATATGTCATATGTGGGAGTTAGTATTAACTGACAGAGGAAAATTACAAGGCCTGTGGATTTATGTTTAAAGCGATACTTATTGAATTTATTCACTGGACACAAGGAAACAAACAAAACAGTTATTGTGTATCCAGATTTGTTAAATTAGAGCCTAATTATACTACCAATCATTTCCTGGCATAAAGTCATCACCCAAAGCTTGTTTTGGCTCTCTGTCTCTCTCTCTCTCTCTCCGACAGCTCTCAGACTGAAATAAACAATCATTTGGAAGTTTTAAAAGGTACATGTACAGTTTATTTTGATCGTGACTAGCAGGTCATGTGAGGAACTTTTGGTATAGCAGCTGAACGGCTGTAGAGTTCAAAGATATGGCATATTTTAGGAGTTAGTCCAATGACAGAGAAAAATTACAAGTCATGTGGATTTAATTTGTGTTTAAAGTGACACTTATTGAATGTATTCACCGGACACAATTAGGAAACAAGCAAAACAGCAGGCTGCATTTCATGCACTGTTCATGAAATTTTGATACCAAATATGGAATCCATTGTTTTGGAATAGCTTCCCTTGAAGTGGAATATGAACTTGATTTTGAGCAGTTCATCACCAACTGTGTACAGTATTTGAAGTCGTGTCAACCAGTTTTCAGCTACTGTAGGGTTTTTTCTTCTTTTTTCTTTTTTGTTATTAGTTTTCACTGGTGTAGAAAATTTCTAGATTTGAAATGGCGTTATACCTAATGAAGGGATAGGTTGTATTAGCCACAACATTTGAATAGCCACTTTTACACTTTTGGGATAGTACTGGAAAAGTTGGTGTGTATAAATTAGGCTTAGGTGGATTCTCTGACTCTACATGAGAGTTGCAACACCTTGCCGGGGTCCAGTAGTGATTCCTCTTTCCTTTGATTTGGGTTCCCTTGGTAATGTCCAATACTGTCTAAAGCCTGCATGAAAATCATATTTTTGAGTTAATAATTGTGTTATTTTGCAGGTTTCAATGAAGTATTATAGCCTAACCACCATTCCTGATTGTTTTCTCTATGGTAGGGGTACAATCTCCAGCAGGTACCAAAGTTAAGTGTGCCAGGTTTTTATGTGAGAGCAATCTACAGTTTTCCCTGGTGAACTGGCCTTTCAAACGAAATGTGGAAGTTTCTTAGCATCATAAAGCTACTGCCCTTCATGGCCTGAATTATTATTCAAGAGCAAATTTTCTTTTTTCTAAGTTACCTTAGAAAATGCCAAAAATCCAGGAGTGGAAAGGTTCAAACCCACCCCCACCCCCCCCCCCCCCACCCTTTCAATTTTAGGACCTTCCAAGGACCCTGCACATTAAACTCATCTGTCTTCATTCTTGCTGTAAAGATTGTATCAGATAAAAGAATTGTAGAGAGGTACCTCAAAGCACAAGTGGATAGCATTAAACCACATGCAATTTTTTTCTTTTCTTTTTTGTCTGAAACCTCTAGTTTTAGTATGGTGTAGAAAGGTTATTAAAAATTCCACTTAACCTGACAAAAATGTAAAGCAGCAAAAAAAGTTACAGAATCATAAAACATCATAAGAGGTCAGGGTAAAAGTGACAGAAAACATGTATTTCATTCCCAAATGTCTTACATGCAACAGGGTACCATGTCTACGAAAGTATTTTCATCATAGGCACACAGGAGCTTTTCAGTTTGGGGGGCAGAGAATTCTCTGCCTGAAATATGTAATCCTGCCCAAAAGACTGTCTTAGCGGAGCGCCACTATTGATTGGCACAGAGTGTACAGAAAATTTTGAAAAAACGTGACCCCTTAGACAGCCGGAAATGGTATTTCCTTGGCTTAAAAGTTAAGAGTCAAAGCAATTGATATTTTGAGCTTTCGTTTACAATAAAAGTTTCACTTCAATAAAAAAAATGAGCAAATTGCAAAATGATCAGAAAATTACCAGATAAAATGTACCACTACCATTTGATGAAATGGTAATGTAAAGTTAAGCTAATCATTGAAAAATGAGCGTGTATGCGCATTCTACAAACTGTTTTACTACTTGCAACATGAGATTATGATGACTATAACTTTAACATTCGAGCAACTTTAGTAATCGGCGAAAATTTCAAGACTTTTCAACTTCGAGGGAGGATGGCATCACATTGCATACCGGCTACCTATCAGGAGTCGAAATAAGCCTTCAACCTTTGGGGGCCAGGCGGCCCCATGGAATCTAGGGGCCATATGAGAAATCAAGGGGCCCAAAACTTACAAATAAAAAGGGACTGGTAAAATGTACAGGTGCTTTTTATAATGCTTTGAAATGTGTAGTATGGGTATAATTAAGACAAGTTGAGGCTGAAACTAGCCTGAAACCAATCTGTCCACACCCTATACTTAACAGCCATACATGTTGCATTTCCTAGTGTACATTTTCAAAATTTTCTTGTAACTCAGCAAGTTATTACCCAGTAAAATGAAGTGCACTGTTCAATTTTTGCTAACTCATGAACGCTAACTATTTGCCTGAGGGCCCAGTTGTAGTATACAGCAGATTTTGCAAATCCCTTCAGTCATTCATATTGTTTATTGTAATCAGATTGGATAAACCTGACATCATTCATATGTGCAGTCAATGATCTAGGCCTACAGTGTGTAGGTAACAGTACAGAGACCTGAAGCCACTAGAACTGTACGTTACTGCATTACATGTGATAGATTTTTGACTGTATGACTTTCGCTGCTCAAATAGGTTACTACGTTCGCCAAGTTTTGTAATAGCTATAAAAGTTCCGAAAGTAGTTTGTTCTCATTCTTCCAAAAATCGAAAGGCTTCGAAACTGTGTGTTATGTACGGTGTGCTGTGCCTAAAAAAGATTTGCACAAGTTTACCAAGAGTTCAGTTCAACCCTTTCCTTTTTACGTTGGTCATCGATGAATGTACTTCCTACCATTGCACTATCTCATCTTGCATGCATTGCATAAGAAGCGATGGCATACTTGTCCTGTTTCCAGTCGGTGCGAGTCAATGCATTACAGTAGAGTGTAAACTAAGCAGTGCAGATACCACGCTGCAGGTACGAAGGTTGTCAAAGGAGATTGTCGTCAGTTGATCTTGTGAGGCTCGGCCTACATTACTCATGACTGACATCAGTGTATGTCTGCGTGAGTGATCTTCTGTGTTGTGACAAAGCGGACTGGTTATGAGTGATGTGAACTGATTTCAGAAATACTGTGTGTTTCGCAGGTTTTTAGTGACCGTTAGTATAGGAAATACACAGGCTGTGTGAGATATAAGATCGTTGACTTGTGGATGGAGAGATTCATGTGCAGACTGTACAATAAGACTTGAAATATTTAGGAGCCAACCGGGCTCCTTTCCCTGTAGATGCTACTAGCCCGAGCGAATTTCTAGGAGCATCGGGCCGACGGGCCCCTGTTATTTCGAGCCCTGCCTATTATATGTAAGTTTCATCAAACTTTATAGGGATCCCATGTGTTTGAGCAGCCTGTTTAGATCAGACTCAGAGGCCCGAAGTTACCTAAGTGGGGAATTACATGAGACGAATTGGCTCTTACAAAACTGACTAACTCAATTTTTGCGCATTTCCCGCGCAAGGTAGTAGCCTGTATATTCATAAGTAATTCCATGCATCCAAACAAACAAGCACACAAATCATTTCCTAGCCAACAAACGACCTACCTCCATATCAATAGTTTCAGCACACTCGATCCCCACAAACTGTACGCATCAAATAAAAACAAACATGGCCAAATGGTTGGCACAGTTGCATAGATTCCTTTTGCCTTAGGCAAGGGAATACAAAATTAAAAATAAAATAAAATCTTCATAATACCTGTACATTTTATTCAAAACAGGACAGTTTAGATGTATGGCATTAATCATGTTATATACAGGTAATCAATTGACAAAAGAAATCATGAGTATAGACGTATGACAAACAGACAGTAGTAACAGACACAATAATTGGAATGTTTTGTGAACAATAATTGTGTTGTGGCAAAAACTTACGCTCAAAAGTCAAAATCATATTATACTCTGTATTTGCTTGCTTTGGTGTCTACTGCAGATAGTGACAATCATGTCTTACAGCAGAACAATTTACAAATGAAGAAACAATATAGAATAGTGGCAATCACTTCCTCTAAGTCCTATCAAATTTAAGGGAAATCATCTCTGTTCTTCATGCTTCGGTGCCTAATGCAGATCATGACATCGACAATCACAAGTCTTGCAGTAGAACAAACTATTTACAAGGAAAGAAATAAAATAGAATATCGTCGCAACAAATCATATTTGGTAGGCCTGTCAAATTTTTGAAGCACGTATCTGCATTTTAGGTGCAGGGAAATCATCTCCCTTCAACCAAGTCCAATACCAAAGGGTTTCTTTATAATTCGTGGAGAATGGGGGGACCAAATTGACATAAAGTTATTCTTCTGAACTGTTCAATGAATAATTTAGACTTTTTTACATAACTTATCACATTAAAAAAGAGAATTTCACCATTTAAAAAAGCTAATCAACACAGACTATTTGCCGGGATGGTTGGAGGAACTTTTACATTGTATATTGTACATATACTAGGCAGATAGGCCTATAATACAGTGTCCTGTCTGCCTGTAAAGTGTATTGTCAGTAAGAAATATGACGCTTCACAAGATGGCTTTTGATTGATTTTGTCCGGCAAAATTGTGGGTACTGTATACACCTGTACACCCTCCCATCTGCCTGTGTAATCTGGCAATTGAAAACATCTCAGAACTTTTTTGCAAGTTTCGCCCAAATATTCTACCATTTCGGGCAAAGTGTTGCACAAGACTATGAAGTGAGGCTGAGGAAAAATTGTTTTTCCATAAGTTGCCCGAATGTGTTGTGAATTTTTGTAATCTTTTTGAGTTTTCATGAAAATTTTACAGTGACTATGATGCTTTTCATTTTTCAGGCAAAGTTTTGAAAGAATTCGTATATTTGGCCATTTTGGACAGTGTTGCGCTATGAAGTGAGGCTGAGGAATAATTGTTCGTTATAAGCTGCCCGAATGTTTCGCAAATTTTTGTAATCTTTTTGGGTTTTCATGAAAATTGTACAGTGACTAAGATGCTTTTTTTATTTTGGGGGCAAATTGTTGAAAGAATTTGGGCATGCTTAGGAGTTTTCTGTGTGATTAAAAACATACCAGATTTCTTATGACTCAAATCGCTGCCTGAATTTTTTCAGACCTCTGTCTGAAATCCAGGTCGGATGAAAATTTGGAGGGCAGTGTGCCCCCCTGCCTCGTATGCTTGTGATTTTCATAAAGGTATATCATCTTGATAAATTGAGAAGGCATGGCATCATGAGGCATAATTTTCACATCAGATGAAACAAAAGATTCATAAAATTTTAGAAATTTGCATACAGTCATAAACCAATATATTCTAAGACTAGGTTGACAAAATGAATATTCAGTATTATGCATTAAAATTTGTTGCTGAAAAATCCTGAACTCCTTTCAGTATTGTGGAGTAGTAATATATAGATAAATAAAGTTTTTACTATTGGTAGCAGTTCTTGGAATCTAGTAGGCCATCTAGGGATGTGAACGTTTAGCAAAATTACTAACGTCTCTAATCGCAAAATTTTGCGATCGTTTAGCGATTAATTGCAAGTACGTATGATCAACACAGAGACTTTAAACGTGCCCTTGAACATGATGAATATGTAAAATGCGTTAGTGACGTCCGGGGGACATAGTTTCCATGAACCTCAAACACGGATCCTTATAGAAGCTCAACTTTGATGTTGTATGTTTACGTGTGTGCCATTTGTATAATTATGTATTTCACTTTTTCAAAAAGAGTTAAAGTGAACATCTAATTTTATGTGATGACTTTAGATTGTTTTTTACTTGGTATGGAAAAATGGGTTTTGCGATTAATCGCTGGTAGCTTTGTACTAAACGTTTATTACACATGCGATCGTGTAGCAATTAATCGATAAATGGTCACAGCCCTAAGGTCATCATTTCTTCCCTTTTACATACCAATCAGTAATTAAGTACCTGGCAACATTGTGAAAACAATGCTAAAGGGGTGATCACCTACATCATCAAGTTTTGCCTGTGAAGTCTTTCAGGTTAGATCATAGTTTGTGTTACTGGTTTGTCCACATTAACCCCGTAACTGCAGAATTCAACTGTCCCACGTACGCAGTTGACTGGTTAAGTACACTCTGGCAGAGCTCCCTCTTTTTCTCTCAGTGAAACAGCCACCTCTCTGCACAGACTCTGAGCGGTGATATGTCACATGACGCCCCTGCCGAGCCTCGCTGTATATAGGAAGGCATTTCCGGTAACTACTTGCAGTTTTGAGTCGCGCGTGCACCAGTCAAGAGGTGTCTGAGGACCGCTCTCCCGCGTGGCTGCCTATGACAGACATATTCATCATTCGTAGTCAAGGGGTTAAGTTTTGTAATGATAATTAAGTTTCTTCAGGATATTCTGGAAAGTTTTGGATGTGGTAGGGAGGAATCTTCAATTTCATATCATGAACCAAGACTTAATTTGGGCCTTGGATGAGTATATTTTGTACCCTTTCCAAACCTGAAACTTCATTCAGCTTTGCAGAATTCTCCTTGGGCAGAGACACTACATTGTGGGAGGTCCTAAAAATATGTTTATTAAGTTGAGATGACTAAAAGTAAACTTTGTTGGGAGAATTTAAACCACTTGGGGTAATGAGGATGTCTTTATATTAGCACACTTTCCAGAGGAAGCATGCTTGCCTGGTACTTTAAAACTTTGTCCTGTCATTGCAAGTCTGGTTTATACAAAGATAGATGATATTAGGCAGTGGTGATGACTAATTTTTGCTCTAGATGTCAGAATTATGTCCCACTGTTGTCCTCACTCACTCAGTAGCAATTTCTTTCTGATTGTATTCTCATTTTTGTCAGCAACACCCCAAATTTTTTGTTTTGATATTTCACCTGAAAAGTATGAGTGCATAATTCAGTATGTGCTTCATCTGTGACCTCTCAGAAGCTTTGTGACTTTATAGTCATACATCTGTTTGGGGAAATGCTCCTTAATGTACAATTTCCTCACAGTGCAATACAGATACAAGGATTCAAAATTGACTAACGATGAATTTATTACACAAAAAGCAATTTCATTACATATCAACAAGTTATCATTAATTTACAAAGTTGATGTCCTTCCCTAGGCCTTCCTTTCTCATTTTTTCTATGAATAATCTACACTGGGTTCTCTGTGCAACCAAATTATGAGTATTAATGAATTTTACTTCTTCTTTTCTGTTTTCCCTCTTTCCAACAATTTTGGAAATGCTACGTCAGTGTCATTCCCCAAAGGCCCCCTTTTACTTCGGAAGTAGTTTTATTCCATGAAGTGTGCTAGGTTGGATTTCTCATCCTTCATGCTGGCAGCAAATTGACAGTAGGATCAGGTTGTCACTTGTTGTTTGCTATTCGAGTGCTCTGAAATCGTTATTTCAGAAATTAAACCCTGCGATAAAAACTCTGCAGAGTGCACAGTTGTGTTGGCAAGTTTTCTGACAAGGAAACAGTAATTCTTAGAAGAGTGTAGGATTTTCTTGGAGTTGACAAGAACGAGTATGTCCATGATATTTTTGCCATGGGAATAATTTCCTTGTGGGATGCACACCGGGCCTCCTGGACATCTGTCCAAACTGATTTTTCTTGTAAGTTCACAACCTTTGAAGGAATGTTTCTCGCTTCTCAGTTACTTTATAGATTGCACTTAAGTTTAAGAATGAATCTGCATGCAGCTGCTACTTTGCGACAGTGTGAAAGATGTTCTGTTGGAAATTGTGATGGACGATAGGTTGAGGCAATAAATTGTAATTAATATGGCATAGAATATTGCAAGTTGGAAATTTAGTTTTGGTAAACTCTGTTACTGGTATGATTGTCTGTGTGTCATTCAGTATGTCTGTCTGTCTGCTTTTCTGTGAGTTGGTCAGTCTGTGTGTCTGTCTGTATGCCTGTCAGTCAGTCTGTTTGTCTTAAGTATTATTTAAAACCAAAAATTTTGAATTAAAAAATTGATTAAGCATTTGTTTGTGTACAAACCAACAAGAAGTCCCTACTTTTTCTCGTGCTTAGGCTGACATGGTGAAGTGTTCTAAAGACACAAAGGAATGTTTTCAGAACCTCGTATAATTGGCAGGGGGATTTTCTGCAAAGAGAAATTTATCGCACCAATATTGTACACTACCCCTCATGAACATATTTATTGAAGGTAGTTTTCTAATGTCAAGCTATTTCAGTTTTCAGTAACGTTTCATCTACTTTTCCTTATGTGGGTGTTAATCTTAGGGGATGAGGGAATCAAGTTATGCAAGGAACTGAAGAAAAAACAGGTTTGAAGATAATGTGTGTCGTGAGTGATTTGTTTTACTGTCTGAAGTGTATATTAATCATTGCTAAGTCTTGATTTCAGTGTCTGCATTCTTACGAGGACAAAGTTTTCTCATATGTAGGGAGGGTAAATTCTGGCTATTGACCTAGTATTATTGCAGAAGTTGCTATGGTTTCCATTTCAAAGGCAGAGACGATAGTCATCTCAAACATGGAGCTCATTTTCTGGTGCAGACATAGCATGTTGAGTGGAAATGATCTGAATATTGAAAAACAAATTGAAATTGTGATAAGCTAGTGATAAGATGTATCTAATTGCAAAATTTCTTGAGGTGGTTGAGTTTAGCTGATGCTATTTTTGGCATATATCCTCCCGTTTTAGCTTCAAATATAAGTTTCTGCTGATAATTAAGATTTGTGCTCCTGGAGTTTGCAATTTCCAGAATTGTAAAGATTTGCAGTGTGTTTATAGCCCTCCCTCCTTCCTAATCTCCAGCCTGTCTCAAATACAACTGCAAGTATAAGCCTGTGGAGTTTAAAAGATATCGCAGTGCATTTTGCTTTACAAGTTAGTCAAATGACTATGCAAACACTAAAACATTTCAGTGTGTGGTGTCTGTGATCACACAGCTTTTTCTGCTTTTATGATGAAAAATAATCAGTAATGCTCAAGACTGCTCTGCAAAATTTGAGTAATAAATAATTCCTTTTTTAGTAAGCACAAAATTAGGCTAGCATCAAAAATTTGGTGAACTTTGGAATTTAAAATTACTGATCATACAAATATTTTCTGACAACAAATCATCTTTCTTGCTTCTTTGTGTAGGAGAGCACTTAAATATGTACTCATAGTAAATAAAAATGGTATATATAGGTTTTTCACTGACATCACTGCATTGCACATCTCTGTTTGTTGGACATTTTTATGGCCTGGCATTCATTGTACCACAGTTGTATCTAAGGTCCCGTTGTGGGTGTGTTCAATAAGACACCCTCTATGCATGAGCTGTGATGGCCAGCATGCCAAATTAAAATGTGCTGAAGGTGGATGAAAATTCTCTGTAACTGCATAGGAAACCTACCAGAGAAAAAGGATTGTACAATGCAAGAGAACTTACCAAGCAGACACTAGTAATTTACATGTATACTTGTGTTTTTGTGCAACCTATGGGGTCGGTCAGTCGTCCAGGTCTTTTCCTGTTACCCTAGCGACTTTGGAGTGAAAACAACAACTGACTACAGTATGACCATATGGGAACACTTTATGCGCAATGAATTGTTTTCACTCCAACACGTTGTCGTGCGGAAGTGACGTGTCACCGACCGACCCCATAGGTTATCACTTTACTGTATCGTAAGTCTGAAACTTTGTATGCATATAACAAGATAAAGTCTTCAACTTGCTTAGGGTGAATATTTCGTTGTTACTGTTACTGTTACTACCTACTGTTACTGTTCATCTACATATGATAGCTAACAACTTGTTGGGTCAATATTTTTATGTGTTCATCCACGTATGATAGCTAACAACTTGTTGGGTGAATTTTTTTTGTAACCTGATGTTTTCATCTGCAATTGATAACTAACAACTTGTAGGGTAAATATTGTTTTGTAATGGGTGTGTTCATCCACGTATGATAGCTAACAACTTGTTGGGTGAATATTTTTATGTGTTCATCCACGTATGATAGCTAGCAACTTGTTGGATGAATGTTTTTTTGATTAATACTGGAAGTGTTCGTTTGTGTATGGTAGCGAACAACTCGTAGGGTAAATATCTTTTTGTTACTTAGTTGAGTTCATATATGAACGATAGCTAACATCTTATAGGGTAAATATTGTTTTGTTATGGGATGTTTCATCCACACATGATAGCTCACAACTTGTAGGGTGAACATCTTTTTGTTAATGGATATGTTCACCCACATATACTAGCTGCTCACCTTGCCAGGTTTGAATGTTAAATGGTTTGAATGTTATGGCCCTGCAGGGTTGGTTTTAAAAGGCAGGGAGCTTAGCTAGACTCAAAAATTGTTAACATATTTTACATTTTCCTTAAAAATGTGAGAAAATAATGTATACTGTTTGTATATATTTAATTGCAACTCATGAGAAATATGTCAAAACTTTTTTTTTTTGAAAGATTCCCTGAAATATCAGCTTTTGCTAGGTAAATTACGCTCTCACCTTCAGTAGTCAGTCAAAACCTGGAATCCTGTCTGAGAAATGGTGTAATTTATTCACAGCTTTAGAATTGTCAGCTAGCATCTACCTTTTTTCAAAATGTCACATTTGGCCTTCAAAGTTTCCTTGAAGCATTTCTCCATTAAGGACGATTTAGTCAGGAAAACACTGGTTGCAGAATTAGAAGCGAAGGATGGTGTCAAAATGTTTGGTTTCTGCTTGAACGGTCTTCTGTTTAAAGAGCTGTACATGGTTTGCTTAGTTCATTGGATAAGACAAGCCAGTAGTGTGAGATTGATGACGCTTTAATTGTAGACCTGTCGTCAACCCTAACCACTTAGTGCTTACCATGAATAATACCGCCGAAGAGAAGAATCCATTACAAGCAGTGTCGCCTCACATGATAGTCAGTTTTATTCACCTTAGCATTCATTTTTCTAGCTGCTAACATTTAAAAGCTATGTGTGGTAAGTAAACCACGTTAAATGCTAATGGGAATGGTAGAGAACTTTAGAGAGAAATAAAAAGCTTTCCACTATTAGTCTGGGGGGGGGGGGTTCTCAAGTTTTTTGACTGCGGGTCACTTTTAGCTGTGTCTTTACTTGAGAGTATTTGTTGTTGCCAGAACTCAGTCAGAAAAATGATTTTGTATGTAAATTTTTGACTGGGGGAATAATATGCCAGCCATATACATTAACATCTAGGGCTGCAAATGGCCTGTGGGCTGCCAATTGAGTACCTAGAGGGTAGGGTTTTGTTGTTTCTTAATGACTTGGTGCTTTGTTGACATGCTGATTGCTTCATTATAATAATAATATGGTAATTCTAATCAAAGGCACTGCACAAGATTACCCTAACTCAACGATAAATCGTCCTGGAGACAGTCCCTCCAGTGCGGCAGCAGCTCTTATGGCATGCCAGGTGACAATTTACCTCATAGGTACCCATTCCACCCTGGGTTGAGAGAGGCAACCGAGATAAAGCATCTTGCCCAAGGAAATAACATACTGTAATGACCCAGGCAGGAGTCAAACCCCAATCTTTAGATCACAAGTAGGGCCAATGATTTTCCGCGATAAAAACGCGGAAAAAAACGGAATTTACTTTTCTGCACGGAATTTTACGGAATTTAGCAAAAATTATCAGGCTCAAAATACATGTAAAGTTTTGACAAAAAAAGTGAGTTACTTTTCTTCAAAACTATGCCAAATGAATGCCTGCATATACCAAAGACATACACAGACATTTTACGGCCAAAAATGATGGCAAATTTACCTTAAAATCATCAAAACACCTTGAAGTTACGATCAGAAAACAAGTAGGACATTTACGAAAATCGGCAAAATTTTGCCGGTATAGGCTCCAGTTTGCCTATGCTATAGTGTGTTAGGCTAGGTCACTCGTGTGTTACAAGTGTTTGCTGCCTTCAGGATCGTAACCAGACAAGTTTAGGACTTGTTTTCAACATAATTACTCCAAAATCAGAAAATCACGGAAATGGGTTATGCTTGAAACGGAATTTTGCGGATTTTGGAAAGTTAAAACGGAATTCTATGATTTGTGAAGCGGAAAATCATTGGCCCTTCACAAGTCCAACACCTTAACCAATTGGCCACCATGCTCTCCATTATCAAATAATCTGCTGTCTATTAACAAAATGTAGGCTGCTTAAGTTAAGAAAGACTTAATGTGGAGTCTTTACAGGAAATGACCTCTTAGATTGATAATTAATAACTCTGAAATTGCATTTTTGTTATTTTGTTTTTCTTTTTTTGATGCCTTAATTACCTACCACAATCATCATTGCATCAAATATCAAAACCCCATTAGAATCAGTCTAATGTAAATGTACATGAAGAAGTCTTCATGGATTGCAGCTTTCATTAACCCATTGACAGTTACATAGCAACATACTTTAATTTCCATTGGAGTAGGTTTTGACCTGGGGTGCAAATGGGATCATTGTCCTGGAGGCTGGGGCTGTCCTCCCTCAAGGATTAGGCTCACCTTGGAACCTCCAACACTTTTTTACCAGTTTTAATTGAAAATGAAGCTAGCCTAAGCTGTTATGTCAAAAAAGACCCCATATTATTATTATTATTATAACACTTATATGGCGCTCATTATTGCAAGTAAACATACATTCAATGGCACCTTACACAAAAGCATACTTAAATAAATGGGTCTTAAGTTTACGTTTGAAAGACAAAAAGTCCGTACAATTTTGCAGATCCAAAGGCAAATCGTTCCATCTCTTCGGTGCATCGACAGCAAAAGCACGGTCACCAAAGTTTACCTTTTGAGTTGGAGGTACCTGAAACCTTTGTTTGTCATGTGACCGTAAGCAGTAATAATTACTATCCGATTTAACAAACATATGCAAAAGATAAAGGTGTTTTATCAATTCTTTGAAGACATTTCTTTGTCCAAGTTTGCCTTCCCTCAAGCTGGGCTTCTGCCCCACCTAGCCTGCTGCTGACAGTCAAAGATTCCCTTCACTGTCCCAATCATGTTGTACCTAATGTAGGACTTCATGTCAGCTATCGCCCATTGGTATATATAGTAGTACATGGATATTAGTTGGTGGGGGTGGGGAGGGGGCCCATGTCCTCCAACTTTTGAAAGAGGGGGTATGCATATATTTGATTCCATAGCATGTAGTATAGCTGATTTAAATAAATCAAATGGTGGAAATAGCTTTGTAACATGGATTAAAATCTTGGGAAAATGCCTCAGAATACACATTACACATAAGTGAGCCCCAGACCCCTCCCTTCTATGGCTTCTTGATTCACACTTGAAGTACTCCTGTTCAAGGCCATACCACCCCTGCCCCCCTCCCCCACACACACTTTTCAGAAGCTGTTGATGCTCTTGGTTTAGTGGCATTCTGTCATGTCAGTATGGCATTGATGTTGTTTTGCTATATCAAGGAGTACCGGTGAGGTATCAAAGTGCACTGACCTTTCTTTTGTGTGGCCTTGTGCAATGGCAGTAACATTTCTCTCTGTAAAATATAGACAATATTCTTAGCCCAGTGAATCACCTGGTGGCTATTTGAACAAAGTTTGCATCAGACTTTTGGTCAAGATGAACACTGTAAGGCTTGAAATCCTGGGAGGCTTACTTTTTTCAAAGCAGTGAGCTTCATTAAAAGTTTGTCTGCTTTATGGGCTTAATAACTTGTGGCATCAAAGGAGGTACAAACAGAAAACAGAAACACAAGTGAATGAAACTACTTCTCGTTGGGAATGCAGCATTTGTGCCTGAAAGTTTAATGCATATTTGCCTGAAACTATCATATATATATCTCCTGAAAGTGGCAAATTGTGTGTCCAAATGGGGGCAGGGGAGGCTGCAGCCCCCTGAGACCCACCTCCTTGTTTGCCCATGAACAGAAAGATTACAATCTATTCAATGGCATTTGGTTTTGTAAAATTATTGGGAAATGTTGTTTGTCCTTTACTGAAAATTTCTGTCACTTGTTGGGTGCACATAGCTAATTGTCTTACAAAGCATTATTCTCTTCAAATTGATTTGATCTCTTGTAGCATAGGAACATTTGCGTGGAAATCAGGTATGTATGTGGGATACATTCTCAGGAAGATTTCCACTTAACCAAAAGTTCCCTAGAATTAAGTTGTGCTAGGCAAGATCCACTTGACCATAAACCTAGTTCGGTTTAGAGGTCGGATTTATGGTAAAGATACAGAAGGAGGGTTAGGATTAGGATAAGGCTTATCCTTAAGGAGGATTTATCGGTTTTGAGTAAGGATTATGGTTAGGGTTAGGATCTTCACTCTAGTGAACCTTCAATCTAATGAACCCTGCCCCATTCACAGGATTAGGGGAAGCACCACAATTGGAACAGCATGGGCCATAGCAATGTTTGAACCGTCCACCAGGGAATTGAAACTTGACATTGCTAAAGGTGAAACTCCCCTTCAAACTGTCCTGTACCCTGATGGATATCTCCTGCTCCCCCTCCCCCACCTCTAGCCTTGGAATAGAAGGGTAATTTCAGCTGGTGTTTTGTAAGATATGATCAGTAGGGAATTGTGGGAAGGTTAAATTACTCAGTTTTCTTCCATAACTA
This sequence comes from Holothuria leucospilota, assembly GCA_029531755.1. Classification (NCBI taxonomy): domain Eukaryota; kingdom Metazoa; phylum Echinodermata; class Holothuroidea; order Aspidochirotida; family Holothuriidae; genus Holothuria; species Holothuria leucospilota. The sequence continues at coordinate 29,040,476 of CM055962.1, read as the reverse complement.
GTCACTTGCTTACGTTTGAGTTCTTTTTCTCATCTTCAAAATATAAGACTTCATATTATTACATTGCTGACTTCAAGGTACACTGATAGTCTGAGGCATGTGTTCATGACAGCTCGTGTTATTTTCAATGAATTTCTAGGGTTTATGAAATACAGTTTGATTTACAGATAGCTTCAATAGTTCCTGTATGATGAAAAAATCTTTAGCATTGCCTTGATTCATAAATTAACATTTAATGAAACAGTTTCACAAAATGTCACACCGTATTTCTGAGTGTGATCTTCTTTGTAAAAGGGATGGAAACAGCAGTCATCACCTGTTTTTTGTTCTTTTTTTTTTCTATTTTATTTTAAATAAAAACTAAATCGTGATATCTTCCCATTTCCAGAGATTTTTGACGGGAAGTCTCTATGCTTGAGAGTACCTTCTAATGTAATGATTACATGTATAAATTACAAATGGATCCTGAAGATGCTAGTTGATATAGTAGCATAGTGCTACTGCTACAAATTATAGCAGAGAATTCATCTCAACTGCAAACATGAAATGATATATCATCAATGTTGAAAAGGAAAAAATATTTAACACTCAGATTTCATAAAATGAATGAATTGAAATTTTGTGGGCTTGTTAAAAGAAAATGAATGTTCAAATTCTATTATGTGGTGATACGGAAGGGGGTTCATAAATTCTGAATGCCATTAAAAGAGCAGCTTCATACTAAAGCATTCAGGACTGCTTTGAATCGGAAGGGCTGCTGAGCACTTTTACCAGAAATGCTAATGCATGTTTGCCTGTAAGTAGTATATATTTGCCCCCAAAATAGCCAATGCCTGACTGAGGGGCAGGGAGGACATGGCCATCCCCACCATTTATGCCTATTTCTTCCAGTGTTCAAAATACTTTGGCAGAGTGCAAATTTGTGAAAAATATGCAAATTCTGAAGGAAATTGCTCTTGTAGTGCTTCTGTCAAATAAAGTTGTCAACAAAAGAATAGGCACTGAGTAAATTCATAAGGTTATTCCCTAAACTGTGCTGTACAGTATAAAGAGCAATTAGCCAAATAGCCAGTGCTGTGGAAATGGTTCTATACTTTGGGCATTCAGCATTAACTATGAACATATTATAAACCATGGTGAAAATGATTAAACATGGTTAAAATCCTCTTCAAAATCTTTCAAATTCACCATGTTTAAAATGTTGAATGGTGATTTAGCTGCTTCCATCAGTAGTTGTTAGAGCATCTATATTGCAGTCAGAAGGTCTGGGTTCGACTCCTGGCCGGGTTATACCGAAGACTTTAAAAACGGAACCTACTGCCATTGTGCTTGGTGCTCAGCATAAGCAATGCATAAGCAATGGAGTAGGGAAAACAAGCCAGTGAGCCATAACTGGAGAAAAAAGGCTGTGGCCAGCCCCACTTATAAACCAATTGGATAGAAACTGAGCCGTAAAACCTCATCTAACTCTAACTCCATCAGTAGTTACAACTACTGACGGTCATCTTGAGATGCTACCCGTTGTTTTAAACCTCAAAGCATAAACAACCAACAATTTATTTTTTGCACGGAACACAAGACTTCATATATAGCTTCTCAGACCAGGCAGGTGGTAGGAAGGAGATCCAACGTTCTATAGACTCTTTGAAGCAATGGTCATTTTTGACAGTAATTTTGCTTTTCTTCTCAAAATTCTTATCTCAGTACCTAGATCAACTAGGATCTGCAAGGTATTGCCAAAATGACAGTGAGAGGACACACCCCTTACACTGAACTTGTAAACTTTTTTTTGCCAGCTGTCATTCAAAAATGTGAAATTTTAACCTTTTGTTGTTGTTCGTCGCACTAAATATCATTTCATTTAAAGTCAGCAAAGATTTTCTTTACAATTTATTTTTCGAATGTGTTTCTTAAAGATGGGAAAATTGGCTTACAACTGAGAGAGATGTACAGGCTTGAAGAATGTAGCTTTAAAAGTGGGGTTTAGGGAGGCAATTTTTATTTGAAAATGGTATCTTAAAGTGAAATTTATTTTGATACTAATATCATAATACCTTGTTAGTACTTTGAGATACAGCTATTTTTATCTTGTATGTCCCTCTCAGACAGAAAAATGGAAGAGAATGCAGAAATGTCCAGAGCTTTTAAAGTTGCTATCTAAAAAGTCCCTGAATTTTGGGCGATTTTTTTTTTCAGAAAGATTGCCATATGGTCTGGAAAACAAAAGCTTTGCAGTTACTGCACTTGAGATTATATTCGGACAACATGTACCTTGGCAATGTATGACCAGACTTAAACACAAATTTGGATAACATACAATTCTATGTAGTGTGGACATGGACATGTGTTGTGTCTCCATAGGGTGTCAGGGTTAAATAGTGTTTCAGTTAGGAATACACTTTAGGCTACTGTTGGTATGTAGGTAAGATCTTGAGAAATACATCCCAATTAAGTACAAACAATGTTTCTGCTCAACATCATTCTTAATTCTTTCATCTTGGAAATAACCATCTCAGTTGGTCCAGAGAAAAGTCTTACATTCCATTATCTCAAAAGTATAGGAGACCCACTTACATGGAGCCACTGTTTTCCAAAACTTCTGTCTTGCAGATGATGTCTCAGATATCATGTACAATGGAATGTCTTTCCTTCGTGCCCCCCCCCCCCCCCCCCCCAAATAAAAATGGATACGATATTGGTTGGTTAAAAATTATGTTTTGAGATGTACAAAATGCATGTTGAAGTACTTCAAACACCAAGGAACAACATCATCTCTTAGAATATTTTTCTGAGATTTATGGGAATGAGGTAACTTGACTATCACTGTATGATCACTATTTGCCCCAGCACTTTGTTTATCCCTTTGACCAATTTCATAGCACCCATACTATAGACACTACTTGTACATATGTATTTGTGTATGTATTGTATTATAATTCAATTTGAGCAATCACGTTGAACAGTCTTACATCAGCAAGAAAACAAACAGGTCATAAACTTCTTATTTGATAAGGTATGGATTGCATATTTGGTTTGGTGAAAAATAACTTACAAAATGTCTTCATTTCTTGAAAGAAATAGTTTTCTTTTGTGAATCAGTCAAGATAAGCTAATCCAAAATATTATGCAATAGCTTCATTGTACATGGGCCTGTATTTGGTACATTGTATGAGAGAGAGATGCTACTGGAGTGGTTGAAGCATTATTCATGAAAAAAAGGGTAAAATGGAAATAAGAAATAATAGTTACAGTGCCTTGTAAGGATGAAATCTGGAAACTTGTTCATGGGATGGAAGTTTCATGTAATACATGTGACATAGCCCCCATCCTATGTAAATGATCCTTTTATTAAACATTGCAATTTCTTTTAAGTTTTAAGGGAGACTTTCAAGAGTCATTCAATCTCTTGATCTCCTGAATTTTACCAAATCCTCAGGAATGTTCAAAAATGTAAAGTATTCTAGCGAATATCACTCAAAAGGGCTTCTTGCACAATGTACAAGCTTTTACCATTTTCTACTAAAGATGAAATTTTCAGATTTTCTATGAGAGCATTAGGGAAGAATATTTATAGCACAGCATTGCATTTTGCTACACAAGCTGGCCAATTTGATACACAAATGAATGTGGAGTTAATATCTTTTGGATTGGAAACCCCGGGGGTTTTGATGATTTTATGATGAAATTATGGGTAAACTCAAAATTGCTGTGTAAAATTTGGATGCAAATTAAGTGGGAAGCATTCCCCAGGTAGACTTTCCTTGCTGTTTACACCAAAGTTGTTATGAGTATCTCCATAATTTTCAGCTTCAAAGCTTTCATGGAAATGATTCTATTTATATTTGTCTTTAATATACATCAATATTACTCAGTGGGAAGATCACAGAATTATGAGACTATCAGTAAGTGAGAAAACGAGTAACCAAATTAAAGTGGATGGTTTGTTACAAGACTTCTGCCGGTAGTTAGGTTTGCATTTCAGTGAAACCAGTCTGGGAGTTTATAATAAATATTTGCAGTGACTGCTTACATTTCATGGAGAACATTTAGCCCAACTAATATTGTAGCCGACAAATTTTCCTGTACTCCCCCATGTTTATTATAGACATCAACAGGTGAAGATTTCCAGTAGGAATTAAAACCCTCTTTGCTCTTTGATGGATGCAGGCTTTAGGCCCATCTGTTTTTCTCCTATTTCCCTTTCTCTCTTTTTTAATGTAATTGCTAGTATTGTTGATGTAATTCATCACTGTGTGACCCTCACATTAGACAAATAGCTTCTTAAGTTGAAATCCTGTTTCTGTTTGGTTACATTGCTAAGTGCTTCTGTGTCACCCCACCCATAGCTGGTGATACAAGTTTGTTTGCCATTGGCTAATTTTGCTTCAATAAATAGACTCTTTGAATTGTTTGTATTCTCAGTCACTAGAAATGGGCATTTTCAGAAATTTTATAGCACTTACTCCGACTTAGCTGTGGATGTTGAGATCTTCTCTCAAGTTTATGCCTAGTGCAGTCTTCATCAGTCATTGGTGACATTTCGTAAAAGTTTCTGTTCTGGCTGGTTACCAGTTCTGAGGATTTCCAGAAACTCTATGCTGCTGTCATTTTTGTGTTGTTATGTAGTTCCTACCAATTTGATAAAGAATTAGTGCTAGACCTCTCTGGATGTAGTCTGGGTTCAGTTTTAATTTTTTTAAGAGTTGTGTGTTCAGAAAATATTACTGATTCAAAAAGGGTTACGTAGGCTATTTTGGGGTCCCCAGGGACCAGGAGCATAAGCAGAAGAGGGGGCAAAGGGAGGGGGAAATTGCATGCAGCTTTGTTTCTGTTTAAGTGCAGAGAGGTGATGAGTGTCTGCCTGCCAGTGTTGGGCTAGATTTAATGTCTGAAAATTACAAAAGATCAGTAATTTAAATTAATTGGAAAGTAAAATTAAGCATCACTTGAAGGAATGATACCTTTATGAATGCTAATGATGATGATTCGTACTTAGAAGTGGGAATGTTTTTTCAGGAATTCATTACGAGTAAGTCACAATCACAGACATCCTGTACGTATAGACAGAGAATCATGTGACCAAAAGTGTGGCCACCGTTTGAACAAATTTTGGCTTACCAAGATGCCCCCCTGCCCCTGCCCCTCCCCCCCCCTGGCTTTTATACGTATTTTGAGTTATTTAATAATCGGGGATGTAAGTTTTCCGTATTAATACGGAATTCAGTATTTTTAAAATATTGACTGAGATCTCCATATTTCTCCCGTATTCCTGCCGAATTTTTGCCGACTGGAAATACGGAAACTAATCTGAAAACATTGGAGGAAGTTTTGTTGAAGTCCAAACAGAAAAAATACGTTAAAATAACAGCAAACTTAACGGTGTTTCTCTATTACTGCATCACATAAAATGAATATCTATACCGCTCACGCCGATACCAGTTCGATCACTCCATACTGTGCTGTACGTTTTGGCATGGCAAAATTGCTGCAAGTAACTTGCGGCTCGCCTACCCCGCGGAGCGAACTCTGCTCAGCTCCTCAGCTTCCCTAACGAACGGGATGTGACTAAAGAAGGAATATGCTGTACAGTCTGCTACGTAGGCAACGGCTCGCCCAGCCCGACGTGTCCGTTTCTAAAAAAGCTAAACCCGTACGTACTCCAGTGCACAAGCCATGTAGGATATACTGTAGCTAGCACTACCTTAAAAGTCGCGCACGCGCTGGCTTCGTGTAGGTACGTATGTACGTGTACAATATTGGCGTGCTAGTGTTAAATCAATAAATATCACCGACGTAGCTAGCTGCTTAGTTGCCATTTCGCGTTGTATTGGACGATACAAATGCGGTTGCTTCAAAATGAGAGATAGAAATTTCAGTGATAAATGCTCAAAGAAGGATGTGTATGATCGTTCTTAAAGTATATTTTAGTTGGACCATGGAACTGGCTCCTTGAACTTGGCTACCATCTTAAGATGTGGTACTGTGGTAGCTTACTACAGTACTATGTTAGGATGCTGTGCACTTAGGAGGCTAGGCCCACACTTGTATTACACTACAGTATAAACAAATTTACGAGCTGTAAGCTCCTTGTGTTTGTTCTTCTTGGCCTATTTGCACATCATTGAGGTCTGCTGCAACTGTGTAAGGAACAATGGAACTCGACAGAACAGCAGACATTAAGAAGATTGATCAAGGGATCAAGAATAAATGGAACTGAAAGTGGACAGAATTAATTTTATTTTTTAATTTTATTTTTGTATTTAACAAAATTACATGTTACATTTGACAGTCTAAGTGAACCAAAAATACCATGAAAGTGGTATTCTCTGGGGCATAACTGTACTTCAGATAATGAATTTACAGTGAACCATTTTGCATCTCAGCTCCCTCCTGACAGCAAAAATTTTCAAAAGGGGGGGACACCCCCTCCCCTTATACCCCACTCCCAGGACAGCGTTCACCCCTACAACCTACTATTTTCAGTATTTTTTTTTACCCTGCACTTACATCCCTGAATAATGAAATCTGCAAAAGTTTAGACAAAACACAAACGTGAATATATGAAAAATATCAAAGTACTTCATTCTGTTCTTTGGTTTCAATCGAGATTTGCATTTATTTTTAAATTTCCCAAGTTTCTCGCTTAATATGTTAGAATTGAACCACTTGAGCAAGTCCGAACTTTTCACAGAAAACATGGGACGCAGCCATATTGGTAAGCCTAAATGTGTATGTTTGGTAGCAACACTGTACAGGTAGAGCTTTAGTGCAGGATGCTCTGTCCATGTTATTTTGAAGTCCCTAGTTACATTAAGATTCTTTTATTTATAAAGACAAGACATGGGGGACTTGGAGGATGGATATGCACACCCAGATGTAATAAGACTGATATAATCTCTGACTGCAGAGAGACTAACAGATGATGATGTTCTTGAAATTTCACTTGCAACAGACCAAAAAAGGATTTAGAAAATTTATGGACAAGGACTCAAGACTCCTGCTGTTTACAAGTTAATTTGGTTTGCAAACAATCGTCTTTTCAGTTGCAAGTTTTCAGATTTACTAATCAGATATGAAAATGGAACTTCATTTTTTTCTAGTTTTGATTTTTTGAAAAATCAAAAGATTAGGAAAATCTAAAATTGGTAGTTTGGAATTCTAATTTCTATTTTTCATTGATTACTTTTTGATACAAGTATCTGTGTTTTTGCTTTTCATGGCAGTGGATGCCTCTGTGGTCTATCGTCATAGAACAGAGTGATTCATCTTTATAAGACAGAAGGTCTCACAGCATTAAAAGTTGGAGACAGAATTCCTTATGGCTGCCTCTTAGGAATCAGTAAAACTCAGAGTATGGGACTTTCACAGTTGATTGGCTAATGTAAGAGTTGCCCACGGTTGAGAGAATCCAAACTAGTATCGATTTCATGCACTGAAGTCTTACCTCTTGTATTCAATTTCGTATAAATGCAACAAGCCACGAAGTATACTACTCCTTGCTTGAAGAATATGCTGTGGGCATGCAGAAAGCAAGATAAATTCTGCTTCTGAATTCCAAACCACTTGTTTCTACAAACCGTTCAATTTTTCTCAAGTGCGTAGTGCTGGAAATACAGCATTGAGAAACGGTGCTTGTAGTGTTGGCTGTGTTTTCTATTACAGTTCCGTATGCAAACATCTCAGTACTACTAGTTTTCAGCCTACTTTGATACAAGTGACATTCAGGTTGTTTGAGTTATCTTTGAAAGTCATTCACTCAGTGTTCATTTCGTGAGATGAAAACATGAATAAAGAATGGAGTAAATAGTTTTTAAGTCCTTCATTCAGTGCATGTATAATGGATGAATAGTTATGAGGTCATTTATTGAGTGCTTTTGAGATGCAAGAATGAATAGTTGCATTTAGACAGTATTCATTAGATGCAGGAATGAGTAAAGAATAAATACTCATAAAGTCATTCAGTGGAATTGTAAGGTGTTGGAATGAATGGGTGTAAAGTTTCTTACTTGAAGTTTATGACATGAGATACAGGAATGAATATTTGCATTTAGATGGTATTCATTAGATGTAGGAATGAGTTAAGAATGAATACTTGTTAAGTCATTCAGTGGAATTGTGAGGTGTTGGAATGAATGGATATAAAGATACTTATGTGAAGTAAATGACATGAGATGTAAGAATGAATAGTTACTACATGACTTCTTTCATGTTTATCAGAATGGAAAGTTTCTGTGCAATGAAGTTGTACTGTTTTGTCAAGGCAGCAGCACGAAAGGAATTAAGTACAATATCAAAGCTAAGTCATGATACGAAATTTGGTTGTAAGATATTTTAGGGCCCAAGTTTCTCAACCCAGACAGTGAAAGTTTTTTCAACTAAGTTCACTTTTGGCCCTTTCCCCAGTGTAAAAGAAAAAGGGTCTTCAGCTCCTCCCACACAAAGATCTGTGGTTAAATTGCTCAAGGACATATTCTGTTGAGTACACTACTGTGTGTTTACCTGTGCACAAATCATTGACCAATCACAGTGGCTTATATGGAAGGGCATAATTTCATAAATTTGTGTCTATGAATGTGCAGTTTACCAGTTGTGAATTTTATAGTCACTTACGGTCCCTTGATGTATGTGAGGTGATGTTAGTACTGGACTTAAATTTATAATATTCAGAAGGTGCAGGACCACAATATTCAATGCCATTAAAATGTTGCATCTTATATACACAGTGTGTCTAAATATGGACTACTGCTTAAGAGTCTCGTGAAGCCCATTGTGATATTGCATGCATCGGTATACATGGAACTGATTATGTGAAATGTTCATATTTTTGGCCGTGTTAAGTTGCATGTAATGTGCCTCTCAAGGAGAAATAGCTGCCAGCTCTTCAAGCCTGTGCGACTCTTGACTATATACTAAAGGGCACCCCGTAACCTGTCGCATCAGCTTAGGCTTTTATGTCAAAGTGTCAGACAGTGTGAAGAGTGAGATGACGTTAAAGAGAATGAGAATGAGACTGCAGGAATGCAGAAGATAGGAATTTGAGTCAAAAAATGTCTGGAGGGTGATGGGGGAAGAAGAGTCAGGATCCAGTTTTCTTTTCCTGCATTTTCTTGTTTTGGGGATGTGAGTTTTGTGGATAGAATACTTAAGTGTAATCTTGGCTAGAATCATTAAGGAGGCAAATTACTTTTGATGTTAAATTGCAGACAAGAGGGTCTTTGATTCAAGAGGGTTTATATACTCGGCAAACCAGAACTGAATAATGGAGGATATTTGTTTGCAATGAGTGAAGGTTCTGGAACATTGGATAGAATTATTGGCTTCATATGTGTACATACAGAAGATATAAGATCTGGAAACTCATTGAAGCACATTTCAAAGGATTTCTTTAACTCTTTTAAGATGGCAAAAATTGCATTGGCATACATTCAGAATACGGAAAGCTACAAGTAGTTGACTCAGATATAAAATGTCTATGGAATCTTGTGAGCATGAGTAGACATAAATGCCATAAGTTTAATGGAGTTCTCATACAGAAGTTAACCTTGCTATCAACATTTGTATCTATCTATAAGCATGCAGGATATTACTTTTATGGGAGGGGGAGGGGTGGGAAGCTGAGCCATTTCTATCAATGAAAACCTGAGTTTCATCCTGTCTCAGCTGGAGTATTTTTGCTGGAGTTTTCCTAGAAATTTGCCAGAGAAATTGGCCTGACCAAACTTTTTAGGGGGGGGGGTAGAGGGATAGGGTGGGGGGACTGCAGTCTCCCTCTGTCTGCATATAGATCCATCAAACTCTAGTACAAATGCAGTTGTATTTGTAAGTGCAAGTTTAGTGAATGGAGGCATAGCTGTAATGAAGGGATCAGTTTTGTGGATGCCACTTACAAAAATGGAATAGGCTTGGGCAGTTCCAGTTTTGGGATGGATTACTAGATGTCTTTGGATTTGTTAATTATAAAGCCATATACTTTAGGCTTGGAGTTGTCTTTTAATCTTTGTCACATTAAGAAAAATGTAAAGTATAATTTGGAGAGTTTTTATCAATTGCTTTTTTGAACCTTTCATTTTTAGCTTTTTTCCAGGGAAAGGCCCAGTGGTGAGTGAAAATACATGTTTTCCCAAACTTTTTCCCCAAACATATCAAGTCAGTAAAATCACAGTTCTAGTTGTAAAACAATCTCTAACTCGAACTCTTTTAACAAAGATTCACTATGCTGATCACTGATGATGGACTACTAGTCTGCTTATCATAGAAAATTACTTGGCATGTTCTACCCTTCAAATACTGTAAATTATAGGTGCATCGACCTGCTGTCCTTTTTAATCTGGTCCACTGTGATTCTTTGAAACCCCTTGTTGGGCTTTATTCTGCCTACAAAGAAAGAACGTTCATATTCCCCTCTATTCATAAGATTTGCAAGCACACAATCAAATTTGTACTCCTGCGTTACAGTATGTTCTTTGTCCTTTAATGACATAGTTACTTAATCATGACAGTAGACATACAAGCTATTTCCATTGGGGAAATGAGCTTGTTTTGCCAGAGAACAATCTCTATTCCCAGAGAAAAATTTCCCGAAAAATTTGCCGTAATATTGGTTTTGTTTGAACTGAAGGGCTGCACCCTACCTCCCCCAGTCCTTCTGGCTGGTTGGTATGTCTATGTTAGTTATACAGTTGCAAATAACATAGATCTCTGGCTTTTTGTGTTTTGACCATTTAGGCCATTTTGGTAACTACGACCTGCTGCAGATGTAACATGCTGTGGAAAATACATTTCCCTTGTAATCACAAGCATAGCCGAACAGTGGCTTTGTCAGTCCAGTAGCTCTCATAGTAGGCAGTTAGACCATGTGCTTCTGTTAATGTGAAATATTGCTTTTGCTGTACAAAAACTTTTCATATGGATAAAATCATTAATGGATACAGAATAATAGGCAATTCAAAATAAGGTAGCTAGGAAAATTCATTATTAAGAAATAAAGTTCTCACATAAAAAAAAAATCATTCCATTTGAAGCTCATGAATAATTGGCACACTAAGACTCAAACATTTCAAAGGCTACAGCATTTTTCTGGAGTGTAATACTTTTGGGAAAAACCTGTTGTCACAGTTTGTTTGTGAGATTGGATGGTTTTTAATGAGTAAAGGTGTTTAATGCCTGTGACATGTGGTTGCATTATAAACACACTATTTAAAGACAGGTACTCATCACCCCAAGTGTGACTTTTACGTGGGGGTAAGCAAAAGTCTCAGATGGTGACTGCTCTTTGATTGATATGAGAGTTACAAAATTTAAAAGATGCAGAGTAGCCCATTTTTGAAAATATGCACAGAGAGTGTTTTGATTATACATGATGGCCTTGTATGCTGACCAGGATATGGCCCTAAGCAATAAACTATGTTTGTGTCTGCACAAGGGGAAGCTAAAGACAGTATAAACTAGTTGGGAGAATTGGAACTGTCTGGGATGAGGAGATTTCCCCTTTAAATAAGAAAGCAAATGCATTTGAAATGCAGAAGCACAGATGTTAGAGAATAAAAGGGATACAGGAAATTGTGTCTGTGAGAAAGGAGGGTAATGTTACAACCAGCTGCCTGTGTATGCATTTTGTTGCCTTACCACAACAACACATCAATAAAATTGAGCGGGCTTTCAACTACAGCAACAACACAGCCATAAAAATTGAGTGGACATTTTTGTAATTTAAGCTGATGAATAGTAGCAAGAAACTAGACAGCAATGCTTACGTATTATAAGAATGGGGGAATCCCACTAGGCTGAAGTTTAACTAGATGAGGTTTCACTAGACTGAAGATCTGCTGTGCACCATAAATCTACTTGGGGTAGAGTTAGGATTAGGGGGGAGATATACAGTGTGGGGATTGGGATAGGATTAGCCTATAGAAGGGTAAGATTAGGGTTAGGGTTAGGATCATGGTTGGGGTTAGGATTAAACTTAAACTAAGCATCTTTGGTCTAGTGAACCTTTTATGTAGTAAACCTTAGATCAAGTGGACTCTGCTCTGAGAACAAGCAATAATAAATTTGTAAAAAGTCTGTGCGAATGTGTAAAAGTGCGGTAAAGCAATTTTAAGTAATTCTTCTGGTTTGGGTTACATTCTGGTAACAAGCATTTAGTCCCTAGGAAGGTTTTTGAGGTGGTTCTGACAAAATTTAATGAGGAAACCTATGAAAAAGAGTTTCTTTAACTTTAAAGGATGGACATACAACTAAAGAAGCTGTGTTTTGCTCAACAGTAATAGATTAAAATCCCTGATGAAAAATCCGGTAGAATTATTCAAATAGCTCATATGTACCACTTCAGAGTTGACCATTTCTCAAATTTCTAATTAGCTTTGCAAAATATTTTGATGTGGAATGTTGTACGGTGTCTCTGTTTCTTTTGTTTTGCTTAATAAATCATCTGTTAGTTATTTTGCCAGCTAGTTTTTAGTCTGGAGTGTAATGTAGACATTTTCTAAGTAGTCAACAGCTGACTCTAAAATAAACCCCTTAGGGCAAAACAACATTGCGACTGTCCTTGTGTCCTTGGAATGAAGCTAAAAGAAGCCAAGGATTACATAGCACATATCTTGTGAGTCCTTCCTTCTATGTCACAAATTTTGCATATGTAACTCATGTTTATTCATGATGTGGGTGCAAGAGCTAAGAGCAGTAATTTGTCAATAATTGTGACACGGTCGACATTTGATTGACTTTAATGGGAGTTACGGCTATCTTTTTCGATGCTTTTAACATCACATATTCAGGTATAGGCAGAAATTGAAAAAAGTTGGGGAGAGGTGTCCTTCCTCCCAAGATTTTGGAGATGCCACCCATTCACTTTCACTTTTTCGTACGGTATGTTTTGGTTCAAGGGCCTGTTACCCCCCCCCCCCCCACCTCCACACACACTTTTTTACACAAATTTCTGCTACGGTACTATAGGTAAGCATGGTATTTACAAGTCTACGGACCTTCAACCTCACTTTTTAACTTGTTTGGAAAATGTTTGTTATGCATGAAAGTAGCATGTATTAATCTATGCACGTGGCATTTGTTCTAACCTTATTTCCACTCATTAGAGAATGAAGAATAACTATTCTAGATGTGAGATTATATATCATTGGTCAAGTAATAATGAATGGCCTCCTTGGCCAAATTGACAGGTACAGGTAGCTGTTAAAAGTCCTTACAACAAGTTTGATGAATGGCATTGCATCTTGATAAGTAACAGCAGGACTGTCAATCTTGTTATCCTAAATCACAATATTTACTAAAAAGGCCAACATAGTGCCTCATTTAAAGGGCAAGAGCAGTCGCCCCAAACTTATTTTGAAGCAACAGCTAAATCTCACAATTTTCTTCTTATTTCTCTTCAAAGTACCTTTCATAATAATTTAGGACTTCAATATTGCATATTCAAGGTAAACCAATCAGTTACTTCTAGTAAATTTCACATTTTAGGAGAAAAAATATTGTCACATGACTCTCAAGAGCCAATCATGATACAGGACAGTCTACTACACTACTTCAAGTTGGGGTGACTGCATTTCCCCTTTAAAGAAAGGACATGTTCAGTGACCCCAATTTGAGTTGGGTGTACCATACATGCATAGGCTAGTCAAATTATTTTGGGTTCTTGTAGAAAATGTTAAAAGTTTTGTTCATTAATTGTTAAATTGATGTAAGATGCTCACTTGCACTTGGTTAACTATTACTATGTTATATTTGTTTAGTGGGGAAATTTAAAAGGGAATTAAAAGGAAGTGTGGACAAAAGGATGAAACCTTAGATCACATTTTCTGAGAATGTCAGTATGTTTCAAAGTTTTATCTAGATATGGAACAAAAAAAGATCTTGGTTGGCTGTTAATATTTTTAAATCTGATATTTTGGGGGTTATAATTTTTTTCTGGAACACCCTTTTAATTTTCTTATTTTTTAATATGAAATAACACATTACGATCTTCTAAGCCCATAAGAAATTTCACCCGAGACCCCTGTTTTTGGCCAAAAACAGGGGAGATTAAATATCTACCCGGGTTTGTAACATAAGCCTCATTGAACGCTCTACTGCACAAATTGGTTCTTAGATAACCACCAGTTGACTTCCAAAGGTAGTGGACTACAAATGTTCACAATAGTATATACCGTAATGCACTGTAAATAGCTTGTACAGTTGGACAGTATGTCTACAATGACACATGGCTGGGTGCAATTAATTGTGTGCACTCAAGGGCAAATCCTACTACTGGCAGCACTTTTGTTAGTTAGTTTACTATCCAGTGTCAAATTATTACACCCTCAATGAATCTCAGGACCAATCTTTAATGGGCTGCATTGGTCATCATGCAGACTTTTTAAAAGTAACTGCCTGCTGAAGTTCCTAATAGAAATGAATTTTTTGACAAGTTTGAGTTTTTATGAAGTGTTGAGAAGTATCTTGATTGCAAGAATGTACGAGGTCCTTTTTGATTCCTTGCCGAAGGCAAAAGGAATCTATGCATTTGGTGATATGTGCTTGTAAACATGGTATCTCAAGAAGGGTAACTGTGAGGGAACTCATACTTGACATGTGGATATCCCATATTTGATAGATCTGATCCTTTTCATTTTTGATGGAGGTCAAAGGTCACTGGGGTCACCAGAGGTCAAACTGTATAAGCTATGAAAAATGCTTGTAAGGACCACATCTTCAAGGGAAACTTCAATGAATTTCATACTTTGGAATGTGGATATTGCATATAGAGTAGATCATCTGTGTTGGTTTCAATAGGGGTCAAAGTTCATTTGGGATCAGTGGAGGTCAAATTGTGAAAACGTTAAAAACTGCCTGTAAACATGGTATCTTAAGTTGGGTAAGTGTGAGGGATCTCACACTTTGTATGTACACTCTCAATGTTGAGAAGATGATCCCTACTGTTTTGGTGTAGGTCTAAAATCATCTAGGGCCACAGAGGTCAACTAAAAACCTAATTGCATTTAAACATAATGTCAAGATGGATCAGCTTAAGGGATCTCCTACTTGCCATTTGGGTGCTCCATATTGAGAAGTTGATCTCTGTATTAGTTTTGGTGTAGGACAAAGATCATTTGGGGTAACTAGAGGTCTTGAAAACTGCAGAACCATGGAAATTAATTGTATACATGATATCTCAACATTGATGGATCTCATAATTGCCATCTGGATACAACATATTGACTAGATGATCTCTGTTGTTTTTGGTAGGGGTCAGAGGTCACTCAAGCATCATCATAGGTCAAAACTGAATTCTTTGTAAACACAATATGTCATGGCGGGAAACTTCAATAGCAAACTTAAATGATTGTCATGCATACAAAAGGAGCATGGGAACTGGGAGTCGTTAGTTAGTTAGTTAGATGAGGTTTAACGTCCCAGTTTCCAACCAATTGGTTCAAGTCGAGACGACCACAGCCTTTTTTCCAGTTGTGGCTCACTGGCTTGTTTTCCCTACTCCATTGCTTATGCTGAGCACCAAGCACAAAAGCAGTAGGTTCCATTTTTAAAGTCTTTGGTATGACCCGGCCAGGATTTGAACCCTAGACCTTCCGGCTGCAAGTCGGATGCTCTAACCACTTGACCACTGCAGTCGGGAACTGGGAGTAGAACAATATGGTAGTAGTGCTGTAAAGTTAGAAGTATCTCCATTTAGCATGGCACCAGTTGTATATACTCCCATCATGCATAGCAATCATTAAAGTCTGCTATTACCTTCATACTTAATTTGTGAGTATCCTATATATGGTAGATATAAGATAAAGATTTTGGTGAAGGTGAATGGTCATTTTGGGTCACCAGAGGTCATACAGTGGAAACCTTGATAACTTCACCATGATAAGTATTCCATCAGTGGGAAACCATTGTACTAAAATTATATCCAAGAGCCAAGGAATCACTAAGCCTTTTGGCTTTCTGGTTCCTAAAGTAGTGTGGTGCAATTCATTCTCTGTGTACATTTTATCTGCATTTTATGAGATTACTAGTCTCATTACTATGTAGCCTATACACATTTGTTGTAACAGAGATGGGAACTAAAAGAGCTGACAATTTTTGATAAAATCAGTTCATCACAGTGTTTTTGAGACAAGTAAGGAAGTTATGTAATTTTACAAATTATGGACAATAGTGTTTCTGGACATAAATGATATTTTAACGTTTTTATCTGGACTAGTGTCATAACAGTCGTGGCACCAGGACCTTTGAAGGGGCTGGAAGGGGGAAGAGGGATAAATGGGTCAATCGCTTGTCAGCTGCCTATTTGTTTTGATTTGCGAATAGCCAGGGGACAAATGCAGCCACTGGGTCATTAATTCAAATTGGGTTAAGTGCCCATGCCTAATTTACTCTTCCATTCTTCAATACGCCCATCTTTCAATTGATATATGTTACATCTGAAAGTATCAGTACAGGTGCAATGAAATAACTTTATAAGGAATGATATTTTTACACAGCAGTGTCATGATCTGTAAGCGTCACATTTAAACTTAATTTGAAGCAGCAGATTTCAATTAATGTATGTGATGTCACCATTAAATGAGATCAACAGTACCCTGCATGCCCCACTTTATGCTCTGTATCACACACTGTGGCTAAAACATAGTTCATACATCACTTTTTGATTAATGCAACTCACAAATTTTACAATTCTGATTTTCTGTCACCATTAGTGGTGATGTTCGTAGCTGAGTCCAATTTACCGCGCTGATACCGCAACATTGCTACAGGCAATGTCATCTGATGATGCCATTTGTCATATTACCCATCAGGCATCACACCTCAGATACTTCCAGATACAGTAATTTGTCATACATGACTGATCGTCGTACAAGATTAATTGCGATGGGATTTGGAAATTTCATGTGGGCACAAACCTAACCTTCTATAAGACTTTCACTTTCACCCCTTTCAATCATGATGCAGTATAGCCTACATTTAGATTGGTTGATTCTTGAGAAATATGGCATCTGCATTGAATTTAAATGTCAAAAGGACAGATCTATGCTTTGAAACACTTTTTTTTTTCAGAAAAGAGCACTCTGTGTAGGATTTAATTTATTATTTTCTTAACTGCAAACAAGTGGAATTAATTTGTAAAACATATGTTTAACTAGGTGTGTCTTTTAAGTAGTTATTGTAGCTCAGGTTATGAGGGGTAGCATAAATATATGTAATTATAAAAAGTGGATCAGAGGTGGATATTAATTTGAACCAATACTTTGAGGGTGATCTAAGAGTTGCTCTTCTCTTATTTAATCTTCAGAATTAAAGTATGGTGAGGGCCCCCTTTCCCATTGTTTTGTCACTTTTTCTAGGTATAGTTATTGTTGGTAGGTGAGGGTCATGTAAACTTTAGCTCTTACTGTACAAAAGGGTTTTGAAGGGTGTTAATGGCTCCACCCCCTCCTCCATAGAGAGTTTGCTCAAGTCAACTGTTGTCATACATTCTTAATAAATTTGGTAATTGCTGCACCACTCAATGTCTAAGCAGTCGTGGTTATTCCAAAATTATTAGTTGTAACGTCCTTTCGACAACACCCCAACACCTGGATGGAATGCAAATTCATAAATTTATTCAAATTGTACAAAGTTTACCTCAGTTTCTACTCTACATAGAAAAGTGACCCTCCCAGTATAAAGACACCCTGTTTATGAGCCTGAATACCAGTTCTTACAGGGTCCAAAACCAGAGGGTTTGGGGGAAACATATCTTACTAGTGAAGTGATGAATGCATATTTCTATCAGAACACCACTTTTTAAAGACAAGAGGGTGTGTATTCTCATTCCATCACACATTACATTGTTGTATAACAAAACCCTGAAAATATTGCATTGTTGGTGTACAAGGATAAGGTGGAGGGGTGGCCTCCAAAGGGTGGTGATGAATATTGCAATGAAAATGTACAGTAGTAAATAGCTTCCTGCTAGCTCCACCCATCTCTCTTAGTTCTACTATCTATGATTCAAAACAGCTCCAGGGGAAAGGGTGGAAAATGGGAATTGCTCCCATGCTATTGAAATCTCTTGTCCCATCACATGCCCCAATTAATTCATTCTCCAAAACTTGAAAGCAATTATGAAGCTGGCACATATGCTATTCTCCCCACCCTCCAGCCCTCTTGCCCTGCCTCCCTGCAGTAAATTTGACTGCTTTTCATTTTGCCTCACCTCCACTTTCAAAACCCTGGTGCTGCTGTAGACTGATTCAAACACCTGAATGGTAAGGGTTATCAGACTCTTAAATTTTTTGACTGTGAGTTGTTCACTCAGTTACATCTAACATAGAACCTACTGCCTTTGTGCTTGGTGCTCAGCATAAGCAATGGAGTAGGGAAAACAAGCCAGTGAGCCACAACTGGAAAAAAGGCTGTGGTTGTCTCGACTTGAACCAGTTGGTTGGAAACTGGGACGTTAAACCTTGTCTAACTAACTACATCTAACATAGAGGCAGATATCCCTGTTTGTCTACACAGTTCATATCTTGAGTATTCAATGATCTGGACTGTCAGACCTGAGGAGGGGGCTGTAAATTACCCCAACACTTTTCAGTTTGAAAGGACTTTGTCTTAACATGTCAAAAATTGTGAACATGTCATACTGTACAGTACTTCTGGAGTTGCACGGTTCAGCCTCCCCAATCTTAGAGACCCTCCATGGTCCTGAAGGCTTTAGTCCATAGGACTTGGCTTCTTAAATGGAATGCATATTCCACAAGTTGGAAGAAAAATTTTAATATTATGTATAATGTTGGAAGTGATAAATTGCTAAAACGTAAGTGATAAAAAAAGCTTTATTGATTTTAAAGACTTGCAATGCATGCTAGGAATTTTGCTATATCAGCAGACTTATTCCATGATTTTCTTCACAGAAAAACACAAGCTGAAGGGTGGTTCACACTACAGCAATTTTCAATCCGAAATCAGTCCGAATTTTTCTAAATCGGGCCAATAGTTTTTTATTCAGACTTTGTTCTAAGGATGGTCATGCTATATCAATAACTGATCCTAGTTTGTCTCATGATGAATTGTTCTTCGACCATAATATGACTTACACTGTTCAACAGAGCAGTATTTGTTTGAAAATCATCCGATTTTTGCAAGCACTTCCGATAAATGCTGTCTATTGATGTGACATCATGAAATAATTCGTTTACATTTCATTTTCGTAGTCCTATGATGCAATTCATATGTTTACACAGGTTGGCAAATTTTTTACCATGTCTGACCAGGGATGGAGAAGATTTTAACTAAAACTCAAACATATTGGACCGTAATCCTATCTGAAATCGCTCTTGTGTCACCTGCGCTTTAGAGTGACTATTTTTTGTTCTCTCTATGATAAAACATTATTACCCCATTCAACATTTTCACTCCAAGTTAAAAAATTTGCTTTTAATATAATTGGTGTCAAAGACCAAGTTTTTAATGTGAAGATTGTGTCTCCCAATGCAAAATACTGTGAGTGGTCTCTGCATGCTCGTACAGCAAAGTGCAGTCCTTCCCAGCAATCTTGTAATGTCAAAGTGGCTTGTCAAAAAGCACTCCATCTTGGGGACCCCAAAATCATCAATTAAACTTGTTAAGTATGCCATTGCTACCACATGACAGTGACCAACTGTAATATCAATGCTTCAAGCAACTAATTACAGTTGACAAATGGTGTAATTTACTGCAATTCATGTACAATACAGGATGGATAGGACAGAAGACATTTTTTGCCAGAGGGGTAAAGGAAATTGTTACTATTTTATTCATGCAATATGAAGGAAATAGCCCTTGGCATGAAGCCAGCGTGCCATAATTAATTTAACAGAAGGAAAAGTTGCTCGTAAGAAAGATGTAAACTGCTTACCCCAAGTATTGAGCTTTACTACAAGATGATGATTACGATGCTGAAACAGTTTTTGCAAAACATTACATTTAAATTTCCTGGAGTTAATGATAGGATAAGGTGAAAAGAAGTTTAGAGCAAACAAAAAACAAAGCTGAAAGAAACGACGACCTTTAGTAAAGTTTGATGGCTACTAGTTCACCATAAATGCAATCATTTGCATTTATCAGAGGGGCATGTTCTCTGCAAAACAGAAAACCAGAAAACAGCAATAGACATGAGAGAGAAACAGAAAAGTCAATAAATCATTGAAAACACATTTTCAATTAAAAAATGTTAAAATGACAAAAGAAATAAGGCAAAAATCATGAAACAAAAATGCAACTTGTAGCATGTCAAAAAATATGCAAAGACATTTTTCATCTGAATAATGTTTGAGGCTAAAACAAGGAGAAGAAGTACGTAAATTAAATTGTTTTAAAAAAACATGGCAGTTAAAATACATAGACCCTTGAAAACGTGGAATAAGTTCAGTGGAACCGAACATGAAATTTGTTGTTTGATTATACACTCAGCTTTCCACTGTACCCCTGTATTACCTCTGTGTCACTGTCTTAAGCATATTGCCAGTATTTCTTAATTATCAGGAGGTTGGCTAACTCTCCTTCATACTTCTTATATCAAGAGTGTATGCCCTTAGTCTCCTCAATTTAACTTTGAAAATTTCTAGAAATCTTCAAATATCCACCTTTTTCTTTCCTCAGTAGTATCTTTCATGATATCTCATATTGCATGTGAGAGGTAATTGAGAAGTTAGGTATGATTTAACAATTCTGTGACAAAATATTGTCACATGGTATAACACGGCATAATTAAAAATTGGTGTTATTCCATTTGCCCATTAAAGTTTGTATTCAAAGTTTATAATCATAGTTACTCTCTATTAAAGAGGTGCTTTACTTAACAACCTGTTGACTTCATGTAATATTGTCTTTACTTTGTCAGTGAAATTGGGAGGAAGTGAGGGCAGCAGACCAGAATGCTTCAGAAAATTTTTTAGATAAGTGTGGCTGTATGATGGCCACTTGCAGCTTTGCATGTATTGCTTGCCCTCAGTCTAACAGAAAAGTCAAGACATGAGTGAAGCTTACAGGAGAGCACAGTGTGGGTTTAAAATGAAAGCTGATGATTTGAAGAAAGGAGTTATGAAAGGGGAAAGAATTTGTAATATAATTTAAATACAGTGGCAATATTTTGTTTATTTGTCAAAGTTAAAGGAGATGTGCATTTTGTGGTATCCCTTTTATGCAAATACCTTCAGTTACCATATTCATTTCAGGATATTTTTTCTGAAGGGGTCTGAGCTATTTTGGCCCAGGAAAACCCTGTTTCATCTGAAAAAATTGTTCAGTTTTTAAAACAATTCTGCCAGGGAAATAAATTTTGCCCACACTCAGGTTGGGGAGGGGCAGCTGCAGCCCCAAGCCCCCCTACAGCATGTACACTTATGTTGGGTACTCACTGAGAGCACTAGCTAAGAAAAACCTGTAAAATAAAAACTGACCTTTCAGAAATAATCATATTTTTTTCTACTTCATGTAGATTAATTACTTCTGCCAAATTTCCTTGAAAAAGATCTGTTGGCCTCACAGATTAGCTGTAAAAAGAACAAGTTTCATTGCAGATTGTAAGCTGTTGTAGTTTTGATGTATTTTGATCAATATTTCTCTCCAACAGGGCCTCAAGGTAATAACGCCTGTATGTGTGAAAATGCTGGTATTTGCGTCCAGGACGGTTCCTCTCAGAAATGTTTCTGCCCCGATGGATTTATAGGGAAAAAATGCCAAATCCCTGTGGAAGCAAAGGGTAAATAGATTCATCTTGGTCTGTCTTATGATTTGAGATGTTCTGTAGAAGATGGATGCATTTTGATGGAAATATATGAAGCACATATAACACGAATAATATGAGAAGATCTGGAAAAAGGCTTGAACTAAGTGGCAAATTTTTCGTAGTGATGTTTTTTGCTGTGGATGTATTTTAAGAAAGCAAAAATGACCTTAGGATAAATTCTTGTTAGAAGAAATTGGAGAATTTTATGATTGGCAAATCTTCTCTCTTTTTTATGGTACATGGTCATAAAATTGTAAAACCAAAAAAAAAAAAAAAACCAGTAATACTGTTGAGTTCTATCTCACTTCACATAGGGACATAAAACTTATGATGAAATTTTTGGGGAGGAAAATTTGCATTCGTTATTAAAACATTCGATCGAATCTTTAGTTGTTTGTCATAGTCAAGTGCCAATATTTTTCTGGTGTGAAGAAGGGCTGAGGTAAGTATGTGTGATATTTTTAAGTAATGGTTTTTTTACCAGTGGTGCTTCTCAAGAAAATTTTCACATCTTTAAAACTATACTCTATACAGAATGATAGGTAATTCAAAATAATGCTGTAAGGTAGCTCTTTTTTTTTCAAAAACTGTGGTTCTCACAGAGAGAAATTAGGTTATTTGTAGCTGAAGAATAATTTGTTGGCCCAAACTTTCAAACTTTCATAGGATGCAACATCCGTTTCCCATGTTATACATAATACTTTGGAGAGATGGAGCAATTGCTTTTGTAGTTTTCAGGTCAGACTGAATGGTTTAATAATTATTACAGCTATAGCTACCTTCATTTTAGACCACATTGGTTTATTGTAAATACAATATTTTCCTTTAACAGTTATTACCTGTGTTCAACAATTACTTGTCCTAGACACAATCCTCCAGCCAGTCAACTGTAGTTACATTCCGCACAATATAGAAAATAACCTAACAGGTACCTTTTCAACCCCTGGGTGGAGGGGTGCTAGTGAGATGAAATATCTTTCACATGGATGCAACATAATTAGCTAGGAAGGAGTGAAACTAGCAGTCCGTAGACTGCAGGTTTGATACCTTAACCACAAATCATAGGTGCAGGAACAAGTGGGTAGGGTGGGGGCAGGGAGAGGATTAGTCCCCTAGTCAGAAATGAGGGGACTAATGTACATGTTTCTGATCATCTTAATTTTCAATTTCTCAAGGACAAAACCCTCATTTGTTACCTCTGCAAAATATATCAAAATTTGTTCAATATGCGTATCAAACTTTTTCAATATTTAAAATTCACTTCAAAACTAGAAACAAAATGTAGCATCCGATTGCATCTAAGGACACTAAGATGTTCAAGTGTGCTCCAAATAGTGCTATGCCTTTGTAAATACAACACCTATATGCGTGGAATAGTTTGAGGTTGCAGTCTGACGTTGTCAGATATATCTTAGGTTGAAAATTTTTCCATATGCAGCTTCTTTCACCGCATACTCTGTTCGGTCATATAAGCAAATAAATCCAAATTTGTGCGCATGCACTGATGGCATTATTCCTTGACATCATAATTTCAAATACCTGAAAATCGCTGTTATCATTTCATGCCCCGTGATTTGTGTTAAAAAAAGTAAACAATTTTTACTATGTCTACCAAACCAAGGCAACAGTGCTTTGATTCTGTGACTCAAGGCTGTGAAAGAGGAGTACACTGAAGGAGAGAAAGATTAAAAAAGCAATTAATATATTCATCTTCAAGTGAATAAACAGATAAAAGTAGGGCAGCTACACAAATCAATTTCATTTTAATTAAAGGTCAAAGGGTCATTGTAGGTTAATACCCTAAGTTTTATTTATGGTACAAGTCTCAGCAAAATCAGGCTAAAAATTCATTTCTTCATAAGTTAATTGATACAGGCTGATAATTGTGTGGTTTCTCTGTAATATGCGTAGTATTTGAGTCTGAGGCATGATGGGAATTCAGGGAATTTGAGTGTTGAAATATTATGTACCTGTTGTGTACCTGTTTTTGAGATTTTTTTTTTTCATTAACGTAACTCCAGTGAAAACGAAGGGTCTACTTTGCCATGTCAGTCCTAATCACCTCCTACTTACTATTGTGTCCCTCACTTGCCTGCATTTATACATGGCAAATTGAAAGATAGCATTGAGAAAGAGAGCCCTCTAGTCCTCATTCCAGCCTCACTTTAGTGAGTTTGAATTTCTAAATGCATTTGATGAAACTTGTTTTTCAGTGGGACAAAAATCAATCAGAAAATGAAGAATTGAAGGGGCCTCTACTAGAGGGCTCTCTTCTTCAATGTCATCTTGTATTTTAGCAGAGTTAACTTTGGGTAAGTGTGGTTTATACTAGTAAATAAGAGGAGAGGATTCGGGTTCATACATTCCTAAACCAGGAAATTGGTGAATAATGCATGTAGGAGAAGTCTTAGACATTGTTTCATTTACATGACAATTGAACAAGTTTGTGTAGCTAAGTGAGATGTCATAGCAGATAATTTCCTCTAGGAAGTGGCATCTTAAGACAGGACTTATACTTGTTTCAAGGGGTGGGCTGTTTTTGAAATAATGTGAGAAATTATTTTCCATTTGTGAAGGCATTGTATTTGAAACAAATTCTCGCTGAAAAATCAAACCAATTAAAATGAGGTGACATTGCTACAAAGGAGAAGAACAGGTACTTTGTTATTAAGTTTTACTCGTTCCAAGATAATTTAAAAAGATCACTGAGAGGGTCATTTTCCTTGCCCCCAAAAGGCTCAATTCTCTGCATTAAGTTTACTTTTATCCCTCCTTCAGTCTCAGCTAACCTCTAAGCACCTCCTACTGAGCAGTATTTTATCCGAAGGTCAATTTTCTGCCACAAAAGACACCACAGTAGCTCACCAGCCCTTTTAAAATAATCTATTTTAGAACCTCATGTATTATGAGAATCTGAACATATGAAGCTGTTCTCATTTGGGGGGGGGGGGGCTGAATGTTTTGGGACCACTGTCCTGCAGGAAGGGTAGGTGGAGTCCCCCTCCCCTTTGGAAAATTTTTGAATATTTCAGGGTCCTTAGATGTAATTTGGTGTAATATATTGGGCAAATTTTAAGGAAAATTTCTTCAAAATTTTGATATTTTCTTTACAGAGAAAACAAATAAGGGGTTTTCTTCCTTGAAATGAGGGGGGTGGGGCAGAAGCATACTTCCGCTCCACCACAGTTTTGACCCTCTCTCCCGCCTTCCTACGTGTATGAATTTGAATGTGCTGTCCCTTTTCTCCCACTCTACTGAGTAACAATCATCCTGCATTTAATGAGGGGCCTGAGACTTCCTTCCACGTTATTACAGGGTTTCTTTGATCATGGAAAACATGAAAACATGTGGGACAGTGGGAATTGAAAGCAGTGATCTTGTCTGCATGTGTGGCATAAATGTTTTCAATAACATCCAGTCCTGGTAAATTTTATGGGGGATAATATTATAATGCATTTAATCAATTGAGCCTTTTTAAATTTGTTCATCTAAACTTTGAAATTTTTTGTAGAGTACATGAACAAAAGGTTGACCTCATAAACATGTTATTGATAATGAGAAGACCAGTAATGTTCAAACATATTATCATCAAAATAGATTGCAAATTGACCACTAGGTCCTGGTGAAGTTATTAAAACCTTGGGATCTCCTGATTGAAGGGCTAATGCAGTTACTCAGCTTGAATGATTATACCCCAGTAGTCCTAATTCATATGCATTTGACTCTTTTCATCAAGTGGCATTATTTTTTGTTTCTGGGATGTGATATTAGTGCAGAAAAGTGTACCTTTAATATGCACTGCAATATATGTGTTTCAAAATATGAAACATGGTGGGATCCATCCCCTATCCAAATCATGTCCATCTAAAGTTTGACATCACACCTTCATAGTTGACACCCTACCAGGTATACAATATCACTGAAGGCAAGCTACTCCATCCTCATCAAATTAACTGGTCCAGTGGCTTTACAAATACATAATTCCTGGCTCAGCATTGAGACAGTGTGTCAGGAAGCGCAAACCTATGTACGCCAGGTGGTAGTTTCCCTGTGGAACCCTTTCTGTTTGCCCAGACCTTGTACACTATCATACAACTTCCAGCCCCTGATCAACTTTATCATGCTTCACAGTCTGGTTCGTGATTGGCCAAGTATACGCTGCGCAGTCTGCTATGTAAGCAAGATGGCAGCCAGTTACTGGTAAAATTATTTTTAGCTGATAGTTTACTATGTAAATTGTTGAAACAGCTAACTGCCAGCATACTGCCTAACACCATAGAAATTAAAGTAAGAGAGAATGCTGACACAGTGCATCTTTAACCAGTGAAGCCATGAAAATTGTGAGGGTGCTTCCACTGTACAGCAGAAAACTGGTTGATTGGCATGTCTCCGTACATACAGTGTGCATTCAACTTCAGAAGTCTAATGACATGTTATCCACTTTTCGAAAGATTAGGAGTAATTTTCACAAGAGGGATATGTCATGGTGCCTTAATGTTTTGTTTTATACTCCTAACTTAAACATCTGTAGTTTCTCCACCAATAATTGAGGCAAAGCAATGACTTGATATTTGTATTACTTGCCATTACTTTGTTGCTGTACAGAGAGCCAAATCAATGGCTTCAGTCCAAATGGCCAGGTGTCATTCTCCTATGCTTTAATTTCAATGCCTAACACTCAGTTTTACTCAATGGAGAGTTGCCATTTACCACCCCTCTGAATCCTGTGACAATGTTCATGAGACAGACCTGTTTAAATGAATATACTGACTTAATTTTTATACCAGATTATAATTGTCTCCCTTGACTTTCCAAAAATCATTTCAAGAATGAATTTATATACAAGTACTATTTTGCAAGGCTTTCATCAACAATTCATCTTCTGAAATTACATAAGTTTAATTTGAACTAATCGTACAAAATGAATGAGCATAAAAATCAGTTCTTTTCATCATAGTACAAATGCCCAAGGAAATCCCTGTTTCATGCAGTGCATGTGTTTTTCCATGCTTAGGGGGGCCCTATTGTGTCAAATGCATGATTGGTCATTTGCATCCATATAGTCTGTAATGAGGTTGGCAAGGTAAATCAAAAAGACTTCATGAATCATTTTGAAGCAAGAATTGATAGTTTTAGCATGTAGTTATTTCATTGTAATGATATGGGTGGAGAAGTACAGCTAGGCTTATTGATAGGTCTCAGTGCCCTGCTACATTTACTGTGCTGATAAAGTTCATATATAAATGGGGGATCACATACTAGCACCCAGTGTTCATGCTAAGGTGCGCGATTGCGTGATTCCTGCACTAACTTTCCAAGTCCCGCAATAAAAATAATGGTCTGCGGGAAATTCCCGCGCAAACCTAGCAGCCCACACTCACACACATATATACCCACACACATATATATGGGTCACATTATTGATGTGGTGTGGACCGGACAGGTTTGTATATGGGAAATACACTTAAAAAGTATTATCCACATCAAAATCTCTTATAAGTTAAACCAGTTCAACAGATGTCAGATATTTCTAAAGGAAAACCAAAAGTGAAAGTCTTTGTAGCTTATTTCCACATTGAGTGCATCATGCCGTATGTGCAGCACACTGTGAGTAATTACTGATATAGTCGACACTACTTCTGGCAGAAAACTCACACCAGGAGAGTGGACAGTGGAAGACTAAAAACTGAAATTGGGTATGAATTTGATACCATATTTAGCCAAAAGGTCGGGACCCAGGTGATATTTATGATAATCAGAGGAAAACCTTGATGAAAGATAGTTGTAAGGAAAATAAGAAAAAATTGAAAGATTAAGCAGAATCCTTTCAAAATGCAGTTGGGACACCTGCTTCTTCTAAAAGTTCAGAATTACAGCACATCAGGTAACCTAAATTTGATCAAAATTACCACCCAGGTACACATACAGAGTTTGATATCAGGTGTCCATGTAATAACTTCTTATGCTCAGATATTTTTTCAGGGCAACAAAGTATGTTGCAACAACTATACAGGGTACAGGTACTAAACTTTGTGAGAATGTACTTTTTAAAAGGAACGGTGGTTGTTTCTCGTAATTTTAGGATAATTTCCACTGGGACTATTTCCCATAGACACCCCCTCCCCAGACAATTCCCACTGTAAACATGGACCCCTCAGACATTTTCCCTAACAGTAAATTTGAAAGTGTACAGGGTGGGACTTGTCCAAGGGGATTTGTTCAGGTGGGAATCGTCTGGGGGGAGGGGTGGTAGGGTGGGGGTGTGGTAAAGGAGTTCGCCTGCCATGGGTTACGCTCTTCTAAAGAAAACGGTTTAAATCTTCATACGTCTAGCTCATTTTAGCTGTGGAAAACAACAATTTCTCTGTCAAAAAAATCTTTCTTGTGGTATAAAAACTTGAACTGCCAGGTCAATGCCTCCATCCAATTTTGACTAGTACAAGCATGATTTGTAATTCAAGTACCACGTACGTCAACATTTATATGACGGAACATGATCCCATCGCCACATGTCTGGCCCAAATTAATGGTAACAACCTTCGAAGGAATACTGAATGGGCCTCCTTTTCCGAGAGCTCAAAGGTAGAAAGTTTTCGTTTTCAGGATGTTTTGTCCTTGCCAAATCTGTTTAAGGGAAGATGAATATGGAGGATTTTGAATTTGGTTGGATTTACTAGCAGCATGTGATTGCTGCTGACATTTGAAGAGGCTGTTATGTTAGAGTTGAAGACGGAAACTGCGCAGAATTTAGGCCAGTAATATTTTAAATGAACAATTCTATGATTCTCATGTTTACTCAGATTACTTGAAAATACTCAGGCTGGAAAAGTCTGGAGAAACTGCCTGACTGTATATTTGCATTTAGTATACAAACTCTTCCACTGTGTGATCTTGCAAACAGTGGCTGCATGCTTTAATTAAGGGGAGGGGGCATGAGGGGCATTTGTCTCCCATTGAAGTATTTTACCTTCTAGTTATTTGCCAGTCGTTTTCCCAAAAGAAGAGCAAATTGTGCATCTGACATGCTCTTTGCTCCCAATGATGCCTTTTTTTCCCATTCACCATCTATAGGACGTGTTACTGTTTTGCAGATTTAAAACTAATGTAGCTCAAGATGATTCCTTCCAAGTATTGGATCAAAATGTTTGAGGAGGGGGTAGGAGGAGGGGGGCTTTTTTTAGAGGGAGAGAAAGAGGTCATAGGTGATATGTAAGGTCAAACAAGGATATGACACTGGACAAGAGCCGGCCTGAAAACAGTGCACCATTTCCCAACAAACTTTTCCTGGCTTTCGTTTCAACCACAAGCCCTCATGATACAGTCATATACAAGAGCTGCTCCAAATGGATAACTTAATAGCCTTGATAATTAAAACTGGACAAAATTAAATGGTATAAGAAACTTAGGAAAAAAATTTAGGTGGGGGCCACTATTTTCAGGTCAGACAGAGATGCTAACAAAGAAATAATTTGCATGTGGTCTAACATATTTGTGTGTACTATTAAACAATACCAATTATGTTGCCTAGCAATGCAGCTGTTAGGCATGTTAAAGTACATGAATGAATTTTGTTCTCAATCAACAGCTCACCATTTAGCCGCAGTGATTGCCCGTTGTTCGTGTCGCAATGGAGGCACCTGTACTCCGACCAGTACCGGATTTGGTTTTGTGTGTTCTTGTCCCCCAGGCTTCAGCGGCTTTGATTGTGCCTTGAATAACACCTCTATACCAGGTAACTTGATCCATTTTGCATTTTCTGTCTATAACCTCATTCAGAAGATCAGAAACAGGTCGTGTGAGAACACATCGTTGTGTTCACATGGGATAACAAGCACATCACCAGATGATGAGCTTGTTATTAGATAGTAATAAAATTCTCCATGTGAATGCAGTTGCAATCAAGTGTGTTCCTTGGATCATGACCATAGGTCTACGCTTATTCTGTCAATTACATTGCCATAGTACTGGACAAGTCAGGAAAAAAGCCTGCTTTATGAGAAAAGCCTGTGACTCACAAAGCTGGCACTGCAAAAACCCTGTGGGACTCAATGTATTAATGATGGGCTATGGCCTTGATCACTTCTTCAGTACTATTATGGTCTTGATATCAAGAAAATGCAAAGGGCTGTTTTGGTTTCTTGCTATCAAAATGACACACCCATTCTCACATGTAAACATGCGTCATATAGATGCCACACAAGGACTTAAGCATATGAGGCGGGAGGCAGGACAAGGGGGGCATATGCACTCCCAATTCGGGCAGAAACAGTGGATCCTTTTGGGAAAATGAGAGCCAAGAAGTAAATTTATGCCCTTTTACAACAGACACAGCGGTATCAAAATTCAGGCAACTTTGTCCAAAATTCTAAATTTGGGCAAAAATTATCCCTGAACCCCCAGAAATATTGGCCCCTGTATGCCTATGCTCAAGGATGCCATGTCCTGATCTTATCAGGATACCACATTAATCTCTAAAAATGCATTGATTCTGATACATTTCCATGAACTCTAACTCTGATCTCTCCAAGTATGTCTACCCACGTATAGTTGCTTTCAAGAAGCTTTCTCTGTGTGAGGATAAACAGTCAGAAAGAAACAACTGCCCACTGGTCTAATGTCACAGCTCCTGGTGTGTTTACACTACAAGCACAAAAATCAAGCTTGTAGTGTTAATGTCCGCAGGCTCAATGTGATGTTGATCTAATGTCACAGTTGATCCTAGGGGTATTTAAACTATAAGCTTGATTTGACCAGATCACAATTTGATCTGCATATGCTCTACAGCCCTGATCTCAAACAAAAGATAAGACCCCAGACTTGACATCAGATCTGGATTAAGTATGAATGCTGGAGGAATATGGGAAAGACATTTCAGAAGGAGGGGTGGAAGGTGTTTACCTTACTACATTCCCAGATTGGCAAACAAACTTGACATGAGCTTTTGCTCAGAAAAAGTGCCATTGCCCTGAAAATGACCTTTTTGGCTGTGCAATTGACACTTTTATCAACTTGGATGAGGGACAACTATCCATCACACCCCCACTTATGCTGTCTATGTGTAAAAGCATCTTATTTGTCTCTCCTTTTTACATGCATGTAAGAATAAAAACTTTTTCAGGTGGAACATTTCTGTAAATGGTTTTATCCTTGGTTTAACTCCAGCTTCAGTTGTTTCAAAGCTATGTGACAAGAACTTGCAGTGCTTACAGTTAATGTTGCTCTTAAAGTAGAATTCATTCAAGTCAGCTGTATGAAAATCTTTGGAAATCCTGATGCAATTTCCTTGATTTGCATAAGTGTATGGGACCATTTGGATTTGGTGGGGGGAGGGGCACAAGTTTTTTTTTTTGCCAGAATCTCTGAGTCTTTTAGACAAAGTTTGCCTGAATTTTGGGTTATCCAAAAATGGGTGGTTCAGTTCTCCTGCCTCTACCTCTTACACCTATGTTGATTGGCTAGAATGAGCATTTGACAAGGTTATTAGGAAGTATGTCCCACTTGTAAGAAGACTTAAACATTACTGATGTCTTTGAGACTGTTAACACTCGATCCTCTACACCAGGAGTGCCCAACCAGTTGATCACAGTCTCCTGGTAGACCGCGGACTAATCCCAAGTCGACCGTGAGGGGTGTAGGAAAAAATGAAAAAATAAAGTTGTGTGTGGGTTTACGATGTTGACACTGGACTGGTAGATCTCGGGAGGTTGGCTACTTGAAAAGTAGATCTTGGGTCAAAAAAGGTTGGGCACCCCTGCTCTACACAGTGATGAAGCTGCAGGTGTAATCCACATGAGTCTACACTTGTCATTTCAACACTGTGACATACTATGGAATCAATCAGACATTAGACCTTGGCCAGGGTACAGGGTCCGCCTTTTAAATGGGGGATGAGGGTTTGACCCTGGATTAGCGCTGACCTGTCACTATACAATGTCTGCAGCACATCTCCTGCATTTTCTTCCGAACTTACAAGTTCTTGATCTCCATCCTTGGAGTGGAGTCATTGGTGCAGGCCCTTAGCCAGACAAGGTACTGAAGGGAGTCAGGAAGGGGGTAAGATACACTAAAATGCAGGGTTCAATTTTCATTGTTTCTCTGAGTTCAGAAGGACTTTTGTCAGATGTTTTGGGGACAGGTATAGCCCTTTAAAAGTTTATGGGGGCTATTTTGAGGTCTGCAGGGGCTGTTTATATTGTTTTTTGCCGACAATTATGCAGGAGGGAAGGAGGGAAATTTTCACAACATTTGGCAGATTTTTGCCCTTGAATTTGTTAGGTGTTGATTTTGGCTGCTGGCAGGGCAAATATCCATCACCCCTGTGTACAGTATTTTGAGCACTCGGAACCAGATGCGTATTAATGTGAGCTTTTATTGCTCAGCAGTCTTTCATTTAGTTCTCTGTTGAAGATCTCCTGGGTTCCTCAGATAGCTGCTCATCTTAATGCTCATGTGAGTTTAAAGGGTATTTGCCATCACCTCAACTGAATTGGTATACCTTGGTACCTTCATTCAAGTATGGCTCTATTTACAGTGTGACAAATACTGGATTATTAATTCATGCATAATTAGTTCATGGTTAACTACTGATTTGCAATGTTTATGTTAAGTTCTTAAACATCAAAGGTACCTGTGATTGAAATAATAGGAGATTTGTAAGCATGTGCGACTGATGTTTCAGAAATAGGCCTAGGTAGGACCACTATTCTTTTCCCCTAAATCATACATTGTCATCTGGGCAAAGGACATTTTGATTGCCCAGGTAACGCCTGGTATAAATTCTAAGATAAGTCAAGTTTGGGTTGATGATTCCTGACATGTCCTTGAAATATTTTGGACCATTGAAAGATTTGTTTAAGGTATAAACTCTTGCATCACCCCAAACATATTTAGGAACCCCCAGGTGTCTGAATTCACAGTTGGTGACTGCTCATTGATTGATACAAATTCAAACTACACCTTCAGATGCAAGCAACTCTGATTGGCCAGTGATGGCTTGTTGCAGGTCAGTGAAATGTGATGTAGCCTATATTGCACAACAAACAGATTAGATTACAGTATACATAAAAATCACACTTAGCAGTTCACTCAGGATTTATTAACTCAGTACAGACTTTTAGTTTGGTTTAGGAGGTGCCATAGACAACATTTCTTTAAATTGGAGGATTCATTAGAAATGTTGTGTCATGTTCTGGCCATGTGCCCAGAATGTGACTGGTCCCTTATGTTTATTAATTAATGCAGATTAATCCCTCTATGTTAATTCTTGAGAACTTCCTGGGACAGGAAGTAAAGGGAGGGAGGTGATTGGTTGGTTGAATCAGGTGTTCATTCTCTGAATGCTCATTGGTCGAAAGTAGTGACGAGATTTCCTCATGTTCTATCTTAGAATCAGTCTTGCCTGAGAACTGGTAGCCTGCAGACTCTGTGTATGAATGTCCTCCTCATATTGCACGTAAAAGTAATTCAAGATTGTAAATAAAACATTTGATCTAAATCAAGTTGGCGACTTTGTTCTCTGTCTTTCTGACCTTTGAGTTTAATACAACTAAATGACGCTACCAACTGAAGCTGGAGGGAAGAAAGACACGACAAGAAGTAAACTTATTTGGGAGAATTTTAACTGTTTGGGACAAGTATATTAGGCCTATAAGATCTGCTGTTTCCATATCATGGTCAGAGTTTTTTCATGCCTCCAAGACGACAGAACCTGGGGCCAGATTCATTAGGAAATGTGCAGGAAAGTTCATATCTAATACCATCTGGTTAGGTTAGGTTAGATGAGGTTTAACGTCCCAGTTTCCAACCAATTGGTTCAAGTCGAGACGACCACGGCCTTTTTTCCAGTTGTGGCTCACTGGCTTGTTTTCCCTACTCCATTGCTTATGCTGAGCACCAAGCACAAAGGTAGTAGGTTCCATTTTTAAAGTCTTTGGTATGACCCGGCCGGGATTTGAACCTTAGACCTTCCAGCTGCAAGTCAGATGCTCTAACCACTTTACCATCTGATTGAAGGCTCTCTAGTCTCACACCAGACAGTAAAAATTCTCCCTTCTAAGTTTACTTCTAGCCCCTCCTCCAGTTCAGATAAAACACTGTCTAGTGCACTTCAGAGACAGAGCCACAATAGCTACCTGCACTGAGTTTTAATTGCTCGAGGCCATGTTGGTTAACTGTGTGTGAGCTGATTGGGGACACAACTGACTGTACCAGTCATCATTGACCAACCAGAGTGGATCTAAACTGTTTGAATGAATGTCAATCAAAGTGCAGTCATCAACCTGTCAACTGTATTTAGAACTAACAGGGCTATTTATATTGTGTGGGCAGAGAGTTCCTAGAAACTCCCCTTAAAAAGATAGAGACTTTTTCTTTTAATTTATGAAAGTACAGCCTTGGTTAATCTCTCATCAAAAGTTTTCCCCACAAAATTATTTTGTTATTGTTCACGGTGTTTTGGCATTTCCTACAAAAATTTTTCTCAGAGCTGATGTAAATGTTACCCTTTCAAATGCCAAAATTGCTTAATATGGTGACTTTGCTAAAGTTTTAAATTAAATCTACTTCTAATATAAAATACCTTTTTTGCTGTAAAGGGTAATCAATATGTAATCCCTTTAGAGGCAGTCAATTTTGATTCTGGCATTGTGTCTTTATTGCCAACATGGGTTGGATGTTTGCTCAAGGTATTGGCTTCCTCGTGCATGGCTCTTTGATTAATTTACTTTATTGTAAACCGTCATTTTGAAAGTGAATGAGTAATAAATCATTTCAATAGTTATACATTTTTCATCACTTTGTATTGAGCTTCAAGAAATGTGGAGTTATAAAAAAGCAAAAATGATACAAAGCAAGTCTGGATGTGTGTGAGTGTGCAGTTTGAATCTAGCCCTTTGATGATAAAGATAAGAAGAAGATCCTTCCTAGTTTGGTCAGTTGAATGTGGCTTCAGCATAAACTTGACCAACTATCATGGAATTTCAGTGGCATCTTGGAGTGTGACCAGTCCAAGACCTTTGCCACAGAATTTTATGTATGTTACAGAATGCTTTACATGTTTTTATCGATTTGAATCCTTGAATCCCTCGGATCAGACAGTGTGGACAAATTACGTTATTCCTACAAATGAAGTTGCTCTTGCAGTATATAGGATTCATCTGATCAGCTTGAAACTACGATTTGGGAGATTTCTCAGGTAATTTTCCATGGCAATGAGGGCAGATGCATATGTGTTATAGCAATGTAACCCCTGTCTTTATTGGTCTCCATTGTCCTATTGACTTCACTTTTCAGTGGAGAGAAAAATCAACCAAGTTGAGAAATCTGTCAAAAGGAAAACTTAAGAGTTAAAATTCTTTTCCATCATGCTATTTATTGTACCATTATCAGCGTACCAAGGATACTTTTATGTATTATTCCACAAGCACATGATGGGCAGCTAGACATAGGCAGCTCTTTAAAGAGGCCCATTGAGTTGGTTCATGAATTTCGTGAACTTTTGTCACACCTGTTTGAGTTTTACTCATGTCTTGATGTGAAATGGTGAAACTAAGAGATTCTGTACATCTAACACACAACAGAAATGGTGATGATAGGTAATTAATCATAAAAAGCATTAAGTAAAATTTGTGACCAGACACTTTTTAAAACTAAGTATTAATCATATGGAAGCCCTGTTCAAAGACTACAAATGAGTGAAGCTTACAAAATTGATTGACAGGCTTGCAATTCCAGTTACAAACAGCTGTTGTGATCAGACCTTCAGAATATACATTGTATATGCAAGAGAGGCGGTCTGTCAATGGCTTGCACGAGCTACACAAACTATAAGCTCGTAGCCTTATAAAAACTACAATTTTCGTGTTTTGGGTATAAACTAAACGAAGTGATAAATGACTAATGAGGCTAATTAGAAGCATTGTCATTCAATGATTTCCTTTGAAGTTGTCACAAGATAATCGATATCAACTTAGTGATAATAGATATCAACTCTTTAACATGGCAAGTAATTTATGTCACATGACATGTACATAAGTCCCAACGTTAACTGATGACCAGAGTTACCAGACAAAGTCAAGAATATGGGACTGAAAATTTGTTACAATTGATGGCATCTTTTTTGTTCATTTGTTTATTTCCAGTATAAATATAAAAATCTATAAATAGGACATTAAAAGTGAGGATTTTAATTATAAAACTGTTAGTGTACAAAAAATATAAAAATATATACAAAAACATATAAGTGCAGCTGTCTACAATAAATTATCCAGATTACCGTTTTGTACATAAAGTGCAGCACGATAAATAAAGCTATTTTTATACACATTAATTCTGAATTTTGGTGTTATTGCTTTGCTTCTCAGATTATAACTAGTAGTTTCTCGAGTTAGAGAGTTAAGTTCGGTATGCAAAGAATGTCTGTCATTTCTTTGTATGCAATTTACACTTCTAATGAACTCATTTTTAGCAGCATTGTTTATGGTACTCATAAGAAAGTTAAAATCTATATTAAAACTTCTAGAACAAAACTTTAAAAAAGTAATTATTCTTTTCTTATCTTTGATTAGTAGAAAGTGATACCAAGCAGAAACAGCATATATTAGATGTGGTAGTATATTGGCAGTAAAAACTCTTTCCTTACATCAACATTAAAATATGGAACTATATACGATAGAGTTGAGACTACGAAATACACCTGTTTCAGTATTCTGCTTATATGACCAGTGAAACTCAGTTTATCATCAATGCAAACACCTAGATATGCTGTATGATGAGTGCGTTCTACTTCGGCATCTTTAATTGAGATTTTAGTTAACTTACATGATATGAGACCTTCATGTTTAATATTAATATTCTCAAAAACTATTTCCTTAGATTTCTTTGGATTTAGTCTTAGATTCTTCCCATTACACAGATCTACAATATTTGATCTATCAGTTTTACAACTTGCTTGGTCAGCCTGCTGCATTCGCTTCGATACATTACATCCTATAGCAGTGTCATCAGCATATTTCACCACAGTGCAATTTGAAGTAGATCGTATTTCATCAGTATAAATTGTGAACAGTAGAGAGGACAGAGGACTGCCTTGAGGGACTCCAACATTTGTTTCTGATTTTTCCGTAAGACCTTTAGAATATTTTATTTGTCTGGACCAGCCATTTACAAAATTTGGTATCCAATGTAACAACCATGGCTCTTCACCGAAACCTTGCATGTCCTGGATTAAACAATTTGGAAGAACCGTGTTAAAAGCACTAAAAAAATCAAGAAATAAGACCTTAGAAATAGTAGTATCTTTGTTATTTAATCCAGTGACAATATTGTGAATGAAAGTTGAAACAGCATCGG
Organism: Holothuria leucospilota; assembly: GCA_029531755.1. Taxonomy (NCBI): domain Eukaryota; kingdom Metazoa; phylum Echinodermata; class Holothuroidea; order Aspidochirotida; family Holothuriidae; genus Holothuria; species Holothuria leucospilota. The sequence continues at coordinate 29,003,377 of CM055962.1, read as the reverse complement.
TACATAACAACCCCTTCCTATAAGCAAATTGATTGCTGTCTCCATATTGATCAATAGCTTGGGTTATTTGAGGTACGATGAATTTTTGCATGCAATTAAAACTTATGCTGGCAAGATCAAATGGTCTAAAATCATTTACCGATCATGGAATTGACACTTTGGGTATAGGGGCTGTTATGGCATTTTTCCACGTAGCCGGTATCTCACATTTTGCTGTACATTAAAAATAGTTGTGAAAATACCCGATAGTTCATCCACACAAACTTTATATACCCACCAAGTTGATTATCAGCACCACCAGCTATACCATTCTTTACAGACTTAAGGTATTGTGTGACATTCTTTTCTTCAAATTTGAAATTTTCATTGTTCTTACATTCAGGCAAATACAAGGGTGCATCTAAGCATATGGAACCATTGAAGCGTCCGAAATAAACATTTAGTTCATTTGCCATCTCTTTGCTTACAGGTTGTTTTTCATCGCTGTCCAGCGACTCTGTACGGTTCTAAGTAGGTCCCACAGAGATTTTAGTCAGCAGTTTATTCCTGAAAAACAGAACCGTTCTTTTCTGATGTTTTTGTCTGTTAATATCTCTCTGTATTCTTTTCCTTAATTCTCGATCTTTTACCTCTATCACATGTTGCTTCTCTTTCTCATTTGATATCAGCATCGGCAGGAATCCATTTACTAAGAGTTGCTATTTGGGATTGCCTTCTTTGGAACACACAGGTTGCTCACGAAGTTAATATAACATGATACCGCTTCAGTTAGTTCGTCTATATTGTTGGAGCTTTCTCTAAAAACATTCCAATTCACGTCGCAAACATTCCAGTCAGTAGTAACTAACGCGTCTCGTAAAATATCAACATTGTCCTTTGATAGATCAGGTTTTTATTTCTTCTCCCTTGGTTGACTTTTCCTTTGCTTTTCAGTAAAAACTGGTAAAATATAATCAGTAGTATGGTCGGAACTTGAAATGGGTGGCGCTGGTTTGACTTTATAATATTCACCTTTCCCCAACACAGCATCGAGTTTGGAATTTGCTTGAGGATATGTATCAAAAACTATGTAATTCCAGTATCCCAATGTCTCTAGAAACGGAATGGTATCTCTGTTGATGTATTCTCACAAATTTGCTATTAAAATGTTCAAATACATCTATAAAAGCAATATTATCATGAAACTATTAGCGTTCAGACCTTTATTGTGAATCTTATGAGATGTTTTTGTGTGAACTCTTGAGCTTCATAGGAGGAATGTCTGGGTAGACTTTAAAAGATTTTTTTTAGCAATTTGGCTAGCTGAATTACTCATAAAATACTAATCATTTTAGAAATCAGTTAATTTACTCTCTGAAATTCATGGAAGAACTATTTGGGATACTTCAAAGTATTTTTCCACGATCTTTTCAACTATTCCTACCAATTTCGTTTTAGCATCATTTGATTGGCAAAAAATAACTTCATAAGCAAAAGGTGACACACCAGTATCATAGCAAATTACAGTTTGGCCAAAAGTCCCTAAAAATGGTTCTGGTTCACTTCTCACCATATTTTGATCAGCAGGGGGTCCTTTGATGCATGGTGCAGGCTTAGATTGAAGAATACATTGTACAAAAATGATCAAAAGTGCTTTTTTGTTTATGATTATGAGGCTTTGGAGGAACGTGTAGGCATCTTCTATGTTGATGTGTTGTGCCAGGGGTGAGGGTGGGGGAGGAGTGGATCACAATTTTAATATTCAGGTGCCTCTATCTCAAAAATTCAATAGCCATCGTATGGAATTTTGATGTGCCAGCAACCACCAACTCCTGAGCTTCAAGGTGATGTATACCTTGTTAGGGTTGAAAACTCTGATGACAAGGAAAATGGGAAGCTAAAGAACAAGTCCAGTTAAGTGTGTAAGTCAGTGACAGCAATTAGTGGTGGTGAGCCACCATAAGGGACACGAGATACCATTGAGTTGTAAACCCCTTCTACAGTCGTACCTGCGTTTAAAACATCATACATTGGTATGAAGCTACTTATGAACATATGTATGATCTTGTGGACTACTTCCCCAACAAATTTGAACAACGTATATGCAGGCGTTCAAACTTTCAGCTGCTTGTTTCATCTTCCCAACTGCATGGTCAAGTGGTTAGAGCATTGGACTCGCAGCCGGAAGGTCTGGCCGGGGTTCGACTCCTGGCTGTGTCATACAAAAGACTTTAAAAATGGAACTGACTGCCATTGTGCTTGGTGCTCAGCATAAGCAATGGGGTAGGGAAAACAAGCCAGTGAGCCACAACTGGAAAAAAGGCTGTGGCCAGCCCGACTTAAACCAGTTGGTTAGAAACTGAGCTGTAAAACCTCATCTAACTCAACTCTTTCATCTTCCCAACAAGTCAAACATTTGTATGACAATGTTTACCGTAAATGCTTGATCGTGTTGACATGGGGCCTTACTTATACAAGAAAGAACCAGGGATTGCCACAACAGCTGAGTATGTATAAGAATTATTTGAATAGTTTCAACAGTTACAATTCTCCAAGTTGGCCACACTGCATTTGCGAGCAAATACGGTGCTCTATTACGCTCCTACATACCTCCCCTGCTCAGCTCAGGGGTGAGGTAAGTAGGGCTAATAGATTAACAAAACAGGTAAGTTTTGGGTATTTTTAGTTCATCAAAAGTGCTCTTGTTATTCTCCAGTTAACAGGAAAATATTGCATTTACAATGCACCAACATTCCATACAAAAAACGTAACTATAATCATTATTAAACCATTCAGTCTCACCATTAAACTCCAGCAACATAGGCTTACCTTCCAAAAATATCATGTGTTACAAGAACTAAGGGGGTTGCATCATTTGCAATTCTGAAAGTTTGGGAAACAAATTATTTATGAGCTGCAAAGTAATGAAATTTTTCTGTGAAAATATTATTTTTTGAAAATAAAGCTAAAATACCACCTTAGTTGAATACCTATCTTTCTACACCTATAAATCATGGTTCTAAAAGGTATGGAAATTTTCTCAACCCCAAAGGCAATCTTTCCCTTTAAATAAATTATTAGTCATGTTATTGCTCATGAAATATAGTATGTTTTCTAAAAATTGAAATGAACTCTTCACCTAAACTTCTGAAAGACAGTTTCTTCATCATGAGATGTCTAAAGTAGTATGCCTGTAAGTGGTAGTTCTGGCCATCTAGGGGGTGCATTTATAAAAGAATGTACTCATGCAGTTGCCCCAACCATGGTAGGGCTATAGCAAGATAGGATATGTCACTGACTTTTTTCACTTAAGATTTGGGAGCCTACTTTTGCATATCCAGCCAAGGCAGTCAGGGGGAAGCCCCCAGAAAAATATTTGCCCCCACTCCTGAAGATCAAAAATTACCATTATGTTAATGCATTTTAGTATATCTCCCCCCTGAAAAATGTTTCTCTCTCAAGCTATTTTTCCCCCTTCACTACCTTGTCTGGCTGTGGGCCTGGCAAGCAGTGGTATGCAATCTGTGGTCCGTGGACCGTGCAGAAAGATGTAGAAATGATCCTCGAAACACTGTGGCTGTGATTAGGCCAAATGTGTGATGTTGTCCACAAAATATTTTGATGGGTAGGAAGCGGACTCTTGGGACAATAAGGTTACTAATTAACACTAATTTAGTGGCCTCAAAGTTTAATTTCATTGCAGTAAGCTGTTGTGGTTCTTATTTCAAATCCAGTGAGGTTATGAGTAATACAAGTTTTTTATTTTGTGCATCTGCTATCTTCCTTTTGTCAAATATTACCATTGTTTAAAGCATATTTAAAATGGCTTGGGCAATAGGTTAACACCTCTTTTTTCATGGTTACTTGGGACACTTTCTGCTGGTACGGTCATTTCAAAAGGGAGCCCTCTATCAGGTGTTCTGTCAATTTTTTATGCACCAATAAACCATACAAAACTTTTGTGGATATCACTTTTCAGCTTTTAGACTAAACAAAGCAATGTGTTGCATACATGATGTTTTAGCTTATATTTCATGTTCACACTTATGATTGTCTCAAGTGACAAAATCATTTATCAAAAGAATTAGAGGCAGAAAAGAAAAATTTAGGATGCAGAAGAGTTGTAGCAATCGACAAAGGCAATAATCCTCTTCTATCAGCAGCAGAGTACCTGAAGGTTGCTATTTATAGTTCATCCCTACAAAAAAGAGGGAAGAAAATATAAAAAGGAAAAAAGAAAGAAAAAGGCATGATTCAGTGGTTTCTGGAATTTTGAAGGAGAAATGTGGCTGTCACATTGCATACGCTTCATAGAAATTCATTAGCTAATCTCAGCACATGGCAGATGTATGCTCCATCACAATTGGGTGGTTTTGTTTTGAACAAGAAGCAGTAGAATGTGGAATGGTGAGGAATGATTCGCGAGTGACTATTCCGACAGCATTGATCATGAAAGTACTTCAAAATCCTACCGTGTAGCATGAAGGCTTCACATTTTGGAAGTATATTGATTGAATTGTTACAGAAATAGATGGAGAAATGTAAATAGCATTCTTATTGTAGGTTGTATTTGGGGAGGTCGGTCTTTGTCGTCAGGTTAAAATAAGGTTCAAAAAAGGTCTCTCTGATTCAAAATCATGTAGTGCAGCTGACGGAAAAGATGCTCTGGTTACTAACAGAGCACTTGAACTATAAATTGTTTTTCCATGTCCACAGGAATTAGTGGGTTTTACTTTTTTTTCTCTCTCTTGCTTTTCATTTATGTATAATTTTATTTTATTTTTTTATGAAGTTCAGTTACTTTCCCATGTTGAAAAGATGTGGTGTCATTAAGTGATGATGTGAGCTCATAAACTTAAAGTAATGCCAAAACAAATCGTAGGACTACAACTAGCCAAGACCAGTGGTTGTGAGTATTAATTTAAAAAATTATCAACAAAAGCTTAGCAGAAACTTGAAGAAACTTCATACAATCCAGAGCCTGCCTTTATAAATCTGGAGTGATTTATACTTGTGAGTTGAGATGAACATCTGAAATACCATGGTTCAAGGTAAAATTGTGTGTGAAAAAACTTACAAATTCTTCTGTAAGACCTGTTTTGGCATTTTACATAGATTTTTTTTTTTTTTTGACACAACTATACATTCAACATAGCATTAAAAATGTTTCTAATTTAATGTTTCTGTTGTACTAGTTTCTATACCTGTCAGTCACAAAAAAACATGCTTGGTAATAGAGGAGATATTTCACTCATGCTTCTTATGCTCTCCTTCTCCCAGCCCTCCTACCCCCACCCCCATGGGCACTCCAACCTTGTTTCCTTCACACCCCTACTCCAGCCTTGTTTCCCTCAATTCTCTCCTGCTGTCCTGTCTGTCCCTATTCTGCCGTAATTTTTCTCGTCCATTCAGCAAAATATTTTTAGAGGTCCAGAATGAGTGCAATAGTTTCAGGTAGAAATTGTTCACTTTTGAAATTTGAGATGTCTTGATCATAGGAGTAGGAAGCTGTCCGAGACTGGGGGCTGAACTTTGTTTCAGACCGCCATCCTGGGGAGGGTCTAAGGGGAGGGGCATCCTAAGAGGAGGATGAGTCCTTTGGGAAATTTTTCCAATATTTGAGGGTCCTTTTGGTGCAGTCTGTTGCAACATATGGGACAAATTTAAAGGAAATTTACTGCAAATTTTTGCCATTTTTTACAGAGGAAACAAATAAGGGGTTTATGTCTGTGGATTGAGGGGGGCAGAAGTATACTTCTGCCCACCACATATTTGATTGGGGAGGGGGGGGGGCTTTGCCTATGGTCTTGATGAATACAAAAGTGATGGGTCTACAACAATTTTCAGTTTTCGTAGCAGCAAAAGGGTTTGCTGGTTTGTTGAATAACTTTGTTAAATGTAAACTCTTGAGGTAAAAAAGTGTCATTCTGAAAAACTTATAATTCATACTTGGCTTTCACAGAAAGTGTTTTACCTCATTGGTGGGGGTTGTTGCATTTAATTTGAAAGTTATGGAGAGATTTATTACAAACATTGCTATATGTTTAACTGAGGGGCAGTGTTCTGGTATTAGGCAAATTTTTGGAGCAACAGTTTTTGCCTCAAAATGTGTGAGCTACATCATTCTTTTGCAAGTTTCTTTGTAAATCAGCTGTTAAAGTGCATCCCATCAGTACATACATTCAAAAATTAATCACAAATGAGTCTCTGCTTCTGATGTGATAGCAGCCATTTGGAATGCTACCGACAAGTAGCTTTGCTTGGGACACCGTGGCTGCTTTAGTGTCCTGCAGTGTCACTGTGTCCCGTAAGAACATGAGTGTGTTCGTTTGAATTTCAGTTTAGATTAAAAATGGAATGCGACAAGATTTACACTGATCACTCACAAAATTGTCTTTTACCAAAATAGAGTAGGAAGGTGAGTTAACCGCTTGCTACTACCTATGGTGATTAGTTATGCTCCGTCTAATTTCGTTTCTCATCCCACGTGAGGCTGCCTCTTAGTGGATGGGACGTCTGTTTACAAACAGGTTTATAGTCCATGGGAAACGTTGCCAATTAGAGGCCAGTTTCTGTGCAACGGGGGACAAGTTCAAGGTCAGGTGATAATGACCATCCAATCATGGTGAGAAGGTATTTATACTGGTGAACAAAAGGATGAAGATGGTATGGAAATTGTGAAGTGGTGAGAGGACAGTGTAACACCTGGAATCAATAATGGCCATATACATCTTAGCGAGATGGCTGTGATAATGGAAAATTTATTTTTAGTCTTCAAGTGGTTGTGTTTCCTCCAGTAGTTATATTTGGTCTTTCTCTCTACTTAAGCCTTTGCCATATTTAGCTGCACAGTGAATGAATTAACGAGGATGTGTAATTTATTTACGTTTGCTTTTTGCTTTTTTATGGGAAATCTTTGACTTGTATGGCTAACATAATTTATCCTGGTCGTTTTGGCATTGAATCAAGAATTTATCCTTCACATTGTTTCTAATAACATTGAGTTTCTACATGATACTCAGTCTGCTATTGTTTGGAAGGACCTGCAGGTTTTAAGGGTCATCTCTGATGCTGTTGACCTCAAGCAAAGTGTTATTTACTGGGCACATTTTTTGTGGCCCATGAGATGGTTCAAACCATACTTACGCAACCAGATCGAAAAAGTTAATATAGCTTTCACAGATCCTACTGGGCATAACAGATTTGGAAGTAGACATATGGAAAATGCCTAGATCAGCACATCTTAAGAAAGAAAAAGCAATTTTTTTTAACCTTGACCTCCCTCAGGGCTGGGAACAACCATTAGCACCCATCACCATAGCTGTCATGCTCTTCCTCATTACTGCAGTACCCCTCGAAAATAAGCCTTTACCAATGGCCAAATTTCCACTGTACCCTTTTGTGCATAGCTATAGGTTCCCTTTTAAAGAAAACAGATAATGCAGTACAAATATTTAACACTCTATTCTGGAATGAAACCACCCCTCTTCCTCCCCCTCCCCCCAAACAAAAAAGATTTCTTACTTCAGATGATTACAAATAGATCTCACAAGTACAGAAAAATATGTTAAGTTAAAGCAGGCAGAAGGTGGAAACCTTAAGATAATCAACAAGTTGTTTGGAAATTATATATAGGTTTAGGCTCCAACTGCCTGTACAATAGTGTGGTAGGACTGGTAAATTCTGGAAAAAATTTTCTCTTGCATTTGGGATCATAACACCCAGAGTGTATATCACTAGTTTCTAGCTTAAATACATCTAATTGTTTAAAGTAAAAATAGCTCTTGGTGCCCCTTTGTTATCTGAGTTTTGACAGTGATGCTTAGCTCCTCAATATCTATGGCACCCTTCGAAATTTATGAACCAGGTAGTGTTTAATTGTGCCCCTTTAACTCTTCTTTTAAGCTTCTAGGATGGGGAGGTGGGGGGGGTGGAACATTCCCCTAGGTTTTGGCAATTTCTGTTAATATTTTGGACATTCTAGGAGTCACAGTCAATAATTACTGGAAGAAAAACTTTAAATAAAAATTACTGGAGGAGCGAGGGGGGGGGGTACAGCCCCTCAGTTCTGACAGCCCTGTAGAAAGTGAGATAAAGTTTGACTGCCAACAACAGCTCACAGATACTAACTTTACTTAAAGGGGCTCATTGAGTTGATATCCATTATTTTGTGACAAGTTTGAAGGAAATCATTGCGTGACAACAAAATGGTGTACCATCAACTTCACACGAAGTACCTCAAAAAACACACACCAAAACTGAATGCAAATTTCGCCAGCTGATTAAGTTTCTCACCTTCACATATCCAAATAAATTCTGACTCAGACTATCCTTTGGAGGTCAGTTACTATTTATATATGCCAATTGAACTCAGTGCAGCAGTTTCACATGGTTTCCCAGAAATATGACTTTAAACTACTCCATTGCAAGTAAAATTTATGCATTGATATTTCAAATGGAAGCCTTTTTTTACCTTGCCAAGTCGTAAGGTGAAAATTTAAATTCAAATGTAGTCAACTGAGAGAGTGCAGGTGACTTTTAGCTTGCTGCCCATGCAAGGTTATGGACTTCTTTTGCAGTTTTGCAATGGTAACAAACTTGCAGTGTAAGTGCAATGTGAGAAGTATGAGTGCAAGTCAGGGGCCACAGAGCCAGTTTTGAAGTCGGGGGGCTAATCATCGAAGCGGCCCAGTATATATGTTCAAGAAAATAAAAGCCTACCATTCCAGTTTAAGGCAGCCCAAAATGCCCATGGCAGAAAAAGTGCAGGAGATAAGGCCCCTTATCCCCCCCCCGTCTGTGTGGTGCAAGTGCGGTGTCTGTCGTGTAAGATCAACTTTGCACCTTTTTCATGAGTAATTGAGCAGGAATAGACAATTTTTGTCTGTTCATGCAACAGAATCTCAGATTACAAAAAAAGGACATTTTTGAATTGTAATAATTTTTCTGTTTTGCTTATCCTTCTTCCTTTTTCTTACTGTATATCCCAAATTCCTGGCTTTCACTGTGAAAGTGTGTGTATAGTGTACCAGGCAAACTCTTAACATATAGGCTAAGTACAATGTTGGTGCAGTAGATGTGGGTGGTTGGAAAGGTATAACTCTTTAAGCTTGGAAAATGCAGTCACCCCAATTTGAATCAGTACACCCTTGTATTCTAGTACATGAATGGCTCCTTTAAATCATGTGACAATATTTTTCTTCACGAATTCTTAACTTCTTGCAAAAAGTTTCTTGGCTTCTATAGCTTTTGTTTTCAATATTTATGTTTGGAGACATAATGAGAGGTACTTGTAAAGGAAATTAGATATTAGTAAAATATCGCTGATGATTTAAAAGTTAATTTGGGGCGACTGCTTATTCCTTTGAAAAAACGTTTAGGAGTAATACATCATTTAGAGTCATGATTCTGGAGGCTGCAGATACTCAGTTTCAAAATAACCATGGAATCTTCCATTCCTGAAGGCTGAAATCAAACACTTCATTTTGCAAAGCAACTATTAAACTTTGAATACAAAACAGAAGTGCATTAAATTTTTCATTTCCTTGAAATTTAGATTAACATTTAAAGTAAAACATGATATTAATGAAAACATGAAAACTACACGAAACTCAGATCCCGTGGTGATTGAGATGTCTTGCATTTCATTTTTGGTCATGTTATGACATTCAAATGCCTCTAAACCATACTGAAATTGAAGTAACATAACCCAGAGATGATGAATGGCTCCCGAAATATGTACACAGGAATTGCAGATTCGCTGCGATAATAAACTTTATCTGTGGTCATAAGACTTTGTAATTTATCTCAAAATACCTTTCAATGGGTTCTGCATGGTAGTATCCAATGATGAAGAAACTTTTGGATTGCAGTTCACAGATTCATTGCTGAATTTTCTTACACTATAGTTAGAGTGAATAATCTGTTCGTTGAGTTCCCATTTTGACGTAATTTAGATGCTGTGATCGGGGAATCCAATAGACGACGGTTTTGCTAGACTGAAAATCTTCATGCAGAACTATGATTAAAATTACCATTAGGTTAGGATAGGGTCCAAAGTTTTCCGCCAAGCAGAAGTTCCATGGAAATCGTGCAATTGCAATTAGAAAGCGGAAAATGATGTTTTGAAGAAAGTTGCAAAAATAAATCAGGAAATTACTATCAAAATAATGTTATAAGTTATCTGAGTGGTTTTAATAAATACAAGAATAAAATCATCATAAAAAAGCATAATTACTCTCTCTATTTATGTAAAAGTAAATCACAGAATCGCATTTTAAAATCATGACGAAACAGTCCCACCCTTTCATCGCAGTTGATCGAGCATATTTGTACTACCACAGTAAGTATTGTGCAATACAGCATTGTATTTCGGCATATCCTTTAAAAAATGGAAGTTTGAAGTTTTATACAGCTTTTGAGGAACAATATAAACTTTTGAAAATTTGCAAAGCAGAAAACTTTGGGCCCTAGGTTAGGATAAGGGTTAGAAAAAAAAAGGGTTACAGTTATTGTTAGAGGTGGTATTAGGTTTGTAAAACACACCTCAGGTCTATAGGGAACCTTCGATCTGAAACTTTGATTAAGTGGCTCCTTGGTGTAGTGGACCCTGCTCACATTGGCTGCTGAAGGCTATGATCAACCCTTCCTGATGTAGAGTCCTGGGGTTGCAGAAGAGCATTCAGTGCTGTCAGCTGATGTATTTGATAGGGGGTTGGGTTTGAATCTTGTTCAAGGTATGTGGGTTTTTTTCAAGTGCACCAGCTTTTCTTCCAATTGGATTGGCTTGCTTTCAAAACTTTTTGCCTAGGGGAAGAAGTCACTTGGGTGCTCTTTTGAAGTTCCATGTAGTTGATGGACCAGTAATGAGTGAAATATATATTTTTGGCACAGAAAATTTCCCTGCCTTTCAAATTATGATTTGTTTGAATGGCAATTCAAAATTTCTTAGCTGGGCAGTGTATTTTCAAGGAAAGATGTTCTCATAGAAAAAGTGCACTACTGTATATCTCATGAATTCTTCGTTCTCCAAAACTTTTAAATTTTTGGAAGGCAGTGCATCATTCATAAATCTTGTAATCTGTGATATTTTTTAAGAATAAAAGTTGTTACCAGTAAGAGTTAATGGTGAGAATGAATGGTTTAGTAGTGATAAAAGCTATTTTCTGTGAAGGTCATGTTGTTAAAAAACAACACAGACCTGTATTTCCTTGAACTAGTAGACTTTGCTTTGCAAGATTGTTTGCCAAGAGATTCTAGTGAGATTTGTGAACTTTACACCTTAAAGAAAGATTGAGTAGATGGAGAATCCAATGGCAGTTCAAGGCTGTTAGGTGTGTACACAGCAGGGGAACCTATGCATGTACTTATATTTGAGGATGTCTTTTTCAAGGCTACAAAAATTCTTGATATTTGCTTTTTCATATGAGAAATATTTAAATATCATTTGTAAAATATATCAAGGTGTAGATATTGGAGTGATTGTTTGTCTGCTGTCATATCTCCTAAAAACTGTGACTGTCTGCAAATGTGGTACAAATACTTTGCTTTTCTAAAATTACTATATTAAATGACTTTAAGTGAGTGAGCCTAAGGAGAAAAGGATATCCTTCCTCTCAGACCCGTCCCCTTCCTCTAAGACTCCTTCCCTTTTCCTTTAAGACTCCTTCCCCTTTCCTCTAAGACTCCTGAATCCCCTTCTTCCTAGACCTTTTCTTGTTTGGATATTGCATTATAAGTATGAAAAGAATAATAGTTACCTGTTACAGGTACCTATTACAAGAAGTTAAAATAGTATCTTTGAATGTTGAACAAAAATGCATTCAGACACCCGCTTGGTCAGGTTTAGGCCTTCCCTCTCGCTGTTTAATGCAGGTTATTGTCTGCAAGGTGGAGTATACACTGTAATGGAAAATTTCATAAAAAAGTCTTGAAAAAATTATGAAATTTTACTGGCAAGGGAACTTTAGAGAGGTTAAGAAAATTCATCCCACCTGGATAAGAAAATTTTACCCTAATTGGGTAAGAAATAAACCTCAGTTAAGGCAACATTTGTTGCCATTTTAAGTCTTGGAAACTTTTTAAAAATTTCCTGGTGAAATTTGACCCATGGAGAGACATTTGGTTAAAAGTGAAGTATGCAGTGCTTTTTCATATTTTTAAAATAAAATCCAGTAAATATTTAGAGTTATAGATAAAAACATGGAATTTTATCAGGCAATTTGCAAGAATCCTTTTGATTTGGTGTATATTTAATGAATTTGGCAGCTGTTACATTCAGTTTTTGCTAGAGCCGGAACAAGAATTATCTGGACCCTTCCCCCTTTCCCCCACTGCTCATTAATAAGCCCTACCCCTAAGGGGAATTACAGTGGTTTGATCCATAGACACCTCTACTGAGAAAATACTGAAATCTGTCCCACATGCACAAGTTCTCTGATTTTACAAGTAGAAACTGTTTTTATAATTAATACCAAGAAAGATCGGCCAACATTTCTGGCAATCTCCCTCATCATAAAGAGAACTATGCCATGATTCTCTCCCTGTTGTGCCTATTTTAATTATTTTGATTTTCAAATAAACCAGTGGTATTAAAATTGTCATTTTCTGAGGACCTGCTTTATTTTTTGTTAGGACATACAAAAATGAAATCCTAGTCAACCCCTAGATTGTAATTGAAGAAGAGCTATTTCTTCCATTTGTTTGACAGACAGTAAACTTGTACCGATGATTAACAGCACTGAAGCTTATGCGTCTGTCTTTTTTTCCCTCCTTTTTTTCCTTTGGCCTCATTCAGACTGCATCGTCCTTGAATGGAGCGGCGCTATAACCTTTGTTATGGTTTTTATAAGCTAAATCTGTGACTGCCACTGTTAGTTTTTGCTTTGGATCATTGGAGTTGAGATTCATTTTGGGAGAGTAGAATTATTCATGAGAAAGCATTTTCATCCCGTACTTGACGGTTTAATTCTACTGTTTCCACTTCAAAGGAAACATGCGGCATCCAAACACGGAGCTAGCCTCTGCCTACCTGTATCATGTAGTTACAGATTTGTTGTGTGTGCACAGTTACATTTTGATTATCACTGATGTCGTGGATGGAGCCTTTCTACCACAATGTTGGTCCAGGTGAGTTTATTCCGCCTCTTGGTGCCAAATACGTTTAATTACTTTTCACACAGCTTTTCCTCAATGGGCTGGTACTCTGCTTTATGAGTAAAATCAGGCTTTTGTCAAAATTTTGAAGATAACACACATTTTACACAATTTTAAGACATTAGCTGTGATTTTGTGTGTCTAAGATTTTCTCCAATCCTATACAGGTGCTTTTTTAATTAAACAGCACAATTTTGAAGGTTTTATTAAAAAATTGTTTGGGTTGGATAAGCTAAGAGTTGGAAAACAAAGGCCTTTTGTTTTGTAACAAGTTCTCATAGAGCAGGGAGGATTTTGTAACTTCAGTTCATAAGGTTTAACTTTTAATTACCTCGATTAATAAGGGGTATAGTAAATTTCTCAGTAGACAATCATTGAGGTCACAGCAACGTTTTCGATTGGTAGAGTGCATATCTCTGTTAGTGGGTTGCCACATGTTGCATCTGTATGCAGTAGTATCATGAATGGAAACTGAGGTACATTCAATGCCAACTGCCTCCTCTCTTGAATTCTAGAATAAATTCAAATTTGTATCATTTAAGTGGATGAGAAATTGAATTTCCAGTGAAAATGTGAACCATTTTTTGCTACAGTTGATATTGTTAATAACCATCCTGGAGAGATATATTTTTTATAGGCAAATATTTTTTTTCTTCGAAATAAAAGTTATTTATTTCAAGTTTACTACAAGTTATGAGACCCTTAGAAGCTCAACAATATTTTCTTGTATCTTTTTTTTTTGGGGGGGGGGGGGAGGGAAAGGACATGATGGTAGGGTTTGGGCAGCTTAAATAAGTGACAAAAAAGTTGTTGAATCTCTCTTTTAAACCCTCCAGGTCTGGAAAAGTCATCAAAATTATGTAGACAATGACAGAGGTCATGGAAAAGTCACAGAATTTTGTTGCATGATGGACGATGAAAATGTTCCTTTGCAGTTTTTCCCCAAAAATGCAGCGTCATAAATTTTTCATAATGCATGATTTATGAAAAGGTCATGAAAATGTCATGGGATTTTATTGTTTGTAAGTTGCAGGAATGGAATGCTGCAGGGCTAGTTCACTCATATGTCTGTGATGTAACTGTTGTGGTATCATAGACATCCTATACAGAACTAGATGAAGCAGGTCAGTGTAAAAGATGTGCTAATTATGTAGCAGACTTAGGGACGGTGACCTCAGGGACCAGATTCTCTTACTAGTCTTCTCAACTGACACAAAATGGTCTCTCAAAAACCCCAATAGGATCGGTGAAGGAAAATATGGTAGTTTTTATTTCAGGGGATAGACTTGATATTCTGTAGCATATTTTATGGAGTGCCTTCCTTGTGTTCAAGTTTTAAATGGAACATACCGAAAGCCATGCAACAAGCACAAGCAGCGTGCCTGAGATTACATTCAGTATGATGGCAGGTTTGGGTACTATGCGTACTGAGAAGGAGTATGAACAGTGGAGCAACAATAGTCTCCATGACAACCATGGCCCTACAGGTTGCATTCGCATGGTGAAAACACAGTGAAGGCGCATTCAGGTGTTTACATGGAACTGGAATGTAAAACACACCTTTTCTGTGCAGGGACTTCTATATGCATAATAGCCTAGGTCATGTGACCCTGCAATTATCCACCTGAACGTCACAGTGGGATTCGAAAATCCATTCCAGCAAATAGGATATATGTCAATGGGTGGTATGTAGACTTGAAGCATGAATCTCTTTCGCTCGTCCATGCCTCGTATTTATAAATGTATTCTCTAATTGACTGTAATTGCCCCCCCCCCCCCAAGAAAAACAAATAGCACCATAACATCCCTACTCTAGAAGTGGCCAACATCCTTACTATTGTCCTGTGTTCTGTAAGTACTCTCCCAAACCAGGGAGTTTGGGGAAATAATTTTAGTGTCCTTGGGTTGCAGGCCCTTAGCTAGAATAACCATTTTGGGAGGGGGGCACATCGATGTTGGAATTTCATTGGCCTGGGGAGGGGTCTAAGGGGACCCACTCCCCTTTGAAAATTTTTGCCTATTTTAAGGACTCTAGATGCAAAATGGTGCAAGATTTTCCATTTTTCTTATATTTGTATTCCAAAAAAGCTGGTCTGATAATAATTTTCCCTCTGTCAGTGCAAGACCTTTTATAGCCCCCATGGCTTCATGCCTGCTTGGTTGTCACTATTAGTACAGCAGGCGCAGATCCAGGGTTTTGAGAAAGGGGGTCACACACATCGTCAGCTGAAGGCCGATGAGCGAGCACAGAAAGCTTGAGAAGCCATGGTTCTCCCCCAAGAAAATTTGAATTGTAAATGCACTTAGATGCTATTTCCCAGCATCTGGGAAGCATATTTTCCATATCTATTTGCTCATTTTTTCAATTTTTCAAGTTTGGTCATCGTGCGCCCCCACCTGGATCCGCACGTATACAGGTACCCACCTTTAATGAGTACAGAATGCTGCATTTCATTTCCTCAATCTGTTGGTACTGGTGGGTATTGGTGGCAATTTGTTCTCAATATTGGGGGGACATGACTCAATTTTCAAGTAATATATTGTGTGAAAAATCAAAGCCAGTAGGCGATTTCTCAAATATTGGGGGCATGCCCCCTGTTCCCCACCCCCTGGACCCCCGATTGCCGCCCATGCTGGTGGGAGTACAATTCAATTCTTATGAGTACAAGTACAGGTATCTATGCCAAAACTTGAGTTTGGGAGCCATACTCACTATATTTCTTATGGTATTTTTGCTCATATTTGGAGGTGCTTTTAGTATCAACAAGTACGGGAATCACACTCATCAGTTCATCAATAGGTAAAGGAAGCAGTGTTCATGACTTAGGGGCTGTATATTGTTTCGGAACACTGTCATGGGGGAGGGGTCTAAGGGGAAGGGATGTACTCCTTCCCTTTGGAAAAGTTTTGAATATTTGGAGTTCCTTAAAGGCATTAATTTGGTACAACATATTTGGCAAATTTTAAGGAAAATTACTGCAAAATATCGATATTTTTCACAGACGGAACAAGTAAGGGGTTATCGTCCTTGCATTGAGGGGGCAGAAGCATACTTTTGCCCCACCACATTTTTGATTGGGGGTCTGTAGCCTCCAGCTCCCCCCTCACACTTCCTACGTGTATGTTCATCAAGCCTTTCCAAATAATGTTGGAAACTGTAGCGCATCCTGTGAAACAGAGGATCTACAATAGATAACCTAATTCACTGCCTGCAATTACCAGCTAGCAAAGTTTATAGCACAGTAGTATAAACCATTACAGATTTCGTCAGCTTGAACTCTGGACATTTGCACTTTGAACTTGCTTTCCGAATCCGACAGTGTGGTGATGTATTTTTGTGGTTAACCTTAAGAGACTGGGCATCTATCTTCAAAAGTTTTTTAAGGATCGACTTGTATTTCCACGTATGATGTGACTAGAATCAGATTCAGCCGCTAAATTAGTTACCAAATGAATCTTGAACCATGTAAATCGGTTCAGATTTAGTGAAGTTATGTACGGAAATAAAATTTAGCAATCTGTCAAAAAAAATTCAAAAATCTGTCAAATTATTGATATTTGAGACAAAAAACACATCAAATTGGTACTCCAATGTTCCGAAATTAACGAAGAGCATGGTTATCATTGCAAAGGAGCATTATTTCTTGAAATTTTCAGCAATGAGGTACACCCCTAGTCTGTTCTGGCTGTGAATACCTGGTGGAAATACCAAGGTCAGTTTGTTGTTTGCAGTTTTCTATCATCAAAAAATTGGCCAAGTGGTGACGCTATCAGCCAAGTCATGATGCTCAGTTTCAAGGGGAAGATTTGTCTAATGACCCATTGCCACTTACTAATGTCAGGTTGTAGTAATTGTGGGTAATTGTAAGAGTAACTTAATTGTACTTAACTGGGAGAATAAACGAATCGTGTCCTTTCTTTACATAGTACACTTATTTACATACAAGAACAAAAGGTTTAATTTGCCTTGCAAACACCGTATTTTTAGTAAGCAAAGTTATACCTACAAGCTGTGGTACAGTAACCCAAGTTGTACATAGCCTCAAAAACCAAGCAAGTCATTTTTCAATGGTTAATTCTGCCTGACCCTGTGATTTTTAAAAGTTAATATGCCTATGACTTTATCAATTTTTACGAAAAATGAATTATGCATGTCCCCCTTTTATATAATGATGTCCCAACAACCCCTTCGTATAGGAATCAATGAGCCCAATACCTGCTATTCACATTATTTTCCTTTACCATATTTTTATCACTTTATATATTTTCCAGGCTGCTGTGCTTTCGCTGTGACAACCAGTCTTGCTCCAGGTCGTATTTATCAAAAACGAAACGTGGTTGTCTAATGAAAGACAAATATTACATATGTCCCATTAAGAAAGAGTTTTAGCTGAAATTTGTGTTTGGTTAGTTAAATGTGAACTTGGAGCAAGCAGAGATTACAGTAGCCACACATTTGTCAAAACTGATCTTTTTTTCCTTTAAATTGTACAACCAAGTCTACTTCGCTCCTCCTTACCTCCTGTTTACATATGTATACCATCATTGCCAACAATAACCATTTGGCAAAGAACTAATGGCACCTGTGGAACCCCTACCAACAGAGGGCGATTATAGACCTTATGCATATGATGTCACAAAGGAGAAAGTGCTCCCTCCTTTGGAGGAAAATGGAGGAAAAGGGCATATCATTGCAAGTTACACCAATAAATGCAGACAGCTGATTTGTCAACCAATCATATATGTGCATAAATCTACTACACGTGTGGTGAAATCCACGCCGTTCATGCGTGTGTGCTTCATTGTTTCACCCAAAATGACATCAGTGTGATGTCAATGCATAAGGTCTATTGCCAAATGGTTATTACAGGCAATAATGGTATATTTATCGGAGCTCATAGACTCCCAAACCAGGGGAGTTTGGGGGATTTTCTCCTCCATAATATAGTGCTTTCAGAAACTGAATGCTCAAGAGTCAAGTTCACAAACTTCACATCCGTAGGAGGTGACTCACATCCCAAATCTATTTCAAGATCAAAGAAATAGATTGAAAAACAAACAAAACAAAGAATTGTTCATCAATTTAAGGAGATGACATCACTTGTACTTACCTCAATTTCACTTT
The DNA here is from genome assembly GCA_029531755.1 of Holothuria leucospilota. Classification (NCBI taxonomy): domain Eukaryota; kingdom Metazoa; phylum Echinodermata; class Holothuroidea; order Aspidochirotida; family Holothuriidae; genus Holothuria; species Holothuria leucospilota. The sequence continues at coordinate 28,985,118 of CM055962.1, read as the reverse complement.
GGGTGAAAATTGCATTTAAACTTTATGTGCTCGTACCTCAAGGACCACACATGGAAATGGTATGAATATTTTAATTACCAGAATGCTGTTGATACATGAAAACTATTTTTGTTGAGGGCCAATTGCCTAATTGTCCCTGATAAGTTAAGATTACTCCAACTAAGTTTACTTTTCACCCCTTCTCCAATTGAAAAAAAAAAATCTGTCCCTTGCATATCCAGGACAAAAACCGTAAATTATTGCCTGGGCTTAAATTATTGCCCAAGGCCATAATGTCTTGAAAGTGATACCTCTTCTGCATTGTTGCCTATGGTATTATTTCACTGATTGCACTTAGTCATTACTGGCCTTTCAGAGTGGCTTTATGGTGTGAAGTGTTGCTGTTTAGTTTGTCAATCAAAATGCAGTCACCAGTTGTGAATTTAGAAATCCAGGGTTCCTAAACATTTTGGGGTTATAGTCCACAACACTTACAAAAAGAACTAGCAAAGCCTCTAAAATACCAGTGAAATCCTGTTTGGCTACTTTGCAGGGAGTCAAAAATTTGCCATTGAGTATTTTCACCCATCATAGAGAGTGTTAATATTGGGGTTTGTCCACACTTTACGTTCTGGTATTGTTCACGTAGAGGCAACGGTCATGACATGGTAACACTCAGGAGAGATTTGTACGACATACTGGAAGTAGACACATTAAAAAGCCTTGCAGGATAAGTGCAGTTTTCTCAATCTGAATTAGTTTTAATACCCTGGTATCCAGATTTGCGTTGGATACTTTACAATCACTTGACAATAATTTTGTTACTGATTTGTTCAATTTGTGCAGAATAGTACCTCGATGAAGTTAAATAGGCAATATTTATTTTCAGGTTTCAGATTTTGTGTCAACATTTATTCTAGTCATTTTCTCATAATTTTAAGGTGAAAGAATCACAAAAATGTTTCCAAGTTAGGCAGGACCTTTTCTTTTGACAGGCCATTTTGATAGTCATAGTCCACTCGTGGGCTGCATACAGTGAGGGCACAACAAGTTTTCCCATGGAGTGCAGGCCAAGGGGCTCCAAACAGGCCTTGGGAAAAAGCCCAGGTGAGAAAATGAAGCAAAGTCCCCGTAAGCTCTGGAGTTTGTACACATTTGTAGGCAGTAGAATGTTCATTCACTGTCTTTAGATGACATAGAATTTACAAGGCTACACAGATGAGAGTATCACAATGTGACCATGTGTACAATGAATAAGCTCTAAAGAAAAGTAAGGTAAAGGTGAAGTAAGTTTTGGGCCACCCCTTATTCCTTTAACAGATTTTAATTTATTTGTATCTGTTACCACTATGAGAAGCATAATTACCCTTTAATGATGTGACTTCCCTAAACAAACTCCTTGAGAAATATTATCTCTTCTTAAGACTGGAGATGGCTCATAGTCTTGCCTGTAAGGAGAGAAACATGGTGCCGGTAGTGGAGAAGGGGAAAGCATCAGGAGTAAACCCCCCTCCCTGGCAAAACAGTATTGCTAGCAGTCACTACTTCAATGACAGGCTTTCATATCCACATAGGCATAGGAAACTTTCCCTAAGTGAGGAGGTCTGAATGTCTGAATGTTTAATACTGCAGTCTTTGGGTAGGGTGCTAAGGAGGTGGGAAAAAAGCGACCTACATTTTGCATAGATTTTAAGGTTCATTTATTGAAAAAGCTTGATATTTTATTATTAAGATGTGATATATTTTACAGAGAGGACAAATGATGTTTCATCCTTAGAAAGTGGGGGCTGTTGCTCCCATCCCCTCTTGCTCCACTTCCTGGGCTAATGCATTGCAGAACTATGCAGGTGTGACCTTTCAAGCATAAGTCATGCCTTTTCTGACCTGACAGCTTGCAACATTATTAGAAAAGCCTAATTATGTTTAGAAATTGGAAGGTGTGGTGTGCCCAAATATGTCACTTCAACTAGCCTAAATACTGTTACTTTCTCTAAAGACCTGCTTTTTCATCGCCTTCATTAAGTTGAAAATTGCTTTCTGCAACTCTTTACTTTCCTTTTATTTTCCTTAAAATTGTTGTTCCTAAGGCTGATGAATTTATGGCTGTCAGATTTTGCCATCAAATATTAAAATTGATAAGTCAAATACACTAAAAAAAAATTATAAACAAAATGAAGCTTGACTTTTGATTTTGTTTAAACCTCACCAAAATATCTAGAATATGAAGGAACATTAGTTATCACCAAGTTCCCAAGTATTCATTGGAAAGTTTATCTCATTTAACACACAGCGAGGGCTGCATGAGCTGAGAGGATTATCTAAGAAAATGTAATCTGCCAGGAAGTGAACGATGAATTTTTTATATCACTCTCAGTAGCAGCAAGTTTATTAGGAACGATCCATCTTTTATGAGCAATAATAATTGTTCTGTGCATTTCACACAGTTCTATGAGATTCAGCCTATGAGATTCAGCCGCAAGATGAATTTTAAACATTTAGAATGTTGGGCAATTATTCAGGGTATTTCAGAAGATTTTAGTATTACATGAAAGGTTTGTTTTTTTAAGGTAAAGTTGTTAAGCTTTGGATTTTAAAGAGGTTTAGTGTTGATCATTGAAGCTGTGTACGTGACATTTTGCAAGGAAGACTGTTTCCTGCCAAGACGAATAGATAAATTTTTAATTAGAATTTATAATTTTGTTTAATAGATAAATTGAAAATTTTAACGAAGTTTCTTGTCTGAGGTATTCAATACTCCCATTTGAAATGTTTGAGATTTTTGAGATAAGGGAATAGTTTGGAGGGACTTTATGACATGGAATTTGTTCAGCTGGTTTTAATCTCGTGGTGTCTTTCTGTGCAACTTGTGACTGAGTTTAATCTAAGAAAGGAGACAAGTAAAATCTGACAGAGTAATTCAGATGTCTACTTAATTTTTCAGCTATGTATACACCCACAATATCTTTCATGATAAAGCCTTGAATGAAATAACAGAGTAGGGGGAGAAGAACTCACTTGGTGGACATGATAAAGTGTATAATTTGCAAATGTTGTTGAGATTTTAAGTGACATTTTTATCACAAGTAATTACGGCTCATAACCTTGCAAAGATGATGAGATTGATTCATTTGTTTGCATCAGTGAAGCTATGCTTTGTGAAATTAATTTGAGTGTGGCAAAAAGATGCGATAAAAGCTGACAGTGAGATTGGATGAGTGTTTTTACATTTCATGTCATTAAAGTGACTTGTTTCTCATATCACACAGGAGTGAACACCATGTTGACGGGAGTGGGGAGTCGGTAGCAGTTATAGGCAAGATTTGTTTGAAAAAGTTTTGGGGATCTTTGAATCAAAATTTACTGTGGAAAGGAGAAAGTGGGAGTGAGTATCTCTGCATAAAGTTGGGGGGGGGGGGGAGGAGATACCATGCTTATGGCAGTGAAATAACTCAGGGTTCATTTGGGCTGAATCATGCTGCTAAATATAAAAGAGCAATAATTTATCCACTCAATCAGTTGATGTATTGATGGATCAATCAATGCTTTTGTATTATAAAGAGAAACCCTTTATATCACTCAAGGAAGAAAAGTCCAGAATGAAAACCAGGTTCACCTTCGAATGGATCAAGTATGAAGGCATTACCCCTGGTTTATGTGTTGTAAGCATCATAGACCCCAGAGGTACAACTGGCCCTAAAAGGAGGATTGGAGGGCAGGGCTGAAATTTAGCACTCGTCCGATCGTCCGTGACGGGTAAAACTTGCATCGAACAACCACTTTCTCTCTTTGAACTTGTCTGATGGACGAGTAGATTTTATTTGTAACTGAATAGTTCCCTACATCAGCAGGAAAGTATGTCATAAAAATCCCCTTAAGAAGTGGCATTGAGACAATGGTATCGACTACCATTCATCATTGCACCATGCCAATAAATATGAAAAATGCAGAATTTAAAGTAAATGTTTGTTTTCTATGGCAGAGACAGTAAATAGAATTGTTCATCTCTTGTTCGTCACTTTCATTCAGACAACCAAAAACTATTTCGGACAACCTAAATTTAGCTTCAGGTTGTCCAATGGGCAACCTGAAAATTTCCATAAAAATCAGGCCTGGAGGGTATTAAAGCACTATGAATTTGTACAATTTTAGGGCAATAAGAATCAGGTTTTATGAGTAAGATATTTGAAAGGACCCTTAAATAGTTGATTGACTTTCTGTTTTGTTCTTCTTGAGCATCAGGTGAATGGGCCCTTGGCCAGGTGTTTCATGAGCAGGGTGTGAATTTAAGGAATTTTCACAGGAGTCCGAAGGACTACCTACTTGTGAACATTTCATACAATTTGATCGTCCTTCATCGTTGTTGGTCATCCTTCAAAACTCAATAAAAAACAGTAAAACAAGTGTTTTTATAAATCTTACATGAACTGTATTTCTTGTAGGCATTGTATGTGCATACAATTTGTGACTTGACTCATCGGCCCCTCTTCTCTTCTCTGATCGGATCAATCTGATAAAAAACTATACACCACAATGCTTTACTAAAGTTACTTTATTTGTGCCATTGGTTCTTAATATCGTGAGTTTGAAAATCAGACAAAAATATTTAATTTTACCATATAGGCCTACTTTAGTGCAATTAATGAGATGCGCAATCAGACACATTTTAAACAAGTCCTAACATTTACCTACTGTGGCTTTGTGTCCAGTGTGCCATAAGGTGTGCATCGTGACAAAAATAACATATTGTCACTGCAACTTCTGTACTGTAAAGTACCTCAACCATGTGTTCAAATTTCTCGTTGACTGCTTTCTTGCTGTTCTTATAAAAAATCCACTATCTACTGTACACACTGTTCCTTCGTGATAATGACAGTAAAATCTTTCTGATGCATCTCCTGGGTTGAGATTTCACCCGTTCAGTACCAGTAACTATGTACGGTAGGATACGGCACACACTGTGCATGTCGTTATCACATACAAACATTCATTCGTAGCCTGGGTGCTCCCACGATATGTTGTGCCGAGCCTTGCACGTGACTTTGGCACACTCCACTTTAGCAAATGGGGTATACCAAAAAATGAGAATAACATTTTGCTCAGTCTTTTTTGCCATATGTTTGGAAACTTGGGACACAAAAAAATTTGCAAATAGTTTGAATGGCAATAAAAAATTATGAACAACATAGAGATAGGTATCATGTTAATATTTAAGGGAGTAATAGGATAGAATAGCTGGACAGGAGATTTTTTTCCTGTGCACGCGGCGCAAGGTACCCCTTGAAAGAATGTGTACAATGCTACAGTTGACGAAGTGAATTTTGTTTCCAAAAAAGTGTCTCCACTAAGAATACGCAGTTTTATTGATTGAATTAATTGATACAATAGAATGTTATTTTGGTTAAATATGTGCATAGCTTATGTATACATAACTATATTACCAAAATTTACTTCTTTTGATAATGGAAGCATGTCATCTTAATTTAAGTGATAAGTATGAAATCTAGTAGAAGTCCAGCCAGTTGACATATATCTATCACGTGTATGTATTGTACAGCAACGGAATGTACTGTCTAAAATTTCCAGCACTTTCGCGCTACTTCTCGGCCTTAGTGTCCAAACGTTCCCGATCCACATACAAATTGTGCAAATTGTTTATGAGCTGTCTTCTGTTTTTAGGGTTCATCTCCTGGTTCTGCGAATTTCGCGGAATTTCCACACCACGGAAAACTCAAACCTCTAGCCTAGGCCTAAACTAGGCTTACTGTGTTAGTAGACCTAATAATTTGGTCATCCTGCAAACGTGTTTTGGTGCATTTCAGTGGTCCTTCAGAAATGTTAGTTGCCTCAGACGATCAGACGACCGCTAATTTTGCACCCTGTTCATGAGGAGTATTACTTTTCCATTCAAATGCAATCCAAATGGTACTAGGATGTTGTGGAGGGGAGTTTGCAGTTGGGAATTTTGGAGTAATTAACAATGTTCAGATGAGAACCGATGCAGCAGGTCACAAAGTTTTGAGGTAAATATTTGTCCAAGAGCTGATCTGAGTGGGTCTTTCGATCCCCTCAACCCTTCTGGGTATAGGGTTTGGTTTAAGGACACAAGGGTAGGTTTGCAAAGTTATGCAGACCTATTCTAAATACTTCTGTTTTATATTCTGTTGTATTACGTGGAAGTCAAGCTCTAGAATGAGGCTTGCCTGTGAATACTTCCTGTAAATTGTAAATACAGAACTATTAAGTTACAAAATAGGAATTTACTCAAGTTGCATGATCACACATGGGCATACAAGGCAGGGAGGACGTAGCCCTTTTCCCCATTCCTGCAGAAAACTTGCCGTTTAGGGGAAAAATGTATGTGCCTTAAATTTTTAGGCAAGTGTGCCCCTCCCCCCGAATGAAAGTGGACCCATATGTGTAGGTGATGATATACAAATTTGTCATGAATATGAGTGCCGTAGACAGCACTATAGCATTAAAGGCATTTAAAAATAATATAACTTCAACTTTTGAGGTGCAAAATAAAAGTTTTCTAGATCTGCTGCTCATTATAATCGTCCCTTAAGCTAGTATCTCACTGGGCTGCGACAGGTGGCGACTAGTTGGAGACACAAAATTGTGAGAAAAGAGCGACAATTTTCACTTGCAATCACACTGAATTGGTACATATGACATGTTCGCGAATGTTGCACGAACTGCCGGCAAAATTGTGGCCCAAATTCACCGGGAGTTCGCATACCTGTCGCATGACATTTGTGCAAAAAAATTGAGAATTTTTGCACTTGTGAGTGTTGCACAACATTCACAAAAATTTCGTGCAACACTCGAGCGACATGTATGCGTGACAATGGAGAAATCTGGGCCATATGTGACCATATAAACATGGAACCTCTCCCCAGTCCAGCAATCATTTTGTCATCAGACATCAAGTGTGATGGATCTCAAAGAAGAAGTGCAGAAGCTGCTGACTGAGGACCAAAACCTGGATGAGGACCAGGCTGACATGCTGAAGGCTGCAGCATGTCTCCTTGCTGCTGCTGTGGTCAAAAAGGCCAAAGCCAGGGAAAGAAGGGTCAGAAGAGAAAGAAAAAGGAAGAATGTGTGGGTGAGAGAATGGCTCTTGAAGATACATGAGTATGGCATGTATGAGCAGCTCATGAAACACCTCAGAGAGGAGGATGTCAAGTCCTTGAGGAACTTTGTCAGAATGGACCCAGAGATGTTCAACCAATGGTGGAAGACCTGACACCTGTAGGGCCATTTTTTGGTCGCAATTTGGTCACAAAGTGTCTTAATTATGTCGCAATTTGTTCGCAATTTATTTTCAACTTATTCGTAGTTTTGTTGCACCTGTCTCGGGTTGTTCTCATTTTGTCTCCAATCAGTCACAATTGAGTTTCATAGGTCGCAAACCCCTCACAAAGTTATCTCAAATTTCTTGCACTTCCTGAGACGGAAAACGAAATTGAAAAGGGTTCAAGACAGGTTCGAGACACCTACGACCACTCTGTGACTATTTTGAGAGAAATTTGTCATACAAATTTTTTGAATATTTCAAAAATTTGCGCAAAACGATCGCGAGGCCCTGCGACTCATGCGAGGACATTGAGAACCCCTGCGAATATTTCGAGACATTTTGGAAACTCCCTCGTGAAACCTGTTTGCAATTTGTCGCCAACAGTAGCAGCCCAGTGAGATACTACCTTTACAAACTTCTTGAGAAGTCTAACATTTCTGACTGGTGAAATGGAACATCTTTGTTGTTAACTTTGAGTAAAATATCTGTTTTTTGATCTCTGATATTGAACTTTATCTCTTTTTTTTTTCATGTGGCAGCTGATGTGGCTGTGATGGATCTGACATTACATGAAACCTGACAGCTGTTACTGAACCTATCGTCTACTTTGATTCTACACATGAATGCATAATGCAAATGATCTCTTGCTACCACAAAAAGCAATACCATTCTGTTGATAGGAATGTTTTCCTTCAACCCCTTGTCAGGTTTTTTGTTACAGAGAATATCAGCTTTCTATAATTTCGAGTTGGAGTGTTCCATCAGGAGCTACAAGGCTCATTCTTCAGACATGAGTTTCCTGTCATGTCGATTTCTACATTATGGTTGAATATAATGGACCATATGTAGCAGAAAATTAACTCTCTTTTTGAACTGAGTATGACAACTGACAGGGCCTTCAAAGGGTATCTGAAAATGCAATGTGGGGCCAGCATTGCCATATTGGCATGTTAAACGCCAAAAAACTGAATTTAAATTTCGTGAATGCCCCAGGGCTTCCGGAGGGCTTCTCTCCCTGGACCCTACCAGGGCTTTGCCGCTAAACCTCAGTAGGTTCCCTAAGGTATGCCCTTGTACCCCTTGCCAGTAAGGAGAGTTTTTTTGCCTTCAGTGTGGATATTTCCAATTGAAATCACCAAATCCCTTCACCCCCATTGAAAAAATTCTGTGTATGACCATGAGAATAACTGAATAAATAAACTCGGTCAGGGTTCACAGAAAGCAAGGTTAGATGATTTTTAAGCAGTTGGAGAGCTAATGGCAGATGGATTTGCATTTGGCATTTTTAGACCATATTAAACCTCAGATTTGGCCAGAAGCTCTTGCAACCCTGCATGGGGCATGGTTCCAAACAGTGTGCTGTGTCAAGGGACTTTTTGTATAAATTAATTTACATGTGTTTATGAGGATATTGAAAAGCTTCATGGGATAAATCAAGATTGATCCACAAGGTTTAGAGTAATGTTGTATTCTCATCAGGGTTAACAGCCATTTAGGGTTGCAGCTTTGACTTTAGGGGTTGGGGGTTACAAAAAAAAGATCTTTAAAGAAATTACTGGTAAATTGGTGTCATCTTTCTCCTCTCAGATAGCATTTTCTCTAACAAGAAAAGTGAAGTGAAGTTCCACTGCAGTGAGAAATGTCTTAAAAGTGGGAATCAACTTTGCAGACATATCCTCATCCTGTCATATTTATCTGTTTGTCTTCGATTAAGCCTCATACATCATTCAAATGAAAGCAAACTGTGTTTGAGACTATTTTATTTGAAGTGCTCCTTTTCCGTTTGTTTCTGTGATTGTTTCTACTTTTTTCTTTATGTAAACACACCAATTTCCACAATTTTCTTTGTTTTTTATTTTCTTCCCCTTTTTGTGTTTTTTTTTTTTGGTATTTTGATATGACAGCCATCCTCATTAATCTATAATATTGTTTTTTCTTGCAGTCACTGAGTTAAACCACTAAAAATTTGGGGCATGACTCTCAAGAATGAGATGTAGGGCACCTAAATAACAGTTTTGAAAATACTGCTCAAACACTTTACCAATTTGCACCACCTCTATCATTTTTTTTTTCGGCTATAGATGTAATTCATCTTGTCTTCAGTCTCATTTGTAGTATGCATCTGTTTCTCTCAAAGCTATTCCCAAATATGAAGTTCCTGAAATTTCCCACCATTTTTGTGAATGTAAAAAATATTGCAATAGATTAAAAGGCTCGTTTGCCTATGTTTTTAGTCTCAAGCAATGATTGCTATCTTGGCTCTAGGATAATGCTGAGCTGTACTTAATTCCATCATATTTTGCCCATAATCTGTAAACTATCCATCCGCCCTAGATTTTTTTTCTGAATCTCTACCTATTTGTTCCCATTTTATATCTTTTTAACAATCAAATAAATGGACAGTGAAGTAATAAACCTGCTTGTACGTAGAACAAATAATGCCGTTTCTTTCAAGTAACGATTTGGGATTAAAATTTTATGGCTGCAAAGTTTCTCGCTGTAAGCGAGACAAGCAAACTTTTTGTGCCCTTCTTCTGCCTCATTAATAGTATTGCCTCAGCTACTACAAGGAATTCAGTGCCGCTTCAGGCAAACCAGTTCGTTTGATTGATGGAATTTAGAGAGGCAGTCTCCAAGTTTCTTCTCATCTCATCTCTTGCTGTCATATTTTTTGTCTTGGGAGAATTATGTCGGAATAACTGTCTGAATAATGTTGAGTTTGTCCACTGTCTTTGTCGTGTTCGGAAATGTAAGTAGTAGTTCCAAGGTTTGGTAATTGCTCCTTTTATTTTCAAATGGCATGTACGTAGCTGATACGCACTCAGGAGAATGTTTCCGGGGGAAGAATGGATATCCAAGGTGCATCATGAGGTCTGAAATCAATAATAGGATTTTGGATACTTTGTCTTAATGGAGACACAGCTCTGCGATACTTCCCTGTGGGTTAGAGCAACTTCTCAATGTCATCAGTAAAAATTGATTACTTTATCATAGTTTAAATTGAACATGAGTGTTCAATAAAATTGATAATAACCAGCATCTTCCCTTTCTTTCTGATTTCCCGTAGATTTACAAGAAAAAAATTTGTTTAAACCTTTGTTTCGTTCTTGAAATGCAGAAAGGAAATTGAATATCCTCACTGCAATATTAGAAAGACAATCCAGTTAGTACAGATTCCAGATTTTTGTTTGCACTGCTTCTATATGGCTCATCAACTGATCATTCAAGACAGAATATAAAGGAAAATGTTATGAAACAAGATGAAAGCATCAAGTAAGATCGTCACATATCTCCAACCAGATGAAAATCATCCCAGTGACATTTTCTCGAGATCTTAATCCAGGGTAACACTTGGGATGAAATTTATTCCATTTGATTCCATTTGTTCTACTCCCAGTGTTGGGCAAATTTCCAGAGGGGGGTTAGATAAAGTAAAAATTTCACCTACCTGTGAGGCAAATTGTTATGAGTAATAATTGTAAGGTTGGAAATTGATAGCGTTATTTGTCCGGAGGAAACTGGTTGGGTTTCTATAATCTTCACATCAGAGAAATATGGATGTGTTTTCTTCTCTGTTTACCTCCAAAAAGCCATTAGCAAACTGCATAAGTTACCTTGAGGGAGGGCAGATTAACATAAATCCAATTTGAATGTTTACTTCGGGAAAAATACAACAAGAATGTTTATATTCAACTGCCGTCTTTGTAGTGCCGTAAATGGAAGAGGCTGCTTATGAGAAGAGGCCATGTTGAGACGATTAGATATTTGCAAATGTAAAATTTGAGCAGGGTATTGTTAAACTTGACTATCGTTGCATGGCAGCTGCAACAGATGTAGGATTGGTTCTGGGGGCATTAAGAAGCGGAGTACTTTATGTCACTCGTAAGGGTATTTTGTCTTCAATAATTGATGCCATGTTCAATTACTTCAAGTTAGAACTATTGTGTTTATCTTTTGTGGCAAGGATGACCTTTAAAGTTGCATATTGGTAATTTCTTTAATACGGTATTGGCTATGATTTGCATTCATTTGTGTCTGGAAGATTTAATAAAAACAATCTCACAAAGTAGTGGAAAAATGTTAAAATTTCCAGATTCTGGGAAGTTGCATGAAATTTTGAAGGAGATCAGAAAATGCACCGGGGCTTTTTTTCGCTCACTTTCATTATACGAAATATGTTTGATGTACAACATTATCAGATGTGGCGTAATTATCTCAGCTACGAATACACTGAATGTGACTAGATGAATACGAAGAGAATTTAGTTGGTTTAGTTCTCGTTCTTTGGGTCTAAGCTCCTGTTGAATATTTGTTCTTTTCAACATATATGGTGCTGTATGATACAGATATCAGTCAAAGTCTGAGTTTCCCAGAGGTTAAGCAGTGGAGGGAAATTATATCTCTTCGGAGCAGTTTGTGTTAATAATAATAATTAATAATCTATAGTATTTATAAAGTACAAAACATTCTTACATCCCTTTTTGTGCTGAGAAAAGAGGACAGAAGATAAAAATCAAAGGCTGGAGAAAAGATAGGTAGTCAGTAGTGTCTTGAAATTTGAAACTTGTAGCTTCTTTGATTAAAATTTTGAGCTTGTTCCAGAGGATATGCAGCTGAGTATTGGGAAGAGCGATGACCATAATACTTTGCAGAGACAGGAGTAGATGAGAGTAGCAATTTTGAAATGGAGCAAAGGCAATAAGATGTAGTATACTCTTGAACAAGGTTTTGTAGATAAGCTGGGGCAGAGCTGTACAAAAAATCAAATGTTAGCAGAAGAACTTTGAACTTTATTTGATCGACAACAGGAAGCCAGTGAAGGCTTCGAAGGACAGGAATGATGTGATCACTGGGTTTTGTGAGTGTTACTAATCTTGCGGCTGAGTTCTGTATGTGTTGCAGTTTCTTGAGTTGAGAGTCAGAAAGCGTGCAGAGTATCAAAGCTATTGCAATTATCAAAGTTTTGGCTGAGAGGGAAAATCCCCTTGGACTTTAGTTAGGGAAATGGAAAGAGTGTCATCCAGAGACAGGAAGTAATTGTGTGGGTGTTTGCCAACCCACCTTCATGCTAGTCAAAATTAAAAATTGCAATACACATGTATGAGTTTTGAAACTTTAGTGTTTATTTTTAGAAGCCTCCTTTCTGTATATACTCTGTTAGAAGGTCCACTAGACCATGAAGGTCCATAGGTCCATTAACCCTAGCTAGTCATTATGGAAAATTGAGTTCCATGAGAAAGATCTCTTTCCTTGAAGACTGGGTGCAACATGTTGGCTGACCAGGGCATGAGATTGCTGATATTTTGCAGTCACTTAACAGCAAGAGCATTCAATACCATATTGCATCACAGAAACAACCCTTTAATGGTTGACAATTTCTCTGCTAGACTGTCATTGATATTTTCACCAAATAGTAACAGCAATTTTCCTGATGAAAAGTTTGCTTTTAAGTTAATTTGTCTATAGAGGTCAATTTTGTCAATTTCATATGTTACTGTTCAGCAACTAAATTTCTGAATATTTGTAGATTGACATTCACTATGTTTGTGAACCAGAAAAATGTAGCACATGGTCAGTAGTGGAGATTTATGTGGAAAAATGGGGGAGGGGATAATGGGCCCATGAGGCAAAAGTGTGAAATAGTGACAGTCAATGGGAGCATTTCCCATTCCTCCCCCACTCATCGTCTCCAGGATTTCTGCCCATGCACATGGTCATTAGATCCTGAAACCAGAGAGGGGTGAGCTATTCCTGCAATCAAGGGATTGTTCTCTCTAGTGCAGCCATTAATTGCCAGTCTTGGGGGCCACCCCCAATGTGAAAGGTCCCTGGAAAAACAGTTTGCTCAAGTTGTGGCAGTACTGAATTGAAATATCAGTTAAACTGTAAGATGAAGGAAATGGGAAGATAGGCTACTGATGGAAGGGAAGGGGTATGTCATCAGTATAAATTACCTTACGCATATGCCATCACAGAACAGGAAGTGCACCCAGTATGGAGGCACGCATATATCATTGCAACTTACTCCAACAAATGCAAAGAGCAGATTTGTGCACCACTCGCATGTGCACACATGCGAAGTCTTTGTCATTCGTGCAGTGTGCTTCATTGTTTACTTGTCAAAATGATATATCGCATAACGTCAGTGCATAAGGTCTTTAAAGCTCGTGAGAGTGTCGGGATATGGATGAGGAATGGGGGCATGCCAACACTCTCTTATATTTTAGGGTTAAGAACTAAGCATTCACAAAAACCAGAAAATTTACACACATTGAAGGAAAAGCAGTGCCATAAATTTATATTTCTTTTCTGTATTTTATTTAAGGTACTTTACTTTCAGCCATTCCTTCTTTCCATGTTTTGATAATAATGGGTGAAAAATATTTCCAAAGAATCTTTGCATGTGAAGACACTAGAATGAAATTTTCTCCAAAATTAGTGAAAAGTTTTTGGAACAGAAGGCTAAAATTTTTTTTTACCAGTTTGTCATGTTCTTTGTATTCTTCTGTTGACTGCATATGAGACTCTTTGAAAAAAGATTTCAGATGTAATACAGATAAAAGTGGAAAGCCTCACAACTTTTGTATAGGATACAAGATTGTGGAAGGAGCTCCAAAATAAAATAAAAATATAAGTGAAATAAACTCACTCATTGCACATATGTCTCTTGTTGAAGGATAAGACATGACAGATTTTGTCAGTCTTCCATACCTGATGCAATTCATTTAAATAATTCCCATGTCTGGCATTAGTGTCTGGGTAATTGATACCTTCCTTCTGATGTATCATTGTGTTTGTATTACTTTTTGAATATTTTTGTATTGATTTTTTTTTTATTTTTAACTGAAATATTTTTTTAAATTTTGTACCTTCTAACATAGTGTTATAACCTGCCACAGGTGACAGTTATCCATTTTTGTGAAATGAACCAAAAATTTAAATCCAGTCAGTCAATCAGTCAGTCAGTCAGGCAGGCAGGCAGGCAGTCAGTCAGTCAGTCAGTCAGTCAGTCAGTCAGTCAGTCAGTCAGGCAGGCAGTCAGTCAGGCAGTCAGTCAGGCAGTCAGTCAGTCAGTCAGGCAGTCAGGCAGTCAGGCAGTCAGTCAGTCAGTCAGGCAGTCAGGCAGTCAGTCAGCCAGTCAGACAGTCAGTCAGTCAGTCAGTCAGTCAGTCAGTCAGTCAGTCAGTCAGTCAGTCAGTCAGTCAGTCAGTCTGTCAGTAATGATGCGGATTGGGTTTATTAAATTTAGTACAGTATTTTGCCTTCTTTTATCAAACTGAAATGAGATGACAAACAAATATGTTTACTGTGCAGTACTTAATTCTTATATTAAGTGGTGACACAAAGTGGGGTTTAAGATGAAAAAAAAACACTACGTAAGTTGATTATATTTAGTTCTGACTTAACTTTTTTATTGTCATAACATGTGTTTTGAAGATTTTGAACTATCATATCACTTTCATGCAAACTGCTATACATTTCTAGACCATTGGCATTTTACTCCCAGATCTTTTTTTTTTCTTATTTTTTTTTTTTTTTTGCAAGTACATTGCAGTTATAACACAAAAAAGTGTTTTCATCAAGGCTGTTTTGGAGCATTGAGATGTTGAAAATATGATTTGTATGCCATAAATGCTTGGGGGAGAATGTCTCTGTTAATAGCCAACTTGGAAATATCTTCCACAGTGATTTTCTGGTAGTAAGAAGTTTAAAGACAGACAGTCATCACCCCAAAGTAGATTTTTAGTATATGTATATGAAAATTCTCAGTTGGTGACTGCTCTTTGATTGACATCAAAGTTTGAAAATTTGAAAGATGCAGAGTAGCTCACATTCCACACAAGGCAGAGAGAGTACTTTTACTACATTTTATAGCCTTGTATGCTCACCAGGACATGGCCTTAAGCAATAAAACAGGTTTATTCTTGCACAAGGAAGAGCCTCATACAGTTATGGGAGGAGCTAGAAGATGCATAGTTGGGAGAATTGGAACTGTCTGGGATCATGAAAATTCCCCTTTAAACCTAGTGTTTCCCACTCTAAAGAATCCCTAGGTACTGACTCCTTTCCTGAACAACGCATTTAGGATCTCAAAATCATGGACAAGTTTCTAAGAAAAACATTCCAGTGACTGTTTCCTAAGCACTCGGTAAGTTGCTTTTAGCTAGACTGAGGAACAACCCCAGAGAGAGCTTTTACAAGTGCAGCAGAAACGATTCATGCAAATATTGTCATACGAGATGTGAGCGTTGGTGGTCGTATTGATCGCACAACTTTCTGCTCCTCTAACATCATGGTCAATATTTAGAGAATGCCCTATACTCTTGGGTTTTGTTTCTTAAAGATTTCATTAGCCTGAATTTTTTCTTAGCCGTGTGATATCAACAGAATGACAGTCCAAATGTCTCTCCTCTTCCCCACCACTGGCTATACTTCTTCATGAGAAACTTATTTTTTTCTTTAAATCTGAGAGGAGCTACGAAGTTTGAATGGGACAATTTTTTAGGTCTGAATGAGACTTATTGGGGTTAGGGTGGGGTGGGATGAGGGTTTTCATTTAATCGTGTATAGTTTAGTGGTATGGATAACACTGAAGGGTTGAAAAAGTGAATATTTAGTCTTTGCCAAGCTCATTTTCAAAAGACTAGAGACAGTTGTACTTATGGAAAACTTGGAACAGAGTATTAACCACTAGACCTGAAACCATGATCTGAGGGGGGAGGGGATTTTCAGGGTAAAACCCCTCAATTCTAATTACAGGTGATCATGATAGATCCATGAGGAAATGTCTCTTGATGCAAACACCCTGCCCCTCTTGATGTGATTGTGACAGTGTTCCTATGACAAAGAAACAGGATTTTGACATTTTGCACACTAAAATTCATTGAGGTACTGTCAGCAATCCGTAATAAAGTGTGGTATATAAAGTCTATATTGCCCTTCTCTTGGTCCTGTTTATACATGTAATTACCATACTTGCCTGCACTGGGATGGCACCCTCCCACTGCGTGTGTGGTCAGCCGCCTCTCACGCGGGAGGCCCAGGTTCGATTCCCAGGTCGAGTCATACCAAAGACTCAAAAAAAAAATGGAACCTACTGCCGTTGTGCGTTATGCTCCGCATAAGCAATGGAGTAAAGGGAAAACAAGCCAGTGAGCCACAACTGGAAAAAGGCCGTGACCAGCTCGACTTGAACCAATTGGTTGGAAACTGGGCTGTTAAACCTCATCTAACTAAACTAACCCACCCACCATTAGAGGGCTACATGGTATTTATTTTATTTTATTATCACATTTATTGAGCACTCTTAACATGTTAGGGCATACTCACAAGCACTTTACAATAAAACAAAAAATTTCAGAAGATAGGAACAGGCAAAGTCTTAAAGGTAGAAAAATACAAACATTCAGACTAAAACTACCAAACACAAAACCACTGTGGAAGGTTATGTGACATTAAAAAGGATTAAAAGCAAAAGTAGACTACAATTAAACTATGCAAATTTAAAAAAAAATTAAAGATCAAAGGACAAATAAGACAAAATAGACACAAATCAGAAAAGTCTGAAAAACGAAAAGAAAAGAGAAGAGTAGGTCCTCGGCCTCTTTAAATCCATCTTCATTGTTGTTGAATGGAGTAGGAAAAACAAGCCAGTGGGCCACACCTGGAAAAAAGGCCTCGGCCGGCCCGACTTTTGGTCACCAATTGGTTAGAAATTGAGCCATTATAAAAACCTCATCTAACTAACTTCATTGTTGTTGAGCTTTGCAAGACTGAATGATAATAGTATAGGATATTTTATTGTCTGGATAAATGGACATATATTAAAAGTAATTTATAATGTATTCTTTCCCTAATTCATCAGGTTGTAAAAGAGCTTACAAGGTTCAAGTACATCCAAAGGAATTTGAAATGCCATCTTATAGGGAATAGAACTCTCAAGTCAACAAAGGTTTTTTCCTTCTATGTTTCTAATAATAACATGAAAATAGCATTCATGTTGTCAAAAACATTCAAAAACACTTGGAAGCCCCATTCACCCCACTCAAGCCCAAGGGAAGAAAACAAATGAGACAGAATAAGCAAGTGTAAACAAGTGTGCTTTAAAGTGGATATGCAGTTTCCCTAGACATGTTTTAACACATCAACTAATAGTAAAAAAAAATCCTCCTTTTTTCCTTATAAGTAATACTCATGAGTTTTCAGAAATAAATATTGCACATTGAAGGTAAATAATGGAATTATTCTTTGTGAATCAAAAAGGTTTGTGTGCAAAGATATTGTCACATGATTAAAGGTCAAAAACACTCGCCCCAAACTTATTTTAAAACAATAGCTAAATGTCACAAATTTCTTCTTATTTCTCTTCCAAGTATCTTTCATAAAAGTTTAGAACATAAATATTGTATATTCAAGGTAAACCATGCAGTTGCTGCTCCTCGTAAATTTTACAATTGAGTGAAAAAAATACTGTCACATGATTCTCAAGAGCCATTCAGGAAATAGGACAGTCCACTATACAATTCTTTATTTGGGGTGACTGCATTCTCCCTTTAAAAAGAGCCATCCATGAATTTGGATACCAGGGTATATTGTCTTAATTGAAATTGGGGTGACTGCA
This sequence comes from Holothuria leucospilota, assembly GCA_029531755.1. NCBI lineage: Eukaryota > Metazoa > Echinodermata > Holothuroidea > Aspidochirotida > Holothuriidae > Holothuria > Holothuria leucospilota. Next base: position 28,967,221 of record CM055962.1, on the reverse strand, counting down.
TTTTTGCGGTTTTGTTTCACTTTGAAGGTGTCGAAGAGCCATTCATGAATTTGGATACCGGGGTATACCGTCTTAATTCATATTGGTGTGACTGCGTTTTTGCCATTATGTTTCACTTTGAAGGCGTCGACTGATACGGATCAGTCTGCTGAGGTTATTTCTACCAGGAGACTGTTACAAGACTGCAGACTATTATACACAATGTGGCACATGTAATACAGTCTGAGATTTTGATCGCAAACTGTAAGTTCTAGACTTCACCATGATCATGTAACTGAAGTATCTGAGAGTAAGGCCTAAAAACTCGAGCAGCTGTAAAAGTAGCGTATACTCATATCTTTGCCTAAGGAAGCCAGAGAAGAGGTATTAAAGTATAGAATGATGTAGCAAGTACTACTGATATGGCAAAAACATTTATTGAAATGGCATGGGCAATCACCCCAGCAGTCCTGTAGCCAGACAAGTTACCGACAGGTGACATAGGTGCCAGCTAGGGGCAGAATTTCTTGTAGGGGTAGGGACAAGATATGTTACAATGCATGAAGGCAATAGATTAGTAACTTTAATTTTTACAGCAGACAAAAATTTTTTAAAGGGGTGCCATCCCCTTGCCCCCTGGCCACAGGCCTGCCCCCAGCCTTATCATGGTACATCAGTAGATTCCAGTATCAAAATTTCCTTCTGCTCAGTTTGCATCATAGCCTGCTTTTGTTGAAATGAAATCTGTTATGTGGTTGGAGTCTAGACATAAGATTAGCTGTTGATATTAAAAAAAGGTTCACTTTCCAGTTTAGTTTTGTTGCTTACAATTTTCACAGTTTCTTGTGCCTTTGAAGGGATCTATATTAAAGCTTATCACATGAACATGTATGCCATAAACTCTCAATCATACATTTATGAGGTATTGTTGCCGTAACATTGTTTACAAGAGGCTCTATGCTTGTCATGGGTGTAGCATTATTAAGTGACTGTAATAGTCAGTTGATCTTTTACCTTATGAGAGATGAGTATCAAACTTTGTAAACATCTTACCTTGAAGGGCAATGTGTTGGCCCTCTTCCCCCTCCCCATCTCTCTTCTTCTCCCTTCGCTTGGAATTTATAAATAGGTAAAATCAGACAGAGACAATGATCTTCATAGTGGTTGTGTAAACATAATTGTAGGAACAATAACATGGGCAGGATGTGATGGAACCATGGCTGTCCTGTGAAGCAGAAAAATTGGTCTGAAGTTGATAAGATCATTGATCTCAGTTGATGGCAGTATCCTAGCAACCATGTAGTTAACAGCCCATGAAAGTTTTCTTTCTTTAGTCTGTAATGGTTTTCAAAACATTCTGTGATCTTGATCTTGAAATTTGAGCTGTAACTGAATCCTACCCCTTTTAGTCCCATCAGATTGGGACTTCCATGAATACTTGATTGCAGTGTAAGGATGGAACAGAATGAGACAGAGGGAAGTCATACCTCTAAATAAACTCAAGAGTCTTCTCGTAAAAGGCCGATATGACACAAATGCAAAGGAGGACCAAAAGGGATAAATAAAGTTTCATTTAAAGAGTGCCTTGTAGAAACTTGGATACTCTGTTGAAAGTTTTATCATTATTTTTGGCCATTTTGCTGCAAAGAGGATAAAGTGGCAGTGATCAAATGCATGAACAGAGGCAAGTGCACATTAGTAGGTGAAATTGATATATTGGTACTTGCATAGATTTACTGCTCATCTAAAATTCACACCTTTGGCTTAGGGATAGGGTCTTTGAAGGTTTTGTTTGGTATTGAGGCATGAGTTTACGTGTGTAGAAGTAAAGTCATTTTGGCAAGCTGATTTGATGTATCGGAAGTGAGTAATGTTTTTGTATGAACAGGAAGCCCATGAATTTGGTAGCTGATTTTCAAGAAGGCATGTGTACTGAGTGGGTGTGTTGCAGTTAAAAAGCTGTTACATTTAAGGTAATATGTAAGGAAACAATGGATGATCTAAGTGGGACATTAGGGCAATTTTGGACTTAAATTTGGGGGGTGTTAAAAACGTGGGGCAAGAAAAGTCCAAAGTTTACAAAATAAATCTTGACAGAGGTTGAGAAATAAATTTCATTAGTTTATTTGATTAGATTTTTACATTGGTGAGACATAAATAGTGGAATTCATTTCTTGTGAAAATTTTCTTGTGCACATTAAGGGAATGAAGAAAGTCTGGAGACAAAGAATTGAGGCGGAATAGATTTGTTGACTTGTCTTCGAAGAGTAATCAATTCTAGGATAGGACATACTATACTGTTTTGTATTATTGGAAGGAATAGGAAAGTGTTGTTCCTGTTATTCAATTCCATTTACATTCATGACGTAAATGTTCCGAATGTAACGTGGCCCAACAGATGTGTGATTTCATGGGAGACTAGCCCATTACATCAGTCTGCCGGCACTGTCATTCTTGCATTGCCACTAATTTCATTTGTTTCTTCCTGAAGCCTGCCTTTTCTACCTTTTTTTTCCGACTACAAATCAGTCCTCGAAACAGCATCAATTCATATGTGGAACAGGTTGAGAGTTTTTCCAGTCTAGATGAACTTGAAATGAGAATCATCACATCGCAGAATATTATTTACACCTGGATGGAAAAAAGCTCCTTTGTAACTGAGAGAAAATCATGGTGAGAAAGAGAGGCAATGGGTTCGAAGTAATATGGCCTTGGGGTAGTCCTACTTTTGTCGACACTTCGTGTAAAGATTTATCCATTTGGCAACTCAGGGATATTGCTTTGTTATATCTTTTTGTCAGGAAACATAAGCCAATGAAAACTGCCTGACAGGTACTTAATGTGCTATCACACCACTGGACGTCCATTATACAAAAAAGTACAAGTTACTTTAAAATTGTTTGAATTGATGTCAAATGGAGCGATTTTGTGAGTAAGTTGTCAACAGGTGGTTTTAACACAGTCTGCATAATTAAGTCGATGACTTGTGAGCAGTTTATATAAAATAGAGACATGGCTGCAAAAAATGAAAATTTGCTTGGAAGCTAGTAGAATTTCCTTCAATTCTTTACATGTATTGAATAAACAGAAAGTCAGATTTCCCTCTGCTATCCAAAATTTCCCTGAAATCTGTTATTCAACAACATAAAATGATGGAGTTGTCGGCGCAGCAGTGGAAACCGCAAGGGGGGAGAATAGTAAATTGGTGCTCTCAGGTGAATCTTGAGTAAGTAAGGTGTATAGTGCAAAAGAGTAAGATGCAATGTTTGTTACTAAGTGTGAATTCAGATCTTCCAAATTTTGCAAATAAAATCAACCATACACACCTCACCTGGGAAAGATTCGCAAAGGGGGAGGGGAAGGGTTAGCTAGGGGAAAGACTTGGAGGATTTGCCAGGTTTCATGTGTTGCACTTGGGATCAATGGTAGAGAGTCTTCTCCCTTTAGCATATGCAAAAGCGTATGTGTGCAAGATTAGATCTAAAGAGAGAAAAAAAGAAAATACTGAAAGCTTATCGTACAAAAATTCTGGACCCATGTTCCCTGTATACCCAGCCTGGTAGTCAGGGTCTTGGGGATAAATTGTCGATTTGTCATTTAAACCCTTGTAACTGAAAGATTGATTATGTAAGAAGCTGTAATGTGAGGCCACTGCAATAGATTGTCAATTTGTGTAGAGATTTTGTAAATTCCGTAGATTGATTTACGAGGTTTTGGAATTAACATCTGGCATGGATGATTCATACCATCTTGAGATTCCTCACATAGGCCTACTAAGGTGACATCTTTAAATAGTTCGAAGCAAAATGAGTAATGCCAGAAATCATTTTTAAAAATGAATTTACAGATATGAAAGTTAATAAAATTGTATTCTTATGGCAGGTTTGTGTATTTTAAAAATATCTTTGGGCACTTCAAAGAGACTGTGGGCATGTCAGAGGGTCTAAAATTCTGAATAAGCTTGTTAAAACTTGTGTAAAATGTCATACAACAGTCAGAAGAAGCTATGATAACCTTCAATGACATTTAAAAATAGTGACCATTGTGAACTGACATGAATAGATGTTAATACAGACATATTGCCCATTATTGCTAGGGAAAAAATTGTATGAGAAAAATAAATTTGGCTTAACTTCCTGCCAAAATGTCACTTTGCTTTTAGACAAATAATAGGCACATATCATCTTATTCTTTTCCTGAACAAAACTTGTCATTAAAGGAGAAAAACTGATATTGATGGAAAGACCAAAGATGGAAAATCTTTATTAAAAAGCTCCAAATTGCAGTGAAAAATGGAGGGCTTCATTAAGCATGAGCAATGCATCATATTTTATTGTTATTACAGGAAACTTAGATGCAATCTGTGGGAGGAAAATTGTCATCATAATTGAAATATTGGGATAGTTTTGTACTTATTGTGATGGTGAAGTGAATTCACATTTACATGTGTTGACACTAACCGTTAAACATTTGTTTTAAACTCCCAGGTGCTTCTGTTATTCCCAAGGCTGATTGTTTTTTTTATAGTACGCTGATGACATTTCAAATATATAAGAGTCGAAGGAATCCCTGTGTAAAAATGTTGATTTTCATGTAAAAAGTCAAAAGTCCACAAATATCCTGACATTTTATTTGCAGATAATTGGCAATTTATTTAGCCAAAGATGAGTGACCTCAGGCCTGGGGCTGGATTCACAGAGAAAATCTTTCATATTTAGTCTTGACTTATGCAGCGTATCTTGCTTAGACGGTATTCACGAAGGGGAAAGTGTAAAAACATTTTGTGTAACTATACACAAGCTTCACAGTTATCATAAGTACAAAATGCCATAATGATACATACAAAGCGACGCTATACCGAATACTGTTGTATAATACCATGGGCATATAACCACAGAAGACCATGTGCATCCGTTTTAGCAATAACAGTCAATGTGATTGGCTTAAGATGTGACAGAACAAGATACAGCCACACACAAGATTGGCCCATGTACATTAAAGTGCATTTACTCAGCATATCTGTACAAACTGTGTTAGTTGTTATCGTAAATACCACTTTAAGAAAATTCTTATGCAGAGCATAAGTATTTTGTCTTATGCAAGAACTTACTGCAGATCTTAGTGAATACTGCCCCTGAAGCATAATTATTATTGGTTGGGTGGTCAATCAGCATTTTAATTTGATTCAGAACAAATGTGGCAAATATGGTATACAAATGTTGAATACTGATCAGCAGTCCAGTTAATACTTGGTAAAATATGCATGGCTCATTTACCTTGCAGTAATGTTTCTGCGGTAGGGGATCCCACCGTGTTATAAGATTTGCCAGTTATTGCAGGCAATAGTGGTACACACATGTGAATAGGAGGTACCGTAAGTATCAGAGCTCATAGACATCCAAACCAGGGAGTTTTGGGTGAGTTACTAAATGCTTGCCAAAGCCCCTGTTGACACTTTGCTCCATCTACCTTGGATTTACATGCCTATCAAGCTCATGACCAGGCTGACATGATTAAATTTGTCAAATTAATGTAATTCGCATGCCCAGTTTAAATATACACTTCCTGTATCAAAACAATGACTGTTAATCATCAAGAACATGAGCTAGCTATTGTATCATACTAAATTCTGTGGATGTTGCGGCAGTCTTGGTCACGAGTTTGGGACCACTCTTATTTCAGGGGCAAGCACTTTGCAACAAAATTTTGGAATGTTTGCCCCAGAAATAGCCTATATTTTGCTTGAAGATGGCCATTTTTGTGCCCAAATGGGGAGAGCTGCACTGCAGTCCCCCCCTCCTCTCACCCCCCCCCCCCCCATCTAATTGTATGCCTGTATTAAATCTTGATAACATGGTTACTTTCATTGCCGTTCTTTGTGAAAAACAGCATAGCATGGCATACTTTTGTAAACAAAAGCCAGCAGAAGTTCTGCTACCTGGCCTGAGCTTGATTTTACTCGAGCTTGCTATCTCGATCACTTGTTTACAGCTAAGCTTGTTAATGCAACTTGTGTTATCTTTATAACAAGAAACAGCAAGTGGCTGTTGGTGTTTCTGGTTATCAAGATGACTTACTTGTTCTCCTGTGTGAACACAGAGTTAAACTTACAATGACTCCATGTGCTATCCCTTGGGACACCAAAAAGAGAAGAAAGTTAAAATTTGGCTCGGAGTCATTTCACACTTCAAAAATTTATGTAAATTGAAATTGTAGTTCCAGATTTTAGAACTGATTTGTGTCACCTCTGAGAAAACTGCTCACACTTCATAACTTACATAGCAATTGTATGACGCTGCGTAACTTGATGGTAATGAAAATTTGTAAGAAGGGACTTAAAAAAGTCAAGCCTCTTTGTAGACTGTTTAATTCAGAGACTTTTGAGTAGTGCAACTGTGTGCTCTCAGATTTCATTTTAAAGTGCAGCAAGAAATTTGCATCATAGAAATTGGAAATAGGTTAAATAAAAGATGGAACTGTACTTTGCATCCCTAAGCTGCATGAAAAGTACACATATATCGTTGTGTGGATGAAGGGTTTTAACACTCTTGAGCTGAAAATTAAAGAATGTGACTTTGTCAAGTGAACCATTGCATCTGACAGCTGCATGATGCGTTGTCAATGGACACCTTTCGGTCCAGTTTTAGAACTCGGAAGATAATTACTTGAAAGTCTTCAAACCTCAAGGTGGATTTGGGCGAGACTGTTAATAAATTGTAAGTACCTGAGATCTCAGGTGGATGAGAAATGTAGGCTTTTGTAACTGAAGCATGCAGAGAACTTGGAAAGAAATTGATCTGGCAACACAGCTCATCTACTGTCACAGTGGCCCAGTGAGGTATTTCTTTAAAAATGAGGACACATGTGTGTTAGTCAAGCTTTGTATGAAAACTTTCCTTTCTTCAAAAATGTTTCATGTTTTGTATGACCTATAAAGGGCATGAGCAACCTTTTGATTCTGTCTAAAATTAAAGGGCAAAATCTCCTCCTCCCAGACAATTCCAATTTTTCCAACTAAGTTACTTCTAGCCCCTCGCAAAACTGTGTTAAGCGCCTCCCTGTGTTGAAACAAATACAGTTTATTGCTTTAGGCCATATCCTGGTGAGCATACAAGGTCGTAATATGTTAATTCAGAATACTCTCTGTACATCTTGTTCGAGCTACTCTGCATCTTTTGAATTTCATGTCAATCAATGAGCAGTCGCCAATAAAGAATTTATGTTTCCCCCATCTAAAAGTGCACTTGGGGTGATGAGTGTCTGTTTTTAAGACAAAATTACTCCCAAAACTTTACTTTGACATTCAAGAAAGTTGTTGGATGCTGTCTGGCTCTTTAAAGCTAAGGACACTACCGTCTATAAGACCTATTGCCATCAATGGCAAACTTGTGTAAAAGTCATTTGAAATACAAGAAAGGAGAACTTTAAAGTAAATTCAACTAAAAACACAGCTCAAGTACTTTCATAGTGGCACAGTGGCTCAGATATTTAAAAATTAGAACACTGGTTTCATTTTATCATTTTAGTATAGGCTCATTCACGTTTACAAACAAAAGACGTCATGACTGGTTGGCAAAAGAGTTGATAAGGCATGCTTACACTGTCGTCATGATGAAATATTTTTCTAATTTGTCCACTTTCTGCATGGAATTTTGCATTTTCGTGTGCAAAAATTGATTCGTATGTATACCCTCTTGCACATGATCTATGCCTAGTGCCTTCAGTGACTTAACTGTGTATGGACCTAAATATGAACTTTTTTTTTTTTGCACAAGGCTTTTAATGGTTCTTTTCATTTTCACTCGCTTTGAAGGATATGCCGGCTACCTCTGTGTATGTTGTATGAAAGCAATTGAAATTCTGAAATTATTTTTTTTTCTTGTTGCTTTTTCTTTGTGTGTTTGAAGATGAGAAAGTTGTTAGATGCATTCCTCGTTTATGCTGGATTCAGTGCCTTCCACTTACCTGCAAATAGCATTGTTGACAAACATTTTCATGAATATAAAATCCAAGAAAAGAGAACTTTCAGACATTGTCCTCTTTTAAAGATGGGTGCATTTCATTGGAGTTAACTCTTATTGGCATCAATGGCAAACATTTCCATGAAGAACATTGGAGCTAACATGAAAAAAGAACCTCGAAATAAATTGGGCTGAGAGCATAGCTCATCTGCTGTCATAGTGGCCTAGTGAGAAGCTTAGTTTTAAATCACTAGTGTGGTTTCATCACTTTAACACTATCTGAAAACTTTTTGCACAATGTTTTACTTAATGTGTATATTTCTGTCTGTAAAGGGTATGTATAGCCTTTGCTGTTATGCTGTAGTGAGACACAGTTGAATATTTCCCAAAATTTTGTTTGACATGGAGATGGGACACTTGTAGTCATTAGACACTTTTTCACTATGACACTGTATACAGTACCTTCCAATAAGTGGCAATTGGCATGTATGATAAACACTTCTGAGAAGAAGTTGAAGTAGGTACAAGAAGGACAACTAGACATTAATGAGGCTGAGAACAGAACTCATCTACTGTCACAGTGGCCTTAGTGAGGTAATTTTAAGGGAGACACTGGTTTTATTTGATCTATTTAGCACTGCTGAAAGTTGTAAGCAAAATGTTTGTAATCATTTTAAGTTCCATTGCTTTGGAAGGATTGAGCTACTTTGAGGTTGGATGCTTATTTCAAGACACAAATGAATTATTTCTGTGAAGTTTGTCTTGTCATTTGTTTTGAGATGAGGAATTTTGTAGATGATGCCCTCTTTAAAGTTGTATGACATACCTTCCAATTAAGTGTAATCAGCATGGATGACAAATGCTGCCAAAAATTATTTGAAATACAAGAAAGGATAAATTGAAATAAATTAGGCCGAGAAGAGAACTCATCTACTGTCACAGTGGCCTAGTCGGATCATTTTAAAGTCAAGACGTAGACTTTATGTCGTCCATGTAACATTACCTGAATATTTTTTCACAGTGGTTTTAAAATTTAATTTTTATCTCCTTTGAAAGGTATGAACAAACTTGGGATTTATTTCTCAGTAGCAAGAAAATTGAATTATTACTGGAAATTTTATTTTGATGTTTCTTTTCAGAGACGAGAAAGTCTGTATTACATGCTGCCCTCTTTAAAAGCTGTGTGACAGCAGCATACCTTCCAATCAGTTATAATTGCCAGTGATGACAAAAACTTCCAGGAGTATAATTTGAAACACAAGAAAAGAGAACTTTGAAATAAGTTGGCCAAGAATATAGCTCAATATTCTACTGTCACTGTGGCCCAGTGAGATATTTAAAAATCGGGATGCTGTTTTTTTTTTCTTTTTTTTTTTCCTTTTTTTTTAGTATTATCTAGGACCCTTTTTACAGTGCTTTTGCTTTTTTCTTCTTCTGTGAATGGTGAGTTAAACTTAAGATTCATCATAATGTGTTGAATTTATCTCAGGAAAGTTTGTTTTGAGTCTAGTTAGATCTGCTTTCCTATTTAAAGCTGTATACCATAGCTTCCAGTTAGCAATAATTGGCATCAGCGAGAAACACTTCCACGAATAATTTGAAATTCAAGAAAGAAGAACATGTGTTGTAGTAATGTCATGGTTGAAGGAAAAATGTCATCATTTGCTTATGGTCTATTGATGCTGTGGAAAGGAAAGTGTACCACATGTTTAAATAAGTTATGAGAATTGCTGGGGAGTCATCAAGATTTCAGTAATTTTGCTGTGTAAAATTACATGACAAGAAATGGAGGAAAAGTGATTCATGATACAATTAAATGTCACAATCACCAGTGTAGGTGGTTGAGTGATTACACATATCACATAGTAATATGGAGGGAAAACGTGAAAAATCCAAAGTTTATGCTTTCGGTGTTGTAAACATTTCTGAGAAAAGTAAATTTACTTTACAGTCAAAATTGATCCAGTTTTTGTGCAACAATGAACAGTATGTAAAATTTCTTGTGAATTTCATTGTGTCAAGGTGGAAGGAGGTAGCTTATTAAACAGTGGGTGGTAATTTGATACTTTTCTGTGTTAGACCTGATGGTGGCTGATGAATAAGCACCAAGTTATTGATAGTGCCAGACAGGAAGGAGAACTCAAGCTAGACTCATGATCCTGTTTTGTAAAATCAGTCTTCAAGTCACCATGTGCTGTTTCTTTCTAGATGTATTACACACATGCATCATGGGTAATAGTGGAGATTTGTGTGAAAAAGTAAGGAATAATTATAAGAGGGACTGAAGCAAGTGGGTTACGGTGGAAAAGTGAAAGTTCATAGGAGATAACCAAAAATTGGGCTGGATATATCCCTGTAACCCCCTTTTCAACCCCCTCTCCTCCCCTCTCCCCCTCCAAGATTTTCTCCTATGATGATATCAACTAATTCAACTCACTGAGTTACACTTCTCAGCTCTCTGCTTCTCTTTAGTCTACTATTTTCTCACACACAAAGTCTACATCTTATCAGTCTATCACAAGCCTAGATTCTAGCAAATCTGCTGCACTCAGCTGTAACCTTTGACCTGCCATGCTACTTCTTAGTATAAAGACCTGGTTTCCAAGGATCTTGAAGTGTTTAACATCTCATGATTTAAAATAATGATTAGAGTGTTTTCAAGGTCCTTATAAAGTGGTTGGAAGGATATTTCAGCAATCTTGAAATTCCAATGCCACTTAAAATGGAAGTGATTTTCAAAGTTCGTCAGAAGCTTCTTCATCAGCATTTGAGCTTCCTTGATTGAGAAGATGTAGGGAGGAGAAGCTTAGATATTGTAAAGCCTCTTCATCCTTAAAGGAAGCTATCACTTACAGTACAGTTAGAGGCCCACTGTCAGTGTCTGCTTCGGAAAGAGGGTTCTTATCTAGTGTCAAAGCCGGCTGTGATGCCTCACGCTAATGCAATACTTTGTTGGAAAGCGAAGTGATATTTGAAGTGTTTCTATCAAGGTTTAAATGGAGTGTTGACAGCTTGCAGTCAATGAGAGGGTGTCGATACTGACCATCACATCAGTTGAAGAGTTGAAGTTTCAGTCCTCTAAAGATTTCATCTCCAACCTCTCCATTTTCTCAGAATTGATGGATAGGAGAAAGAATTGATCATTATTGTAGAAAAAAATGAACACAAAATATTGATTGTGATGTCCATATAGTGGGGTGTTTGTTGCTGTGCAAAGCTTTTCAGTCAGTCAGGTCCCATAGGCGGCAGGAAGGGGGGAGGATTCTGGGGTCATGCTCTCATTTCCCACAAATTTGGATTATGCCCCCATCCACCAAAAGCTAAGCTGTTCCTCCAAACAAACATTTAGTCCCTCAAACTTCAGTTAGACTATCCCCTTTGACAGAAGATATTTCGTTGATAGCTGGTCTGTGAATATTTGCAGAGAAAATAGAAAAAGGAAAATTTCGGGGTAAAATTTTAAGTTAGGTATTTCAGTGCTTAGTCTCCATAGATGTGAAAAGGGTGAAGGTGACACTTAAAGTCAGCATATAAAATACAAGGCAATGATGGGTGATTTGCTCCCACATCAGTCAGCAAGATGTTGTAGAGGGTAAAACATATCCAAATGTTACAAACAGCACCCTCCTGTCCTCCTAAACTTATTGCCAACAAATAGTAAAATATCCCCTGTAGACGCATCTCCCTCACATTTTTGGAAGGCGGACATCTCCAATAAATCCTCCCCCCCCCCCTTTCAAAAATGATGAAAACTTAAACTGTGATTACGAATTGACACTACATTTAAAAGTTGAATTTCACCCAAATATGGCACCTTTTGCCATATAGACACCTTCCAATTTCCCTTTTTTTCAAAGGAGAGGGGGACACCCCTCCACTCAGAGCCCTCCCTCAGGACGGTGATTCACAAATGGTGAAAAGACCCCCCCCCCCACCTTTGGAGATGGATCCACGCCTTTGCAAAATAGCCCCTATAAAGTTTTTTTTCCAAAACATTGAGAAGAGCACTTCTGAAAAGAATTAAAAGTTATACCGTACTTAAGTTGTACTGCCATCTTGCCAAGTTTTTTTCTGTTTATCTCCCCTACAAAAGTTTGTAACAGTTTTCTTAAAACCCCCCTTCCTTTGCCATTGAGGAAAACCTTTGCCAAAAATTTGTCAAAAGGGTAGAAGTAATTTATACCTACACAGTGTATTTGGGATGTGCTGTGGTTATAGTTCTGGACATCGAGACCTGAAAGCACTAATTGCAGTCAAGAAGTTGTTGGCTAGGCTGCAGCCTTGGTGCTGCCTGAATTTTAAAAGTGGGGCAGGGATTGGGAGTAAACAAAAAGTGGGGGGCAAAATGTCATGAGTGTGCATTGCTCATGTAAACTGTATAGCTTTATACAGAGGTGCATGGGGGGCAAGAAGAGGGGGAATTGACTGAGAGAAATGTATCTCCCCCTCCCGTGGTGATGACACTTATAAGCAGCTCAAGCCTGAAGCTTACATGGTATCAGAATTAAGCTGTCAGGTCAACAAGAACATACCATTTACCAAAGTTTATCGGGCAGTAATTGCGTATTCCAGCTTTTAACGTTAAACCTGTGAAAAATCCTAGTGTTGTATGGGCTAGTATACAATGTGGTACACTTTTTTTCCATTTATGTAACAATTTAGCAAGCTTGTGTTGCAGAGTGCAATTCAATACCAGATATTCCTGCTTGAGAGACATTATTAGATCTTTCTAAATCTTTCTGTTGATGCAGGTGATATCCTTACTGCTTATCACTAAATGGAAATCTGTTAAAATGTATACAAAGAACTGATCTAAAAAGTTACAGCTGAACCGTAATACTACTGCTTCTCACTGCTTTGTCTTTCTTTTCATTTCTTTACAAAATGACCTAGTTAATGCAGCTTCGATCTTTTGCTGAAAATCTGGGTGAATTGTTTAAGTTGAACTTATCTCTTTCAAAGCAATCAGACAGTCGCTGTGTTGAAGTAGGCTGATTAACTGGAATATAAGAAACATCAGATGAAAGAGAACTGAGTTTCGTTGATCACGAAACTCGTGAAGTACTCATCCATACTTTAGTTACATCTCAACTTGATCAACTTCCTGGGGTCCTCTTTTATTTGGATTACAGGGATCTTATGCAGAAGATTTCAAAAAGTACAAAGCTGAACAGCAGCTTAGGTACTGACCCACAAAAAGAGAGTATGCGATTTTGCATCATCCCATTTTGAGAACTTCACAGGGCCTCTGTTGACTGTAACATTTCCTTAAAGATGTTTTATGTACATTCTTCATGATCTTCAATTAAAATCCTGTGAACTGCCTTTCTGTAATCTTCTGTCTACTTGGGTCAAATTTAGGCCCACCACCAAAAATGATGACATGACTGCTTTTTCCCTTTACAACTTGCTACACTTCTGCCAGCTTCAGTGTCTATGACATCACTTCCATGCTGGGACCATTGCATTCCACAAATTGTACATTATCCTAATTTGAAATACTACAATATTCGCCCGACAATCACACCTTCTTTTGGAGACAACAGAGAGAGATAATCTTTGTCAAACTTCACCACTTTATCATCAAATATTTTTTGTAGGGACTAAGAAATCCTTTACATTTTAATTTAGGCTCTTGTTGTTGGCACAGGTCCAGATTTAGGGGGTTTTAAACCCTACACACAAGGCCTAGTGTGGAGACTTAAATGTAAACAAATTCCTTGATACTAGTATAAGGTAGTTTTAGTTATAAGATAAGCTCCATGTTTGCCATACCCTTCCATTTGTTTAATAAGCCCTAGGTTGCCAAACACAGCTGTGCCACAAAAGGAGAGGGGTACGGTTGGCATTTGTTTCTTTCCCCCACATGGTGGCTTTGCCCCCACTTACCTCTCTCGCCATCCATTCCTTCACAAAGATATACAGTTTACAGGAACAGTGTGCACACAGCATTTTGTGTCCCATTTGTGCTTGCCCCCTCTTGCTTACCCCTCCCGCTTTAATATTAAAAAATCATCCTTGTGCGGCCACTGGCCAAACAGTACGAGCACACTTTATCACCTGTTGGTGTTGAAGGCATAGACACCGTAGAATTTCCAGTATACACAAAACTGGTTTGCATTACCTTCTCAGGGTACACATATATAATTGCTTTGACAAAAATATGTCTTCTGCTAACCACAAGGAAAAGACCAACTTATGACACAAATGTTGAATCTGTGAAAGAAGCGAGTAGCTTTAATACTACTTGCAGAACTAGTTTTTTCAGCGACTGAGATTGGAAAGCATACTCCCTCTACAAAAGACTGGCCCGCACGGTGTCTTGAAAAGTATCAAGGTTATGATACACAGAGCTGTGTAAACAAAAATCATGTGCATGATTTGATATTAAAAGATTTTATCAAGATGTGATCATTGAAGTGATAGTACGCAGAGGCCAATTTGATTTTAAGCAGTACGATAAAGGCTTTTCGCACGAAGCAGTGCAGATTATTTGAGCAAATATAATTGTGAGGCCGAGAAAATTCAATAATTGGGCTGCCTACAGGTTGATGAATGATTTTGTGGAAAGGTACCCAGGTCACTTCAAAAATATTGCGTGGGGGTAATTTTTATTGTAAGGTTGGCTGAATGTTTGTATATATTCTGGAAGATAAAACCACACTCAGTAAATTATTCTCTGCAGTCAGGTACAACTGAATGGATATGAAAACTTTAAAATTGTGATTGTTTTACAAAAAGTGAAAGCTGAATTGATCTTGATCTTGGAGATGAGGGCTGTATTTACAGAGAGATGTACTGTACTCTCTCTGTACTGTAAACTCTAAGGGAGCTCTTACCATCCCTGTTCCCCCTCCCTTGTTCAAAAATATGAAAATGTTTTTTACTGAAAAAAGAAAATTAAAAGCTGAATTGTTCAAGCTCTTCTGAGTCATCAAATCTATTAGTATATAAAGTATATAGATGTATGTGGGAGGGATATGTTTAGATGCAGCTTTATAAGGCCTAAGGACCTGACATTCCTGGGAATCTGGGAGGTATTTTGGTCAAACAATTCCTTGGTATAGTACGCGCTAGACTCTGATGTTGCTTCGCTTGGGTGATGTCAGATGCCAGTCACCCTCCCGCATGAATTCAGCTGCACCTGATGAGGGGCCCACCATGTATTACTATTAAGTACACCATTCCAAGGTTTAGATACAGTCTTGTTGAGATGGGAGTGACTGGAGGATAACTCTGTCCATTTTGTGTTTTTGTGTTAAAGAAGTTGTCTTTATTTATGATATTACAAAAATACCAGGCATTGATTTTAAGAAAATTTTATGGCCGTCCATTGGACAACCTGTCTGCCGTTTTTAGTTGTCCAAAAGAAAATTCAGTAGACAACAAAGAAATATGCAGTAACCCTAGAGGTATAGTCTGTTAACTTATTGCATGAAATTTGGTTGTCCGATGGACAACCAACCACTATTTTTTTTGGTTGTCTGTCACAAATTTTGGTTGTTATGGGCGACCAGATGACTTATAAAATCGAGCCTTGAATACCCTTATGTTTTTAATGACATAGATATTGTTTTGAGTAGTAAAATATCCAAAGTTTGTATCCTTTAAAGTTTAGCAGCAAAGTTTGGTGATTGAATTTACATACCTAGGGATGTGATTAAGGTGCTTTTTCATGTGATAACTTTTTGTTTTTGTTGTTAAATTTAGTCCAGATATCTTCGTGGTTTCTACCTGAGATATACAATATCTGAGTTATGAAACATCACAAAAGATACTTGGGATAGAAACAAGGGTATGTTTATTGAAAGATTCAGTTCAAAGTTTCAAATTTTTAATTGAGATGAATGCTTTACTGTGAGGTTTTTCTTGTATGGTGTACCACTCATAGTGAATGTCCATTGACTGGGACCCAATTTTATGACCACATGCACTTTGACAAGGGCCCACATTTAAATACTTCTGTTGTTCAGTATCTGAAGTGTTGAAAGGGGCAGAGAAGAGGTGTAAACAGCAGTCCTTCTTGTTGCTCTGTCACACATACAAAATATGCATGTTTTTGGTGGTTTCTACACAAGAGCTAGGTTTCTCTTCCACAATACCATGTTTCCACAAGGCTAAGTTGGGCGAGTCTTGTTCTGGGCTTTTATTTGTGTTCTTAATAGTAACAGTAGTTTGTAACAAGACTGACGCATTTAGTCACTAGTCCCTTCAGTTTCATGTTTTCCAACAGATAAGCAATTTGGCATCCCAGCTTTTGAAAAGCCTGAAGTATCAGCCTACTGGTAGAGTCATTGATGGGCTAGTACTCAACACTATAGCTGGGATAAGTTGCTTTTGTACATGAATGTGCAGTATAGTTACGGCATAATTTTGGTTGTTACCCCATTCATAGACAGGGGAATCATGCCCCCCCCCTTAAAATGGGGGGAGGGGATGAATTAAGACCACTTTCATGCCTTACCTCTCTATTTTGATATCAGTGAAAAATCCTTGGCAAAAACTGGGGCCAAAGCCCCCTCCCCCCATCAGCCCTCAATGGTATGATGCCTCTGTTCAGAGTCACAACTTCTAAAGCTGTGGAACAGGTCTCCAAAGTATTGGTATTGCTCAAGCTATATTGCTATCCCTAGATTGGCTGACTACAAGACAATTTGATCAATTATTCCTTTATTTGCCTTGACATTTTCTTGTGAATAAATTCTTCCTCTTTCAGTTTTCATGTATTTCATGCTTGGTTGTTTCTTAATTTAATGGATGACATTTCTTTCAGCCTGTTGAGTAACTCTCTGCAGTTAAATATTCATAAACTTACAGAAAACAAGGCAGCTGGGAAGTAAGACAAATCTTAAACGGAATGAGCATGCACCCCAAACATATTTTCAAATGCCAGCCAAAACTGATTATTTCCCTTACATATGATTTTTCATGTTTCAGAATGTCAGTTTTGCAAACTAAGTGAATGTAAACCTAGTAGTAGTTCTGCAAGAAATTAAAGGGAAAATGCAGTCACTCCAATCAGAGTTAGTGTGCCCCATCACTCTAGTTCATGAACGGCCTAATCTACATCGCCCCTCTCTTACCTCCTATTTACCTATGTAATCCCACCTACCCGCAACTAGACCCTGGTAAAACTAATAGCACAGTGGATAGAGGGCGTCCTCCGGCGGAGGACGGCCCTCCCAGTCCTCTTCTCACTTACCACCAGACGGTGCAATACACAACTTTTGGCCTTGGGTTTTTTCTCCTATGGTTCTCTTCTTGGATTCCGGCTGGAGACGTTTTTTTCATCAAGAATCTAATAGCAGGCCTATTTTGATCATGTGACAATATTTTCGTTAGTGAATTGTGAAATTCAAGGAGAATTTCTCCTTGCTTTACCTATTGTTTGTAATAGTTATGTTCAAAATGTCTTCATAAGTGCTTGTAATGCAATAAGAGGAGATTTGCATCGGTTTCCTGATTTTTAAAACTAAAGTTTGGGGCATCTGCCTTTTGCCTTTAAGGACTGAGTGACATAACTCTGTCACGTATTTGTGTCATTCATGAAACAGGTTATCAGTATACACAAACACAGACTAGGATGACTGCATCCTTGGCATGTTCTGTGTGACAACCAGTCTGTTTTGCTCCTAATCACCTCCTATTTTCATATGTAAATAGGGGGAAGTGGGGGCTAGGGGAGGGCTTTATCCCCCAGCAAAAATGTGATGGGGCAGAAGTATGCTTCCACCTCCTCTCATTCAAAGCACGAAAACCCCTTATTTGTTTCCTCTGTAAAAAACGTCAAAAATTTGCCCAATATGTTGCACCAAATTGCATCTAAGGACCCTGAAATGTTCCAAAATTTCCCAAAGGAGAGGTGGACACCTCCTTCCCTTAGATCCCCCAGGAGGGCAGTCTTCAACCCCCCGCCCATCTCAAACAGCTTCCTAAGCCTATGATAGGCAGGTGAGTATCCAATCTCATAGACTCTGAAACCAGATAAGTTTTGAGGATTCTATATGAAAGACAAAAAGGGGGGGGGGGAATGAACTTAGGCCATACATAGTATAAAATAAATGCAAGAAATTACAGAAATATATTCAAATAAATGGCAACTGTTAACATATCATGTTTTGTTCTTAAGATATGAAAAGTACATTTAGTAGGGGACTGACATCTGCAAAAGATTTTAACAATATCAGTGGACATCACCAGATTTTTGAGGGGGTGGGGGTGAAGGAAGCAGTGGGGATGGCTGGTTAATAGTTATCCTGCACATTGACATAGTCTCTCTTAAGTTGTGAAACCTTTCAGTAATTCTGCATTTTAACATGGTCCCATCTAGGCTGTTTCATTGTGTTGTTTGAGATTGAGCTGTCATCAAAGCGTTTTACTTGGCATTTTGAGCTCTTTAAACTCTGTGTTACAAGCAGCGTTTACCATGCTTGCATGTCCAATCAAGTAATGGTCTGATCTGACCAGGCACCATCTAATCTGACTTGGCACTGAACCAGAATCTGTTCAAATGTTTCACCAAGTTAGCTTAAGAAATGAATCAATTCTGGTCATGTTTTAACCAAGTGTAGTCAAACAATTGATCAGATGCCAGGTTGATGCCCTGTTAATCAGGTTCAGATTGAACCAGGAAGTTTTGAAGGGCATATCTTGCTTTCAACTCTTCCTGTATTTGCACATCTACTATTACTAAAAGCTAAGATGTACCGTACTGTTCTTTGCCCGAGGTTTCAGATACACACAAAAACGTGGTGTTACCCCAGCAGCTGTACTTTTTCAATGGGTTATGCACTCATGCCATTGCGAAATGGTGTCAATATTTTCCCTTTTAACGTTTTTACATTTATTTACATTTTCCTCTTTCTCACCTTAGCTAGCAATTGACAAGTTTTCTTCATAACTGGGTCATATCTGCATAAAAACACACTGAAAATGGAATAATTTTGTAGTCGTAACAGAAGAAATATGAATAAGAGGACTGTGCATGTACAGAATGTCAATGAATTCTGTACCCAGCAGCTAGGCTGTTAGCTTGATAATGAGACATATTGTGAAGTACTTTCACCCATATCATGCAACCACACTATTTCGCTACTTGACAGAGCACTTTTTCTGTTATTCCCTAGCTTTGGGGTAAAAGAGAGGTTTGTACCTGGTGTTGTCTTGATGTCTCTCTATGGAATGACAATTTGAATACTTGCCTAATGGTAGTTATTCCTAGGGTTGCTACTTTTACCTTCATAACATGCATTTAAAAATCTTTCAAATACTAAACAACTAATTAGTGGCCTGTTTGACAGGAATGCTACAAGGCAGGTGAAGAAGTACTGTTCTGAGAGCTGTTGCCATGGCAGTGTGATATTTTGGATTTATTCTCACATCATTTGTGATATTGTATAATGTTAGGCCTATATTTTAGTAGCCTACCAAATAGTCCTAGCACAGCTTACACATGCTATTATACATGCAGTTGTATATTACCACACTTGGTGCCTGGTGAACAAGTTTCAAAGCTGGCATGTGCGAGTCTTTCCTTTTACTAAAAAATTGCCATCCTTTTTATAATTCCAGAGCTCCATTTTTCCATCAAAAAATGCTGTGAAGTACTTTAATAACAGATGTCAGTGGGAACTTGTGATTCTGTGTTCTGTATGTAAATCCATTTTTCAAACGTGTGATCCATTAGTATCTTGTGGTACACTTCATTTCACACATCAAGGTTTGCCAGCCGATGATGTGAATTGTTAATTGATCTGATAAAGGATACAACACTAGCCTTGCTTAATATGAATCCTGCCACCAAACAAATAGAACTTCTCATATTTCTAGCAATTCCAAACAACCATGAAAGTGGTTTTTCATTTGCAATTTTCCGTTTCCACAAATTAGGAAATAAAGTTGGGTGAAAGACTTGAACAAGAGGGCATCATGAGGACATGATTATCAGTTGAGTGGGTGCTAAATTGTATCAAATAAAATACTACAAATGTGGTTTAATTTTAAACATTTTGGTAAAAATTCAGGAATGTATTGCGTAGGTTTGAAGTCATCCCGAAAATGTGGAATAAAGGAAATTATGTCCATCGTCCATAATCGTAAGAGATGTACACAGCTTAAATCAACCGTACTCTCAATTAGCTTGTCAGTTAACTGCGGGGGCACTTTAACTGCTGATCCATAAAATTTGTGGCTTATTCGCTGTTGTGCCTGGTACGTGTCTTTTCTGATTTTTGGCTGAATTTGGCACGGATTCCTTGGGGAGTCGCTGTCTCGGTGGTATGGAACATAGGTATGTGTACAGGAATAATAATGAGCGACATTTCCTGCACACCGCAACTTGTCATATGAAAATAACATTACACATTTATATTCCTTTGTTAATCCAAAAGCGTATGAGATAAAAAAAGTGGAAGATAAATGAAGAGGGCAGTTTTAACAGCACGAAGCTGAACCTACCTCAAGTTGTCAAGTTCAATGAGTAGAAATTTTGAAAACATGATAACAACCCCGGATGAAAAGCCATAAGGTGTAAGTTTTGACTGCTTCATACATACATTATATGGCATCGTATCAAACAGAACTAGCAGAACTTCTAGAAAGGAGTGACCTTAAATTTTTAAGACATAGTATTTAATTCAGTACTACCATGATGAACAAGATGACAACACTGGGGACTAAACCCCCCCCTCCCCCCAATCACCATCTCCTTGCCAGGCTTTTAGCTACCAATATTTAAAAGTTAGCTTATACTTTGACTCCATCGACTAGTTGAAGTGATATGATTGCAGCAGGTTGGATGAGGGGTACTGAGATTCTTTGCCTTTCAATTGCATTTTTTCAACTGTTTGAAAGGTGTGGAACATGTCTCAGAAATTTCATGTGTAAAATTTTGAGCTGATCAAAGGCTGTTTGGAGTCACTAGAGCTTATTTTCCTAATTTTGACATAAATCCCTGCTTCTTCTAGGGATTTTGATATTTGTACTCAAAAGTTTGCACAGTTTGTCCACAGGTTGTTCATGCACAAACTGTTTTCAGGAATAATCAATATCACAAAGAAAGATGTATTACAGGGAGCTATTTTGAATCTAAAATTGACCTTTCCAGGATGGAAGAATTGCTCCTAGTGAAAACAAAAAATGAAAAATTAACTGACCCCAGTTGCTGTATAAACTTGTTGGGGGTTTACCCTAAAGATTTGGTTTTATTTGATCAAAGTATCTTGGAGAAAATTTGAAATAAAAGTACCTTATCTCTGGCCAAATGCAATCAATTCTGCCAAGTGCAAACTTGATTTGGCTAGCAAGGTTGCAAGCCAGGACAATTTCTAGACAATTTAATGCCAATGAAGTCATTTGGCAATGGTTCATTGTTACAATCAAAGCACACCTTGGCAAATTAGAGCAGCAGTGACAAACTGTGGCTGCTTGCCAACATTGTGTTTATCTCGCTTTTTCCTTGAGCAAATAACCAAATAATCACTCTCATATCTGCTTATAATTGGTCAAACCAAAAGTTTCATGGCCATATAATGACACTGTGACCAGAGAACTCATATGAGCATGTAACGAATACTTCTAAGATATGAGCTATACGCATCCCTTGCATGTTTTTCATATGCATGATAAGCTTGTGATTGGGTAAAGAGCTACAAAGCCATGCCCTATTTATAGCCAAATTATATATGCCTGGTGTCTTAGGAACAAGCAAATCACTGGGGCTGCTACCTGGCCAGCCTTGTCATAGTCAAAGTTTGCACCAGTGGTATTCTTGTTCAAGGTCTCTCTTAACTCCTAGGTAAACTTGGACCCTCCTTACCCCCATTTATATATACCCACAATACTAAATACCTGGCAGAAGTTGATAGCATAGGGGAAGAAAGAGCTCTGTAGATTCCTAAAACATGGGGTTGTGGTGAATTCAAGTTTTAACAGTGGCAACCATGTAGACAAGGGGGTAGGAGAGGCACCTCAGAAAAAATTTTGTCCCCTAGAAAATTCAGAATTACCATTGCATTTTAGTATATCTGGTTTCCCCCAAGAAAACATTCCTTCCCCTTCCTCTGAAAGCTGTCTCTCTACCCTTCAGTACCTTTTCTGGCTATGGATCTTCATAGTGGTAGTTACACATATTTGAGAATACATATCTGTATATATTGGATATGTGTATCCAAGTTTTCTTAGATTACAATCAGTAGAGCTGATGTACCTATATTTTTTCTTTTTTTCTGTCTATCTGTCTGTCAGTGTCGGAAGCAAGGTTGGCCTCATGGCCGAGTTTTGTGGTATTGACGTCACAAGGAGATCCCTTGATCTGACCTTCATATCCTCTGGCCTTGGAAGTTTAGTAATGTTTATGAGGCCAATTGAAGGCCAATTATGAAATGCTTATCCCATGCAAAAAAATATAGTTTTACTCCAAGTATTATTTTCCATTGCAGATATTTAAGAGAGCATCACAACAAGTCTGTCGTACATAGGGTGGCCATACGTCCATCTGTTTGCCAGATTGTCCACTCAGCCCTTGGGTAGCCTGTCATCCATCTGTGCGGCATTACTTGATGCTGTGTTTTGATTTGTCCTCCTTTGTGGGAGGTCACAATGACAAATCTTAAAAATAACAGATGGAAAAACTCAGTCTATTATAGCATGCACAATATTAAACTTCTAAATTTCTTAATGTGGAAAAAAAATCTTCGCCAGGTAGATCTCAAAAGTGTCACGCATCAGTCATGTTTGCAGACGACCATATTGTATTCCTGCATGTGCATTCAGTATAATTAGCTAAGGCCAGTAATGTGAAGGCTTCATTAGCATAGGAAGCAGGGGGCTGGTGGGTTAAGCCCCCCTCCATTCAAAAATGTGGTGGGACAGAAGTATGCTTCTGCTCCCTCTCAATCTAAGGACAAAAACCCCTTACCGTATATTCTCTAATAAACGCTCCCCCTCTGTTGAACGCCCCTCTGTAAATTTTTGAAAGGCAAAACAGTTGTTCAGTGGTCATTTGCCAAGGGGCAAGTTGAAGGTGTTTTTATGTTTATTAAAAACATAGGGACTACAACAGCAACAGTTACAAGGATGCTGGGGGATTAGAGGTTCCTTGCAAGTTAACCTTCACATCAACATCTAAGAAACTCGTAGCTCATTTGAAGACACTAGTGTAGGCTTTAGCAGTTAGTTATTTTTTTAATTAAAATATACCCTCAAATAAAGGCCCCCCTTTTCAAAACTGCAACACCCCCAAGGCGTTTATTAGAGAATATACGGTATTTATTTCCTGTGTAAAAAATGTCAAAAATTTGCAGTAATTTTCCTTAAAATTTGCCCAACTTGTTGCACTAAATTGCATTTACCCTCAAATATTCAAAAATTGACCAAAGGGGAGGGGACACCCACCCCTCCCCTTAGACTCTCTCCCAGGACAGCAGTCAGAAACAACGTTCAGCTCCCCCCAGTCTTGAACAGCTTCCTGTGCGCCTATGGAGGCTTTATAGTAGTCAGTATGTTAGCATGTATCACAGTCGTTTGTGTAGGATACACAGTGCTGGTGTGCAGCAGTGCCTGACATGGCATATACGCCGTGTCCTTCTTTTGGGGAATTTGGAAATGGTCAGCCTAGTTGTACAGGATCAAATCAAGTTGTTGGCTGCAGCATAAACTGGAATAGGTTAGGCTTTACTTTATGGCTAAATGTAATGTGTATCAGTGTTCGCTTTAAAGGAGCAGGACTGCATGATCCCTGCACTCTTGCCAACTAACCCACAAGTTTTAAAATTGTGTGTGGGACTTTCCCACACCTGTTGGGAAAACCTGTTGAGAAAAAAGTAACTTTCTATAGGTTGCAACTCATCAAGATTCCCTCCAGTGTGAACCAAAACCCCGCTCAAAATATTTTGGAGGAGGGCAAATTTCTTCCTCAAATTTTGAGACCCACTGCCAGAACTGATCAGTTTAAAGTTACAGTTGCCCTCAGCCTTAGGAACTGTGGCCTCCGCTACAACACTGCTGTCAGTTCACACTTTGAATTGTCAGTTGGTCAGATTATCTTGTCAAAAGTAAAATGAGGTGAGATGTTATCAGGGGGAGATATGTTATCATTTCTGTTTTAATTCCATTTGTAGGAACATTCTAAGATGGTGCTTTGATTTCACACCCATCACAGCTTCAGTCGTATTTAAACCACTGGAGATGCCTTTGTTTTTCCTTTATCAATGTTAAATCAAGCGTATCAAGGGGTAAACACTTTGTTGATGTGCATATGGTTATGTTACACAATCCCCCTTTACGCGAGATCCAAGAGGCCACTGACCGCAGACAGTGTTCTCCAGGGTGCCCATGAAAGAACATTTCAAAAAGTCAACTTCGTTGGATCACATAGTCAGGGTAATAACATTATCGTTTTTGTCTCTGATGACATGACAGCTCAGGAACAGCTTTTAATGAAAAGACGGATTCAACTTGGAATGAAAATGCAATTAGGATAGAAGTTAGGTATCGGTAATTCTATATGTGCCATCCAGTAGAAAGTACCTCTTACACCTGAAGGATTTAAGAGGCCATATAGGAGTTAGAGATTATCTCCCATGCTGTACTTTCAGAGTGGAATTTGTGGTGTATAGTCCATTTATAACAGCTGCTCAGTAGGTAATATCGTTGAGAGGCCATCGATCATTAAAGGAAATGCATTCTTCTCAATAATGACTCAAAGCAAGTTTTGGACTGAAAATGGAGAAATTATGGTGAAGTAGTATTCTATATCAATACCTTAGTTAAAAGCAGTGACTCATGACTCAGATTCAGAAAGAAGATCAGGTAGAGTAAAGGGCTATTAAGAGAGTCAAGTACTCAGGTCATATGAAGTATTGCAAGGAAGTAGTTAATATGTCAAACAGTGGCTCAGATGATATCGGTTGTGATTAATGTAGTGTCTGAGCAGTGATTATTATGATGTCATCGTTGGTTCATATGTCAGCGATGATGAACGATTGTAACAGTGATTATAGCATGATGTCATTGGTGGTTCATATGATGTCATCAGTGGTTCATATGATGTTAGCAATAGTCAGTGATTGTAACAGTGATTAGTATGATGTTAGCAGATATTCATATGATGTTAGGGAGGGTCAATGATTGTAGATTGATTAGTATGATGTCATCAGTGGTCTGTGTGATATCAGTGGTGTCAATGATTGTGACAGTAGTTATTATGATGTCAACAGTGCATGGTTAATGTAATGTCATAAATTATGATCAATATGATGTCAAACTGCGACTGCAGTTGAGATAATGTTAACAATGGTCAGTAGAATGCCAGCAGTGGTCAGTGTGATGTCACTGTGAGGTTCATATATAATGTCACTGTGGATTATGATTCCAACAGTGGTTTAATATGATTTCTACCATGGGTAGTATGGTTGGCAAAAGTGGTTTTGCAGTGAGTACAATATCAACAGTAGAGTAGTTAATTCATCCACATAAGATAGGATGATAGCAAGCTAAAGCTTCACAAGTAGAAGTGTCCTCATTCTATTAAATTCAGTCAGATTTATTTTGTCTCTGGGAATTGTTGGGAAGTTCGTTCAGGTTTGATTTGGTAGGGATCGCCTACATAGCTGACTTTTCATCTTATTCCCAAATAAATGAAATGTTTGGCTTTGTGAAGCCAGAAAGTGTTTGAAAGAAACTTCCACCTGGCAGAGCAGTTTATGTAGGATGTTGTCCTCCAATCACAGTTTCTGTCAAACTAAGGATGTGTTCTATTAAAGTAGCATGATTTATGATACAAACACTGGTGGGTTATCACTATACCTGCATCCTGTTTTGTCTAAACTATTTTGTGGTATGAGTGTTTCTTGTCAGTCTAAATATTAGTTGGAAATGGGTTGAATTGGATGGATTTATGATTGGTTAGGTATTTCAGTCTGTGATTGAGTCTGATTCATCTCAACATCGAGAAAATGTAGCTGCACGGCACAACAATCAGCCAGCATTACTCAGGTCCAAATCATCCTTTCAAGAAATGGTGGTCTTAATGTGATCTGTGGCTGGGAAGGGGGGGCTAGGGGAAGGGAAATTGGGTATTATGATCTTGGCAGTGATACAAGCATAAATACTGTGTTTGGAGTTCTCCATTACAACCATAACTTTTTCTTATTTTTTTTCTTTCACTTTACTCAAACTTGAAATGATTGGCTGATGCTACTCTAAGAATGAGTGCATATGCATAAGAAGAATTAGGAGTGGTTGATTTTCCTATAGTACTACGGCCATATACACTGCCATCATAAGAAAATGGTACTTACGTTAGCATTCTGGTGAAATATGCATTCAGTTCCTGTTTGTGGTTCTCAAGACTTGAAGTGAACTTGAAGCAAGCACATGTGACATGATATGACTTCATATTGATCAGCACTGTAAGTCTGTCGTCTTTAAACTTAACAATCAATTTTTTCTCCGTAATGCCAGACGAGCTTTCATAATATGAATGTGTGAGAGACGTTGGAACTTGTAAATTTTTTATTCCTCATGAAAAACTGATATATGATAGGGAAACTCATATCCCTATTTCAAGGTCAAAACAACAAAATGAAATAGACAAAACAAAGTATTGTTCATCAGATGTGACAAGATGACATTACTCCTACTTGCAGTACTTCATTTTCACAGTAGGTAACCGCAGTAAACACATCTTTAAGTATCTGGAACACCACACATTGGAACTGAATGAAAAGTTAACCAGCTGCAGGATGCTTAGATGCATTTCCTCTGTCAAATGTCAAAAATAAATTTGTGCTGAAACCCGTCCTTAAATGTACTCGTTACACCACATTTGCTTTATATTTTGATGGGTTAATAACATGATCAAGACATGAAATATTAACAGATCCAGTGGTATGACAAAGTATGAACAAAAAGGTAAACACCATAGGCTCACAACCTAACTAGGTAGTATCATGGACATGGTCCTACTGTCAGAAAAAAGAATCCTTTAAAAATGCAATAAAATGGTATCATTTGGTGGGTTTTGGCACTAAAA
This sequence comes from Holothuria leucospilota, assembly GCA_029531755.1. Classification (NCBI taxonomy): domain Eukaryota; kingdom Metazoa; phylum Echinodermata; class Holothuroidea; order Aspidochirotida; family Holothuriidae; genus Holothuria; species Holothuria leucospilota. Next base: position 28,940,248 of record CM055962.1, on the reverse strand, counting down.
TATTCAGTCATTGGTATTTGGCATTTCTTCTCCCTCCTTGTGTTTTAGACTGACAGTATTTTTTCCTCAACTGACCCGGCTTTAAGCTGAGAAAGTGGTCAAAAGATGTACTCTCAGAGCCCACCAAATGGACCTACAGATATACTTATTTCTGTTGACACCCCTTTCTGTATGCTGCCACCATTTGCATGATTTTATTTCAGTAGCTCTATCGTAGAATGACAGATTTGTTTGCCTGGTTGTCTGGTACTAACATTTGCATTTTGCATGCCCCTGTCCTTCAGCTACAATTCGTTCACTTGACTGACCAGCATTGAGTGTGCAGTTTGTGTAAATGATTGATATGAATTTGCTTGTTAGCAGTACTCGCAGTCGATCCACCTCCTGTTGGAATTCATTAAATGTGTCATAAGAGTAGTACATACCAGATGTGTCAGGAGAACAGGTAAATTGGGGGAAATAGCGGTATACATGTACTGTATAAAAAAGTATAGGAAAAATAGGTGAAGTAGCAGAAATTAAACCTCCTAGATGTGATTTCTCATATTTACTTTTAAGTCTCATGAACAAGGTAATTAGAGGACCAGTGCCCTTTACAAAGATTGCTTCTTCAGCTGTGCAGTAATGTTCTGGGGACCATGTTACTCACTTTACAGCTTTTAAGCAATACAATTAGTCAAATGCAAATCTCCTTGAGTACCTTTTCCTCTCAGATTATCATGATATTTGATGCATGATTTCATTCTCATTTCCAGTGGCCCCTAGGCTCCTCAAACCCGTGACTATGTTTTTGAAGTGCAACCTGCTGACCCCCCTTCCCCCGCCACCCCTTATCTTTTATCACCCTGTTCTCTCTCAGCATCTTTTTAAGCAACATTTCCCAAACCGGTAGTCAGGAATATTCCCAAATCTGTGCTTAAGAATCTCAACATAGTTTTAATACAATCCCACAAGTCGTACGTAAGAAGTTGAGATCGAAAGAGAGAGGGTTATGCTGCCATCTCTGGTCATTGAACCTGGATAGCGCTACACTGTAAACAGACTATCCATTCCTTTTCATGCCATAAACGTAATTTCGCAGGACAGACATGAACTGCTTAAAATATTTTTGGAGCCTATTCTCATGACTTGAAGTAATTGATTGCTGTACATTTTTTTCCAAGTCAATATGGAGTCTCTGCCATAGTCTCTACCATGTCAAACAGAATAAATGGTGAATATATCGTCAGAGGTCATAAAGAAATATCCTTTGGGCTTTTTTTGCCTGATACACTTTAAAAGTATATCAATAAAAAAACAGCACATATTACAGCTATGTGCATTGTAGCTACTGAATTTTTAGAGGTTTTGGCATTTTCAGAGACACTTGCTACCTTGTTTTAGGTCTGATAAGCTTTGATGTGCCCTTTGCCTAATTTATAGAGATATCCCATACAACAAAACATTATAATGTTTATACGTTTCCTTGCCTAAATTGATCTCTCAAGGTCGTGCATCTTTTTTTGAGTGAAAACTAAATTTGACAACCAATGCAGCTTGGGAAATTTGTCTTATCTACTTGATGTTCATTGACTCTGCCAGCAGAATGTCAGAGGGCATTGAACATGAGTTTGGTCGGTACAACTGTCATGCTGTGGTACAGAGAAAGTGTCCTCCACCCGTTCTATGCATCCTTTGGGAAAGTGGCTAAAGACTGCATATGCACTGTTAGCCATCCGATGGGGGGTTTTAAATCAGTGGTCATGGGAGCAGAATGAGGAGCTATTTGTACATGCTATCCTTGTTACCTTCTGATATCACAAGTCGTAATGTGGAGGCCAATCTTGCCCTTATTCGTCCAGCCTCGGCTTGTTGCAGGATTTCCCAAGTTACGAACCTGAGTGGCTCCCTAACCCTGTATGACAAAAGCCAAAGAGAGCTGGTTCATAGGCTAGTGGGCTCATGCTCCACATTTATGAGTGAAGTGTTAGAGGAAAAATCTGAGTGACATGTCCTTGAAAATATTTACTGTGTTGTATTGGCTCGTATAAGATCATGAATGATTGGTGACAATTCATACAGTGTAACTTCTTACAGAACCTGCAAAAAGTTCTCAGCATCTGACACCGCCATTACATCATTTGGAACATGGAAGTACTTCCACATTTGGATTGCATATTTTGTGGTCAATTTTTCAGTTGTCCGCTACTTTTCTTGCATCATTTGTTGTCCACTGAACTGGTCAATGATTAGGTGTAGGTGTAGTTAATCTAATTCACATTACCTGCAACACGCGATCATATGTGCTTTCAAGGTATTCACAACTTTTTGCTGTACATTACATATAAAGACTACTAATTTATATCAAAAACTTAACAAAAATTTTGTGTGTGTTATATTGTCTCTCCATTTTCCCTAAATGTAAAAAGGAAGGAAGGATAAGGATAACTTTCATCAGCCTTATGAAAATTATCTATGCTGAAAGAATATTGGGGTTCACGTAGATTTTAGAAAAATCATGATCCCTTTGGGGACGTATGCTTAGGCTATGCTGTAATTTTTGTTGGTTAGTTTTTTTAAGCTTCTGTATCTTTTCACATGTAACTGAAAACTACAACTACCAAGTTCATTGGGGATGTAAGGAGAACACCTGGCCCACAGGCAGTATGTAGGCCTAGCCTGCTTTGAGAGACTTTTTTGATCTGGCTTGCGAGACACTTCCTATTGCAATGTCATTAAATGACATTGCAACTATTCCTATATCACTATTAACTAGTAGTGACACAAGAGGGGGACAGGAGCTGTGGTGCCCTCGTTGGAGAATTTCCCATTTTCTTCTTTAGCCATAGTCAAGATAGTGGGTATGATAGTGTGTAATCCCTGACTGCAGTCAGTTGCCCTGATGGTTTACCCTGTGTTGCTCTCAACGAGCACGAATTCTTCAATACAAATACAAAATTTTGGGACCCTCTTGCGTGTCACGGAATTGCTTTGCTTTTATGATGTAAACCGTAAATGCCTTTCCACTTTGCCTACTAACAGTCCGGGAGATTCCCCCGTTTGGGGGAAAATAGTATTGCCCCACAGAGCGCAATTTGTATTCATTAGGCATCATGAATAAACAAAGCCTTGCTTTCATAACAGCCGTTTCGCATGCACACATGGGGTGTCGGGTTGCAGTGAAGGTAAAACGAACAAAGGTGGCTGCGTATGGTTTGTGTGCTGGATTTTAACGAACAGCGGCGTTGGTATAGGTCGGAAAGTGGTGAGTAATTATTCTACATTACTTGTAGTACGAAGGTTATGTTGTAGTTCAGAAATAAGTTGCATAGTTCCTAGGTATCTCTTAAGAACTGTAGGCCTGCAATTCTTGTACAACTGTTAATAAGCACGTAAAGCGAATGTCCGTAGGATAACAAGTGTGCATTGAATAGTGTACGAGTTCAGCTGTCACTATGCACACAAAAGTTGTATGCAGGGAGAGACAACTGTACGTCTACTAATAAGGTCACATTGCCTTCTTTCAAGATTTTTGCAAAACGTGCACTACCTTTCACCGCCTGGAAAAGTTGTAGGTAATGTGACCAGCTACTTGAATATGCAGGTTTTAAACTTCCCTCCGCACGTACGAATTTTCCAGAGGGGTTTGAAAAGATTGACCTTTTGTTTTGTATTGTCCAAACGGTGTGGCATTGTGGGTAAAATGCAAAATGGTTGTCAAATTTTCCCCCAAACGGGGGAATCTCCCGGAGTGACTGACTAGATATACATAGTTATCCTCTATAATTTTGTTAAGGTTTGAAAATGCACCCTCAGTGGCATAGTTAATTGTTCTCTTGTATGTGGCACGATACAATGCAAAACAAGTTATCCCTTGTCAAGGTTTTTTTTATATTTGCTCACTGTCAATACAGATTTTTCAACATGTATTTCAAATGTCTGGTAGGCCTTCACATACCTGCAGACCATATTTATATAGACACTAAATCAACACTTCACTGCTACGGTCGGCTATGTAAGTGGGGAGTGAACAGCCTCAGCCAGCTTATGATGAAAAGTGTTCATGTTTTCAGTATTCCAAAATTGAAAAATGGTTTGTTTCACGAAAGTTGGCAGTTTCGTTTCCAGTGCATGAGTAATTGTGAGTAGCTATAATAATAAAAGCACCATTTTGCATCTAAGGCTCCTAGGTGCAAAAATTTTCAAAGGCATGGGGCACAATCCTCCTAAGTAGATCCCTCCCCCAGGACAGTTGACTCAAATGTCCAAGTAGTCTTTCATAGTAACAAAACATTGATATTATACTATTCTTTTGGAAGTGCATTACATTTCTTCAACATGAGACCTCAAAATGAAAAATGTTTGGGTACATTTTCAAGGTCTGGGAAGTGCCTACGTCCCATTTTGGTAAGCTATGCTCCAACCTGTTATGGGGGTGCTCCACTTAGATTTACGTGATATCGCCTTTACTGAAATTGCTTTTCACTGAACAGTGCAAAACCCGACCTTCTGGGGGGAAAGACGGAATTTTACTTGATGTTCGCACCTACAGGTTATAGCATTTGGGACGCTTATCAGGTTTTATCATATTTTTATTGATTTTTCCAACCTTTTGGCTATAATCTGTTGGTGCGAACATCATGTAAAATCCCGCCTTTTCCCCCAGAAGGTCGGGATTTGCACAGGTCTGTGGTGGGCAATTTGAGTAAGGGTGATATCATGTAATGACTATCACAAACCTTTCAAAAGACCACTGACCATATATTTTCTTTTCTCCCCCCTGTCCAAAATACCTTCCTATGCCTATGTGAAGTGCTTGACACACTTCGTCAGCAAGTGTCAGTATCCTAGCTATCAGGACATTCGTGGCTCCTTGCACTGTTAGTTCAGAAGCTCATGATACCTTGTTAGGCGTCACCTAAATCTTGACACTTTGTGGAAGGATTAAGTTGGCACCTACAGTAAAACCACGTTTATCTGAAACCCCGTTTATCCGAACTAGCCGTCAGATTTAACAACAATAATAGTCAACACAATTACAAGAGTATACACCAAGTTTTAAGTGCTTTACAAGGCAAAATTCAACGTAAATTTTTGCAGAAATGTACTAATTTTTCTCGGGACTGTAAAAGTAATGGAAAGATGTCACGATGGCTAAAACAGCCGACATGTGGACATAGAAAACAATCTGTTATCTCTTTGTCAAATTTGGAAGAAACATCGTACGTATTTGCTTTGAAATTCTTGATAGGAGCCATGGGTAGGTATAGGCTCAATATCCTCTCATACAAAAATACGTTAGGGTAGCGTAAGTCTTAGTGTCACTAAATCTGAAAAGTTAGTAACGTAGTGAGGTTCATACCTAAAAATAATGAAAGTAGACCTTACAAAAACATTGCGAACTGCTGTTTGAGAGTCTCCTACACATGTGTCCCTAACATTTTTTGAATTTTTTGCAGAATTTATACTCTAGATACCTCTCCAGATTGTTACAGCTTTTCTTCAGCACACACATTCATTTAGTGTGTAGAAAGCACTCAGGTCATTCAGACGAGCGAAGGCTCAAATTTTTGGAATAAAATCTCTCTGTTTTAGACGTCTTAAAATTTATTTGTCATATCATCGGTTGCAGAAAATAGTAACGAAATATTTTGGGGGAGTTTGTCTGCAATTTTAAGCCTTTTCGGAATTATTTTGGAAATGTGTTGACACACTGTCTTTATATATGGACCCAGTGTACTGTACTTAAGGCAAAAACTTGGAACCTCGTTTATCCGAACTTTTTCGTTATCCGAACAACCTCCGGTCCCGATGTGTTCGGATAAACTGGGTTTTACTGTATTAATATGATTTCCCCACTGCACTACAAATCCTATCTGACACACTGTTGGCACATGGGGTGATACTGCCCTGTTGCCTCTATCCACTATCACTGTTCTGTATTTGTCATGCTTTCAGTACCGACTAGAACCTTTGGGGGATTGGGGTTGGGGTTGATATAGGGGTCTGGATGGCAATAACCCAGAGCCAGCAGATCAAGTTGAGAAGGCAGAGGAGAGCTAATCTTTCCTCTGGAGGGACACTTGCGGTACATACTTTTATGAAATATTTGATAAATGGGAAAATTAGGGAAGGCATAATGTAGATATTTTTGGGGTTGGGGAACATCCTCACATCTCCCCCCCCCCTTCCATGCTAGCCAAGCAAGAAGTCCAGGTAGGGTACTTCAGCCTCATTGACTATATGTGGTCTGAGTTCTAATGGTCTCACTGGGCAGTAAAACCTTTCTGAGCAGCACCAATCATTTCTAGGAGAATGTCGCAAACTGTGTCATCCATGGATAATATCACTGAAACACATGAACTAACGTTGTTACTGAGAAAGAGGAGTAAACATTTTGTGTGCAACAGGTTGTCACTCAAATTACAGGATAGTCAAAAGCAACAATTACGGGCAAACTTTATTATGATTACATTTGTTTCGTTCATAGTGTCAATAAAAGTATATATACAAGCGTTTATTACTACTATACCTCTCTCGGATTTGACAAAACCGTATCTATGTCTTCATAGCAGTTAATTTAAGGCTAGAGCTGTCTACCTTCGTGTGGGGAAAAACATTTAAGATTAATGGGAAATATTAAGTTACAATAGCACATCATTAATACTTGAAAAATTTGTTACATAAAACTTAGATTGATGTTCTGAGGGTGTCTGTTATTGTGTTGCTCCCAATTTGTGTTTCCTTTTTCATTCCTTTTTCTTTTCTTTTTCTCTTTTCATTTTATGAAGAGTTCTGAAGCATACATTTTGTTGAAGAATACCTGCGGCAACAATTTTTTTCACTTTCTGGTTGCAACTTGTAATGAGTAAAATGGAGTGTTGAGTGTCGGAGTGTCGTAACTGCCACTGGAGCAGAAATTATTCAAACAACTATAATAAACAGCAACATACACTCAATAGCATCTGTCTCTGTACTTTAAAGGAAGGGTTTAAGCAAAAAATTGATTTTCACATGTGAAAGAGGGACTAAATCTATGCAATTTGGTGAAACTTTCATTCAAATCAGACATGTAGTGCTTGAGATATCAACAAATGAAGTTACAACATTTGTGACCCAAAGTGAGCTTGACGCAATCAGGAGTTATATCACTTCCTCACATTGATGAGAAATGCTTTGTTTCCATTGTTTTTCTCAGTCTGTTGTGCTGACCTTGAAGTTAATGGGGACGGGAGCTCCCCATGGGGAGTTAAAGGTTTGTAAAATTCCCATGCTTCTCATGCAATCACATCCTGATAATATGGGATTGTGGAGGAGAAAACTGGTTGTAAAGTTTAAAAAAAACAAAAGACTGCTCATCAGTGTGAGGCTATGATGTCATATGTGCTTGCTTCAAGTTCACTTTGTGTTGAAAATGTGACAACTTTGACTGCTAATATCTTGAGAACCACACATCAGATTTCAATGCAAATTTCACCAGAATGCTTAGAATATAAAGTACTCCTCTAACCTATCAAAACTTGATTTGAGCTTAAACCCTTCATTTAAATAAATAAAAATAACTTAAAAATACATTTATGTCTGTACCTTCAAGAGGTACATTAAGGGGAATAAGCAGTCACCCCAAATTTGTTTTGAGAAAATTGGTAATCTACATCGCCCCTCTCCTTACCTCCTATTCACCTATGTAATCCCCACTTACCCGCAAGTTACTAACCCTGCATTGCAAATCTTGCAAATCTCTTGCAAAAATCATTGTAAATTCTTGCAAATCTCTTTTTTTTGCCTTTACAAGTAACTCTGAAGATTTTTTTGAACATAAATATAACAAACAAAAGAGTTATTCTCCATGAATTTAACAATTCAAAAAATGTCACATGATTAAAATGAGTCATTCATTAATTAGAATACCAGGGTAAACTAATTCTAATTGGGGTGACTACTTGTCTTCCTTTTAGCATATAGGACTAAGGTTTTAGTAACAGAGACAGTATGACATTGCCAAAGTGTCCCATAAATCTTGCTAGGATCCCAGATTGGCAGTACATACCATAGTGTCCCAATAATCAAGCCAGTGGCCTAGTAGTATGATACCATAGTGTGCTACTAATTCATCCATAATTTGAAAGAAGAAAGGGACATTGGAAGGGGTGCTATTTGTGGCTTTTTTGTATATATTTTGTGATTTTTAAGGATTTACTCATAGAAAATATGCAGTTGAATTAAGTGTCTGTATACTCCATCAAATATTGCAGGACTTTCAGAGGTGTGCAGTTAATGTTTACACAGGAACTTTTATGAGTATAGGGGTTTTATAACATACTGAAAAACTACAATAAATAAATCCATGGGTCGCATTTTTTTCTAAGCCCGAATGAGTCAATATGAACTAGAGCACTGAGACTGACCATAAGTTGAAAAATCTCGAAAATAATATTTAAAGTAGAGTAGGAGAAGGGGTTTGTATTTTCTTGAGTGGAAGCACTGGGTCACCATGATTTGTTTGGATGCTTTATTTTTCTCAGTACAAAAGGTTTGTTTGCAGTGTGGCAATGTACGTATAATTTCTTGTCTACCTTGCAACGAGACTTTACACATTAGCAAAGTACTTTTTACGTGCTCTGAAATGATATTAGGAAAGTATTGTTTTTTGAGAACATAGATGCAGAGTTTCACCAGTTGCCAAAGTATCCATTGAGAGCTGATTTGAAGATGTCCATAACTTAACATAGTTGTGCATTCATACATGAAACTACTGGGTATCCACTTCAAAGATGTCATTTTCCTTTCTGATGAAAAATTGCAGCACAGGGTAGAGTTAAGAGACACTTCTTAAAGGGCAGAGGTAGATCACCAACTTATTTTGAAGCATTTGCTTAATCTTTGTGATCTTCTCACATTTCCCTTAGAAGTATCTTTCATGATGTTACAGGCATAAACATTGCATATTCATGATGTTACTGAGCATAAATGTTGGATACATGATGTTACTGAGCATGAACATTGCATATTAATGGTCACCACAGTAGCATGTATCATGGATGAATTTAACAACTGGGCATTGAAAGTTTCTGCTAATTGGTCAATCTTTAGCAGTAACACACTATCTTTCCTTGGCAAACTTTCAGCACAGTTACATTATAGTTTTCATACACGGTCACGAAGAGGGTGGAGGAACCATGGTAATTCCACTGGGGCCCTGTCAACATGGTGGACTTCGGATGCCTGTTGGCCTTAAAAATGTTTAACACAGCTTAGATATCAATTTGTTTGCTTCTCAACACCATACAGCTTGTGTTAGTATCTCCTGTGGCAGGGAAAGAGGCCAAGAACTTAATGGCTTTAGCTCTGTTGCATGACAAAATTATAGTTATGTTCATTCAGTTCTTTGGTCTACTAAGCAGACTTGTAGTGTGAGTACAATGTCATGAGTACGAGTACAAGGGCAGTGTCTGTGTTGTGAGTACGAGTACAAGTACATGTCCTTTTTCATGAGTACGAGTACAAAATTTTGCATTAATCCCTATGCAGAGCTTTCAAAATCTGTAAGTACAAGTACGAGTACAAATTAATTTTCATGGCAATTGTGCAAACCGTGAGTATAAGTACGTAATCACTACAAGTCTGCTACTAAGTCTCAGTTTCCATGCATTTCACAGGATCAAAGTCATTGGGGTTTTAGTGTGTGATTTCTCTGGCTCAAAGCTCATCCGATGAAGAAGTCCCATTGACTTACTTTGTAAAAGTGAGAAGGTCATAGCATAATGATACAAATTAAGCTTCGGCTTGCTATAGGAATATGTACATATTGAAAACAACAGTCGAGAGATAACTTCAAATTAGACTTTTGAATAAAGTGCAGTTGGAGGACTTTTTTGAATTTCATTGGTGGAATACTAATATGCAAAAAAGATGTATTTTTCTTATCATCACTGAGTTACTTTCTTAAAACTAAGATAATTATATACTGTGAAAATATATATGCTTGAGACAAGTTATTGGGTCATAAAAGATACTGAAATTGTGGCAAATGAGTTATTATGCCATGCCCCATAACATCCCATTGTGAGACCATGGTGTGGGGACCACTTTTCATTACTTTGTCTAAAACTCAAGTGTTGCTTAAGTTTTATTACTCCAAATCATAAGCCTACCTGAGGCTCATTACACACACTGAAATTGATTGCATATAATGATCACTGAGAGAGCTGTCCTCTCTTTTGTTCAGAGGTCAGACTGGGGCAAGTGTGTATACTTATCACTCCATATTCCATCACAAGACTGCAATGTAAGGCATGGCTTAACATTACCGACCACACGGATGGCAAACGCATGTGGTGCCTTAAAGTTTGCCATGGTGCCTCTCAAAGGGGGCATCGAGACACTATGAAGAAGTTGCTGTTAGTGCCCTTTCCTTAGACTCAATTTTGCTGTGCCTTGCTGTGGCCTCATGTGGAGGCTTATATCAAATAAGCTGTGATTTCATGCCCCCAGAGAGAGTATATATCCAGTCTTCCCAGCCTATGCCCCTCCAAGTCATTGCTAGGAGGTCAGTAAGACCCAGTTGCTCTACACTGCTCCTTGATGGCTCATTAGACAAGTTTCTCCCTTGAATAAAGGATAAGTCTGCCTGTTCCTATATTTTCAAGATTTGACGACCAAGTGGAACATGGTTGTGGTATTCAGTGGATATTGTCCCCAAAATTTTAAGAATTAAATCTGAAAATTATACCAATATATTTGATTAAATTGAACTTCATAGATAAATTTGCATTAAAATAAACTTTGAAAGAGTTAAATTGGTTCAGATTTGGTGAAAATATCAATTGTACTTATGCACTAGAAATGCCCTTCAGCAATGGGCAGTTTTTAAAGTAAGGTCATTCAGATTCCTGTAGTTTCAAAGACATCAAAAATGGCCCATTCCATGCTATGGTCACCCAGCTGGATGTGCCATTCTACATGGGTAGAGTGAAGATGAGAAGACCTGAACTGTGGAATACTGGAACAACCAAAAGTCTTTGAGGGATCCAATTTGAAGCCTCCTCAACACTGGTGTGAAAGCTTAATTTGTTCAAAGTCCCAGGAAAATTCCCAGGTCAGCAGTCCCACCAGAACTGGATCCAGAGTCCTTTGATTTGTAAGGGCAACTCTTCCACAAAGCTATCACTCCTATTTGTATGCTATCGCCATCTTTTTTCAAATCATGTGACAACTTTTAGTTTTATTTTTTTCTTATTTTTTTTTTTACACAGCAACATCTGCAGAATATGGCATCGCCATGGGTGCCGCTGTGGTGGCAGTGCTCCTGGTCATGTTTGGTATCGCCCTTTGTATGTGCGTCATCCTACAGTACATCCGTCAGCAGAGGGAGGGACCAGAGGGGAACTACAGACCCGCCCTGAGCAGGGATGTATACAGTGTGGAAGGGGTGAATATAAGTGGCATTCTGAGTGAGTGTGACATTTGTACATTATAATGGTAGATGACACATGATTTTCATCTGATTTGGAAATTATTGTAAACTAACTGAGATGCAATATGGGGTCGAAGGTCACACCGTGTTTAGTAATTTACGTTCCTAGTGTTATGCTCCATTGATCTTTCAATTGATCAATAGTTATTGTGCAAAGAGTAACTGATGGAAACGAAGAATTAGTTGTTTGGGGACTTCCCTCCTTGCCTCTGAAAAAAGAATGTACATTAAAAATATAGAAAAAATCAAATAAAAGAGTCAAAGAATAGAAATAAAAGAATGAGAAGGTCATAATATAATTGTCAAGTGAGATTATAGGTTTATTGAGTGAAAAACTGAGGATGTCATTATCTTTTGTCCAAACACACTTTCTATGTGTTAAAGGGAAATACCGCATTTTAAAAATGTCACAAAGTGATGGACTGCAGTGTGCTTACAGTGTGATCTGAACACTCTTCCAAACATGAATTAATCATAACTTGTACAAGATCATCATCAATATTGTGAAATTTGGGTAAAAAGAAGCAACAATTAGAACTGGCTCACTATTGACTGATAAGCTGAGGGGGTGGGAGCATTTCCCCAGTGATTTGTGACCATATCAAATGTTTGTGCAAAAATGTATTTCCTTCTTTTCAAAACAGTTGCCCCAATACATATGATCAAACAGGTTGATTCAGCATTTGGTTCGCTGCATTACAAGACAACAGGTACTGTGCAAGACAAGTTTTAAAGCGGCTGTTGAATCACCAAACATGTTTAGAAAACGTCTGGATATCACTATTTACAGTTGGTGACTGCACTTTGATTGACATAATGCAGTAGACGGAATTTTTTGCTATGAAGGGGCTGTGGCATTTCTCACACATATTTAGGAATAGCCCTATAGTTCTAAACACAACTGGTAACTGCACTTTGATTGATAATCATTCATACAACAGCTCCACTCTGATTGGTCAATGATGACTTGTACAGTCAGTTGTGTGCCCAATTAAGTTTTCATCCAGTTGTGTTTCAAGATGGCCTTGAGGAATTTAAAGTCAGGGCAGGCTACTGTGGCTGTGTCTTGGAGGAATCGGATGTTAAATTGGAGGAGGGGCGAGAAGTAAATTTAGTAGGGAGAATTTTTACTGTATGCGGTGAGATTATAGGCACCTTTAATTGACTAAGGGTGCTAGAAGTGATTTTGGGTCAATTTTCACTATCTGGCATGAGATTATTGACCCTAGCTTTAAGTAACACTGATGGCTGCCACACTCAAAGTTCAGCAGTCTATGTTACTCGTCCTTACCTCCTGTTTTCATATGTATACCATAATTGCCTGCAATAACCATCTGGCAAAAAACTAATAGCACCCTGGGAACCCCTACCAAAAGTAGGCACCATAGAGTCTAAGTCTTCCCTCTACATTTTAGTCTTCACCATGTTAACACGTTTCTTTCGATCGTCTGGTAAAACTATCAAGATATTTTATCCATTTCAGTTCAATTGCATCCTTTTGGACTTCTAAGCCTGTGGGAAACTCATATCCTACCACCTTCTAACTGATCATGAGCATTTTTCTTTTTATGGGTGTCTCTTAAAGTGCTGTTTCAAACAGCATTCTGATCCTAACTCTTAAAGGGGCTATGGCATACCTCAACCCTATTTAGGAAAAGTCCTATTATGCTAAATACAATTGGTATTAACTACACTTTGATTGGCATTCATTCAATAACTCCACTGTGGTTGGTCAATGATGATTTATACAAACAGCTGTTTTCCCAATTAAGCTCACACACAGTTGTGTGTCAATATTGCCTTGAACAGTTGTGTCAGTGCAGGCTACTGTGGCTCTGTCTTGGAGGTAAACTAGACAGGTGTTGTTGTTTAAATTGGAGGAGGGGCTATAAAGTAAACTTAGTAGGGAGAATTTTTACTGTCTGGGATGAGATTATTAGCCTTTAAAGGCTTTCTCTCTCATTTACTATCTCGGTTCCTAGGGACCCTCCCAGGTACCCCCAGCTGTACCTCATGAGTAGTTGGATATTTTTGACTTACAGCAACCTCCATCCTCCCCATACCCTGTGACATTTACTACCTCAGAGGTGTAATTGATTTATCATTCTTCAATCTGATTGTCTCATGAAAAGTCTGATAGGAAACAAAATATACAGCCATGAAGTAATCGGAGAAAATATCCTGTAATTGTGACCGTTCTGAGTGACGTTTAACACAAGAGAAGATTCAGTTATCTAAGAGAGACTGAAAGAATCTAATGATGAAATAAAAATGCGGTTGTAAATTATTGATCAGAACATAAGCCTCTGTAGAGTTCACATTTCAAACACTAAGTTGCTAGAATAAACTTGTAGGACAATTTGTGGAATGCAGAGAATACAAAATCAGGAGCGATAAATGCGGGAGGAGAAATCCGAGCTTTCCCTAACAGCATGTACTGCCATTAGTTTATTGTTCCCCTTGCTTTAGGACAGGGAATGTTTACTTTGAATGTCTTTCTTAGAAAATCATTTAGTCTTGTATGCTCACAGAGGATTATCTAACACAGGAAGATTTTTTTAATGGTCGATTGATGAAAATGTGGCATACTTGTGAAGTCACTTCTTTTTGGTTTCGATGATATGAGAAACCTAGTGCAGTCATGATAGTGTATGTTTGTGACAAGTTGCTTAGAAAGATGATAATGGTGTTAATACATTGTGGATGGATGCCGTACTTTCCGTGCCAACGATGCATGTCCTTGCCAACAGAACATTATCAACATAGTTTTTCCTAGCTACATTTTATGTCAGAAACTAGGACGCTCGATTTAAGGTAATGTTCTACTTGGCCAAGGAAACTTTTGTGATTTGTTTGCATTGTGGGTACTGATAAGTGCTTTTTGTAACACCCCTCTCCCCCACCCCACCCCCCCCCCCCCCCCTTAGACCAGTTCTTGTGATAAATTTAAATTACAATTAGTGGTAAGTGGACTTTCACTGTGGTTACTCAGAGTAAGTGATATTGTTGATATAGTGTGCAAATGTGACTTCGCCCCTATACACTGAGCTCACTAAATTTTTCAAAAATCAGGACCTTAACTGTTAGGGGAAAGGGGGTCAGATGAACCCCTCCCCTAATAGAGGGATCCATTCAGGCCAATTCTTGGACATATTGATAAATTTACTCCAAATTTGCAAAATGCCCCATCAGTTAGCATCTGCACATCCTTGATTATCACCATTCTCAGTGTGCAGTAACCCCCCTTAACACCCTATCCCCCTCCCCATGTTGGTGTACATTCATAAATTTACCCAGACTTTACCATATCTACCTTGAGTTCCATTCGAGTGGAAAAGCAGTGCTACCCATTAGACAACTTGGTAATGGACATGAAATCGTGAAAGGATAAATGAATCCCAGATTCAAATTTTCCTTTCATGGCCGGTGAAGATCTTAAAGGGCCCAAACTTGTATTGAAACATCAGCACGAGTTGTTCTGCATGAATCAAACAATTTAATAACAAAGAAAGAGCCATTCATGAATCAGGATACCCAGGTATACTAATTCAAATTGGGGTGACTTCATTTTCCCTTTTAATGGAAATTAAATCCTGAAAACAGCAAATGGAAATATTGTTTTATGACAAATTCCTCAAAACTTTCCTGGTTAGTGAGTAGAGTGCCATCTAGAGGGGATTTATTCTTTGCCAGTAGTTGTTCCACATTAGATGGGCTGTCCAATAGTGGTAATAGTGGAGGTAATTAGTAGGGGTGAAATAAATTGAAAAATGTTGGCAGTTAAAAGGTTAGCCATGGAAAGATTTAAAATAAATCTCTAATGTAAAAACATAGAGCAATGTACTACTCTGCTGTTTTCCTTTGGCCAGTTTATAAATTGACAGAAGTTAATACATGTATAGACCAGCTTGATAATTCCTGAAAATTTTCAAGGACAAACAGGACATTCAACTATGAAAAAAAGGAAAATGAGGCAATGTGTGGACTTTACATTACCTTCTGTGACCTTAATGAGAACTGGGGGTATTTTTCGACAAAAGTAACTACAAATCTCTAAAATGAGATATTTTGAGTTAGAAACAGAGTATTGCTACAGGGTTTGAAAGACATGAATTAAAATATTTTCTTTTTCACATGAGACCCTGGTGAAATGCCACCATTAAAAGTCAAGCATATTTGTTATAAAAAAGCAATCATTCATTTCATTTTACAGGAATAGAATCATTAGAAGCTAACAACTATGTTCCACCTAGTTACAGCCAATGCGTGCATTCTACCCCAAACAGCCCAATTGATTCTGAAGTCTTTCTTAGTCCGGCACATTCTAACCAAAGTGTTCGTGCCTGGCATCATATACAAAGAGCCCAGAGAACTCCAGACAGTCCTCCGCCAACTTACGATGCCATTATTGGAATATGCAAGCAGTGCAGCCAGTTACGTAAAGGCGGGTACAAGTTCAGGAACATGAAAAGTTTAGGCAGTGAGCCAGCTTTGATCCGATATTCTAGGGGGCAGCAGATTGTTTATTCAGAACATAGACCGACCTCACTTCCAACGACTCCTCAGGATGTTATGGAATTACGAGAGGTTAGATAGCAGAAGACGGAATGCTCTATCTTGGACGGAATAGAGTCCATTATTCAAAAACAGTGGAATGGAACCTAGAATGGATAAAAAGATTGAGTTTTATACAGCAGAGACTAACTTCGTGATTGGAAATTCTTTAACCTTGAAGGAAAGAATCTGTCAGATACTCTGTGTGCTGTTTACTCTGTCCTGATCTGCAACTATTGATGCAATTAAAATGAAAATATTCTGCAAACTTTGGGATGAAAGAAACTGCTTGTACTGCTACTTTCTGTTGGCCATTTCAAGCAAACTTTCATCCTGAACTGCTCGTCACTATGCAATTTTGAGTTCCTTGTTTTTTTTTGACAGAAGTACAGAAGAATGGAGAGTCAAGTACTATATAAAGATGAAGAACATCAGATATGCAGTGTTTGTAGCGAGATATCTCCTTACATCACTGAAAAAATTGATAATTTATTCAAGAGTATATAAAAAAAAGTTGAATTTTTGAAAGATATTAAGATATTATGGTACATTCATTTCAATTGCGGCAGGGTTTAACGTAAGCGAACTTGTTTTCTTGTTTTGTTTCTTTCATTTTTTCTTTCATAATTTTGTGAAATTTAAGAATGCCTCACAGCTTTCTGCCTGACTTCAAGGAGGAGTGGTATGTTTACCTTCTGTCATTATATTCTATTCTATTTACATATTTTGCAACAGTCTTTGACAAAATCCCCAAGATTCATTTTATTTTACTTATTCAGAGTATATAGTATCCTGGAAGGTTTGCCTTGAGTTTAATTTTTCATGGATTTCTTTTCTGCGGAAATAACATTTCCTTTGCCTGCTCATCACTCTTGTGAGAGGATCTTATTCTACAGTATGTAAATTTTGGTTGTCTTTTCACACTCTTGAAGGCGCAAATAATTTAGAAGTATAACACTATTAAATAGGGCAATATTGTCAGGACCATGTCACAGTGATTGTTGCAGCTTCCTTTATATGTATTTAACGATGCTTTCAGTAAATTATTCAGTCTATTAAGCCCAGTATTTAAGTACTTACACCCCTGGCAGCAATATATGACACACAATAATGTTTTCCACCTTCGTGGACTGAAAACAGACTTAGTTGATCAATGTTATCGCCAAATTCGTCTGATGTATTGCAGTTATCTGCTTGTTATGTTATGTGGAAGAAATAATTGCCACAATGCTGTGAATTATGTGCCACAAGGTGGCAAATATAGACCCCACTATGTCAAAGTGGCAGAGTGGTGATGAAGTGTCACACAACACCGCTCATAAACAGTGCTTCATACTCCAGTGGTGTTGTACAAGTTAAGTATGGGTGGTTTTACACAAGTCTTGCTTGTACATGCTGTAAAGCTTGTTATACATCGTTATTATGGAGAAGAAGCGTTTAAGAAGTAGTTTCTTAGCAAAGGGTTCGGTAGTCATATCCTGTTTTTGCAGTCCCTGTTTAGTAGTGGTCTTAGCTCACCCATCAGTCTGTAGGTGAATCGGTTGCATAGCCAGGATTTCTATTACCTGGGAGGGGGGAGGGGAAACCATACAGTATGTTGTGTGATCGCTGGCCACCTAAATACGCCTTTAAAGTGAATAATGCTCTTAACTGTCTGTTGTGAGCTCAAGCCATAGGATATCAAATAATAAAGTTTAAACAGATAATAGGCACTTTTTTTTAAAAGCACTTTTTATGTGGCTTCCTGCATCCTTGTTGCCTAGCAAGACAGATGAGCAGTGGATCCAGAGTTTCTTGAAAGGGGACAGGGGCTGGCCCAACCTCTGGATCTGGGGCAGCCGAGATGCAGATATAACCATTCATTTGCCAGCCAGTCTGTTTGTCAAGTTTTATCTATAATGTTGGGTATTCAATGGGTATTTGCAGTAACAAACTAGAAAGCAAAAATATAGAAAAAAGAAAAACAAAATAATAAAAACAGTGCAAAAAATTTTGCAAGGGTAAGAAATGAACTTGGCCTTCCCCTTCTCCATGGCTATAACCAAATTATTTCTGGCAAGGGGTGAGGGGAAAGGAGCTGAATCTCTTAACTCTTTGACTTTGAACATTTTCAAATGTATGGGTTGACCATTCAAATACACATTCAACAATTTAACCCATCTGGAAGAAAAGTTCAAGCTGAAAATTATTGTCCCCATTCCCCCCCCCCCTCCCTCCCCCAAGTGTTTCGACATTTTACAAAGCCTGAGTGGGTTATGACATATTTTAATCTGCAATAAGCTGCATAATAGTATATAACTACAGTTTTGATGCCAACCCAGATGTGTAGACTTGAAAATGTCATTTCAGTGATCCCTTCTTGTTATCGTATCTGTAAGAGAGATGCTTGAATAGTCAGTCAACATATTGAAAGTGATCCACAAATCTTCCAGATCAAATATATTACAGTGGACAGTCATTGCTGATAGCATTTAGGAGAATATAATCATCACGTTGTGGTTAACATTATTTTGACAGATTCTTTCAGAATTTTCTTGAGATCTGTCAATGGTTTTGTCAACCAAGTCTTGAAAAACTGAAAGAGAATCCGATTGTAGAGTATTCCCTCAAGCCTTATTCTTCAAAACAAACTACAAAGTCCGAGTTCTTAAAAGTAGACAAAAGGAGAAGATCACTGGAATGATAACGTTATTGGGTCTGGAGGGGGTGCATGGGAAAAATATGATATTAAGTTCTATGCAATACATTTATAGGCACATGTAATGCTAGGGAAACATCGTGAAAGAATGTCTTTTCCTAATGTATTAAAAACAAAAATCATATTTAATGTGAGCAATTTGGCTTTCAAATTTCAGGCATATACATCATTGACTTGTAAATAAAAAAGTAACTGATGATGAAAAGTTACTTTTTGCCAAACAACTGGTTGCTCATGAGGTTAGAAGTTGAAGTATGTTTACAAAAAGGGAAAAAATAGACTAAGAGCATGTTCAAAGACTATTTTCAACCATGGAGTTGAGGGGTGGGGAATGGGGAGGGGTGATCACTTCAGCCCAAAATTTTAGTGATTTTGTAAATGTGTCCATCTTCAGAAATGTCACAGATTTGATTAAAGAATGCATATATTCTGCCAGAGGTGGAGGGGGGGGGGGATATATTCTACCAGATTTTGGGGGAGGGACTGGAGGGAGGTTGCAGCTCTAGCTCATCCACCCCTGTATGCTCTTAAGGATGGTGACTAATGGAGGTGTCATCAGTTTTAACCAGTATTCTGTATAATTCATGATTATTAGATCGTGCAATATTTCAAGTATGGCAACAAGCAAATTTTGAGTTAACTAAAAAGGGGTACATAACCCTCCTAGATATTAGTACTAGTTGTCAGTTGCTATGGTCTGAAATTTATGTATTATAAACTTAGAATATCACTGCAGCATTCAACTTATTTACCTTTCACCAGATGCAACATTATGCTAGATATGTTACATCTGAAGATCAGTACCCAGGCATGTGAGGAGGTACATTGAAAACTTGTGCAATTACTTTTTTTTAACCGGTACAGATATAAGTGATAGCGTATAGAACTGCATACATCCCATTGCCATAACCAGACTTTTTGGAGGGTTTGGGTGGGGCAAGGTGGGGTGGGGGGAAATATTTGGAAGAGGGGAATGGCACTCTTTTATCAGTCACACCTGTGGCTGTTGACCAATATTATTGGGAAGGAGAGAGAGAGGTGACGACTATTTTGAGCAGCTGTCCCTCAGGCTACTTGCCTGATACCCTCCACCAACTCTGGCTGGCCCTTACGAGTTTGGTTTTCTTGTTTGAATCTTATGTTGGAATGTGCTGCTGTAAGCAATCAGAATTTGCACCTGTGGCTGGTTATGAGTTTAGACAATCTCTTATTTTCCAAAATGATATTTTTATATAGGTGTTGACAGAGTATTCACTTCCGAAGTGAAGCATCATATCACAGAGCTTGCGATGACATGTTGACACCAGGTTTAAAGTTGGGAGAGAGGGGAAAATTGGGAGAAGAAATGATTGCAGGCCAATAGCATATCAGCTGCATAATGTCTCATGTTTGAAGGATGACTGGGGGAACAAGTGGGGAAAATGGATCACACTGGGTTGGGGAAATCCCCTTATGCCCCCTCCCCTCTCTTGGCCCTGGGATATAGATGAAATCAGGGTAATGAGCAAGGGTAGTTATGACCAATCTGAAAGGTTATATGAAGTCAACTTGAGTAAGTTTACCCTGGTATCCTAATTCATGTATGGCTCTTTTTAATCATGTGACAATATTTTTATTATATTAATGTAGAATTATGTACTCTTCGTTTTACCTTTAATTTGCAACATTAATGCATGAAACCATTGATGGTAATGCTTGACAGGGAAATGAGAAATTTGCAAGAAGCTGACATTCCAAAATAAGGTTGGGTTCATTGCTTCAGTGAGGGTTATGTTCGGGGTTAATCTACTTCTATGTTTGAAGATTAATGTCATTTCCAGGCTTGTCAAAGCTGTTAGACATACTTTATAGCTGATTAGGCATGTCATGAGTTTAGATCATATTTCATACACAAAATTGTGTCAACTTGTCAGCTACTTCTTGACAATATTTCTTGCTGGATTTTGCTGGTTACTTGATAACTTGAATTTTTCAAGCAAAGGTTCTTGAAAAGTCAGTTTCATGTTTTACTTGTTATAGAGTGGATTTTTGCAAGCAATTTGGACTTGAAATTTCACATTTCTGATACTAGCTTGATTCATGTATACTATTGAAGTTTTATAAGTAATAGTTAATTGATAAGAGGAATCTACTTGGCGACCCAACATAGTAAAGAACCATTATCATTACTGAAACATTCCTCATTACTATAAATATGGATTACTGTGGGATGGGCAATTCTACAACATTTTTAAGAGTGGTATACAGAGGAATTTTCCCTTTGTATTCCCTACCCCCTCCCTTCCCCCAATGTCCCATCCAGATCCGGTGTTTATCCAAGATACATAAACCTAGGCTAATTCAAGTTGCAGTGTTTTATGAAGGCTAGACATGTGAACATGGTCAAATGATAATACTATTATACACTTAAGTCATTTACTTAATATAATTTCTACAGGAAGGGACAAGATTAAAAAACTTCTTCTCTTACCCCTTCCCCACATCAATATATCTTTAGCTCCCCCTGCCTCCCTCCAAAATATAGTCAAATTATACCTTTCCTGTAGTTGTACCTCCTCCTCCTCCCCCCACCCCCACCCCCCCCCCCCCCCCCACCCAACCCCGATTACCTAACCTGGTATACCACTGGCTGACACCAAGATTTCATGTAAGTCCAAAATAACTTGCAAAACAAGCTTATATGCAGTATTGTAAAGAACAAAACCTAATTTTGTCCAACATAATAAAAATAGTCACAGCAGTTTTCTTGTTCCATTGTGTGCTATGAGAATTCTTTATTTAAAAACACATGTAAAAATGATTGTTATCTTCTCCTTGCCAAAGGATATGAAAGCACAAACTGATTCTTATCTTCAATTTTTTTCCTTTGAATTGCATAGAAAATATTTTTGGCAACCAGGTTTCATTTCAGAGTTATCACATGCCAGTGTCCTTCAATCACCGCATTTATAAAAATTATTACAAAATTAGAAAAAATCGGTGGAATGTCTGTGCTTCTTTGCACATGCAGTATTTTCCATGGGGCTGTTGTGCTGCCAGGTACAGATTTGGGAGATTAAATTTATGATCGAGTATGGATAAAGCATACAGGATATTGTATCCTTAGTTCCTTGAATGATGTTATGTTGTCCCAGTGATGTAGGTTTGTTTGTTTTTTTTTTTTTCATTTCTTCCCTTCTTCCTAGTGGCTATAACACTGGTAGTATTTTGACCTTTTTTCTTTCAAAGTGCATTTCTCGGTTTGCTTGTTTCAGTTCCATGGTAACACTACAGATTTAATTATGTGGTAAGCATTGTTAAAATCATTGAAATATCTTCTAGAAAATTAATACAGAAGTCTTATTTAGCATAACAGAAATAAATAGTGCCATGTGTATTGTACATAAAAAGCTAGCAAAGAACATATATTTTCATATCAACGGTTACCAGAATTCTTTACAAAGAAAAGAAAAAAAAATAGAAAAAACATTTTGTATTCTAATCATTCCATGAATTACAAAATAAAAGTCAGAGCCAGAAAGCTCACTGCTTGTTTTGTACTTGTGTTACTCATCTTTATGAATTCATGCAGAAGGTTTGGAAACTCCCAATAACATTACATTTTATTACAAAATACCAGCAAAGACCTTTCTCTGTTGACACAAAATGAAATCCTGTAAAAAGAGGAATTCATAAGGGACATTTTTTTTTTTAATCCTTGAAGTCACGCGATCCATCATATCCTCAAATTGTTTTTCCATAAACAAACTTCTCCCAACTCCCATGAAGATAAATTTTGTGAGCATAAGAGACAGGATTGAATCTCCAGCGTGTCTTTTCTTCAGTATTAGTATGGATCATCAGGGGGCATACTTGGAGGGATTTCTTAGGGAAGTTTAATTATATTTTTTGAAATATGCCAAGGGGGATGACAATGTACTTTTGAAGTCAAAATTTGTCTCACACATGCACATACACATGACTGCAATATCGCAGCCTTGTAGTAGCAGTATAAAGGAATCAGGAATGAACTATGACCTGCTTCTCAATAGCAGACAGAATAACCTAGGTATATACTTCTACTGCTTTGCATAAGTTACTACGATTTATAAAGACAAGTCATAAAAAGTGTTCCGCAAAAGTTATCAGCTTGAAAGAGCCTGAGATCCAAGGAGGTCGTGTGTGATCACATCCCTTACCATGGTGCAGTAGCCATTTTTTTCTGCCAGTAAAGGGGCCATGTGTAAGTTTGGGCTGCTGAAATCCTCATGTTGCATAATTATGTAACACTAACTGGCAGTGGGTAGCTAAGTAGGGGCTTGGGGGTGTGAGCCTCCCCCTCCCCCACACACACACACACGTCTGTCTCCCCCACTCAGAAACCCCACACTGAAAGATCCAAAGAGTGAAAAAACTATAAATATATGATTCCATATTTGAAGCCCCTCATGAAAGGGTGGCCCCCTGCACACACAATTTTCCTGGCTACACCATTACTAATGCTAACAGGTGCCTTGATCAGTCATATCTCTAAGAGGCTTTAGGAAGGTGTGAAGAAACAGTTAATTGCCAGACTGAGAAACAATCATCTTGAAGCAATTGCCATCTCCCTTCATGTTATTGATATTTAATCATGGGTTATACAATATTCATGGTGTTTTTTGCCAAAACTCATTGAGTGAAAAGATTGTTTAGTCTGTATCTTTAGAGGCCAGAGGGGTTGTTGCATATCACTCCAAACATTTAGGAATATCCCCATATTCTCTATTAACAAGTGGTGACCCACATTGACAAAATTTCAAACCATGGTATAATTCTGATTTGGTCGTTGATGACTTGTGCCAGATTCCTCCATATAGCAATTATCTCATACATAGATACATAGTAGCCAGTGGATATGGGTTTGAACAACTCAAATTCAGTACTGGACATTAAAGCTTTGGTCAGGGGTTGCACTATAGGTTTTTTACATTTAAGTTGTAGGATGGGCCATAAGCAAGCTTAGTAGGGAGAATTTCTACTGTTTGAGGTAAGATTTGTTGCCTTTTAATACGCAGTGCAAAAATCTGCAGGAAGAAACAGTAGCAACCCCCTTCTGATAGTAGTATGCAAGGCCTAACCACTGGCAAATTTTATATGTTTTCCCTCTCAAGTTTTTGCCTGGTTGGTGAAGGTGACTGTAATGTCCATTTTGAAAAATCAAAAAGGGGACAGACACATGTACACAGACAAGCTGCAAGGTGTAGCCCTGGGCCAAGGGCAGCTAGAATAAAACACCCACCAGACTGAATTGACAGTGTCAGGCACATGTTTTCTACCACATGAGGGGGCAGGAATGTTAGCTCCCTGGCACCAACTGACAGTGTGGAAGTGGTAGAGAGTTTTATCTTTGACAATGGACTCAAAGTGAAGATAGAAAAAAGAAACAAAACTCCAAATATGTTTTCTTTATCCGACTTGTATTAACACTTCTGCATACAACAGAAGGCGTATAAAATTGCCTACATACACACTACGTTCACATTGTGAAGTGCATAATATCTCAAAACTACAGTGGTGGGAAGGCCTATCATTTCAGAAAACATGGATATATCCAAATTGTTTTGGAAATCTTTCTATTGGAAAAGTACTCTAACCTCTTTCTAAAATGGGATTCCACAAAACTTTGGTCATTAACATTACACAAAAAATGGCACACATACCAGCTTGTTATGAAAACCAAACTAAAAACATGAGAACCTGCAATAGTTTTCTAAAGACTGAAATACAAACACCTGTAACCACATTGGTTTGAATCAATGTAAAAAAAAATAATAAAAAAAGACAAACTTTGTCCATTAGAACATGTGTTCAGTAATATCAGTTATATAGTGTCAATATTTAACACCCTTAAGTACAGCAGTCCGAATCTTGCATGTGTGCAATTTCTAATATGTCTTAAATCTAATATATCTTAAAATGTTACAAGTTTACCCCCCCCCCCCCCACAGTGCATAAGCAGCTCACATAGGGAGGGGAATCTGGAATGTCTCCCTCTGCCCTGTATGTCAGTAAACCTTGCATAGTCATTGACTAGAATGCCCTAAACCAGCTATAATTCAAAACTTAGTTTCAGATAAAGATGTCATTACTTCAACCATTAACAAAGTTCATTTTGTGATTAAATGGTACATTCCCAAACCTTATGTTCATCCCCTAGAGCAAGGGTTCACAAGTGATTTGGGATGATCGAGCGTCACTTTAAGTTAAGTTTACACTTTACATTAACTGCAGCAGCAAGAAAATAATTATAGTTTGTTTTCTTACATAAATTTCTGGCTCCTCAGTTCTTCTGAAGGTCACTTTCATGCTCCTTAAAGGCCAGAGATGGCCAGAGAGCTACCACTTGAGAACCAAGCCACTAAAGATTACAATGCTCTTGCAACTGACACAGATAAGTCTTACATTGTACAGAAGGAACTTTCAGCACAAATTTTGTTATAATTCCTTCATATTTGGACATACTTATGGTACCTTAGGGTAACAGACAGTGTTGCTTGCTCACATACAAAGAATCAAAACTTAAAGAGGAACTGTGTATTTCAGAAATGAAATGCAGTGCAAAAGAGGGTCAAAGCAAGCAAATAAAAAAGATTTAAGATGACATTGTTTGAAACATGCACAATATTATTGAAAATAATATGAAAATAGGTGAAAAACAATTTTATTGCAACACAATTTCAGTGGCTGTTAAAATGCTTTTGGTACGTAATATATACAAATGCATATCACACAAAAGAGGACAAAGGCAAATTTATACATATTTTTCAACAAGATATAATTGCATGAGTAAATTACACAAGTATAGCTTTTTAATTTTTTTTCAGGAAAGACTGTTGGTTATGGCCATTGAGACACTTTGTTTGACACTCTCAACTTTTGATGCCCTCAACAGGGCACGTTTTTCTCTCTGCTGTCGATTCACGTTGGGTCTCACCCTGCCCTTGGCAAAACCTGTTCTTTTCAATTTGGGTTGTCTGGAGGTAATGATAGGGCCATTGACTGATATGAGGTGACCCTGTCGATTGCTGAAGAAGGCACCTGACCTGGGTATAAGGTCATTGCTGATGCCCTCTTGTACAGTGTGAGGTCGAAGATGGTTATGCTGCAAAGATAGTAGTTTAGTATCGGAGCGTGTCTGTGCGAGTTTGGGGTGCAGGGTATACGGTGAATAGGTGCGTGGCTGGGGATCCCCCTCAGGTGTCACAACAGAATCTCTTTGGCAGGAGCAGTTACTGTTCAGCATGCCCTCGTCGCTTTTAAATCCATTCTCAGCACCGCATTGTGAGCATGCAGATCGTCCCCAGAAGCCATCTAGTGTGCAGCCTGTGAAAGTGAGAAGCGTGAAGGATGAATGATGATGCAGACAAATAGTGGAAGCACAACAAGTATTTAAAGCTTGTGAATTAATGTGCAACAATGTCATGCATAACGAACACTTCAATTGTACATCCTATAAGTAAATTTCAATACACCCCCAACCCCAACCCCAACCCCACCCCCCGTTTTGAAAGAAAACTCATTAACCACCTCAAAAACTTTTTCAATCTAAGCAAAATATTTCCCTTTTCCAATAAAACAATGTATACTGCTAGTCTTCTATTCATGTCACTAGTTGTGGTCTTTTTGCTTTTGTTTTTTGTTTTTTTTTTTTTGTTTTATTTTTCCTCCTTTTGTACAAAACCATTTGAAGTCTGAAACTATTTCAGCAAAAGTAGAAAAAGGGCATACTTATTTCCCATCTTCTTTACAAACACATCAATCTTTTCTTAGCAATACTACCCTCAATTTCACGTCTATCGCTACGAAACATGTAGGGTAAAAGGGCATATAGCTGACTAAATATGCTAATGGTCAAGATAAGGTTTCTAACTCCAAAAATATCATGCTCTATTTATTCCTACAGGGAACTGCTCTAAAACAGCAAATCCCCTGTCCTACATCTATGGACATCAACTGGGCTATGCAAACACCATCCCTCATGGTACCACAAGTGATTGGCCAATGTAAGGGGACATATCCACACAATGCTTGACATGTTAATACAAACACAACGTGATGGGCCTCCTGTTTACACAAGGAGGCTAGTGAGACACTGGAAATAAGCTTTTAATTGTTGCAAACGGCATGCAGCACAATCCAAGCAAATAGAGGGCGACAGGAACATGTTACATGTAATGGCTAGGTGTATACATTGGAACGTACAGCTGGTGGCTTGGTCATGTTGGCTATCTCCCTGCGAAGGGCTTCCATGTGGCGTTTCGCTTGTCGGCTCTGGAGACGATTCTGTAGCAAGCATTGATTTCAGGCAAGCAGCAAGGCAAAGAAAATAGAAGCAAAAGACAACCCAGTTAAGTATTTGGATAAAGACAGTTAAAAATACAAAGCAAATAGGATATTGGTATAAAGCAATTTTTGGTGGATATATGCACAAGGTTACAATAATGGAATGATGAATATTCATACACATGGAATGTGAGTAACAAAGAATATTGAGGCATATGAGAATGGAAAGTTGAATATACAATTCCTGGATCATGACAAAGAAGAGAAATTACTAGAAACAGAGTGAATACAGAAATTACTAGAAACAGAGTGAATAGAGAAATTAAAAGAGAAGACCTTCAATTAAAAGCTTTCCAGGAAAGGATCGTTCTTTCAGTTCACATGATACATTATTTCAGTGACATATTTCCATACAAGAAAAATATGATGACCTGCTATAGCTGGCTCATATATACGAGGTTGTTGATGCCATTGTTTTGTTGTTGTCATTGTTTTGTTGTTGCTGTGTTGCTTTGTTGTTACTGTGATGCTGTTGTGTTGTTTTGTTGTGTTGTTGTCACTGCTGTTACTACTGTTACTGATAAAGGCATACACATTGTAATGGCTTGTTTTCACAATATTCTTCATCCCCAAACTAAGTACTCAGCCACTGAATTTTACCTTACTCAGATCAGAGAGTTATTACTACAACTCCATACAATGCACCGCTTGATCCCCATGGTTTAATGTGGCATACCTATGGGTGTAAAACCCCCAAACCCCTTCTCTACACTCTTTGCCACTGGCCTGGTTGGACATTTGTTTTCTTTGTAATTATCTCCTTGACTAAAGGTCCCAGGAACCTTCTTTCTGTTTGGAATGCTAGCATACTATCAAGGAACTCATTTTTCCCAGTCTTATTTCTCCACCAAATACAAGTCCAATTTAATGATCTCTTTCCAACATGAGATAGGTTGCATACACTCACTAACAGCCTATCATACTACTTTGTATGCACAAAAGAGCACCAACATCTTCTGTATAGTTGGCTGAAAAATGTCCACATCAGTAGAATGTAAATAAGGGTTTGGTGTAGAAGAACTTACTTCATGTTCCAAATGACTTAAGTCAAAACTCATCCTTTTTTGTATTTTTTTTTTTTCTAAAACTATCGATTACATCCTTTAAGGAAGATGTCAACATTTTAAAGCCAAATGGAAGCTAGTACCATATCTCTGAATCATCCAAATTACAGTCTATCTTTCCATTTCCGCACAAACATTGCAAACAATTCTCCACTTTTCTAATCAAGCTTCAATAACTCTTTACTTACGCACTTTTCTCCCCTGGTAAAGAATGTCCCCATAGCAAAAACATTGGAGTCTGATAAACTGGGTCCTTCGCTAGAGAATACGAAACCGACCATGAAGACAACACTTCCACCTAATCTTTCAAGACTTTTGAGTCCTATTAATGTAAAATGTCAAATGCCTAAAAGGTTTGAGAATTTCCAGACATCTACCTGATTCCGATCGTTTAACAGGCATACACTTAAGTGCTCGCAATCATTCCCCCCAAAAAGGCTAAAACATAGGTTTGAAATTTAGCTCACTGAGTAACTGGGAGGGGAAAACTCAAAAGTAATGAGAATGATAACTGTCATTCTGGCTCCAGCCTTAAGAGCAATCTCTTGGAAATGGATGACAAAGAGTATTTATTCAACTAGTAATTCGCAAAATAGCTCTGTCTTTCACGCTGTTACTCACATAAGAGTAACACACTAACACACATTTTGAATAAGTAGTAGACTTGTGCTTGAATATAGTTTTGTGTGGAAAAGTGAGGAATTGTTAGTAATTATTGGACAAAGGCAGGTTCATCTCAAACTGAGAATAGATGTGTCAGTGAGCAAAGGTACTTGTGCAGTGACACACCAGAGTTAATAGTGAAAACACCACCATTACCTGAGTAGTAGTCACAAGGCCTTAGAAGAAGAAAGAAAAACAGAAAATCTGTAAGTCAGAACGCTTGCCACAGTCTACGCCTCCAGGATGACAACAGCTCCCTGCATAACACTGTCCCCCATTGACGTCTAATGCGAAAACCTGCATGGCGCAATGCAACCTTAGCCTTTATCCACTAATTTAGTCAAAAGTCAATGGTATAGCCACACTGTATTTTAAGGGTTCTGATCACCATACATCACCCCCTTCACATTCCCTTTAAACTCATATCCCAGACATTTGAATGTGACAGTGTGCCCTACATTGTTATAACACTTGTGTAACACCTCTTCTGACTAAAGTCAGGGCCCAAACCAGGATACTGGGCTGAGGGAGTCAATACCAGCGATAGTGGTGAAATACTGGGATTGAAATGTACTGAACATTTTAGGCAGTACACAATTAAAGGGAGTACAAATGACTCCTGGACTGTTCTCTGGCTTAATCTCTGTATATTGTCCTCCCTATAGCCCTCTGTATATTGTCCTCCCTAGCCCCGTCCTAAAGTCCAGCCATGAACCATATCCACTTACCCACTTGAATCTCTCCAGCCCATACTAAGTACATGTGCATAGTCTTTATTTAATTATTGTACCTTTGACTGTGGGCCAGTCAAGACTACTTAATACAGATGTCCGTTTCTCATACACTTGTGACATCTCCACTTAACAGAGCAACCAGGCATGTCTACGCCCCAAGCTAAATTTATCATAAACAAACTAAGAAGAGGGGAGCTTCATAACGGACAGCTTGTTTCTAAAATTGTTCAAAATTTGTTTGAAATTTTGAGACAAAGAGAAACAGTCATTCATCATATCTTTTTCAGTCTCCTAGTTTAAGCACATGCACTCTACAAGATTATCAGAACCAAATCAAAACATACCCGGAAGAGAATGTTAAACATTCTCCAGCTGCTAGCGACAGTCTTCGGCAGCAATGACATTTAGATTGATGGGGTCTCAAGAGAAACAATTTCTCAACAAACAATGCTGTGAGAGCGTTTATCTCATGGGCACATAAGTAACCCTGACTGGCTCCCAGAAATGTGTGTCTTTGGGGGAGGAAGGCTTCCGCAGCTCATTGATTTGATAAATTTGTGGCACCATCACATAAGTTCATGATTAATGGTTTCAGATGATCATATGCTGCAATCGTAATAAGGATTAAACATAAGACCTTGGTGAAATTTTAGGCAGACTTGATCCGACCTGAACATTTTAGCTCTACACTAAACTGCTACTGACAAGATGATAAGGCATGTCCCTTCAATATGCTTCAACAGTTTTGTAATGAATGAGAACGAAATGCACTGACCATCAAAATTACAGCTGGAAACATGATATTATTGTCAGACAATCATAAAAAACTTCAAATATTTAAGAAAGGAAGACTTAAATGTGGACACAGAAACCACTTTATTACAAAACCCATCTGACCTACTGAGTACATTTCAGTGAGAGGAATTTGTTACACGTCACATTTATTGCACTAGAACTTCCACGATTATCACAAGCATCCAGATTTGCGTAAAAAAGGTTTCCCATAAAATCTGGAATTATATTAACATAATTTAAAGAACACAGATTTAACTTTAAAGGAAATTTGGTAGGGTTTGCAGCAATCAAGATCACGATTTAAGGTTTGGTGTTTCTGTCCTCCTCAGATACTGCTGGTTAACTTCATCACCCCAGCCAGAGGAACCATTCCTTCTTGGGTGTCTTTCTTTGAAGTCTCATGGTGCAGTTTAAGTTTAACTTTCTTTCTTTTTAACTGCTTTCGATAGGCAGCCAAGGTGGTCTGGGGAACCCTGGACTGTTTGATATGGTACCTTCCTACATATGGTATTTTCACATGAGCCCCCAGTTCCCTTTTAGGCCATGCCTGCCCGTATCCCTGACTGATCCTCACTGAATATTCTCCCACCTCACATTCGCCCCCGTTATTGTGATTATTATTGTTTTCATTCATGTCGTTAACCTTTCCCAAATCATGCAGTTTCTGCATGATGACGGCATTTAGTTGCATCTCCTCCTGAACCTTCAGACCTTCCCTGATAATCCCTCCGCTATAATCTACAGATGTGGATATGTTGGTCTTGGAGCGCGACTTCTTGGATTTAACTTTCTTGAATTTAGGGAGTCGATACTTTGGAACGCTAGCAGGTTCAATGGTATCAGTCGAAAGTGCAATACCTGCTAGTTTCTTCTGCAGTTCCTCTAGATTGGTGGCCTGGGCTGATGCTGAGTTGGACCGAACAGTTTCCTCTGACGTAGACTTCCGGACAGCTTTGGTTTTGGAGGCAGCGTGCTCTTTCTTGGTATGAGACTCAGGGTGTCGGCCGGTCAGATTCGGATTACTCTTCTGCCTCTTTACTACCTCAGATGGTTTACGAACTCCGACCCCCTCTACCACCATATTTGCTCCAATGTAAATAGGAACATGAACAGAATGCTGTAACGAGATGAAACAACCACATGACTTCACTCAAACAAACTTGTAGCCATATACCACAGAATTAATCTTTACTGACAAATCTGATATAAGCACCCCAGACAGTGCTTTTTCTATACCTTTCAGAATGCTTAAATCAGATGAGTCTTAAATCTGCTGTCATCATATGGTGCACATGTACAGGTATTTCACGTGATGTCACACAACTGGGATTGCCTGGCATTGCCGGGTAAAGCACAAGCACAGTAAGGGTATTTACAGCACATGCACACGGCATTACCATAGATACTACTGTGACACAATGGATGTTTGACAGGCAAAGTGTCCAACTACCACAGAGTTGCACAATCATGTAATGTCGGTGAAACACCTCCATACACACACCCACCTCTCCTAACACCCCCTCCCCCCCTCCTCCAAACACATATAAGTCATGACTGTATTGGTTCTAATTGTCTTCTGTAAAGTCTAATAGCAAGCACAGACACTGCACAGTGAATGAATTTAGTCAGTAAACCATAAATTTCAATAGAGTTACAGAAATGCATATGTAACTGTCCAAATCAGGCAAGAAAAACAGCTCAGTCCTTAAGACTTAAAAATAAAATAAAAAATCCTCACCATTAAAGGATAGGTAAATGGTTTGTAATGCAATTAGATTCAAATGAACTGAGCCTACATAATAAGGATGCCCTACATAATGAAGACGAATGGAACCTATATAATAGCTTGACTGCACAGAAGAAGTAATTTACTTCTTGGCTTTTAGTACACTGCAAACGCAGGGACATTGATTTGCAAACTTCAATACATATCATTTGTCCCCTGATGCCGAAGCAAGCCAGGGGACTGCTCTACGTCTACGAACAAAATGTACCTCAAAGTTTGTAGGGGATACATGAAATAAACTTACGTGCTTGATCATATGGTATAAGTACAAAGCGTCGTTGTACTGTACAACTTCTATTTTACTTCTCATCAACTGTGTCTTGAAAATATGCATACAAACCTGCTTATATGCTAACTCAAAGTTGCCGATATCACAGTCCTTGTCCTTCCTCCGATCCAATACCACAGCCAGGGTGTCCTCTATGACTTCTGCACACAGACGCTCTGTTATCTCCGTGGTGGCTCCCATGGCAGGGCTACAATTGATCTCAATCAGCCAAGGACAGAAGTCATCTGTCATCATGAAATCAGCACCGTACAGTTCAAAGGAATTCTAGAGAAAATATAAAAGCATTTAGAAAGGGGTGATTTTGGTGAAGAGTGATGCAAACTACAAAAGGTATTCTACATCATACCCAATGAATTTGACCAATTATATATTATATTGAGTTCAACTTATGACATCTAGCTGTATCTCTCCATCAACACCTTAATGAAAGTTTGATCCAAAATATTTGGATCATTTTTTTTTTTCAAAGCACTAATAGTTTGGTGGGTAACATCTGGTAGACAGCCTATTTCCACTTTGGAAGTAAAAAAGTCCATCACTTGAACTGGTCAATATTTTTTAAGTCTTGAACTGTTACTGTCTTTCAATACTATTTTTTTCCCCCTTTTTAACAAAAAGATATACATTTACTAACTGTGGTCCTTTTCTTTTCATCTTACAGCTTTCAAAGTTTTCCAAAAAGTGCAATCCTTTACCTTTCTCATTGCTACAGCATCTTGACAACATAGAAGAGCTGATACCACTGCTTTCTTCATCCCAGGATAAACCAAATCTTCCCAAACATTGCCGCAACCTCTTTTATCCAGGTATGCCTTGAATTCTTCACTGTCCCACATATTCTCCTCAGGTAGCATCCTTGATCTCGTCACAGCATTCTCGTAATTTTTCTGTATGGACTGGTTTGACAGATGGATGGACCTGAGTGAAAAATTGGAACGGAAACGTCGACAACGGCATACAAAGAAAGCAAAGAGGAAGCTAAACACAGATGTCAAACAGCTATATAAATATTGACGATAGTTGTCACCTGACATGTTACTCATAACTTAAGCACACTGCTACTTGACATGCTGCGTATTGTACATAAAACATTTTCACACCTGACATGCTACAAAGATTGCGGCCCCTGATCTTATTCAATGTGATGGAATGGACATGGTAAAAATAGGAAGAGATTTATCAGGAAAAACTGCAGTTTTCTCATGCAACCACACAACTGTAAAAATTGAACCCTGTCATTTAAATCCAAACATCAAGTCAGATGGGGTAAATCATAGGTTGATACTGGATGGGGACCTGCTCCAATTACCAAGAGACTAAGGATCAAATCCCAGACTTGTCGATTCCAAAGTCCCACTGTTTGAAATACTGCAGCCCTTATCTATTTAGCCAGACCCAAAGCATGACCAACTAAAAGTTCTCTGTGTACTATGCACCATACAACAACGAACAGTGCTACATACAACTTTCCTTACCACTATGCTTGAAAGGCACATGCAGTAACCCACCCCCCCCCCCGGCCCGACCCTCAATTTAACTATAAATATGCCCAAGCGAGTACATATGAATGAGTAGGCACCCTAGATCAATGTTATGTATCTCATGGTCAGGGGGATGTATAAGCCCAATCTGGTCTACAAAATTTCACATGTGGTTAGAAGGGATGCCATTGGCTATGGAGGTTGAGTAACATAGTGCTAGATCATATGTCCCTCATTCCATTCACTTAGCAAGTTTGGGTAAATGAACCAGTAATTTTATGCAAAAGGACTCGTTGGTTTACTTGAAATATGCAACGTTTCTCACGATAAAACATCACAAAACACTTGTATTGGGGAACAGGAGGAAATTCAGAAAGATTATGCTCTTTCAAAGCAAGATTGGGGCAACTGATTTTGTTCCTTTACTCAACAGAATGTGTAAAAACTACGGATGATTCATTCCTTCACTAGCCTAACTAATACATCGTACCCTCTTTGGCAAAACTTGACTTTGGCATATAGTGATGAATCTGGTTTTGCTTTCAACTTTAAAAAGTGACAAATCATCTTTCAATTAAAGGTTTTTGTTGTAATTGTTTCTTACTTTTAAATGTTAAAAATAAAATACAATACATTGTCATAGGCATGTGAGACAGGGGCACAGGGGACAGGGGGCACTATGCCCCCACCCAATTTTTGGACAAACCCCAAATTCTGGCAGAATCTGTAGAAATTTGAGCAAAAAAACTTGTGCTGCACCCACTCCCCCTCCCCCCCCCCAAAAAAAAAAAAAAAAAAAAAAAATCAAAATGGTCCCATACACCTATGTATGTTGTCATTCCAATTTTAAATGGTGACACAAACAGATTCAAAATATAACTAAATTCATCACTATGCCAAAAACGACTATAAACAAATCACATCTGTCACTATGTTGCATTAGAGGCTTTGCATATTGGCAATAAAAACCAAAAGTGGGATGACATCACCCTGTCTTTGTGAACTGACCAATCACTTTGTTACTGCTGCCACTGTCCTGCAATGCTAGCTAACTTCACACTCAAACTACTTAAAATCACAATTACCTCCCTCCTTCCTTTCTTATGAATAGCAACAGCCCTTGTTTTGCCCTTTGTTTTGCTGACATTTCTAACACTTTCATTTTTTTTTCTTTATCCCTTTGAAACATTAAATTTATTAAAACTGTTCTGATTTAATTTAAATCAGAACAGTTTTAAACATCTATTCCCTTATCAAGGAACATCTAATGGGCCTCACCAATGTTTCCCTGGTGACATTTTACAGCCTTTAAAACTACCTTCAAATCAAATACCCGCAATTTCTGTTGGCCCCAAGGATGATGCTTCAGCTGCACAATCTGGCAATCTCAGTTGACCAGGGAGGCCTTCCCCCGAAACACATCTTCTCTTACATTTAACACAAATTTGGTACTTCCAGCGATGGATTATTATGAAACAAGACCCGCTTGTTGTTCGTCTGACATTTACTACTTTCCCGGTCCCTGTTAGAATTTGGGTGATATTGGAGGGATTGGTATAGATTTTAGGGGTGTTGATATCAAAGTGAAACAGTTACTTCATGCATTCCTTAAATGTCATCATTTCTGCAGGCTAAACAAGACCTCTCTGTTGCATTAAACTTTGAGGCCTTACAAGCTTGGACCAATCCAATTTGTTCCCATGATCATCCAGATATTGACAAAGTCAGACGTTCATTTTTTGTTTTTCTGGAGTTGTGAAAAATCAATGCTCTTTTCTTGACCTACAGGTAGCTTTCAATTGAGTGTGAAGGATGGAAAATTTATAAAAAATTCAAACTTAGTAGAAAGCCAGAAATTGACTGGCACAAACACTGCAATAGTCATCGACTTTTTTTACACCTTGCAATGCACCAGGATCAGATAATACCTGTGGGGCCCTATAAATTTCTTACATGGGGGCCCAAAATATTCACCTTAGAGAACTTCAAATTTCACCTTTCCAATATCTAAGCTTCTAGTATACTATGCCAGAAAAACATGGCCACATGTGGGAAAGGTCCACCCTTGATCCAGGCATGGGTCCAAGCATCCCACCCCTTCCCCTCTTGCACAGCTGATTACCAAAGACATAGCATAAAGTAGTGCATCACTGGTTATAAATGGGCTCTGATTCAACAGCTGAGATTTAAGAGGGCCAAGTATGCATATAAGATCGCAACTTCATACATAGATCCAGCAAACAGGCCACTGGTTGTACTACTATACCAAACTTTTAGAAGGATGGGGATCCAAAAGGCATAAAGGAAATATGGGGGGAGGGGAATTGCCCCCATATTCCCTCACCTCCTAACCCTTGGCTATAAGCAAGGTTTTACATTATGCAAGTCACAGATGCACAAATAAAGTCAACATTTGTTGAATAACAAGTTTATAATTGCTTCTCATTTTAGATAAACTCTGAATCAGGGAATCTAACATATCAAAGATTTGTCAAGAGTAGTCAAGGATTCCGAATTGACTGTGAACAACTAGCAGGGCTTGAAATAACTGATGGCACCGACAGCCATGGCTATTGGGCCCCTTGCTGATGCCAGTTGTGCCCCTCAGAAATGTCCTATGAAATAACATAGACCTATAGCCAATTTGCTCATTTTGGCTGTGCCCTTTTTAAGCTTTTTTCGGGCCCTGAAATAGTATGGATGAATACATGCTATTTATGGTGAACATGATGATCTTAAATAATACTGGCAATGTAAAAAGTGCTTGTATCCACTCTATGGGTGCTTGAAATGCTACACATAAATTGTTCACGATTCGTTCAGTTCGTGACATAATTGCCACAGACTCATATACATTAGCAGGTGTAGAGTGCAGGCTTATCATTACAAATTAATATACCAAGTGTGTCTACACTACAGGCATCAGAACTGACTTAGACACCAATTTACCAATGGCACTGAATTACAGTGATCAACAAAAGTGGTAACTATTGACCATGCTAAGAAAGTGACTAAAAAAGCCAAGTTCTTTAAAATTTTCCCAAAAGCTTGCAAAAGACCAAAAATGCAAACATTTCCAGAATACAAAATCTTGGGCATGTTTTTAACAGAACTGAAGTTCCACCAGTCACAAAAATTATTTAAAGAAGAAAAAAAAGCTGCATTCACAGGAAAAAGTTTCCGTTCGTAAGGAGCATTAGTAACCCACCCAAGCCTAAAAAACTACAATAAAATGAACACTGTAAAACTGTAGATGAGGTGATCTTTTGTACGTTAAGTGTCCTCAGCTGTATGTCCCACGGGTTAATGTTACTGTACAGTGAGGCGTGTACCAGAAGCCCCTGGCAATATTTACAAGCCTACCATTATTTTGCAAAGGTCATTTACAAGTGACACCAAAGCAGAGTTCCCTTTTCGGAAGATCAGAAATGTTATATCAATACATCAATACATTTATGATATGCAAGTGGGACTGTCACCATCTCCCACATGTAATTACTCCTTAACATCACTAACATTCATAAAGCTGACACTCACAAAGCTATCATCATTCTGAAAATGTCATTTGGCATTTGCAAGTGATGTACTCCAAAGCTTTCCCTTTTGGGAGACCAGAAATGTGACATCAATATATTCATGATATATGTGTGGGAGTGCAATCATCTCCCAGATGTAATTAAGTCAATAATCAAAACTTGACAAATGTTACAAACAGATTTGTACAGGTGTCAGTCTCAATAAAACAGAGGTGAAAAACAGGACTTAAAATAAATGTGAATATTTTGTGTTCTTTCTGTGACAACAAATTTCTGTCTCTTTCATGAAGTTGAACTAGAGAAGGAAAGGGCTTGTCAATAGAAATCTTCTGTGGAAAAGTTTAATGGAGTAATTCATGACATTTTTCACAAGTCATTTCATGCGAAATGTTTTTATTAACCCACTGACGGAGAGGAAAATTTAAATCTGAAGATAAATGTCGCTGAGACACGTAAATAAAGCTTTTAATTGAAGTCAACACTGCTGTATAGCAGGTGAAGGGATAGTGACTTAAGAGAAATATTTTAGTCTTTGAAAGAATGATGGGAAATTTAATGAAAGTAAAATGTAAACCCCAAAGCACATTTGACTTTTACGGCTTTGAGGCTCTGTGCAAGCTCAATTCAACCAATATAATTAGTCAAAGGGGAAATTATCTGCACAAAGGTAACTCCCAATGCTGACAGGTATAATTAGTAGTTTGTATCCAGAAGATGCATCCAACACAAACAGGCAGATAAAATATTACACCTAAAATGAATCTTGACAAAGCATCATGTGTACGTGCAATACTTGAAATATTGTTACTTATCCTACCCCTCTACATAAATGAGGGCACTTCATATGCACATGAATATGTTTATGTACTACTTTAAGAACCAAATTTGCCACCTATCTCCTTTAAATTAAATTGTTAATTTCACTTTCCTTTTAAGTCCTCCTTAGTCTCCCCACTAGAATTATGTGAATGATTTCTTTCTTCAGATGGTCTGGGGCAGACCAACACATGACAGGAGTAACAGTTTAAACCAAGGGTTTAAGCTTCAATAGACCTTATTCATCGATGTTACACAGAGGTCATTTTGGCGGGTAAACAATGAAGCACACTATACGCACAACATAGACTTCGCACCCACTCATAGTAGACTTATGTGTGTATCTAAAAGTTATTTAAAGACTCATATCTTTACTTGTTTCTTTGATTGTAATTGAGTCATTCGTATTTGTTAAGCGCCTAGAGCAGGTACACTTTGGTCCTGATTTGGCGCTATACAAGTCCAATATTGTTTTATTATTATTATTATTATCTGACGATACACAAATCAGCTGTCTGCATTTGTGTTCATGTAAGTTGAAATGATACTTATGCAGTTACCTCTGCCTTTGTTCTGTGACATCATACACACAAGGTCTATTAAGTTTTCATGTTAGAACAGGGGTGGGGAACCTTTTTCCTCTGACAGGCCATTTTGATAGTCATAAGCCACTTGCAGACCGCAGAAGTGAGGGCACAACAAGTTCTCCCGTGGAGCCCAGGCCAGGGGGCCCTTAACAGACCCTGGTGGGTAGAAGCCCCTAGGGGTTCTGGAGTTTATACACATGTTTAGGCAATAGAAGTTCATTTACTTATTTAAATGACATTAAATCCTAAAGGAGAAGTATCACATCATGACCATTTGACTTATTATAGGAATAATGAATGAACTCACATGAAAAGTGAGCGCGAAGTGCGCCGAGAAACTCGTGTCTTGAAACCAACTTATTTCACTTTTTAACGTTTAATTCACTCTTCGGAGGGACAGAGTTTAGTACTCAATGTAAAAGAAAGGCCTATATACCTATAAGAGCAATTCTGTCCATTGCTATGTAACCTTCCATGCAAAACTTCCTGCACCACCAAATGTACATAGATTCTGCAGCTGGTTTGTGCCTAACGAAATTGAGGGGATGTTACAAATTGTGGATACTAAGGTTTTTAGTAATAAACTGGTTGTGTTTTGCAGCAGTCTTACCCGAAATGGGCGGAAAGTTGTAAAAGTAGGAAAAATGATAGGCAACATGGGCTTAAAGATTAATATCAATTACCTTCAAAGTGATTCTGAATTTACATTTCTGAACTGACTTGCGGGCTGGATGAAATGAGCTGGAGGTTCCCCACCCCTGTGTTAGAGGATACACCTTTTCCACAAATTCCAGTGAAATCTGCAGTCAATTTCTACTTGTGCTTTTTGAAGTATTGGCAGATGAGTTATCACATTTTCCATTCAACACAAACTTAAAGCAAGCACACATGACATTATAACATCACTTAGCCATCACCACTGTTTTGTTTACCTTAAAACACCAAAATTTCACCGCCATAATTTCTTACTTTATTAACGTCACTGCATGAGAAGCATGGGAATTTACCTATTTTTACAACCCCATTGGAAAACCCATATCCCCACCTATTCCAAGGTCAAAACAATACAGTGAAAACAAAGAAAAACTAAGCATTGCTTATCAATGTGAGGGGATGGCATCATGGCTACATTTTTAAAGTTGGCTGTAGGTTACAAATGTAATAAATTCATCTGCTGATATCTCACTGCTAATATCTCGATACCCCACATCAGAATCAGATCAAGTTTTTGCCAGAACGTATAGATTTAGTTCCCCTTAATATTAAAAGCTTTTGCTTAAACCCTTCCTTTATGTCTGTGAGTAGAAAACGTTGGTAATGTTAAGTTTCTCATCTTTCAGGATCATAGCCCCAAGGTAGCTAGTTTAAATATTTCACCTCTAGAGATAGCCTGCAGGACTTTATTAAAAGTATACACTTGCACAGTCTGGCAAGCAGAAGTTTCTATGTCCATAATATGTAAGTGTTTGAGTGCTGTAGCTGAATAAAATCTGACGACATAAGCAGGCTATGCACGTGTACTGGTATGCACTGGAATGAAATTTAAACCTACTTGTGACCCATCCTGACCAAGCATCTGTTTCTGACCTGACCGACAAATATAAAAGAATACAAAGCTGGTAAAAGTAAAAAAAAAACACAAAAAACTTTGAGCCTTCGGCAAACTTCTGTAAAAAATCATTACTTACAAGCAGTACAAGAGTAAAAGAAACTTTCATTCAAATAGTTGTTGTGCAAAATTTAGCAATATTTGAAGTTTCCTCTTGTCAGTAACATGTTGTATGTTACATTAAAACAAAATGGAAAGTGGTCAAAGAAATTTCCAGGCTATGTACTGTTTTACATGTTAAACAATTTCTACTCAACAGCATACAGGAAAAAAGAAAACTGTAACTAAGAAAAACTGGAATCACTTTCTTCATGTTTCACCATTTTAAGTGTCACCATTTTAAGTATAAATATGTTTTGGGATTTTAACTTAAATGTCAAACTTTCACATGCTTGCAACCAGGGGTTGATTTGCAAAATAAAAATGACAAAGTAAAAGAGTTATACGCATAGCAGAAATATTAACTGAAAAATGTGCTTCAACAGTTCCAAGTATAAGTGCAGGAAACAACGTTACCCTAACTGGTTACGATCCTATATACAGGAAAAAGCTTCCTGTAGGTAATGACCTAGCATCCTAAAACACTGTAGCATAGGAAAATTGAAGTCTATGCCAATAAAACTTTGCAAATTTATGAAACATTTCCATTTATTTTTCTAGTTGTAACTTAATGAAATTTTCATAATTTTATGATCTTTCTGGCATTATTAAAGTTTCAAAAAGTCTGTACTTTTGGGCTTGATATCTTGCAGATTGTTGTGGCAATATATATATGTGCACAGTATCCATGCTAAGACCCAATGTTTACATGCACAGAGGGAAAAGTACATGCACCTGTGTATGGGTTCAACCATCTAACTAAACAGATCTCTCCTGGCTACCATATGCTTCTGATGTGCAGATGGTTATGTGTTCCCTCATGGCAGGAAAGCATGGAATCAGATTTACAGTATAATACTCACGCATCAAAGTTGTCCATTGAAAATGGCTGGGTACAGAAACGCAGATAGCACATTCGGTAGAACCAAACTGTCAATGGGTTCCAGTCAGTCACCAAGAACCACTGTCGGATGTCAAATTTAGTGTCATACACCAACAAAGGGCGCTCTATATATTTCTGAACCACCCACTTGCCCTCTTTGATCACCAGTGGGTTTCCAACAAGCTTCAAAAGTTCATCTAACTTATTGAGACAGAAAATTCCTGAAAGAGATGATAAGAAAGATCACTGAATCATTTGCACAAAATAGATTTTTATCAGTAGCCTTTAGGAATAAACTTCAAAAACATCTCACTTTGCTATTACCTGTAACCATGTCATTTACAGCACTTCACCAGCCAGGTGCTTCCTAAGCACACTTCTTGCAGGACAGAGGAGACACATGCTCCCCCAAACCCTCAGCCCCATGACCCTTTTCAAACTGCCGGTAGGTCTCTTCTCCTATTTCCACATAAAAGTTTATTTTGAGGTTTTTATAAGTATCTAACTTCACAAAGGAGACTAGTTTTTGCTTTTCTTGTCCCTGTACATTCTTCCAACTGTACCAATAAATTTCTTCAAAATTATCACCTTGCATCCATGGATAAAAGGTGATTCCTCAATGATTACAACACCATGAAGAAATGATATCCACTTTGATATTTCTTGCCACTGTAATAGCCACCCCCTCCGCCTCCTCCAAAGAATTCCCAGCCCCACCTCTTCCCCCTCCTATCATCCCTGCACCCTGTTTTTATTTCATAACAGAAAATCTGCTGCATCCAGCGAAATCACATGAACAACTTGATAAATGAAACTTCACGATGACATGGACCAAAATGCAACCCATTGGTTAGTCTACTGAGATAGATGATATTGTAATATTGGCTGCATCATACATATCCCATATCCGACAAGTTAGATACCACTGACACGATGTAAGAATTACTTAATCAATCAAATCATGCCTTACTTCACTCTCATATCTAAAACTTCAAGTAAAACTTTGACAAAAATAACCTGGCCTTGGGATGATCAAAAAAAGAAAAGGTTACATATACATATGTTAAATGATGACACTGAATGTGTACAACCTTCTCATCACTCAAACTGCTAAGGGTATTCCTAACAAAGATGGAAATATCTGGAAACTTATCATACCAGAGGAATTTTAATAGTTGATGAGATGATTGCTAGTTTACTCTCTGTAAACAGAAAAAGTGGGAGAAACCTATTGTCACCTACAACCCCTGAACAAAGATATGCAAGACAAATTTCTGCATCGTTTTTCGATTCTGCTTTGAAAGCAAACTGAAGATGGGCCCAGAAGAACTGTTTCAACGTTGAGAAACAGTGAGGGGAAATAGACCGGGACAGGGGGCATATTAAAGATATCTTCCAGCACAGAAATTGTCTCAATATTTTGGCCAAGGTTGCAGATCCAAAATGCTTGAAAGCTGAATATTTTAGACCATAAATGAAAATTTCCTTCTGCAATTTTAGTCTTGCAATGCTCCCTGCCTTCAGGTCACTCACCTCTGCCCCTTGACTTGGCCCCTGGTTTGACTATCCAGATGTTCCTGAGTCCTTGCATGTCCAACTGGGGTTTGGTGATTTGAAGTCTCTTAAGAAGGCTTTCACAGTATGCATAGCTGCTCATAGAGTCTTCTATAGTTCCACCATCACTGTAAATAGAGGTATAATATTGCATATAACTTTATATAGTTAACAACTTATTTATTTTAATGGTGTTGTGGCCGAGTGCACAAACGCGATCGCATTTGAAGCAATGAAGGTTGGCAACCTGGAGGTCTGGGGTTCGATCCGTGGCCGAGTCAAACTAAGGTGGGTTTTTCATCCAAGAGCAATCTATGGTTTTCCCATCTAAACTGGCCTTTCAAAAGAAATTAAATTTGATCTAAATTGTTGAGGTGGTTAGCCACCAATCGTGAAGGTTTAATTTATAAGCCATACAGGCTTCTCCCACATTCGTGGTTGCTAAGCATTGTAAAAAAAAACTGCCCCGAAAGGCCTGAATCAATTTATTATTTTAAATTTATTGAAAAGTACTTCATTTGGGTCTTAACAGGAGGTTTTTAAGATTCTAAAAAACCACAATACGAGATTACAAGTGAGGGTTTATGAAAGGTATCTTCACTTTGGAAGACCTTCAGTTCCACTTCTTTTATGTTTAGCTTAACTTCAGATGACATCCATTTCTAATTCACTTTGACCAAGGTAGGGTTGTGGCCATGTAGTGATTTATCACAAAACCTTTCCCAAAGCAGTTAGGCCTACATGTCCATGTACAGTAGGCCCAAAATGAAAGACTCAAAACATCTGCACAATGCATAGGCAATAATACCAATTAATTGCTAAATGATCACAAAATTTTGCAATTAAATGTTTAGCAGTTCTGCTACAAGTTTACATCCCTAAACTGAGCTAGGAGTCAAATCCCATCCTACTACTGTCAAACATCCCTTCCCCAAAATTAAATACCCTTACCCACCTGGCCACAAAACCAGTTAAAAAAGTGTCACTCAGTATTAGCTTTGTTTACTGACATTTCAGGCAAACCCTTTACTACAAATGATACATTATCACTAGTGTAACTATGTCAATCCTACTTGAGTGTGTCCCAGGGCAACAGCAGTTACATAGTAACTTTGTAAACCTTTTTGATCACCTGCATATGTAAGACCATTTCCACCCATGGTACAACCTTAAAAATATTTTCAAGATGCTTAACTTAGAGCCATTGCAATAAAAGCTAGATGAAACAATTTTTTGGGGTCACATGGCAACTTAATGCAGAATTTAAGCCCCAAGGGCAGTAACTGCAGGACATCACCTCCCCCCCCCCCACCTCCTCCCCTCTCAAAAACTTGGTTGAGGGGAATGTATTGCTTCTTCACAGCCGCCCCCTTCAAATATCTAGTCAATGACTGGTATACTTTGCTGATATTTGTACTTATGACACCAC
The DNA here is from genome assembly GCA_029531755.1 of Holothuria leucospilota. Taxonomy (NCBI): domain Eukaryota; kingdom Metazoa; phylum Echinodermata; class Holothuroidea; order Aspidochirotida; family Holothuriidae; genus Holothuria; species Holothuria leucospilota. Next base: position 28,895,852 of record CM055962.1, on the reverse strand, counting down.
TTTGCTAAGACTCAACTGGCAATGGAAAAATTTCCCACATTGACACATGATGGTTCCTAGCATGTCCATCTGCACAGACACAAATATAATACATATGCATATATGTATACCGACACATAAACATCCATATAAGAATGAACTGTCTATCCCTAGCCCCATCCCCTCCCTCCCCCTCCCTCAATGTCCAACACAATTACAAATTGCTGCCCTTTTTTGGCTCAACCACAGCAGCTGACGATGACTGCCCTTGATAAGTTGCTAGAAACAGAACCACACCCAACCCTTCACCTTCCCAATTCTATGCCTCTTTTATGTAAAATTACCAACAAATCCCTGACCTAAAGATATGAATACTCACTGGACAACTTGATAGTACTGTTTGATGAATACATCCCACTCTTCCTCTGTGAGTATGTCCTTACAACTCAGAGGTTTATCAAGATCTTCATGTTCCAGATTAGAGAAATAATCTTCCACTATCTTTATGGCTGTATCCAGCACGGAGGTGGAGACAGATGGCGCAGGTTTCTTGGGCTTGGACGGTTTACCTGAAATTGATTTTAGGGAAGAAAGTGAAAATAAAGCTGGGAGTGCCAATAGAGTCTGGTGATATGACCTGATAGGACTGACCATCAGTACACATGTGTGTGGGTCCCACTTTATCGACTAATCTCTATCGCAATGTGGCTACACTTGTAACCACGGTTACTGACAAACTTCTCTGCTTGACACATTTATGGTGGTAACTCTTTCAGCTAGCCACTCTGATGGTAGAAGCTACTGCTTGACAACATGGTGGATAGATACTCTCGTTGCTATGGTGAGCGGGCAGCCTGCTTCTATGCTTGAAGTGTATCTTAAGTCAAAAATGGCACAACTAAGTTACAAGGGTTCCAATAATAATGAATATCATTGGTCCAACTCATATCATCCCAGGATATTTCTGAGCTGAGGTATACAATGTTGATGTTTATTCACTCAATTGCACATGGTAGATTGTGCAATAATATGTGATGTCATTCTTGTCTTTCTCATATTACAATCTTTGTGTTTCTGAAGCCACTGTATCTTGTTCCAAAATGCCATCACTACTTTATTGTTATATGTTGACTTGACTACACAAACCCTCTCCTCACAACATGCTATGCAGTCCACATGATCATTCATTTGTCCATCAGCATCGTCAAAAATTAATGTTTTTGAACAAATGTATGACAGTCTAGACAGGGCTTTACATTTACTCTTATGAGTTAATAATACATACATTCACCTTTATTACTTGATGATATTCACAAACATACATGGAATAGGTACTAACCATCCCTTTTGTGGGAAATTTGAGTGTTGGCTTGAACGTCAATATGACAGAAAAAGAAACTCTTAAACAATATGTCCAGCCCCTCTTCTGTTACCTCTCCAAGGTATCAAACATCTCTCTTTGTTTCTATGGGGATCCCATTCTTAATCCAGATATTAATATGGTGGAACTGATTCTACGATAGGTCAACTTTCTACCCAAAATAAATGACACTCTTTCCATCTCCTCACCTGAGGTTTGACCAGGGGTAACTGTAGAGGTTGCTTTGTCATCAGTTTGTTCCTGGTAGTCTTTGTCTAACTCTCCACTGTGTTTCATTACCACCCATTTAACTATAGCACAGGCTGCACTCAGTCTGTAGTCCTCTGTGGACAGACAAAAAAAAACAAAACATTCAATTCTTCACTGGTGTTACAGTGAAGCATATAAAGGCAGGGACAACTGAAGCAAACATTATGCATTATGGCTTTATCATGCAATTAGTCTATCACTTTCCTTTTGCACAGACCGTAAAACTACAAAAAATCCAAACTGGAATTAATGGGTAAATGCAGTAAGCACAATTTAAATTTTAAACCCGGTATCCTAATTCATGGTCAGTTCTTTTTGTTTATTATCATGTGATGATATTTCTATCACTTCAGTGATAAATTCATGCAGAATAACTCCTTGGTTGACCTTCTAATATACAATATTTATGTTTGAAACTCCATAACAGATATTTGTTAGGGAAATCAGAGGATGTTTGTACCATCTAGCTGATGTTTTTAAAATAAGTTTGGGGAGACTGTTTAATCCCTTTCAAACTGTTAAATACAGCCCACCTGACATGTAAAACAAAATTTGTAAGTCCTTACATTGTTCTGCTCTACCATATTGTGGTCACTTAGAACATCAAAATGATTGACCTTCAAGGCCCAAACTACAACTTACTTTAAACTAACTTTTTGTTTACTTCCTATGCATGTTCAGCTGAGACCTAATCGACACAGTCCAGGACAGACTGTTCCCTGCTTAGATTATAGTTGACTGGGGGGAGATTTTCAAATTAGCAAAAGGCTAAAATACCCATTTTGAAAAGGTTTAAAGTTACTAATACTAAAATTTGACTAGATTTATCTACGTGTAAGCTTTATGGACTTCTTAAGTGGTGTACATGATTGTACTTGTAAGTAAAAGGATCATTGAATCACTGAACAAAGGGTAGTAGCACCTGCCAACTATACTTTAAATCATCAGGTTGAAGTTATAAATCCTTCCATTACTTCCCTTTACACAAGTATTCTGCAATTTTTATCACACTACAAGTATTACTTATTACACGTAACCCACTCAGACCGATTTTCTAGATACATTTAACATTTAATTGACAACAAAAAATGTTGTCTTTTGAGGTAAAAACATTCCTCCCTGACTTAGCACACCCCCATATGTAAATCAACCTTGGGGCGACTGCATTAATACTTCAAATTACACTAACTAGAGCTAATCGCTGCAGACTCCTTTGCCTTAATCAAAGCAACGAAAAGGGGAAAAACTGACTTAAACTTTAAAATACACTCAGCTTGTTCTTAGCTGAGTCACAACCACACAAAATCAGAGTTGTTTTGAAAATAACAATGCATAACATGTACACAACCCTTTTTTTACCCCTCTCCCACCCTGCTGATTCTTTCACATTTCTGAATAATGAACAAAGTGTGAGGTACAAATCACACGAACTTCAAAATGTTTTTCTCACCTCAGCTAAAATTTCCTGCCTCTAAGCATTTCATACCAAGCCTTTCACACATCAAGTAACTGTGCCTCTTAAATTTTAGAAGACATTTACAGCCAATCTGGCTATAATGTGAGTAATGGCCCCTATCTCTCATACATCATACATGACATGAATGACTACCAAAGAGAAAAATCTGACACATTCCACAGGCAAAAATGTTCTTATTTTCACATCACTCCTAAAAAATACAGGGCTTTGTGTCTTTTGAACGTGCAGAGACCTACATCTTTAAGTTTGCAGAAAGTGTGACAGCAACTTTTCGGTTTATGTCTATTTATAAATCAAAGTAATTTCATCCACCATGATGACTCAAAAGATATTGAAAACAATTTAGAATAAACTTCTTGTTTTGCTTGTATCTTGCTTTCTTATTTTTCATTTAAATACACATTTTCCTTTTTTACAATGCAACCCTTTGAAATGGAGAAAGGGAATAACACCAGAAATGCAAAATGCATTGTGCTTCCTTAGCCTTCTTTTTATTAAAAAAATACTTAAGAATGTTCAAAGAAAGTTTTCAATAATAATGTTTCAAAAGTCAACCAGAAAGCCAGGTTTAGTGATTCCTTGCCTCTGAAAATATTTTTGAGTACTTTCACTTTTAGGGGTTTCCAATAGACACAACTTTAACTTCAAATGCTTCTCAAGAAAAGTTCCTGACAGCTACCTCCAACTGCAGGCGAGAACCTGAAACTACTCTTAAAAGGAGAAACAACCCTGAAATGACACAAGACTCAAAACAAGGCAATCAGAGAGCATTGCAACAGTAAGAGCAAGAATTTGAATAGTTTCAACAGAGTGTAATCAAGACTTGTCCTGAACTGATTTGACAAAAGCTTGCAAAGTCATTATTTAACTGGTGTGCAAAAGGGTGCTTAACATCAAAAGTGCAAACAACTTCATTAGCAGTGTAGCTGCTTTTGATGGTATACCCTGACAGGTGGGAGGAAGCAGGACTATCAGATCCATCAAGGTTACCCTTAATGACATGACCTCTGGTGACTCCAAATAACCTCTGACCTCTACCAATTGCAACAAATTTTTTTCACTCGATGGGGGGGGGGGAGGGGGGGGATTGACCTTCACCAAAAACAACAGGATTCATCTACTGACTATAATGCATCCAAATGCCAATTACAAAAGTATCTATAGTTCCTATCTCAAGATATCACATTTTCAAGGTTTTCAGTTTTTATTTCTAGTGACCACAAATAATCATCCTCCAAAAACAATAGGGTTCTTCCTCTCAATATGAGAAACCTGTATACCAAGTGTATCCATCATTCCTAGACTGAAATATCCATTTACAAGTAAATTCCAAGCTTTTCATAGTTTCCCTTCGATGACCTCGAGCAACCTTTGACCTCTACCAAAAGCAATAGGGCTAATCAACTGATGATAACATGCCCACATACAGAAACAGTCCGTGCTTCCCAGCTTGAGATATCATATTAAAGAGGTTCCTCTCAATATGGCAAATCTATATATCAAATACGAAAAGTACCTGTCATTGTTACCTTGAGATGTCGTATTTACATGCTAAGTATCCCAAACAAAAACTTACATCCACCAGTGTGATTGCATAGATTCCTGCCTCTGGCAAGGAATCAACAATTTTTTGACAGCAAATTTGAACTCAATCTCATATAGTACTGTAAAGGTATCAGTTTTAATTTTTTGTTTCATTTTCTTTGTTTTTTCATCCTGGCTATGATATGGTTGAAGAGAAATCTGACACATTCGGGAGGCACATAACTTCTCAATTTCTCGACAATCCTAGGCAATACATGGCTTTATGTCATTCTGAATGTGCAGAGACCTACATTTATAAATTTGCACAATGAGTGACAGCAACTTTTCATTTTGTCTATATATATAAATCAGAGAAATACCATCCACACAAATAATTCAAAAGGTATTGAAGAAAAATTTTATGGTAAAGAAGTTCTCCCTGTTGATGTTTTTCAACATAAAATCAAGAATAATAATCAAAACAGATTTAAGAGTAGCTAAAGGAACGACAAAACAGCTCATGGTTCCTGGAAACCTTTAAGAGATTGAGAACTCCTTTGAGTCAAACAGGGGTTATTTCTGTATCAAAGATTGTGTTATGTACTAGTTTCCCTCACAACTGGATTTTTTTTCTTGTTCCAACATTCACAGAGAGTTAACTTTCAAAGCTAGATTTCCTTGATATTTTTTACTTTTCTCAAAAGTCTGTCAAAGTTTTAACAACTTTACTACTTGATGAAAGCAGAGTTGTAATCAGGGAGGTGTTAGGAAGGAGACACAATGACCAAATCTGTCAGACAATATGTACTTGAAAATGATACCATTCTTTTGAAGCACCTCCATTTGATTGACAGGTCTCTTCGTCCCTACTGCTAAGTCTCTGTTGATTAATCCCATTTAGTGATGATCTCCTCTTTTCTTTCCAAGTAATTCCAACACAATGGTCATTGTTTGTATGTGCTTTGAAGAGAGGTTTGTTTCCACCAACGACCAAAATTCAATCAGGGATTTTCAGTAAACAACTGGCAACAAACACTTAAATAATGTCCTTTAATTAGGTCCCCACAATTTTAACATGTCATTTGCTGGAAACATTGTTCAAGCCTATACATTTCCCTCAGTTTTTAGCAAATTTTCACATCATTAAGAAACATGTCTGAAATGTAAGTTGTAAAGATATTCTTAGCTGACTATAAATGAAATGATATTGAGTGCGACGAATAACGACGAAAGGTTAAAATGTCACATTTTTGCATGATGGTTGGCAACGAAAAGTTAACAAGTTCAACGTAAGGAGTGTGTCTTTTCATTGTCATTTTGACAATGCATCACTGATCCTAGCTGATCTGGGTACTGAAATAAGAGTTTTGAGAAGAAAGGCAATATTACTTTTGGAAACAAACATTGCTTCAAAGAGTCCATAGAATGTTGAATCTCCTTCCTAATACCTCCCTGTTTTAATCAAGTCTCCACCCAAGTCAGACCGTTCCAAAACTACCTGACTTGACAAAATTTCCCATATCAAATAATACTGTGCATCATGCCATCGACTTAACACAAGTCACTAAAATAGCTGACTTGACAAATTCTGACAGAGATAATTTTCCTCTACTGAAATAACAGTGTCTTGAGTCAATGACTTGATTCAAATCACCAAAATGCCTGTAGCTAACTTGACTTGCCACAAGAACAGTGACTTGGTTATCACTCTGGAAGAAAGACAGGTTTTTGAAGTACTTTGAAAAATCTTGAAGAATAACTATAATAAGTTTTCATAACATTTTACAAATACACTGGCATTAAAATGGTAAATTCCAGAGCTCTCTTGTAGCTGCTATAACACAAACTAGGAGCTCATACAAAATGGCCAGTTGGTAAAATGTTGCTTAGCACTTCAATTTCCACTTATGAGCACCAGTATCTATCCCAATCAGACAGGGCAAGTGAAAAATGGTGCCCTTCACTACAAAAGGTACATAGAGTTTTCCACTTCTAATTTCTATAATATTTACCTAAAAATGCAATTTTCTCATCTTCACTGCAGATTTTGTAACATCTTGGAAAGAATGTGTCTGGGTCTACTTGGTCATACCAGGGAAGGTTACGTAGGTGTGAGCAAAGACCACTCTAAATGGAGTAAGAAATATCAGACAGTGAGAATGGATGTAAAATGACCATATCAAAATTACATATATGAAAATACACCTTATGTACTGACATCATGCAATGTCATTTTAGGGGTAAAACAATGAAGCACATGGCATGCAAGACGTGGTCTTCGCATGCGAGCGTAGAAAACTATGAGCATATCTGATCGGTACACAAATCAGCCGTCTGCATTTGTTGGTGTAAACTGCAATGATACACGCTTGTCTCTATTGGGGGCGCACTCTCTGTTCTGTGACGTCACTTACAAGGTCTATTGCTCAGTAGATAACAGTGATACATAAAATCTGACTGGTAATGCCTCTTCAATACTTCACTGGTAGGTGATGAAACTTAACTATAGAAAGGTCAGGAATTCAAGCCAAGAAATTTTTCTATTTATTATTTTTCATGTAAGAAGCAAACTACACTTTTCCCATCTGAACTAGCCTTCTACTTTATAAAGCATTCCACATTTGAGCTCAAGTGAGTAACTCACATATGAACTTTGCAAAACCATGGTACCTTCACACAAGTGTAACTGCCATCAGGGAGTCTGGTTGGCATACCCTCCCTCTGCAGTAACTTCACTTCACCTTAAACATAGAAAACTACAAGTGTATCCGATTGGTACAAAAATCACCCGTCCGCATTGATTGGTGTAAGTTGCAATTAATACACGCTTGCCTCCATTTGTCTAAAAAATGGTCACCCATCTACTGTGCTGCTGTTTAGGTCTCCTGATGTTTTGCCCACATTACAGCAAATCTTCACTGTTCACTTTGCAACACGTATATTTCACTTTTCATTAACGGAATGGCAATGCACTCGTGTAGCAGCTTGGAGCGACATTTGCTTTTTCCAAAACCTGTCATACTACAGTGCTGATTTCATCACTCAGAATTTGATGAATGTGCTCAACATTAAATTCCATTCTCAATGCTGGTGAAACTTGGAAGTTTTTTGAACTATCTACTAGAAATTATTTGAATGGAAAATATTGTATTGTCAAAAGATGTAATGGGTATTGACATTTTTTTACATTAAATGAAACTATATTTTTTGAGGCACTTTGTCTTGTTATCTACAATAATTGTAAAACAAACCATTCAAGGTGTATTTGTTTTGTTACCTTTGTTGTGAAAGCTCCATTCTTTTCAAAATGGTTGACAATAGCATCCTTCCTGAGAAATTTAAAATCAATGGAACCATTTCTGCACGTCCAGATGAAGGTTGGTGTGATGTTTCTGACCATACGAGACTGTTGAGGGTAAAAAAATGTAAGGATGAAAAAGGTATACCTATTGTCCAATACGTTACACTGAGTCATGATACACATTTACCTAGACCTTTAAGACTAGCATGAACACATAAGCCAACAGTCACATTACCTTGACAACCATACCCTGAGACCACATTTAACCTTTGTGTCATTGTTGTTCATTTTCACAGACCCTTCTTCAATCAGCACAAAAAGAAAACCGTTTTCAGCAGTAATTTCTACTTAAGGGATTACTTAAAACATGTTATCCTTGTGACACTACCATGAAATTCGTACAGGTTACACAGAAATTTCTGGTCTTATAACAATACAAATTTCATAATTTTTCAGAGGGGTGGGAGAGGTAGGGCTCCTTAAAATATTTTTTAGAAAAAAATCACCCTGGAAAAAACTTTTTAGAGGTAGTTTGAGATCTTCAAGGTCTTTCTTTTAATTTTTTTTTTTTCTGAAAAATATTCTTGAGAGAAGGCCAATTTTTATAACATTTCCCCACTCACCATCTTTCTGGTGGAGATTTCACCTGCTATGAGGACAAATCATGCATCACCACTGTGTTGTTTTGTAAGCTGGTTTGCATAACATGTTAAAATTACATGGCAACATTTCAACTTACCATCATTCCACAAATACTATCAGAGTCTCCAACATCCTCATCTCCATCATCACTGTCTCCATGGCAACCATTGTCATTATCATCTGTAAAAAAATAAAAAAAATGTAACTTTGAAGTTCACACAGATTCTAATCATGGAAAAGTTAAAAAATCTTGAAATTTCATGGTAGTGGGTCAAAGAAGGTGCACACTGCCTGTAACAGTTGCAAAATTAATGGGAAGTCTTCCATCAAAAGAATGGTACTTCAATTGCTTTAAAAAATGGCTCAGCACTCCTAATAAAACTGAATTAGAGAGGCTGAACTAAATCTAGGCATCTCATAATCATGTGTATCCATGTATTCCCTACACAGTAGTTTTGGTCAGGTGCTTTGAATCCCATTTTTTGTTTTTTTTTTATCCTGATTATGACTGTAACCCCCTCACATCCAGGAAAATCTCACGAAAGGGTTCCTTGTACAAAATTTTCCGGGAGTGGCCTCTTCCCCCCATACCATCCGTGCTCTTATGTGAGGTAATGAGCCTCACCCTTTTCCTCCACACTCTGGATCCACACTCATCCTTTGATGCACTGTCACACGAGTGCAGGTCACGCAACAAGTTTATACATGCAACCAAACAGTTTAAACCAACAAAGGGCAGTTTAAAGAAAATTTCTTTGTTAGTGAACACAGAGATTCAATATCTACATAATGACACATGATGTCTGCCTCTTCTTGTTTCTTGAAAGGATGCTGGTCTGCACATTCTTTGTGAAAAACCATTTCGGTAGACCGAGCCCACTACCTCTTAGCAAGGTCTTATTATTTCAGGCCAGCAAGACCAAGAATTGCTAAGTTTAAAACTGGCACTTTTCAAATGGCAATGAAGTTAGGGTATTTGTATTCTATGAGACTGTCACGTTAGAAGAGCGCCGCCAATCTGGGATCCTTACAATGCCAGAAGCTAATTCCAGGGCAGGCGAATGGAGTTGTTCCCCAGTAAAATAAGTGACATAAATAGGAGTAAAATAATGTACTACTTTTCACGGAAAAAATAGTTTCCACCAATTGTAATCCTAGGCAGGTAACACCCCACACTATAGTTCAGACGCTGTTAAGTCCAAAACCTTCTGACTTGGATCTCTAGCTGATCCAGAAATCATAAGGACAGTTCTGCAGGTTAGTAACATGAAGCAACACTAAGGCTGAAGTTTGAAAAACCTCTTTATTACAGTTTTGATTCAAATCAGTAACATTTATTATGAATTACCGTTTCCATCATCTGAATCATCACAATCATCTGAATCTTCATCGCTGTCATTTTTCTTTTTAAATTTGTGAGGAGCCATCCTCTTATACTGTTTCTCCACCCAGTTTCTCTGTCTCAAACCCTCTCTCACTACTGGGTATGGTCCCTGGATCATGAAAATTTTCTTGGCCTGCAAGGAAAATGGAGAGAACTTGTTTAGAGAACTCTGTTTCAAATGAAACTTAATTACTGTAAAGTACTATAGTAGTTCAAATAAATGCCACATCTTACAGGTATGTGGAAATCTGACCAAAGCAGCTGATTTACTAAACAATGATGGATTAAGATCCCCTAATAACACGCCCCTTAGAAGCATTGACGTATCTTTTACCATTTTCAAGATGTACCTTTACAAAAATTGACCAGTTCTGAGATTACTCATTTGCTATGCAAAATTAGGGTGTGAAGTGTTGCACAGGTCTGGAATTTCTTATGTAAATCCTACATAAATTATCTGTTAATTAGTTACCAGCTAGTTTCTAGTTTGGTTTTTATTATAAACAAAGTAATAAATAGTTACTTCAAACATAAACTCCTCAGGGCATGCCACCATTATAAGTGCCCTTTGAAGGAAGGTTGAACAAAGGACAACATGACACACGTCCTGCATGGGTCCCTCTTTCCATGTCTTAAATTTGCATATGTAGCTTATGTTTGTTCATGATATAAGTGCCACAACAGCAGTTGCCTTGTACAATGGCCGGTCAATTTTTGGTGGATTTTGATGGGAATTGTGGCCAGTTTTAACCTTTTAATGATTTTTACATCAATATAAAACACATGCTTACTTGTCCACAGACCTTTAAGGAAAGTTAGTTCAATGATTGCTTCTTTACAACTGCACAATACTATGGTAATCTTCCCACTATCCACCAAAAGTCCTACACAGATGAGACCAAACAAATCCTGACTAAATTTTGCTTTCCTAATGATATCCTTGTTTAAATTTATCTGGCATACAGCAGTCACAAACTTAACATAACAGGTTAAAGGGCAAAGGAGGGCTAAGGCCCCATAAGATGCCATGCCCTGCCCTTATACGACTACAGTCAACACAGGGAAAGGAAGGTAGAGGGGAGGGAATTATCCTGTCATTCTGAAATGACAGAGCATGGCACCTTATGTTTAAGTTGATGGACTTCTAATTAATCCAAGAATTGTTGGTTCAACTCCTGCCTGGGTCATTATGCTGTGTCCTTGGGGAAGATGCTTTATCTCAATTGCTTCTCTCCACCCAGGGGTTAAATGGGTACCTGTGAGGTTAATTCTTATTGGGCACGCCATTAGAGTTGCTGATGCACTGGAGGGATTGTCTCTGGGATGATTTACCGTTAAGCAGGGGTAATATTTGAAAAGTGCTTTGAGGCTTATGGTTAGTATAAAGCACTATATATAAACAAATTATTTTTATTATATTTGGGTGATGGGAGAAATGTCATTACATATCCATGGAAATTTTTGCTTGTAGATTTTCCAAATCATCTAATTCTTTGCACACCAACTGTTTCTGTCCCTTGGTTCATTAATTCATGTTTTACATATGTACTCCTTTTTACCATACATTTTTTTTTCCACAGTGGTGAAAAATAGTCTTGAAAAGCCATTCCCCTCACCACCTCCTTCCATGCTGCAAAAGAGTTGCAGTGTTGCATACTGCACCATTCTGGTACCATGGAACACTTGCAACATTATGAAAGCAGGCTACTTCCAGCAAGCAACGGGCATGCTAGCATTAAGTTTGCAAAGTATGTTGAAAACAAAACTATTAAAACAAATTTACAACACCAAGGCTGATTTTAAAAGCAGTCAGGGTTTTCAATCTAGCAGAGCCTTTTGTTAAAAAGTGGGGAGGATGAAGTGCCCTTGAAGCAAAATTGACTGTGTGAAGAAATGAAAGCAATGGGAGCATCTCCAAAAAGTGGAGGGGATTTATCCCCCCCCCCGCCATCCTCCCTGGGATTTCCACCAATGGGTTTTCATAACACCCACCCACACTCTATCTCTCTCTAACTAATTGCCCAAGCATGGACAAAAAATGTGACAATGATCTCTTGACCTAACAACCTTCTTGTAAACAGGACAATATTTCAAACCTTAATTGCTTTTTCAGCAGTCATCTTGGCAATCCTAAGTTTTTCTCCTGTAGGTCCAGCCTTCCCCTGTTTGGCTTTGGTCCTTGGTGAGAGTTCAGGAGAGACTGACGTTTTGGTAGGATGAGTGCCACCAATGCTTGTTGCCAGGACTGGTATATCTTCATCCTCTACTCGAAAATCTTTCTCTACAATAGTTTAACATGAAATGACAGTTTCAAACTTTTTTGCAGTCAGACAACAACACCAAGAATATCAAAACATCTTCAGGATATCTGAATGATATAACAATTTCAAGTGACAGATGTTTTAATAGTAAACTGCAAAGATGTTTTTTTCATTTTTCATATCCCCTTAAAGTAAACAAATTTTACTGCAGATATATGTCACTCAGACATTACTCAAAGTATATCAGGGATACTAACATATACATATAGTATATACTATACCCCAGACATCAATCACATGCTGTCAAAATGTCAAAATACAATTAAATTACCAATCATAAATCATTGTAAATAACCAACTGTAGATTGTAAGGAAAGTAATTACTTAGAAAATCATGCTACAAAGCAAAATGAATAAAAGCGCCACCAAGTTTGAATGAGTTTTTTATCATGTTTGCTGAATATAAAACAGACATCCCCTCCTCCTCCCACTAAAATACCTTCAGATGGATGAGTAACAGCACGTCTGTGTTTATGATGACCTTGAGGTTTCGGTAAGACTGCTTTTCTGTTTTTCAAAAGGAGTGCAGCTGACTGGGAATATACACCAGAGGCTGAAAAATGGAAGAATCAGGTTAGTCTTCAGGAACATCACTTGGCTGTTATAAAATACTTAAAAACAACACTTATCTACATGTATGATAAAGATATTTCACTGGGGCTTGGAAGCCTTGGACTAATAGGCAATTGCATTTTTTGACATTTACTGCTTCTTCTTCTTTTGTTTGTTTGTTTTTTTTTTTTCATATTTACCATAATGTCAATTTTGCACAGCCAACTTTAAAGGTCAAAAGCAGTCACCCCAAACTTATTTTCAAACAATCTAGCTAAATGTCACAAATTTCTTCTTATTTCTCTTCCAAGCATCTTTCCTGATATTTTAGGACATAAATACTGCATATTCAAGGTAAACCAAGCAGTTGCTCCTCCTAAATTTTACAATTGAGTGAGAAAAATACTGTCACATGATTCTCAAGAGCCATTCAGGAAATAGGATAGTCTACTAGACTACTATACAACTCTTTCTTGGGGTGACTGCATTCTCCCTTTAAAGAAAATTTCACTGCATACTACATCTGGGAATGCCTTTGACAAATTAATACACACAAAATTACCAAGCCTGTCTGTCAATAAATATGTACGACATGTTCTGACTTCCTATCGGTACCTACTGGCAATTTTCATGGTAATATCTGTAAAAATACCATAGCAGTGCAACTAGGGTCAGTGTAGAAAGTTGGAGGAGCTTAGCTGTATTTCTCAGTGCATATCATCACAATGACAATCACAATGAAATAAAACTAGGCTACAGCTTTCATTTCCTGCTTCAGAATGCTTCAAGAAATTTCAGTTTTCCTTATTATAGACTCTTTGAGGCAACTGAGAAATTAGCGAACATGATATCAAATACAGCCCACATTGTGAAAAACATTTGTACTATGGCAAGATTCTTACAATCTCATTTTTATTTCAAACAACTACAGTAGTTCAGGTACAAATTTTGTACTTTTAGAAAATATCTTTTGATAGAAAAGTTTACTTCATTACTGAATGCTTGCTACAAGCTTATGGTGATGAAACTGATTACACGAGGCTATTCTTATGAAAGTTTCAACTTGCTTCCACAACCTTTAAAACAAGATGTCTATAGTACCTCTGCATTGAGTTAATCATGTGCTTAGGGAATTCTTCTCAACAGAGTTGTTCTAATAGTTTTATTTGAATGTACATAGTAACACAGTTGCCAGCATATATGCAGGGCAAATGTACAGATAGCATTGATTTCTTGCAGATGCAGGTAAAGAGGGCTGATGCGTAGATACTGTAGAGTAAGTGGCCTACAAGTAGGGAACTACCATAGTTAGATGAGCCTTTGCAAAACTTTTAGAAAGATGTTTTACAACAAGATACAACACTACACAAGGGATGCAAAGCAACATGGGTTTGCACACAATATATTAACTGTTCTCAAATTATGGATCAATAGATGATTGCGAGAAAAAAACTGTGTGAAAACCATTCCAGAAATAAAATCTGAATGGGCTCTTTAATACTATATGTAAAAAGTACTGTTACTCAACAATATTACTAGTTCAGTGGCCACATACACGATTATACATTCTGCAAGAACAATCATGCTTTTTGGCATTTTTCTAAACACACAATGCCTTTTTTGGTCCTCAAAATAGTGCATTTGTCCAAATTAAACCATACATTTTACACTTTCAAGGGAATAATTTACCCTGGACCTCACTGCATTTAGCTACACAAGCTTTTCAAATTGCTAATCAACTAAGTCAAACAATTGCAGCCCTTTTATGTATGCTAAAATGTATGGGGAATACAATATCAGGATCCTCAAAACTGCTACACTACCATTTTTAACACAAAACAATTCCCTGGATTCTAAAATTTCAGTTTACCATTCTGCTCTAGGATACTTGGGAAAAGTCTGACCACATACCAGCAGAGATCTATGACACAATATCCACTTGTTTCAAATGCACACTTTGTACATGCTTTTTTTTTTTTTTTTTTTTTGAAAATGGGAATAAAAACTTACTACTAGTTCTTTGTAAATTTATAGAAGAGTGGAAGGATGGTGTTGCTTTGGTGTGGTTGACTGGATTCAACATTGATATGGAAGACCCAACGCCAAGACGAGAGGATGTCAGAGTTCCATCTTTGTCGCTTACATTTGGAGTTGCTACTGGTGTGTTCCAAGCCAAGTCTGATGTCTGGATAAAAATGAGCAGGTGGAAATACTGTATGACACATTTCAAGCTTTCCACTTTTTCCTGTTGTTAGGATCATGAGGCTAGAATTCAATAGGAGGATTTAAACATCAGCTGACATAAGACTTCTATATATTTCACCTGAGAAAATGGCCTTTTTCCTCCCTGGGAACTTTGGCTAAACGAGCCTGCTGAATTCTAGCGGCACGTATAGCCCTGTCACAATGCACTATTAAACAAAATTCTAAAATTTCCTTCTCTTGAGTCTTGAGGTATCTTTTACGGGTCACAAGGTCTGTACCTAGCAATGATGATAAGTGGGAGGGGGAGACACTGGTACTGCAAAGGGATGCATTAACAAGAATTATTTTTTGTATGGCTCAATGGTTTTGGCAACGGACTTCAATGCTTAACGAGGGTAATAACAGTCTTTTCAAGGTCCAGATGCCTAGTTCAACTACTGTAGGTAACAAGCCTGTTGGGTCACCAGATTTTTTTAACTGTGCATACATACTTAAAAATTAAAAGTACAATAGTGCTGATACAAATGGCCAACAGTACATATCGATGAATGACCAGAATTACTTATTTCCTGAAAATTTTTAAGAGACCTGTATGCACCCAGTGTATGTTCCTTAACAGTTGATTGTTTCTGTCAGGATCCTGCTCTTTGTTTTTCTGTACATCAAAAGTCAACTGTGTTAAACTAAATTGTGAAATCATCGATCCACAGTGAGCTACCGCAGGCTAATCATAACTTGTAAATTTCTGTGGAATGGTCAGGAATCTCAATTCTAGATTACAAATATAGCATAACAACATCATTACCAGTACTAATATTTTGAAGGTTTGACAAGTTTGTTTAAAATTTCCAAAAGAAAATAATTACTTTACCTCAAACAATACTTTACAGCAAAATAAGAACATACAGAATTATCACCGGTTTGATGTTTTTCATTATTCCCAAAATGTACAGTAAATGTGTCATGACAAAGAAGGTAGTCTTGGGCAGCTACCAGATGTTACTCAAGAACATCTTTGTCATCTTTGGGGCTCCAAGGAGATCTCCTACAGGAAATGTGTGACCAATAATGGGGTATTTGATTCTGACTGGTCACTTCACTTCAGGTGGTAGCTATACCATGAACATTAATAAAATTGCAGTGACCAATCAGATGAAAACAAAAGTTAACTTTAGTCACGCCCACAATCTCGAATTACACAGTAGAAATTTTCCAGTGTCTAGATTATTCTGCCTAAAATACCAGACAACAAGTCCTGGGTTTTTGAAATTGGACCGTGGAACAGCTGCAAAAAGTACAACCAGGGAAGTGTTTACTTACAAAGGCAGATGACCCAATTTTAACAAGCGATGGCTTATACATATATCGGGTTCACACATCCAAATTTTCACACGCTATAAAGCTATAAGAACCATACGGTCATCCCTTGCTCTTCCTGGCCAATTTCAGACATAACTCAAGAGTTGAACTGTGTTAAACTTTCATTAGCTTCAGCTCACTATACTGAAGTATGCACAGGCTTTAAATGACACTTTGATACAGACAGCTTCTTAATTAAATAATTTTAGAATGTATTAAATTCACTCAACAGTTATCAAAATTGTAATAAATGTACCTATTATTATTCAGACTTTCTTTAGTGTGCAACTCAGTCACTGAACATTTCACAAACCTCTTTCAACTTTCGTAGTCTTGCTAGGGGAACGGGCGAGAGTCTTCCAAACTTGGCTGGTGGGAGTTGAGCTTGTTGCTCTAGCTAAAATCAGAAGCAAACAAATTTTCACTTTGATAAAGTCTATAACGGTTCAAACAAACATATGGATCAACTACAACAATGTAAAATTGATTTGTTAAGGAGTAGAGTAGTATAAGTTGTCAATAAAACCTATCAAGCACTGACCAAATAAAAAATTCTGAAGATGCTGTCAGCTTGAAAAATATTAACATCTCACATTTATGCAAAATAACTTCCAAGTAAGAGAAAATATAATATAAGGTTATATAGGGTTATATTAAACAGCCTTAAAAATTGTAGAGCTCATGAGTTAAGGTTCATAAATGGTCACCTTGAAAACAGCAAAAGATATTATGAAAAATCAAGCAGATTTCAAAATGGTGAGTAAACCTTCTTATAACTGCATCATGTCCACACAACATACCTTTAATTTGAAATAGATTTGTTAAATTTCATGTGAAAAAAGAGTAACTGTGCAGATGATTTTGAGTGGCTGCATTAATTTGGCGTGCATATGTTTGTCAAGTAAAAATTTACATCTGGTCAACGAGAAGCACATTTGCAACTGTCAACTGGAGCCCTAGTTGCAATGCAGGTACAATACAACCCAGAATATTTAAATGTATCTTAAATAGTAAGTATAGATTTGTGACTGAGAACAATTAATGATTTTTCAAAAACTATCTAGACCAGGGCTCAAAGGCACCAGTGCCCTCCATAATTGTGTATTTGGTGCCCTTTGGTTGTGTACTTTTTGTGCCCTTGTGCCAATATTTTGGCCTTTGTTACCCCATGCTTCACAATGGTGTCTCAACACATTTTGGCCTTTCAAGGCAAAAATCATTAGGCATGGCCATTTTCATATTTGTTTTCTTTCAACACCCTCATACAGCTTCATATTCTTATTTCAAAGGAGATGCAGGGCTCGATTTAAACAGTCGTCTGGTCACCCATGACGACCAAATTTGTGACAGACAACCAAAAACATGGTGAGCTGGTCAGCTCATGCAACAACAGACTGCTTCTAGGGTTATCGCAAATTTTTTTTAACTGCTAAATTTTGGGGGGGACAACCAAAAAAGACAGACAGGTTGCCCAATGGATGACCATAAAATTTTCTTAAAATCATGATCTGAGATGTAATGTTACTGTGATAGGTTCATTCATAAATACATGCTATCAAGAGAAAAACCCTGGCATGTGGTCCTCTTACCCTACCAGTACCCAGGCTTCGACAAATCCCCCGCCCGACAGTCCGGGACAAGTAAAAAGTTACTCGGGCAAGTGCATTGTTCAATCTCATGGCTCACCGGGCAAGTACTTACGAAGTCTCCTCTACAAAGGAGTTTAAAGGCATATTAATAGTGGACAAGTAGATATTCATGTGGACAAGTAGACTAAGAGAACAGCTTGCCCGATGGACAAGTAGTGAAAAAAGAATTTGTCGAAGCCTGCCAGTACCATTCTTGTCAAATGTTCAAGACTGCAAAGCTCAGGTCAGTGTGATCATTCATATTTATCAATAATACTCTGTTCTTGTAATGAGCATGACTGGACTGAATTCCATGCAATGCCACAGTACCACCTAAAGCAGCTTAGGGACACTGGGTCAGAAATTCCTAACACTTAAATGCAGTTCTTGATAAACAGAGTTTGGGAAAAACAAAGACTAGAATAAACAGTCAGCATCCTTTAAAGTCATTTACCTCTATGGGGGACCCTTTTTTCATCAGAAGAATAGATCAATCAATAAGCAAACATGAAAAGAAAGGAGACTATTGCAGCACCTAGCTAACAGTTGTACAGTTTATTGATTAGGTAAAGAATACCCGTGTGTTAGAGGTTCACAAGGCTTGGTTCCTTCTGCCATCAATTGTGCTTCCAGTTTTACCTTGGGAACCAAATCAAAGGTCAGGGTTTAGACAGTTACAGATTTATACATTTTCAGTATTCACAATGGGTTACTACCTGGTCAAATATGAATAGCATTGATCATGCCAACCACAGAGGAAAGGGTCAGAGGCCCTGTTTTAGTGATCCTTTATCATTTTGAGTCAAATTTTCAAATCGAGGGCTAAACCTTCAAACTAGGCTTTGAGTAAAAATATGAAAGTTGAAATTGGTCTGCATGGTCTGGCTGTATAATATTCCACATCCTGGGGGATAAAGGGGGCAGGGTGTCATGTTGTAAGGACAGGTGAAAAGAGGTCCAGCCATCTGTAAAAATTTCACAATGAAACAAAATGAGGGTCAAGTCCACCCTGTGAATTATTCAGACTGGGGATCTTAAATTTAGAGGAAATGCAAATTATAAACAGTGTTTTACAACTGGCAGGTCAAAAAGTAGATTTTGAGGACAATTTAGGTGTACAAACATGTGCACTAAAATATGTTTGGCAGGTCAGTGCAGTGGTAGTTTCATGAATATTCAAACTTTACAGTATGAAATCTTCAAATAGATCTTCTGTTGTAAAAGGATCTGGGGTCCAAATTTAAATGTATAGATAGGGTAGTTTTTTTTTTTTTCTTTTCCCATATGCACTGCTTTGAGAACGTCAAGAAGGTAAAGCATTACTATACTATGACAACATTGCACTCAAACCTGACAAATTTAAACCAGACAGCATTATATGTAATCTACACAAAATGGATACATTAGAAAAAAGCAGGGCTAACTGACGGATTCTGCCAGCAGTTAGGACTTTATATAACTGTTCAAGTTAGTAGTTACCTTAGTGAGGGTTATCAAAAGTTTCACCCCACTCCAGAAGAAGCAAACTTTTCTGAGGCCACCTTTACATGTAGAGCATTTCTTTAAATTTGCCAGCGCAGTGCAGAGCCCGGGTCACACCCCCACAACTACCTGCAACTCTCTGTCATAGACAATTTGCATACATCGTACACATTGTGGTGCACCAACTGCATCCAACTACGATGAAACATGTTCAATTGGGCAGCTTACAGCACGACAGAACTCAAGTCATGGAACATCGCCACGACCACAGCCAACACAGTGGGTGGTCGCCATCGTGTCGTGGGTTGTCGTGGCAGTGTGACCCAGGCTTAAAAGTAAGTACATTCATACAGTTTGTAATTAATCTGTTGGGGCAGGGCTCGATTTTTGAAGTAGTTTTGTTTCAATCCTACCAACAAATCAATAAACAGGGCTCGATTTTAACAATTGTCCAGTCGCTCGTGACCACCAAAACTTGTGATGGACAACCAAAAATAGTGGGCTGGTTGGCCACTGGATGACCAAAGTTCATGCAACAAGTTAACAGACTACTTCTAAGGTTACTGCAAATTTCTTTGTGGACTACTAAATTTTCTTTTGGACAACACAAAAAGGCAGACAGGTTTTCCAATGGACAACCATAAAATTTTCTTAAAGTAGAGGCCTGATAAACCAATTGTTGTCTAAGTTAAAAATAAAAAAATTGAAGGTTCTACTGTATATTTGCCTCATCTGGTATTTTACTGACATTAGAACCAGAAAGCCAAAAGGCTTAGTGATTCCTAGCCAATGAAATGTAAGTCTATTACTGTGTTTTCAAATTGACAGTGTTTCATAAATTACTGTTTTTACAATTTTGGCATAGAATGTCTAGGATCCCTGGACGTAGATCAAACACACTAAATACCATATTAATAACCTTTTGACCTCCAATAAACTCAAATGACTTTCAAGCTTCCTTTAATATGGGCCATCCACATGTCAAGTATGTGATTCATCAATGTCTCTCTGCTCCAGATGTAGTGTTTATAATGTTTAAAATGTTTTAAAGTTTTAGCCTTCTGACCTCTGGTGACCCCAAAGACCTCAGCCTTCACCAAAAACAAGGGGGATCATTTTTAAAATCAATATGGGCCATTCGCATGTCAAGTATAAGATTCATCAAAGTTTCCCTGCCTGAAATCATGTAAACAAGATTTTGACCTTTTGACCTCTGGTGACCTCAAATGACCTTTGGCCACCACAAAAAACAACAGGGATCACTTAATCAATGTGGACCACCTATATGTTAAATATGAGATCCCTTAAAGTTCCCCTGCAGGAGATATAGTGTTTACAAAGTTTTAACCTTTTGACCTCCGATGATCCCAAACAACATTTGACCCCCACCAAAACTGATGAAGATCATTTACTCAATATGGGGAATCCACATGCAAAGTATGAGATTCACCACAGTTCTCCTGCTTGAGATAAAGTGTTTACAAGGTTTTATCCCTTTTGACTTCTAGTGACCCAAATGACCAATGACCTCACCAAAAACAATAGAGATCATCTTTCTAATATAGGTCATGTTCATGCCAGTGTGAGACTCCTTGAAGTTATGTGAAAGAGTGTTTATGAGCAATTTCCAAGGTATTTACCATATGACCTCTGGTGACCCAAATGACCTTTGACCTTCACAAAAACAACAGGGATCATCTACTTGATTAAGGGGTATGTACTGTATGTCAAGTATGAGATCCCTTGAGGTTACCCTTCTTGAGAGTGTTTACAAACAGTGTCACAAACATACACACACACATACATGCACACGACATCACTATCGCATAGATTCCTCTGACTACGTCAAGGAATCAAAGAATCTTACTGTTACAACTTACAGAGTGGGATGGTTTTTGGCTTGGTTTGTACACTCCCTAAAGGCTTTAACACTTTCTCAAATGCATAACGGGGAACATGCAGGACCCATGCTGGACATTGCAACAAGATAGATCCATCAGATAATTCTGAAGATCTGAATCTCACAACCACAAACTCTCCATGACAACAACTTTGAATTAAGCCCTCTGCCCAGGGTTCGATTTACCCGGGTGCACGCATGCACAGGTGCATGTAGAATTTCCCACGTGCATGTAACTGTGGAGGCTTACATGCACTTCGTGCATGTAGGCCTAGCCTTGCCTGGGCACAGGCTTGTGGTGCCAGGCAGCATGATTGCAAGAACTGTGCATCAACATATGAATTCCTGCTAATTACAAAAGGATGGAGAGGGAAAGTCAGGCTTGCAAACAAAATTTTGAAATTCCTCACTCTGTTCCTGACTTTTTGATGTATGTGACAAAACATTGAGCAGCTTTCCTATCCATATCTTTAACAAATCATGCAAGAATGTCTTAACCACTGACGTATATTACAAACGGCAGTATTTGCCTCTTGTCATGATCGTGAAGCTGCATGAGACTTACAAATGAACAAAAAAGTGCCTTAGTTGCCTTCAACAGATTCAGCCCTCTGCCCAGGGTTCGATTTGTTGTTTGGTGCATGTACAAATTTTGCTGTGCATGTAGTTTTGTTGACCTCCATGCACCTCGTGCATTTAGGAAAAAAAATATAAATCGAACCCTGCCTCTGCCCCACTCTGAACAGCTTCAAATGCAGACGAAAAGCCCCTACATGTACCTAAATTCATGTCTTGCTCATTTGTTTCAGTACTCATTACATCACTTTACGTATGTATCAGGGATGTCACTATGCCGGGCAGCGCTGGATGGCCCCGCCCGGGACTAGTGAATTGCACCCGCCACTCATGTTCTCATGTTAACATAAAAACATTCCACCCAGCACTTTTCCCAATAATGGTACTATAATTTAATGATCTTTGAAAGAAATTTGGATCTAACATTAATTTCAGAATGAGAGAGACAATTGGAACATTAATTCTGAGTGCAGAAAAATATCCACACTTTCCCTAAATCCGAGTCAAAATTACATGAATTACATGAATCAATGTCTGGTCATTTAGGCTTTAGGCCCAATATTAGTCTCTATGAAGTTTATGGCTAAATGTTTAAAAGTGGGGGCATCTTTGACACAATTAAGCTTAAAGGTGAGATTGATGAGGCTATGGGTGATGTAGCTAGGCAGTAACTGTGTAACCTCATAGCCTGTGAAAAACAGCACTTCAATCTCACAGGGTATGCTGCAGTTGTGACCAGGCCTAGGCCTATGCTTGCTTGAACCATCCATCCTGGCATTACTGAAAGTGAAAGGGAAGAGGGAGGGAATGTCATCGGGCCAAAACCCACTTCATCTTCCCTAGGCTATTTGCAGAACTTGAAGAAAACAATTTGAAGATTTCTGTAATGTTGTTATTGTTAATGTTATTATTACTGTAGGCTAACTGAAGAAGTATTTCAAAAGAAACAATTACCAATTTCTTTTGCTTTTCCAGGTGCATTGCTTGCCTTGCCATGAATGTTGTCCCCAAACCCTGTGCAATTTTTAGGCTAGTTTCGCTCATCTGAGGTCGAAATGTGAAGTCATCTTTGCTACTGGCCTTGATCCTCCCTTCTGTTGAAGTTTTGGTGTAAAATCCTTCCCTGCCATTGTTCCTTCTTTCTTCTACTAATCGTAGACTAGTTGAATTCAACTTTGGGGCAAATGTCAGCTCCGTTTCATATTCGTCGTGGCCTACACCTGATGTGTTTCCAATGGAGCCAGCATACCTAGAATTTGTCCTAAGTGATGTGCTGGTCATGCTTCCCCGAGGGAGCTGCCGCCGCTGGTTGTTTACCCTGATGCCATTTTTTACCAGTTATTTCTGCAGGCTTGTGGATACGGTAATAGATAAATTGCAGTCCAAATAAACACCTCTGTTATTTTCTCTGTCTGCTGAATTTGCACATCCTACGGCATCTTTAAACTTTTTCAAATTTCCTGACAACTGATGCGATATGATTACGAAAGCATCAACTTATTCTGGGAATGGGACATCGGACGCCCCATTCTTGGTTCTGATCCCGGTGTCCTATGCATGCACTCTCGGCATACAGTACAGTGTGCAGTGTCATATCAGGGATCGCATGCTAGCAGTCAGTGTATATCATATGCATATCGCATACATGAAATGAGTACACAACGACAACGGATGCATTACTACAGTGTACCGTGCACCGTAGCTATGGACGCAGTACGGAGCTGTAAAAACTAGTAATGAATATTCATATAGTTGAAAGTTCAACAACTTTAACCGAAGTGCCGTGCGTTGATTGCATTAGATGTCGATCAATGTACCACACTAACACTAAGCTTATAAGGCAATGGCCTTGCATGCAGACCCTGCTATTCTTGAAAGAGAGTATTAGGCTACTAGCTTATGCCCATTGAAGTAGAGGACGTGTTCTGCTCACCCGCTGAATTTTGGATTCTGACGGAGAATATGGCTAAGTCAAAAACAAAAGCAAAGAAAGATGGGACCAAAAAGGATGGGAGTAAAAAGAAAGGCACGAACGCTCCCAAGAAGGAATCAAGAAAGAATGACAATAAAACGGTGTGGTAACTTCTGTTGTTTTCAAGTTTTTGTCTAAGTGCCTAGGCTACCTTGAAGTTTGGCCTGTTGGTGTTACTGATGATACTGATCAATGCGCTAGACGCCAATTGCCTGAGGCAGATGTTCTCTGCCAAAGATTCTGACCGTCCCGGTTTGACCGAGATTGTCCCGGTTTAACATAACATAACAGGTTAAAGGGCAAAGGAGGGCTAAGGCCCCATAAGATGCCCTGAATGCCCTATGCAGTTCTGGTGTCCTGGTTTGCTACTATTTCAGTATAAAATTTGTCCCAGTTTCCAAAAAGGTATGTGACAGTGTATTCTGTTTTTATGTGTCCTCCACTTCTCAAAGGATGACAGGTGGAGGATGACGGAGCAGGGAGCCTGTTCTCAGGCTGATATAAGCTCCCATTTACATGTCAAAATTTCATCAATGTGGCCCCCCGTCTGGAAAACATGTAGGCTATCATTGTATGTTACGCCAAAGATCTTCGGCGTGCAGTAAAGACCTTATACACCAATTTGATGGCATGATTTTCTTGTCTTTTACATACACACTGTACTTCAAACACAGTACAACAATTTGGCGTGGCGTAAAAATTCGGTGCAGCAGATACAAACTTTCCAGACTGGTGTGGCCCTTGAACTCATTGACCGTGCTTGTTGTTAGTGTTACAGCTTCAGCCGGGAGACTGTTCCAAATATTTATCACTCCTTGGGAAAAGAAGTACTTTCTTATGTTCGGTCTGGAGGGCTACTAATAGGGCAAAAAACCGAAGTTCGAACCATAGGGGCAGTTAGTGTTATGGGTATAGGCCGAAAACCCCAATATTCATATTTACTTCAAATCAGATTGAGAGTCATATCGGAAATCCTTCCGATATGTTCTTCCTTGTCACAAAACTATAATCAAGATGATTCAGAAAAAGCACAAGATTACAGTACCAAGATAGAAAATAAGACGATTTTGTGACACATCTTCACGGTCCGAAGTACTGGACAGAAAACGACGAATCTTGCGCAATAATTGACCCAGTTAGCCTTGCACCAGGTGTTTCTTATTTGTTTAATATATCATGTGTATTGTGAGATCACAGCAATTCATCCTCATTTTTTCTTTATTGGTTTCAAAGAAGCAAATCGAATTCTCATTTTCACCCCACCCCCCTGCACTTCATCAGTGAGTGACAACGCGGCGTTGATAGTTACCCGCTCCGAGTCCTCTTTGGACACCAAGCAAAATCAGGGTATGTATATAGAGTAATAAGAAATGAATGGCACAAGGCTAACTGGGTCAATTATTGTGCAGTGGTCGTTTCTTCCCAGCACTTCAGAGGGTGAAGATGTGTCCCAAAATCGTCATATTTTCGATCCAATGTAATCTTGTGCTTTTTTTTTTTTTTTGAATAATCTTGATAGTTTTGTGACAAGGAAGAACACATCAGAAGGATTTCCGATATGACTCTGATTTGAAATAAATATGAATTTTTGGGTTTTCGGACTATACACGTAACACTAACTGCCCCTATGGTTCCAATTTCAGGTGTGCCCTTTAAATAAAGAGGATCACCATGGGTTGCACTGTCACATAATTGTAAAAAAAAGTACAGGGTCCAATGTCCTCAAATCCTTTAATAATCTTAAAAAGCTCAATCAAATCAGCTGGGATATGTCTAGTCTCAAGTTTTGTAAGTTGCAACTGCTCCAGCCTCCTTTCATTTGAAAGATTTTGCAGGTTTGGGATCATTTTTGTAAATCTTCTCTGAACAATTTCCAGCAGTAACACATCTTTCTGTAAATAAGGTCCGCAGGCTTGAATAGAGTATATTCTAAATATGGATGAACCAGTGACTTGCACAGCTTTAACAGAATCTCTTCATCTTTGTAACATACAGTATGGACCTTTTAATCATCTCAAAAACTTGGTTTGCTGTTTTAGCAGCTTCGGCACATTGCTGACTAAAGCTTATAGACTGTCACTAACCAGAACACCTAAATCCTTGTCATCTTTTATTGATTTAATACCAGCATCCCCATAATCATAGTGCTCATTCTTCTGGCCAGTGTGAAGGCAAACACATATGTCAGGATTGAAAAGCATTTGCCACTCATTAGACCAATCATAGGCCTACAATTTATGCAAGTCTTCTCGTAGAACCATTGCATCCATTGCTGCAATCGTCCTCCATATCTTTGTGTCATCAGCAAATTTCAAAACATTGCTATCTATGCAGTCATCAGTATCATATATACACCAGAAACAAAGCTGGCCCAAGGACAGACCCTTGGGGAACTCGACCTAGAACTGGTTTCCAGTCTGACTTCCATGCATTAATAGTGACTCTTTGTTGGCGAGCTGTCAGCCACTCTCTAGTGCAGCAGTGCAGCCACAGACTTGACCTGCAATACCATGGCAAAGCAGTTGTCTTGGAAGGGATTGGAACCCGGTCTGTCTGTGTGAGAAACCGAGAACTTTTCACTATGCCATCAATGAACTCCTTTTGACATGTTGAACATACTGTACCTGTAGCCTGATACCACATAGGCCTAGATCTAGCAATGTAGGAAACAATTTGATGATTACAGTATAAAACAACAAAACTCATGGCAGTTACATGGCTTTAATTCTGTCATGGGGGTCACAATTTCTTACAGCTAATGCCCTGTTACAGATGGACACCCCCAATGAACTCTTGAAGAAATGTAAATCTGTCACTCATGCATACAAGTAGATGCATAGGTCAAATGAGAAGAAGATTCAGAACTTTCACAGACTGACATTTTGTAAAAATGTTATTTGCATTTTATGCATCGTAAAAAACTATACTGATATTCAAGTGGCATTAGAAATAAGATACTGTACACTTTATCACTGAACTCAAGTTTGGTGTGAGCATAAGAAAACATCCCAATAAATGTACATTGTTCCAGTTTGATCTATATTGTTAGCTGAGCGCCAAGCAAGAACTCAACACTGTCCCAGGTGGTATGGAAGTATTTGTTATGTAAGCAGTTGAAGATAGATCAAATCAATTTATGAACAAGTATAGCTTGTGTAAGGACCATGTAAAAACCTACCCATATAACATGTTTCTTAGTTTGTGGTGATCCCCCCATGCCTATGTTTCCAAGTCAATCATTACATAATCTATAGGGTAAGATTGTGCAATACCAGAATGTCCCAAACTGACCCAGTTTGAAGAGTCCAAGGGTTGGCATGTCTGCCTCTACACCCTTTTCTGGTTGCAGCCTTATTTCAATAACTAGGCTTCAACTATAGAAGAGCTAATGCAACTCAATACACCACCACCAACATTTAAAGTCAGAAGTAAGATCTCACCTCTCCCCTGTAGGCACAGTCACAATCCAAAGACAAGTCTTGATATGAAAAATTTTCATGAAAACTGACAGTTGTATCCTTTTTTGAAGAGAAAGAGCAACCACCCCAACTAATTTGGAAACATCAGCTAAATATTACAAATTTCCTCCAGTTTCCTTTCCAAATATCTTTAATGATTATCCAAACAAAAACATTCCACATTAAAAGTAAACTAAATAATTATTCTGCATGAAGTAAACAATTCAGTAACAAAAATATTGTCACATGACTTCAACAGAGCCATTCATCAATTAGATAACGGGGTACACTAATTCAAATTGGGGTGACTGCATTTTTCCTTTAAGTCACCCATGAACTTAAGGGGAGAAAGCAAAATTTGGATATTAAATGGGCTTATTTGATCAAATAAAAAGTTAATTCACGATCAATCCGATGTCGGGTCCTCAACGAACCAGTTGGCTTCCCGACCCTTAAAATAAACTTAAATGACAGTGCCACAGACTTTAATATTTAGTGGAAAAAAATTTGCAAAAGCCACACCACAAGGTGTTATATGTCAGGGCCTTCAACTTTTGAGCTTTATATGGAATAACATTAAATTAAGTACCAGGAGCAGACACGATAAATTTGAAAATTGCTGTATGGAGCTGTCATGAATGGTAATGATATAAACACTTAAAAGTCCAGTTTCTCAAAATGTCAACTTTGTGGCCCATATCTGGGCCCATCTCACTTCAAGGCTTCATTCTCTGATAGACATCAAAAATGCAATTTATGCATGGTTGGTGAAGACACAACAAACCCTTTCTGAACCTGTTGAAGGAGCATTTTGTGGAAAACTTTTGGACACCAAAAATCTAGTGTCAGGGTGTGTCAGTGTAAGCCAACATATGAGGAGTGTCCAATTCACATACCCCCTTTTTACATTTCCCAACCTTCAGGTTTGAATCTCAGGTAAAAGTGATCATATTTCCATAAATTTGGAATTAGAATTTTATCTGAGTTTAACCTTGGACTTTCATTTAAGTCTCATTCGACCATGAAAATTTTTGGTTTGGTGAATGACCTTAACAGCCAAAGCAGGCTGGGCTCCAACTTACCATGTGAAAACAGACAACTGTTGCAAGTCTAAATGGCAAAATAAAATATTGAAGATGTTCTGTGTGTTTGTTATTTGCAGGTTGGCTAGTATGGTACTGGTAGAGTGTTTATATAATTGTGTGTGGCAAATTCAGTAATTCACAATTATTGATGGGTTTCCTTTTTCATTTTTTTTTCAGACTTGGATAGACTATCTTTTGATCCTTATTTCACTTGTTGCTGCTGGACTACACTTATTAATATGTCCTTACACTAAAGTGGAAGAGAGCTTTAATTTACAGGCTATGCACGACTTGCTTTACCATCAAGCCAACATCAGTGCGGTAAGTAACCATCCATTTGAAGTGCTACAAATAGTTCATGCAGAAGTAAAGTTCTGTTGCAATGAACAACATTGATCACATATGTGATTTTCTTCTAATCTTTCTCCCTGTTGTAGGTGGACAACTGTACTTAAAAATAATGCATCAGTTTCCCCATAGCGTAGAAAGCTGTTCGCAGCTGGGAGGTTGAGTATTGATTCCCACTGCTATCCTTGGAATGGGATGTAAGGGTCTCCCTTTGGGAAGTTTTTAATATTTCAGGGTTCATAGATGAAACTTGATTGGACATATTGTGCACATTTAAATGAAAATTACTGATTTTTTTTTTTACAGAGAGGGAAAAAAAGGTTTTTAATCCATGAATATTGAGGCAGAAGCATGCTTCCTTCCCCCCACCCTTGTACACACACATTTTTGACTGACTGGCTGTATCACATGTGATTCAGTTCAGTGTAACAGTTGTGGGGCACACATATCAGCCACCACAGCTAGACAGTGATGCTAATCAAAGTATGAATTCTAATTTATCCACTGGAAGTCAGACCCTATTTCTTTGTTTTTCTTTCTACAGTATGACCACCTTGAGTTCCCTGGGGTGGTACCCAGGTCATTTCTAGGTCCTTTGGCTGTGTCATCTGTTGCAGCACCATTTGTGTACATTGTGAAGTACCTCTCCCTCTCCAAGTTCATCTCACAGTATATTGGTAAGTCTTGTAGTTTGCTCAGAAGTAAAATAAAACTATAGATATTTCTTCCTTGAAAATTTTAGTGGAAACAAATGTTGCGGGGTTTGTTAGGGGGCTGGGCTAGCCAGAGAGAATCAAAGCCATCCAGCATTTCATTGTAGAACTTACTTGAGGAACTTGTTTTTTTTTTTTTTCTCTCCCCTTTCTTTCTTTTTTTTTTTTTGAAACCTTTGTTAAATAATGTTACTCACACAAGGAATATATTTTGTTAAGCTTATGTTCAATCCAAAATTAATGTATTCGTGTATCTTCTTGCAAAGTTGAAGTTTGAAATGTCAAGTTATGAGGTTCTCCTGGGACTGATGTCATTTCTAACTTTTTTTATGTAATCTGATCGAAGATAATACAATTTATAATTTACAAGACTGAGAAGATTTGTATTTTCCTCATCTTTTACAGTCAGAGCAGTACTGGGTGTCTTTGTGCTGAGTGCCTTCCATCAGTTTTGTTTTGATGTTTCTAAGAAGTTTGGTAAAAGAGTATCGAGGCTGGTTGTGATTTTAACCCTGACACAGTTTCATTTCATGTTTTACTGCACAAGACCATTGCCAAATGTGTTTGCATTAGCCTTTGGTAAGTAGAACACACAGGTTTTTAAAGTATGTTTTTAAGACAAAGGATCTATGACAAAAAAAACAGTGTTTAGTTGCAAGCAAGCACAGTTTGTAGGTATATGAAAGTAAAAATAGCAGTACACTTCTTTCTGGTGTAACTGCTTCAATGGCAAAGGTGGTGTTTACAGTTGTCGTTGAAGGAAAAACGAAGCAGATTTAAATCTAGTGTGAAATCCTGCATTTCCAAAACCCCCTTCTTGAGTTCAAAGGGGTAGGTTTCTTTGAGGATTTTGTAAGTATCCCCTTCCAGCCCTCAACATATTTTATATGGTTCATTATTTCAGAAGTCATGCCAAGATAATTTGGGTATTTATGTGCTTCCTCAGAACTTAGTCTGAAATATCAGTTTGGCCTGTTCGAAGTATCAAGGAGAAAAGATTTTTTTTTTTTGTGAGTTCTTAATTGTTTCCCCATAACACGATCTTTTGTGTGTCCAGCAATGTCACTTTGTTTCTGTCCACAAGAACAATAGCTACTCTACCGCAGTTGTAACAACTCTCTCCATCTTACTTTTGGGGTACTAATAAAATACAACAAGGTATAGCTTTGTAAAGTTTTTAGCTTTGATCTTTCTCAGAGGTCTTCTGGTAAATCTGTTTTCTTTTCTCAACCTTTTCTTTTCCCTTCTTCAGCTCTCAGGGCTATAGGAGCATGGATGACCTCTGGCCACCCCACTTTTATAATCACTTCTGCATATGCCATCCTCATCTTCAGGTCAGAGCTCTGTATCTTGATGGGGCTGATGCTTTTGTTGGAACTGCTGAGCAGGAGACTAAGCATCCTTAAATTGTTGCTATGGGGGTTTGTTGGTGCCATTACTGGACTAGGTATGTTTGTGAATGCCCGATCAACAGATGGTGTAACTTTGATAATATTTTGCTGAATGAGAGAGCTTCATTTTGGATGGTCAAGATACACTTTTCTGCTAATGCTCCCATTGAATGTTCTGTAACATGTTGAAGATTTCTGTACAAAACAAAATTGTAAAGTTTGTGGCTTTTGGTATGCCAGTTGGGTCTTAGCTCAGTTCAATTCAATTCATTTCAATGGTTTATTCAACTAATGCATATAACAAAATATACATCAGAAATTTTCTTGTTGACTAGGGCTCAAACAAAAGTTTACAACAATGAAAAACATAAAAGTGAACATCTAAAAAACAAAATCCCAGATAAAAAATATGAAAATAACAGAAGTAATAAGATTAATAGAATAAACAGAAATTTATCTTCTACATTTCAAAATTTAGTCATTACAGAAGCCGTCCTTCAAACTTTTCTGGTGAACTAGATTTAAATTAGGTTTGTAATCAGAAATCATTAGAAGCCAACTGTAATATTTTAACAGTGACCTGTTTTAGGCCTACAAGTTTGGTACAGCTTTAGAGCAAGGGTCCCCCACCTTGATCATCCTACGAGAAACTGGTTAAAGAGTGGATACACCCTTGTTTGCTCAATAAGGGTGTTAAATTGTGGTCACAGGAAAAGGATTGGAAACAGTTTAGCATACCCCTGCTTCATAAGCCTCTGAGCTCTAGTCACAAAGAGATTTCAAATCTGGCTATTGTGTACCCGAAATCAACTTTGTGTAGAGTCCTTGATGTCCCTAAATTCACCAGAACATTATGAATTTACTTTGAAAAGTCAAGTCAGTGCACTTTCCATAGCAAATGGATTACAAAATAGTATTTTGTATTACATGTTTGTTACATATTGTTCATTCAAGGGGCATATGCAGTAGGCTGTAGCCAAACCTTATCTTCAAATGACGAATAAGATTTATAAAACGTTCGTCTCTCTCCCTTTTTAAGTGCCCACCTCATTGTAACTAACAGTGCCAATCATGTTTATCATATAGTGGGCCCTAAATGGCCCGTGGGCTGCCACTTAAAAACTAGGTCATATGGCTCTTCATCATCGTAATTGTAACTCTTCCAATAGGTACAGAAATTTCTCACCTTTGAGTATTTTCTGTTTTCCTTGCAGCTCTCACAGTCCTTGTGGATTCCTATTTCTGGCAGAGGTGGCTATGGCCTGAAGGAGAGGTCCTGTGGTACAATGTGGTCCTAAACAAAAGTGCAGACTGGGGTGTATCCTTCCTTTCAAATAATTCACCTTTATATCTTGATTTATATTGTGATCAGGATATGAAGATTGTTGAACTCTAAGCTTGAATAAATATGAAAAATATTTTACTTTCCTTTTATGAATTCTAACTAAAGTAAGATATGCTGCATAAGTCTGACTTGCACACCTTTTATGCATTGTGTATTAATATTTGTCATGAATCCAGCCCCAGGTCTCATTGATTATCTTAGATGAAAGCATGTCAGATAAAAAGTTAAGGTGACTATTTTCTTTTTAAAGAAGACCTTAGCACTTTCGCAGCTGTCTTCAATTTTTTCTATTGTACACTGTGCAGCCAGTTAGGTTAAGGCACCTCTTGAAATAGTGGGCCATTTATTTGAAATGTTAAATAGGTACATGGCATAAACAAAATTTCAAGTTGAAATGAACTTAAAAAAAATATCAAATATATGTCTCTATCAGCTAGGATTGTTTCAAATGCAATTTTGGACAAATAACTTCAAAATGGCTGCCAGTCGTGTTGATTCGTGTACTAATTGCACAATTTTGACTCACCCAGAGATCACAAATTTTGCCATGGAACATCGTCATAACTATTAGCAAAGCCTTAGTCACCATCCAAAATGCATAGGGGCATATCATTTGAATCAATTTCACTGTCACTTTTTCAGGCCATCACTAGAGCTTCTTATGCTGATTCATGAATCAGCATTGCAAAGCCTCGCTTGCAACGGGTGATGCCATTTTGTATGCTACTTTAATCATCACCAGTGGAAGCTATGAAAAAATTTCAATGGCGCCGCCCTTTAAAATTACAAGTAAGCTGTACAGGAAGCCACGCAAACCTCAGATGGTATATTCATAGCCACAGCATTTCAACTGCAGTAGATTTGATATGTAATAGTACATAAGTGACTGTGAACAGTGTATGTGACTGATATATAATATTACTTCGCTGCTTTTAGGGTTAAGTGAAACTTGAGTTTGATATGTCTTAAGACCCACATATAGGAGTTGAATGAAAATTTCATCAGAATTCTTGGATATAGCCTCTCTTTTATGTATCAAAAATAAATTTCTGCTTAAAGCCCCTTTTTGATTCCTTGCCAAAGGCAGAAGGAATCTATGCGATGGTGATGTCGTGTGTGTGTGTATGTGTGTGTGTATGTATGTATGTGTGTATGTGTGTGTGTGTGTGTGACGCTTTGCTTGTAAACACGATATCTCAAGAAGGGTAACTATGACTGAGCTCATACTTGGTGTGTGGGTTGGTCATATTGAGTAGATGATCCCTATTGTTTGTGATGGAGGTCAAAGGTCATTTGGGGTCACAGGAGGTCAAAAGGTCAAAACCTTGTAAACGCGATATCTCAAGATGGGTAACTCCGAGGGATCTCATACTTGGCAGGTAGGTTGCCCATATTAAATAGATGATCCCTATTCTTTTTGGTGGAGGTCAAAGGTCATTTGGGGTCACCAGAGGTCAAATAGTAAATACCCTGGAAATTGCTTGTAAACATGGTATCTCCAGAAGGATAAATGTGAGGGATCTCATACTTACCATGTTTATTGCCCATATTGAGTAGATGATCCCTATTGTTTTTGGTGGAGGTCAAAGGTCATTTGGGGTCACCAGTGGTCAAAAGGTCAAAACCTTGTAAACACTATATCTCAAGAAGGGTAACTTTGAGGGCTCTCATACTTAGCATGTGGATTACCCATATTAAGTAAATGATTTATATTATTTTTGGTGGAGGTCAAAGGTCATCTGGGGGTCATCAGAGGTCAAAAGGTCAAAACCTTGTAAACATGATATCTCAAGAAGGGTAACTTTGAGGGATCTCATACTTAGCATGTGGATTGTCCATATTGAGTAGATGATCCCTATTGTTTTTGGTGGAGGTCAAAGGTCATTTGGGGTCATCAGAGGTCAAAAGTCAAAACCTTGTAAACATGATATCTCAAGGAGGGTAAGTGTGAGGGATCTCATACTTAGCATGTGGATTGTCCATATTGAGTAGATGATCCCTATTATTTTTGGTGGAGGTCAAAGGTCATTTGGGGTCACCAGTGGTCAAAAGATCAAAACCTTGTAAACATGATATCTCAAGAAGGGTAACTGTGATGGATCACATATTTAGCATGTGGATTGCCCATATTGAGTAGATAATCTCTATTGTTTTTGGATGGAGGTCAAAGGTCATTTGGGGTCATCAGAGGTTAAAACATCAAAACCTTGTAAACATGATATCTCCAGAAGGATAAGTGTGAGGGATCTCATACTCACCATGTGGATTGTCCATATTGAGTAGATGATCCCCATTGTTTTTGGTGGCGGTCAAAGGTCATTTGGGGTCACCAGAGGTCAAAATGTTGTAAACACTATCTCATGAAGAGTAACTCTGAGGGATCTCATACTTACCATGTGGATTGCCCATATTTAGTAGATGATCCTTATTATTTTTGGTGGAGGTCAAAGGTCATGTGGGGTCACCAGAGGTCAAAAGGTGGAAACCATGTAAATACAATATCTCAAGAAGGATAACTGTGAGGGATCTCACACTTGACATGTGGATTTTTTGAATTGAATAGATGATCCCTACTGTTTTCATGCAGGTCAAAGGTCATTTGAGGTCACAAAAGGTCAAAACCTAGTAAACATATTTTAAGGAGGATAACTATGAGGGATCTCATACTTGGTCTGTGGATTGTTCATATTTAACATGTAGGTCATTTTGGGTCACAAGATTTCAAAAGCTTTTGACCTTAGTAACATGATATCTCAAGTAGGATACCTGTGAGGGATCTCATGCTTGTCATGTGGGTGATTCATGTTTGTCGCAGTATATCCATATGGCAAGGAATCACTAAGCCTTTTGGCTTTCTGGTTAAAGACAACTTATGTTTACACAGTTCTTTCAAAGTTTACAATGAAAGCTGCAGTTTGACATCAAAATTTCCTTCACTCTTACCCCAGACTTCTCCATTTCTCTGGTACTTTTACTCAGTTCTTCCAAGAGCACTAGCAGCTAGCATCTTCCTGATACCCTTCGGTTTATATGCTGACAGAAAGTTGTGGTCGTTCCTCTTGCCCGCATTAGGATTTGTATTTCTGTATTCATTCCTGCCTCATAAAGAATTGCGGTTTATCATTTACGTCTTCCCAATGCTGAATGTAGCAGCAGCTTGTGGTGTCGTACATATGTAAGTACTACAAACCTCTCTTTAATGGTCAAGTAAATTGGGAGGACAGGTAGGCGCTCAGCTAGCTGAATTAAATTTTGCAATCCCCAGAACAAATGTGAACTTCATGAATTTCCACATCAGCGAATCCCAAACTGTTTGCTGTAACCTAGGGGTGGGCTATATAACAGCTTTTGGTCAGAGCTGCTGAAATGTTTATCTATTTTGGTGTCATAATGTTGGATTAACAATCATAGATACTATACATGGGATGGTATCCTGAAAGTTTTGGTATGGCTTGATATATTGCTGTCACTTCTGTCTCCTCACCCCCCAAAAAAGAAAAAAAAACAGGAAAATCTTGTGCCAATGTGCCACGTAGTTTCCATACAAATTAATCCAGCTATAAAATGTTCTGTCACATTTAAGGCCAGTTCACACTTCCAAATTTTCATGTGCTATGAAGCTGTAAGAACCATATACAGTCATCCCTTGCTCTCCCAGGCCAATGGTGGACATAGCTCAGAGTTGAACAGTGTTAAACTTCCATAGCTTAAAAGAGTTATACTGAAGTATGAATTGGCCCTAATATGGTATTGCTTTTATCTTCATAATTTTTTCCCTTAAGTGATCTTCACCATTTTCATTCTGCCAACTTGGCATCCCTGTAGTATTCTTTGAACCTGGTGTGTAATCACTGCAAAATGTTCAGTACATGTTTAAAGATATCTGAGATGACAACCTCTAAGAACAAAATAATAAACTGATATGTGCATATGGAATATATCACTGTATAAAATTTGTATGTTTTTCATTTCTCTGGCAGATTTGATAAGTATTCCAGATCCGTTCTCTGGAAGTTACTGGCCTTTGGGGCTGTTGGTCATTTTGTGGTCAACATTTTCCTAACTGCTGGCTTTCTGGTCATTTCATATCATAATTATCCTGGAGGAGTAGCTCTTCATAGCATTCATAAAATGATTCAAGCTCCACTAGGTTTGTGCTGCTTTTACTCATTTTTTGGGGGGGTTTTAGAATATTTTTATACTCAATTGCTTGAAAAACATCTGTTTGCCCCCATTTTGCTTACTGCAAAAGATTAATTGGAAATCTAAAGTGGTCATGATTGGGCAAGAACTTATTTCCTCTGGCTGTGCATAACGATATAAGTACCTCGCCAGAATAATTCAGTCAACAATTTTACTGAAAAATACAAGTATATACAGATGCAAGAGCTTAAAGGGTAAGAGCAGTCCCCCCAAATTGTAATAGTCTAGTAGTCTATCCTATTCAATGAATGGCTGTTGAGAATCATGTGACAATATTTTTCTCACTGAATGGTGAAATTTATGGGGTGTAACTCATTGCTTTACCTTGGATATGTAATATTCAACTCCTAAAATATAAAGAAAGGTACATGGAAGAGAAATGAGGAGATGTTATTGAGAATTAGCTGTTGGTTCAAAATAAGTTTGGGGCGACTGCTCTTGCCCTTTAACCATGGATTTTAAAACTTGCTCAGGATTGCTCACGACTGTACAGGTATGTGTACTATGTGGTTGTATTCACCTCTGCAGGAGTTGAAGTCAGTGTACTCTCATTCCCACTGCAAAATTTGAGGTTGACAGAATTTAATGCCATTGATAAGGCAGCAAAGCTTTGTTATAATCTATCTTTGATAAACAGTCATGGAAAACTGAACTATGGAGGTGATTCACCGACGTCGCATGATCAACCATCTCTTTGGTTGTTCATGTTAAACGATTTGGATGGCCCGGCACTGCCGGGCCATCCAAATGGTGCGACGTCACATGAAATACCTCTATAGCAGGCTCTAAATACCATACCCTTAAAACTGGTTAGAAACCATTCCACCAGTTTTTTAGGCAAGTCAGGCCCTGTCTGCATCAAGTGGGGGTCATACCTTCATCCTAAAGCTTTATCTCTTTGGACAGCTCTACAAATAAATTCTGAAACATGAAATTTGTCGAAATGTGGCCTTTCAGGAGATGGATTGGGCTTCAAGTATTTTACACAACAGGCATGAGCTTTTTCTGCTAATCCACGGATTTCCGCTTTTTTTTAGTCGCTGTTCCATGGAAAAATTACAATTCCGCTTTTTTGTATATTATCGAAATTTTTTTCTAATGATAAAAACTGGGAGAAAAATGGGGACATTTGTTTTAAACTTACTAGTGTATCAAGGGAATCTAATGCATTAGCATTAAGTAGGAACATTAATGTGCAAAAGTAAGCCCATTAAATGCGGGAGATTACAGATACTCTACAGTACAAATGCTTGTACGTGCGTGCGTACGTACGGAAGCAATGCGTACATCTTCATGGTAATCTTTACATAGTAGATGGGTAACACTATGCATGGCTGTTCTCATATTAGAACGTACATAGCTGGCCTACATCCAAGCGAGCATCAGTATTGCGTGTAACATGCATATCATGCATATCATACATACTACATGCATTGAATTAAATGCGTGCATGCTGTGTGCTGAAATTGCCGGGGAAATTGTTAGTTTCATTTCCAAATCCGAGATAAAAGGGATTCCCAGTTTATGACTTTAACAAAACTATTAAAAACAAGTGGCAAGTGGCTCTAATCATAGATGGAACGTTCATGCACTGAGGATTAATCCAGTTATTTGAATGAAAACATCCCCCTGTGAAGAACAGGCTTGGTGACTTTATTCTTAATGTAATCTT
This sequence comes from Holothuria leucospilota, assembly GCA_029531755.1. Classification (NCBI taxonomy): domain Eukaryota; kingdom Metazoa; phylum Echinodermata; class Holothuroidea; order Aspidochirotida; family Holothuriidae; genus Holothuria; species Holothuria leucospilota. The sequence continues at coordinate 28,857,705 of CM055962.1, read as the reverse complement.
AGGCCTAGCCAAACGCTATAGGCTGCTATAGTTTGTCTTACAGTCAGTTTACATTAGGCAAAGTCTCACACTAATGTGTGTCAATCCTGTAGCACTGGAATTGGTGGCTAATTTCTGCCATTCGCTGTATGCATTGAAACTACTTGTAAAAAAATTCTGTTTAAAATAACCTGGCCTAACATTTCGTTACACGGGAGTTTACACATACCGATAATGCCGTGCCTAGGCCTAGGCCTAGCCCATAGTAGGCCTAACATTACTGAGTAAAGCTAGGCTTAGCTAGGCCTAGATATAAAATGAAAAGTGTTGACTGGTAGGCCCATATGCTTAATGTTATGCTAATATTAGCCAAGCCTGGCCCTAGGCCTAGCCTAAGCAAAACCTAGCCTAACAGTTAATGTCACCTAAGCAGATGGATGAGCTGACAAATAGGTCCTAGGTCTAGGCTACAGGGTAAAGTTAATAAAAATTTGTGTCCTAGAGTGCATTTCCTGCAATCTAAGCAGCCAAAATTTCAAAATTTTCTCACCTCAGCCCCAACCATGGTGGGGCTGAGGTGGGCTATGTCCACCTGCCAGTGAATTTCCTCTTTTTTTTCTGAAATGTCAGGCTCATGCCTGACACAACTATTGGCAAAGTAGCAGGATCAAGCAGATGGGCTCTAAATTTCTAGGAAATAGTCGTCCATGCATCAGGTGTTCCTTGCAGTCATCTGCAGGGTTCCCACAAGCTGTCAAAGTAATGAAATTTACATCCACTCTTCAGGCCTTAAAATGTCTTGGAAAAGTGTTTACATGTGAAGAAAGGTAATTTCTTTTCGATGCATGTGCAATGGATATTGTTGTCCTGGAATTTCATACTTAAGCAAATGCAATCATAGATTTTTCATAGCTTAGTCATGGAAAGGCTGTAAACTTTATTGTTTAATTAATACTCTGTTGTTTTGAAGATGTACAAACTTTCACTTTCTGGTTTCTCATCAGTTTCGTAAATTTTAAGTAAGAATACAAAATGCTGGGGAAATCTCATTTTGGGCATAGTTTGTGATTTCTTGCACACAATCTTCTAAACTCTTATACTCTTTTCAGGTTGCTTGTCATAACTAGGATTTTTTACACAGGGAGAAAGTCCATACTTTCTGTGGTAACAAATAATCAGGCAATAGATAACAATTTTAACCCACAAAGTAGCTTTCTACCTTTTTGAAAGGGGGGGGGGATGGGGGTGTGCCCCTGTCCACCTTCCTTAGTTCAGTGATGTTGAATAATGTTACAAAACCCAGAGGAATGATAATATCATGAAGTACATTGTAGAGGATGTCCGTCAATTGATTGTTAATTAAATTGCATTCATCAGTCTTGCATGGAAATACCAATTAAAGTTACCACATGGGTGATGCACGATTTATTAAGATTGACAGATTGAGTTCCTTGTTATGTCAAGCATTAAAATTCATGTTTCCATACAGGTGTGCTGGAAGCATAAATATAGAACATTTTTACAGCACATGGCATAATTTAGAGTGACATTTGAGGTTCTGTTTTAGATGGAATAGTTTTGTCAAATTAAAAATAGCAGAAATAGCTAGCAACAAAGGAAAACATGTAACAAACAAACATTTGACAAAGCTTGTAATTGATGGGATCTTGTCATAGAATATTACCTGTTTTATATATATATATTGATAATTTTAATATAGCACATATTCCCTTTGTTGTCAAGCTGAACTTAAAGGGGTTTTAAAAATTGTATACCTTAACACATAGCTTGTGGATACAATTTGCATAGCAACAGTGTTCAGATGCACCTCTGTTCATCTGTCTGTAGACCTTGTTCTTTATCAGTGTTGTATTAAGGCCAATTTTACCAAGGCCCAACTCCCGCCCCCTTAGAGATCAAGGTCTAGGGATTGACCTTGGCAATTAATATTTCTGCAAAAAAATTTGCACTGAGGTCACCAAAGCCACACCATTTAACGTTCAGACCAAGACCAGGTAAAGCAAAGTTTTATGAAAAAGGAAAAAGCAGTGTTCTCTTGTAACCATACACCAATGTCAATTATGTACAGAATGCTTAAGGCTAATCATGCCACTTCGTGTTGGCCTGTAACTTGATGTGATACTTTAGGGCAGGCTGAGTGAGACAGACTTACAAATTTTCAGATGAGGAAATGATTCTTGACAAAAGCTCTGCATTTTTGTTTTGGAATCTTTGGGAAATTTAGGCAACATTTTATAACTTACCTTCTAGTGGCTGGGAACCAGCCCATCTAAATTTCAAGAGGCCAAAGGATACTAGGTATAGGCAGTACTGTACAAGGCTAAAGGTACAAAAAAGGTGCAACTGGAGAAAAGGCTGTGGCTGGCCCAACTTAAACCGATTGGTTAGAAACTGAGCCGTAAAACCTCATCTAACTAACTAAAGGTGCAAAAATTGGCCTCATGACATCCAACACTCCTTATGAATATTCATCATCTTGATTTCTTTTTCTTCTTCAGGTGTACACATTCATATTGATGTTGAAACAGCTCAGACAGGAGCCTCAAGATTCGGCCAGTTAAATGAATTTTGGATGTAAGTTTCTTTACATATTCTCCATAACATTATTTCTTCATTTTATTTTGTTTTTGCAGTGCTTTAGTAGGAGCTTGGTTGAATTCTAGAAATGAAGCTGTTGTGGTGGTCTAAAGAGGTGGTTTAAAAAAAATTTAAAGCACTAGAATGAAGCCAGGGATAATGGAATGTTTATGATTGTTATTTTTTATGATCACTCCACTTGTGTGAAAGTAAAATTTGTAGCACTTGGGAAATTGTTTATTGCAACAGTTTAACATAGTGCCATCATCATGAGACATGTAAGGTGACATGTTACATAGAAAAGGCAAGCTTAAATAAGTATGTCTTTCAGTAAGATGTGAAATTCAAAGAATAAGGGACTGTCTTATGTCAGCTGGGAGTTTATTCCTTTGTACTGGCACTGAACCAGAAAGGCGTATTGTCAACATTTGTTGTAGTGGTTGGGGCACAAACAAAGTTGTCATCAGACAAACGGTGGGTTTGCAAGGGCTTATGCATAACAGCCATTTCAATATTTGCATAATCAAGGATGCTATGATACTAGCTGGTGTGGCATTTTGCAATATTTGAAGCAAATTTATATTCTAGAATTGGCTTGAGCAGAACTTTTTTAGGGGGTCATCCCACCCTTGACAGCCCCTTGTTTTTGGGCCCGGATGCTGCTACAACGTAATGTTGGCACAATGTGTTGATGCCATATCCTGGTGACGTTACCACAATCCAGTGTGAGACACATCAAGTATTTCACCGAAAACTGCATTTTCTGTGATCTTTCAGATACAACAAAACAGAGGGTCTTCTTCCAGGGAGTGATGACATGCAAGTTTTCACTCATCTTTGTGTGGCCGGAAAATCACAAAACAGCCCGTCCCTAGCTCCATACAGAGAGGCCCGTAGCCATGCCATACTGACATTTGCAGAGGGCTTTGCTGGTATCCAGTTTGATGAGAGGTATATTCCAAGGTTGTTGATAGAACCTAAGGTTTTTGTTCTTCAGAACAAAGATTGGGTGAAAAGGTAGCAAATGGCATGAATAGAATGAATTTGAAGGGTGATGTTGAAGAGGTGTTTTTATCATATGAAGAGTAGGTGCTGTGTTAAGCTTTAAGAAGATGATATGGCTGTAGACCGGAAAGCACGCAATATGTAGATTTGAGGAAGAGTGAGCAAAGGTATCAAAAAATGTATTGCAATAGTTATTTTCTAGTATAAAAATGAAATAAGACTAAAGATACTCTTTTTTCTCCAGAAATTAAAGGGGATATGGCATCCCCCTAAACCATGGAGTTGCTAGCAACCCCCTGCCCAAACATATTTAGGAATAGCCCTAGAGTTCTAAATACAGTTTATGACTGCAGTTTGATTGGTGTTGACTCAAGCAATGTAGCTCCACTCTGGTTGGTCAACAATGACTTGTTCGGTCAGTTGTGTTCCCAATTAAGCTCAAAAACACTTCTGTAACAATGTTGCCTCTAGCAATTTAAAGTCGGTGCAGGCTACTATGGCTCTGTTTTGTAGGTGTACTAGACAGATGGTTTGGAGGAGGGGCTTCATGTAAACTTAGTATGGAGAGTTGTTTCTGTCTGGGGTGAGATTAGAGAGCCTTAAATGAGGCATTGTAACAAAACTGACTTATTTGGTCTTTTTGTTTGTGTGATGACAAGTTTTCATTTGACTACTATCATTCTTTAACATTGGCAGTTCGGCACCTCAGCTGTTGTGAAGCCTGTAATGTAAAGCCTACTGGTCTACTAATACTCATTGGTAGGCTTGTAACCAACAGTTTACAGCTGCTGAGGGTATACTTTTCTGTATCAGTCAATGTTAGTCAATCGGGACTCCAGAGTCACAACTAATTGGGCCATGGGTACAAGACTCCAAAAATATTGGAGTGGCCCAAGCCTACTGTGGTGGTGACAGTGTATCCTAAGTGTACATGGCTCCTCATCTTTGATACCAGCAGAATATGGTGAATATGGTTAGCTTGACCTGCATGGAATTGTGGGAAACATGCAGGATAAACAAATAGGGCTCAGCACATAGTGGACTACATTCCCCTATTTTCGTGCAGCCCCAATTTTCATGCAGTACATACATATACCATTAAGCCTAAATCTAAGTGTGGCCGACGTAACTGCACGAAAATAGGGGTCTCTACACTACTCTACTGCAGATTCAGATGCAATTCTTACACCAAAGAGGCAAATTTACATGCAGTCTATGCCATAAAACCACACGTTAGAACCTTCCTTATACTTGCGATAGATTAAAAAAAGGATGATTCGACAAATCTCTCAAGCAGACTCTCAACTTTTGGTAGAGGTGTTGTAGGTATGGGTGTGTTTTGTTTGTCCAGACAATTTGGACCATGTGCGAATGTGCACACAAATTTTCGAACTTGCTTATTACTTGATCAGGCTATAGAGGGTTTTGACCAATGTCTCTGTACGATACATCTGTTTTAACTATTAAGAAGTGTCTGAAAAAATGTGAGTCAGCCCCAGCAACCACAAAAAGGGCTGAAACGACATTGATGTAGCGGAAAAATGTTGGCCAATTGAGGGAAATCTCCTGTACATCTCATCTGTAACACACTGTATTACTAGCATACAAAATGCCCAAAGTGTTAATACCTGAAATGAGATTCGTGGGGACAATTCTGTCAAAAAATAACACCTGAAGGTTAAAAAAGTATTTTGGACTCTCATATCAAGCATATATTGTATCACAATTCTATGTATTGTCTTGCCACCCACACAGAACCTTTTTTACACCTCCTGCCCACGAGCAGTAGCCAGTAGCAAGGCAACTAGATGCATGCTTTTATCACATGAAGCAGTCAATGTGCTGTAATGAATGCAGTAGGGACCACGGAGACGGGGGGCTTACGGGGGCTTTAGCCCCCGCCCTTTTTTTGCCGTGGGCATTTTGGGCCGGCTTAAACTGGAATGATAGGCTTTTATTTTCTTGAACATATTGTGCCACTTCAATGATTAGCCCCCCCCCCCCCCCCCCACCACTTAAAAATTGGCTCCGCTGTCCCTGTGTGGTATGGAGATTCTGCAAAGATGATGAAGAAAGAGGGAAGTTAGACTGCCCTATGTTATCATGGAATTATTGCAGTATATGCACTATAGTATAAAAATGAAATAAGGTTTTTTAAAGGTACTCTTTAAATCACTTTTTGAATGTAGGTTGTAGTGAAAAGAAGTGTGGTGACTTCACTCCCATGTAGCGAATCCACATAGAACAATACAATATCAGTTGCGAGTGGTTGCACGTCTTTACTTTATTGTGACTATATTACAAGTGATGAGTAAGGTAAAACTGAGTATACAAGAACTTATAACCCAGAGCTGTTAGGCTCCGTGGTTAAGCTGTTCGGCATGAGTATATATGTTTTATCAATCTATCACATTCCTCCCCCCTTAATTAAAATGACTCCCTTGGAGTTTGCTTAAGATACTATATACATTTAAGGACGGTAGTAGTCGGGTGGTCTGCGCGTGCGTTCGGGATACGACTTCCTCGGTGGCGAGTCAGTCGCTGTGGTGCTTTCTGTTCGAGGGGGATTGTATTTGTTTTCATCCGCTCTCCCGGTTGCACCTTCAGCTTGTTCGGAAATAACCGAATTGTTATCAGACTCGGGATTAGCAATAGACTGATCACGATCGCCACAATGAATAGGATCCGAGTAAACTTCACTATCAGTGTCCCAATTGGGGTTCCGGTTATAGCAAGTTCTAATTTGATCCTGATGACGTCGAACTACTACGCCCTTTCCTAACGATACTTTGTCGGACATGGGACTTGTTTCGGTCAAAACTGTTCCCGTCACCCATTTTGGCCCTGTAGACCCGAAATTTCAAACATACACCCTCTCACCCTTGTAAAATTTGCGTAGCTTAGCTGATCGGTCATGCTGATGCTTTTGCGCATTCTGGTTAGCTACTACCCTTTGTTGGATGTCTGGGTGCAGTAAATCTAGTCTAGAACGTAATTTTCGCCCAAGCAAGAGCTCAGAGGGGGCAACCCCCGTGGTTGAGTGGGGAGTAATGCGATATTTGAAGAGGAAACGTGTCACCTTGTCCTCTAAGCTATCACCAGTCATCTTTTTAACCCCTTGCTTGAACGTCTGTACCGCACGTTCGGCCAGTCCGTTCGATGCCGGATGATACGGCGCTGACGTAACATGCTTTATGCCGTTTTGGGTACAAAATTGCTCAAATTAAGAGCTAGTGAAACACGAACCATTATCACTCACTAGCATTTCAGGAATGCCAAATTGCGCAAAGGTTTTGCGTAAGTTCATGATGGTTACCTGGCTAGTAGAAGGTTTAGTGATATGAATTTCGATCCACTTGGAATGTGCATCAACAATTACTAAAAACATTTTTCCCATAAAGGGACCTGCATAATCAATATGTATGCGAGACCAAGGACATGCTGGCCACACCCATGGCTGGAGAGGTGCTTTTGGTGGGTTGGGTTGATGAATTTGGCAACTCTCACATTGCTTGACCAGATCCTCTATTTGGCTGTCTAATTTTGGCCACCAAATAAACATTCATGCCAGAATTTTCATTTTTGCACCCCCGAGATGCGTCTCATGTAACTCATTGAGAATTTTGTTTTGTCCCTTTGGTGGGATAATAACCCTATTTCCCCAGAGTAAGCACCCATCCTGTACCGTTTATTCATTACGTTTTAGGAAATACAGTCTCAGAGCGTCATTACTTTGCTCTGGCCAGCCTGTTAAGACATAGGACAACACTTTTGAAAGTACAGGATCTCTCCGTGTCCAGTTTTTCACTTGGGTCGCTGTAACTGGACTTTCATTTAACTGCTCCATTGTCAAAACAGTTTCAGGTGGTATGGGTACTCCCTCTGGCGAATAATGTAATGGGAGGCGGCTCATAGCGTCTGCATTTGCATGTGCATCAGTGCGTTTAGATTTGAGCGTATAGCTATACATAGAGAGCGTGAGAGCCCAAAGCTGGATGCGCGCCGATGCTAGGGGTGGAATGGCCTTGCCTTCACTAATTAGACCAAGTAAGGGCTTGTGGTCTGTCTCAAGCTTGAAATGTCGGCCATACACATAAGAATGAAATTTCTTGACGCCATAAACGCATGCTAGGCCCTCCTTTTTGATTTGTGCATACTTCCTTTCTGCACTTGACAGCATGCGTGACGCAAACGCAATAGGCTTTTCTGAACCGTCTTCTATTATGTGTGCTGTTGCCCTCCCCGTTTGTTGTCGATCTGGTAGACAGGCAAAAAGTGAGGACAATGAGAAAAGATACTTTTAACAGGTTGATGCTGGTATAACATGTGTGTTTATTCTACATCCCTCATACATTTCAGTCCCACTGAACTGTCCAACTCATACATCGTTCATAGAATGGCAACAAAATACTAAATATATACTCACAGAAGAATATATAATCACTTCTAACCTAATCAGCATACCTCTTTTAAGTTCTACAAACCCTGGTAGTTCGTATCAGCTGATTTACTTAAATCTACCTTCCAATTACTGAGTTTCACACTTAGTCTTTTGTTACTCATCAACAATGTACACATGTATGTCATTTGGGATAATACTATTTGAATGTAAGCAGGCAATAATACAGCACAAAAACCTAATTGAAAACATTCTTGAACGAGTAAGCTTTACTTTGTGATACTAGCACAAAAAACCTTTCAACAACACAACCTCTTTAAGTGTCTAAAAGTGGCTTAAACCATGAACTTTGAAGCTAGCTCACACAATCATTGTACAGTAATACATATCTCATAACTGTTCATCACTGGGAAAGAAATTAATGCAAATGCAAAACTCATCATGACAGCAATCAGTTATCAAGGTTCATTCAAAATAAAAGTAAACCCGTGGTATAATATCAGTACTATCCTCAACGCAGGCTGCCTGTCCTGGTCCTGTGAAACACCTACTTTCACCGAACTTTCTCTAACCTTTCCACCAAGACCAATCTCAAAATATTTCTTACAAATATTGTAAAAGCAATGACTCTCCAATACTAAGGTAGCCTCAATAGACCACTGTTAGTATACCAGGTCACTCTGTTCAACATAGTTCCTATGTGAAAAACTCTCTCAATGTGGCACTCTTGGAATACCGTACTTAAAAGTGACACTAGGGTACACCAAACTCTTTGTAACTTATTGAAATAGATAACACCCCTAGGCTATAAAATGTAGTAGCCCTACCCAGACATCTGCCTGTTTCCATGGCAACCAGAGAAAAGGGGCACATAGGGGTCATAGGTGATTGGGTTGACCATTAATAATTTGCGTGATAATATACCATTATTTCTGTTGGCTTAGGCCTATCTGTTCCGGGTGGAGCTGACCCTCTACTCTTAAACAAGTGATTTTTACTCTAAAAACCCATTACCACTTAGTCAAAATACCACATTTGAAGACTCTTAACATATATTTGCAATTAGAAGAATGAAAAGAGAAATGAAAATCAAACATACCTGGTAGACAGGCAAAAAGTGAGGACGATGAGAAAAGATACTTTTAACAGGTTGATGCTGGTATAACATGTGTGCTGGCCAACGTGTATGCTTGTGCATCCCAGCCACAAACCACCAGACGGTCTCTCCCATTTTCAATGGGGATTGCAAAGTGATCTAGCTGCAAGCATTATCTAAATTTAGTGCATTAAAGGGAATGGTATCCAAAAATTTGTGGGGTGCCCGTTTTTGCACTTGCTACACCCTCCCCTGCTAAAAGAAAGTTGTCCTCAACCTTTGCTATCGAGCCAGCAAAACACTGAGGAATGAACATTGAATACAAATACAGTGATGGCTTGGTAGGCTAACAAGAACCAAAGATATAAATCTTATGAGCTTTACCATGGGATGGCCATTCCCAAGGGTTTTACACACTTTGAGGGCAAGACTCTTTGCTACCAACGTGTGACTAGGTCACCGTGTACTGTACAGAACATTTGTCCCCACTACTCGGTGTGCCCCAAATAATGGCTTCTGGCATATCTAACAATACTCAGCAGGATCATCTCTGACACTATCTTGTTTCAGCACTGCAGTTGCTGAGAATCTCCTAACCCTGCACCTACTCAAGATGGGAACATGTAGCATGCACACTACTGTTCTTCCAATGTATCACAGACACGTCAGTCCGTCTCTAGTACTTATAGACGGACATCAGGTAACTTAATAATTATTTACATATATACCACACCTTCTAGACTAAGGTTACCTTGGGGTATCTCATTCTGGTCGGGGGCAGGATTGCTCATATTGAAGGGCATCCAAGGGCGTTGTGGGTGTGGGATGTACATTGGTTCCCAGGGTAGTGGTCTTGGCATTGTGTGCACGAAGGGGGGTTGAACTAGACTACTGGGTAGGACAGGAGGTAGACTTCTCCCTTCCCAGGGCGTCATGTGTGCCCTCAGGGTCATGTCGTGGAGTGGTACCTCTCTCCCTAGAACTGGCATACAATGTGCCTGAGGATCACCTGGACCCTGGTAGCCAAACCTCACTGGTTCCTTCCGATGCCTGGCACTCCGTGCCCTGGGAGGTGTGTCGGGGCTTTCTTCTGTTTCCTCCGGCTGTGGCATCTCCTGGGGTAACTCTGTCTCTCCTATAGGCTGGTCTGATGATTGAGGCAATTGTGCAAGGGGAACTTGACTGGATGCTGTCGGGGGGTTACTTGAGACCTGGTGACCTTGACACTCTTGGCCCAAACTTTCCGTCTGTAAGAGTAACCTGGCATAGTTATGCAATATATCTTCATTGTCAGAATCCTCCCCATCTGATCCTGCTCCTTCAGAGTTTGATTTCCCATTGTTGGTCAGTGTATCACGACGTGGGACCGGTGCTTCTGTTGGTTTTGTATGCTGCTTGGTCAGTACCTGTTTGTTTTCCCTTGGCAGATAGTCACAGGGCATGAGGAGGTTCCGGTGAAGGGTTCTAGTTCTGCCATTCCCATTCTCAAGCTGCACCTGATAAACAGGCAACTCTTCATTTGGGCGGGAGCAAACGACGTAGATCTTGTCCTCAAAATAAGGCTGAAGCTTTCCCGGCCCTTCTGGTCTAACACAGTTTTTGACCAACACGCGGTCCCCTACCTCCAAGGAGTAGTGACGTGCACTTTTGTTGTAATGCCCCTGACTTTTCCCTGCAGACTTCTGTATGCTCTGGTTAGCTAGATGGTATGCTTCTTTCATCCTTTCTTTCCATTTTGCGGCATACTCGGTTGGGTCCTGTGTGTTGCTGTCAGATTGTGGATGTAAATCGAAGGCTAGGTCTATTGGAAGTCTAGGGGGTCTTCCAAACATCAGAAAGAAAGGGGGGTATCCAGTGGACTCATGCTGGGTGCAATTGTATGCATGGATTACTTTGTTTAGGTGGTTCTTCCAGTCCCCCTTCTGGTCCTCGGGTAGAGTTCGCAGCATCCCAAGAAGGGTCCTGTTGAAGCGCTCCACTTGCCCATTTCCCTGGGGGTGGTAGGGGGTGGTGTGAGCCTTTCGGATGTTACAGTAATTTTGTATTTGGCTGAACAGCTTATTCTCAAACTCTCAGCCCTGGTCGTGGAGTATTCATTTGGGCAAACCGAACCGGAGCACATAATCTCCAAACAACTTCTCAGCTGCTGTTGTGGCTGATTTATTTTTGGTAGGGTAGGCTTGAACAAATCGTGTGAAGTGGTCCGAAATGACCAAGATGTATTCAAATCCACCTTGGCTGCACTCCAAGTGTAGGAAGTCTACGCAGACTAGTTCAAAAGGTTCACTGGTGGTGATTGGGACCAACGGTGCTCTGGCTGGTTTGTTAGGGCGCTTCTGCTTCACACACTGACAGACCTGGGTAACGTAATGTTCTATATCAGCTTCCATGTGTGGCCAGTAAAACCGTTCACGAGCCAGCTGGACTACCCATGCCGCTCCAAGGTGTGCCATGTTATCGTGTAACTCCCGGAAAACTCTTTGCCTCAGGTGTTTTGGTAGAGCTAACTGGTTTCGTGTCTTAGTTTTCTGGCAGAGGACATTATCTTCGTCGAGGTGAAGATGTTTCCATTCCCGCATCCAGGCCACTGTCTCCTTTGGCCAATGGACTCTTTCCTCCCTTCTTGGTAATCTTTCTCGTTTAGCCCTGACGATCTGTTTGAAGGAGTCATCCTGCTCTTGTTCCTCTGCCCAGTCTAAGGTAGCTGCCACCTCAGCATGGGTGGGTTGTACTGCGGCCTCCACTTTGGCGCCCTCCTCGGCTACTCCCAGTACTCATGTATCCTCCCCATGGCTATGGTGGGTCACCATTTCAATCAGGGCTGACATAGCATTGGGGGAAATTTCTTCAGTACATGTATCTTCTGCCGTCTCTATGTCAAGTGGTAGCCGGGACAGAGTATCTGCATCAATATTCTCTTTTCCAGGCCGGTATTTGATCCTGAAGTTATAGTCAGCCAGTTCTGCTACCCATCGATGTCCAGTTGCATTTAACTTAGCTGAAGTCATAACATAGGTTAGGGGGTTGTTATCAGTGTAAACAATAAATTCAGGTGCATAGTACAGATAGTCACGGAACTGTTCTGTGATGGCCCATTTAAGAGCAAGGAACTCAAGTTTCCCCGAATGAAGATGGTAGTTCTTGTCTGCCTGGTTTAAGGTTCTAGAGCCATATCCAATAACACACATCTTCCCATCTTGCTTCTGGTACAAAACTGCTCCCAGGCCGTCTTGGGAGGCATCTGTGTGTAAGATAAAGGGTAGGGAGAAATCTGGGCAGGCCATGACAGGTGATGATGTCAAGTCATCTATGAGTGAGTTTAGAATAGCTTGATGTTCGTCCGTCCACTTGATGGGCATCTTAGAGCTAACTTGGTGTGTCGCCTTGGGTTTTCCTCTTCTGGGTCTGACTTTAGGGTCACAGGTCTTGGAATCGGTTGCGTTAGACAGCAGTGAGAAAAGTGGTGCGGCTCGCTTCGAATAATCCTTCAGGTATCTTCGGTAATATCCTGTCGTACCTAACAGCCTCCTGAGGTCACCCACTGTTCTTGGAGTTTTCTTCTTTAACACCTGAAGGGCCTCAGTGTCTTTGGGGTCAGCCCGGTAGCCATCCTTTGAAACCAGTCTCCCAAGGAACCTGACCTCCCTCCTGAAAAATAGGCACTTGGATGGTTTTAGTTTGACACTGTGGCTTCTCAGCTGCTGGAGTACTTTCTGTAAGTGCAATAGGTGGTCTTCGAAGGTCTGGCTAAAGACAAGGATGTCGTCGAGGTAAGCTTCACATATTTCATGGTGTAAACCTTCTAGGATCCTCTCCATGTGACGCTGGTAGACAGCCAGTACGTTGGTTAACCCAAAAGGGATGCGGACCCACTCTTGTAATCCCCAAGGAGTAACAAAAGCTGTCAAGGGACGGTTGTCTTCAGCCATAAAACCTTGGTGGTACGCCTTACCTTGGTCTAGGGTCGAAAACCAACTACTTCCTTTCAAACCATCTAGGACATCTTGGATCTTTGGGAGAGGTTGACGGTCGGTTATGGTCTTTTTGTTGAGTTCTCGAAAGTCACAACATAACCGCAGGCTCCCGTCTCTCTTTCTCACACACACCACAGGCGAAGAGTACGGTGATTCCAATTTCGTAATCCATCCCCGCTGGAGTAGGTCTTGGAGGTAGTGTTTCACTTCAGCATACAAGGGTCTGGGTATGGACTGGTATGATCTCTGGACAGGTGTTTGGTCTTCAAGTCTGATGTTGTCCCCTCAGGGGGTGTGAGACCTCTTAGGGACTTCTCTAGTGTCTCCAAATTGATCTTACGTTGTGCTGTCTCCCCCCTGTCAAGGAATTGGCTGATACTCTTTATCACGCCCCATGTAGTCACAGCATCACTTTTCTGCCCCAGGGTGAGCGCTTCATAGACCGTCTTCAGTTGTTCAAGGGAGAACTTGTACAGAGACCCATTAGCTCTCCTTCAAGCTTATCAAGGCCCTCTGTCGCCATCGTTGGTGTACCTTTCGAGTTAGCTGGTGAGTATCAGGAAAAGGACTTTACTTACAGTCTACCTGGGTAACCTTCAGACCTGCGACAATAGATCTACGTCTCGTGGTTACTGCATGGCTCGATCGTCACCTGTGGACATCTCGGCGATGGTCTTCTGCCGACCACAGGTCCTGGCAGGGTCGCCAAATGTTGCCCTCCCCGTTTGTTGTCCATCTGGTAGACAGGCAGAAAGTGAGGACAATGAGAAAAGATACTTTTAACAGGTTGATGCTGGTATAACATGTGTGTTTATTCTACATCCCTCATACATTTCAGTCCCACTGAACTGTCCAACTCATACATCGTTCATAGAATGGCAACAAAATACTAAATATATACTCACAGAAGAATATATAATCACTTCTAACCTAATCAGCATACCTCTTTTAAGTTCTACAAACCCTGGTAGTTCGTATCAGCTGATTTACTTAAATCTACCTTTCAATTACTGAGTTTCACACTTAGTCTTTTGTTACTCATCAACAATGTACACATGTATGTCATTTGGGATAATACTATTTGAATGTAAGCAAGCAATAATACAGCACAAAAACCTAATTGAAAACATTCTTGAACGAGTAAGCTTTACTTTGTGATACTAGCACAAAAAACCTTTCAACAACACAACCTCTTTAAGTGTCTAAAAGTGGCTTAAACCATGAACTTTGAAGCCAGCTCACACAATCATTGTACAGTAATACATATCTCATAACTGTTCATCACTGGGAAAGAAATTAATGCAAATGCAAAACTCATCATGACAGCAATCAGTTATCAAGGTTCATTCAAAATAAAAGTAAACCCGTGGTATAATATCAGTACTATCCTCAACGCAGGCTGCCTGTCCTGGTCCTGTGAAACACCTACTTTCACCGAACTTTCTCTAACCTTTCCACCAAGACCAATCTCAAAATATTTCTTACAAATATTGTAAAAGCAATGACTCTCCAATACTAAGGTAGCCTCAATAGACCAGCGTTAGTATACCAGGTCACTCTGTTCAACATAGTTCCTATGTGAAAAACTCTCTCAATGTGACACTCTTGGAATACCATACTTAAAAGTGACACTAGGGTACACCAAACTCTTTGTAACTTATTGAAATAGATAACACCCCTAGGCTATAAAATGTAGTAGCCCTACCCAGACATCTGCCTGTTTCCATGGCAACCAGAGAAAAGGGGCACATAGGGGTCATAGGTGATTGGGTTGACCATTAATAATTTGCGTGATAATATACCATTATTTCTGTTGGCTTAGGCCTATCTGTTCCGGGTGGAGCTGACCCTCTACTCTTAAACAAGTGATTTTTACTCTAAAAACCCATTACCACTTAGTCAAAATACCACATTTGAAGACTCTTAACATATATTTGCAATTAGAAGAATGAAAAGAGAAATGAAAATCAAACATACCTGGTAGACAGGCAAAAAGTGAGGACGATGAGAAAAGATACTTTTAACAGGTTGATGCTGGTATAACATGTGTGCTGGCTAACGTGTATGCTTGTGCATCCCAGCCACAAACCACCAGACGGTCTCTCCCATTTTCAATGGGGATTGCAAAGTGATCTAGCTGCAAGCATTATCTAAATTTAGTGGATTAAAGGGAATGGTATCCAAAAATTTGTGGGGTGCCCGTTTTGCACTTGCTACAGTGCTAACACTGCCCCGATTCCATAGGGGGAAGCGTCACACGACAATATGAGTGGCTTATTATGATCATAATGTATAAGGACATTTGAGGGTAACAATGACTTTGATTGATCAAATGCATTTATTTCTCTTTCAGTCCAAGTCCATTTCTTATCTTTTTGGAGTAATGCATAAAGTGGTGCCAACATGGTGGACATTGTTGGCATAAATTTACCATAATAGGTTAACAGTCCCAAATATGATTTTAACTCAGTGACATTCTTGGGAGCTGGGGCGTCATGTATCGCTTTAACCTTATCAGGCAGTGGATGGAGACCTTCTGCGTCAATGCAGTGTCCCAGGTAGTCCACTGATTGGGCCAGGAAGGTGCCCTTGTCCTTCCTGAGACGTAACCCTGCTGCTTGCAACCTTGTCAGGACCTCTTTCAGTGTGCGCAAGTGATCATCTTCTGTTGCTCCCGTGACTAAGATGTCGTCGAGGTAAGCAGAAACACCCGGGATGCCACGCAGTACGCCTTCCATTGTGCGCTGAAATATGGCCAGAGCCGAAGCAATTCCGAAGGGAAGACGGTTATATCGGAATAAGCCAAGATGGGTATTGATCACGACATATTTCTTCGACTCCTCATCCAGTAACAATTGTTGATATGCCTGACTCATATCTAATTTAGTAAACCATGTACCCTTTGCCAGCTGGGTGAACAGGTCGTCAATCCTGGGTAATGGATACTGGTCGACTTTCGACGCCTGGTTTACCGTCAACTTAAAATCACCACAGATTCTCACCGAATTTTTATCTGCTTTAAGTACGGGCACAATTGGTGCTGCCCATTCTGAGAATTCAATGGGTTCAATGATACCGTCCATTTGAAGTCGTGTTAATTCATTTCGACCTTTTCCTTCATGGCATACGGTACCGCTCTGGCTTTACAAAACTTTGGGGTCACTTTTGGGTGGACAGTGATCTTAACTTTTCGTCCTTTGAGAGTGCCTAACTCGTCCGCGAACACCTCGCTGTGCTCGTTAAGTAGGTCGGTTAATCTACCTGTGTGTATCTGATGCAACGATGACCAGTTAAGCCTAATATGTTCCAACCAATCCCGACCAAACAAACTTGGACGACCACTTCCCTCCACGATGTGTAATTGCAGAAGGAATGTCTGGTCTTCGTATTCCACAGTGACGTCAGTGACACCGACTACTTTCACTGTTTCCCCGGTGTACGTATTAAGGCTGACAGCCGTGTCATTGAGCTTTCCAGTAGGGTACAATCGTCTGAAACAATCCTTCGACATAATTGACAGCGATGCACCAGTGTCAACTTCCATAGTTATGGGGCGACCATTTACCTTCAAGTTCATTTCAATGGGGCCCCCGTTCATTGAGCTCTAGTGAAATAAGTAGTAAACTTTCTCCGAGTTGACCAAATCGGTCTGTTGCGGTGCCTCGTTCTTTGCGACCTGCTTGACCTTCCGAGAGCGACAAACTTTGCTAATGTGTCCCTTCTTACCACAGTTGTTACACAATTTATCTTTGAAGTAACAGTC
Organism: Holothuria leucospilota; assembly: GCA_029531755.1. NCBI lineage: Eukaryota > Metazoa > Echinodermata > Holothuroidea > Aspidochirotida > Holothuriidae > Holothuria > Holothuria leucospilota. The sequence continues at coordinate 28,840,891 of CM055962.1, read as the reverse complement.
GTCAGGGAGGTGGTTGTCCTTTCCACACCAATAACAGGGTTTGAACTTTGGCTTGGACGCGTTTCCTTGCTGGTTGCGTGAAGTAGTTTTTCCCTTGGGAATACGGAGGACTTGCTCGCGTGATGTAGGGTGGCCCTGTTTTAGGTCGTCAGCATTTTTGGCTGCAAGTTCTAGGCCTAAGGCCAGGTCTAGAGCCTTATCAAATGTAAGCTTCGTCTGCGATAACAAGTGGCGTTGAATGCATTCGTTATTTACCCCACAAACTAACCTGTCCCGTAACATTACATCTAATGTGTTCCCGAAGTTACAAAATTCGGCTAGTGAGCAAAGTTCAGCTACAAACGTTGAAACTGACTCACCCGTTTTTCGTACTCTACTGTTAAATTTGAATTGCTGTACAATCTCCGATGGGATGGGGTTGAGGTGTCGGGCCATAACTTCCACGAGCTCTTTAAACCTTTTTTCTCCTGGCTTTACAGGCGAAAGCAGGTTCCTTAACAATTTATAGGACTCCGAACCGATTACACTAAGTAAAATAGACTTTTTCTTCTCTTTGTGCTTAATATCATTGGCAACGAAATAGTGTGTAAGTCTTTCGATATATTGGGTCCACTGCTCTTTATCCCCATGGAAGGTGTCTATCTTTCCCAATAGGGCCATGGTGTCCACAAACAATACAAGTTCCAATGGAAACTTCAAGGTAGACTGACAATTTTGTGAAATTTGCCTCGTCGCCAGTTAATGTGGTGACTTCACTCCCATGTAGCGAATCCACATAGAACAATACAATATCAGTTGCGAGTGGTTGCATGTCTTTACTTTATTGTGACTATATTACAAGTGATGAGTAAGGTAAAACTGAGTATACAAGAACTTATAACCCAGAGCTGTTAGGCTCCGTGGTTCAGCCGTTCGGCATGAGTATATATGTTTTATCAATCTATTACAAGAAGTCACAGTATTCTTGAACCTTGTAGGTGGTATTTTATTATTTAGTAGTCTTGTTTATAATGAGAGTGTCATTTTTAGTATTATATCGTAGTTTTTTTAACATTTAAGTCACTTTAGATGGAACATTTTTACAACTCTGAAGAAGCTTGTGACATTATATCACAGTGTATTTCACCATTTCAAAGCATAGAATATAGCCTCGTAGGGCTTCACAGACAGGTAGTGCAGAATGGGGGTATTGTTAATTGGAATTGTAGTACAGGGGTGCCCAACCATTTTATTTAGATAGATTGGTCTATTGCTGACTGACTGCCAGTGAGGATTGCTTTTCTGTTTGTTGTGTTCAGATGTAGTCTTTTAGTAATACAGCTACTTGCTGGGACAGGGTAAATCTCAAGCCTTGAAAGCCTTGAAAGGCAGTTGCTTTATGAAGCTAAGCAACCAGGAATTTAGATCAAATTTGGTTTCTTTTGAAAGGTAAGTTCAGATGGGTAAACCGTAGATTGCTCTTGGATGAAAAACCCACATTACTTTGACCTGGCCGGGGATTAAACCCCGAACCTCCCGGTTTCTAAGCTTCACAGCTGCAAATGCCACTGCCTTTATCCACTTGGCCATAGCACCGGTAATCTCTGCTGGCAGGCATTTTCAAAAGTAGTTACTGGTTCAAGAAAGGTTGTCTCCCCCACCCTTTCCTTGTAGTGCTTTGGTAAACTTAAAAAATTAAAATAAATTATGCTGTGGGGATGACATTGTATCTGTTGTATGTTTGACAGCTCATCTTAATGCTAAAAGAGACAGTTTAAATTGTCATTAAGCATTTCCTTTACCTTCTGCTCGGTATGTAGAATTAGAGGGATATTTGTTTTGTTAAATTTTTGTTTTCTGCTATGTGTTCTGTCTGTATGAGATCCCTTGTCTTGCATAGTTCTTTTAGCATGTTTTAAAAGCAATGCTTTTTAATTTTTGTTTTATTATCTTTTTCTTGGCTGCTATAAGAAATAGAAAATATTTTAGATGTCTTGTACTCTGCATAGTATCAGTGTTAGATTCATGGTCTCATTGTCAAGTGAAAATGTGTTTCTTCAATATGTCAAAAGCAAATAATTTATTTTTGGCTGGGTATGTAGGAATATCTTTCAAAAATAATGTTTTCTTCCCGTAGATCAGGGGTGGGGAACCTTTTTTCTCTAACGGACCATTTTGAAGGTCATAACCCACTTGCAGGCCGCACACAGAGAGGGTGCAATAAGCTTTTTTCCATAGAGGGCATGTCAAGGGGCCCCAAACAGGAACTGGCGGGATCTGGGAGACTTGAGAGTCTAGGCAAGAACTGGGGCAAAGCCCCGGAAGCTCTGGAATCTGTACTAATTTGTAGGCAGTAAAATTTCTATCCACTACCTTTAAATGACATAGAATGCGCAAGACCGCACAGATCAGAAGCATCACAATATGACCATTTGTCTTTTTACTTATCTATGAAGTAACAATGAATGAGCAAATATCAAAAGTGCACGCGAAGCGCGCCCAGAACAACTGCGGATCTTTAAGCCAACTCTATTTTTGGTTCCTTGCATTAGCAAAAGGAACCTATGTAGTCAACTTGGCGTGTGTGTGTGTATGCGTGTGTGGGTGTGTGTGCAGGGTGACCAGATTTTGAAAAGTAAAATACGGGACACTGCATGGTTGGAAGGTGGGTTGTGTGCACACGTAGCGCAAAGCCTCCATCAGGTGGGGTCCAGTTAGTTAGATGAGGTTTAACGTCCCAGTTTCCAACCAATTGGTTCAAGTCGGGACGACCACGGCCTTTTTTCCAGTTGTGGCTCACTGTCTTGTTTTCCCTACTCTAATGCTTATGCTGAGCACCAAACACAAAGGCAGTAGGTTCCATTTTTAAAGTCTTTGGTATGACCCGGCCAGGATTTGAACCCTAGACCTTCCTGCTGCAAGTCGGATGCTCTAACCACTTAGCCACTGCAGTCGGTTAGGTGGGGTCCAGGGGCCTGCCTTAGGGCCCCTGGTGAAGGGGCAAAGCCCCCGGAAGCTTCTGGATTTGAGTGCATTGAAAGCACCAGAAAGTCGTACTTAGAGAGGTCCAAGTTATAAATCACAATTAAGGTCCAAAAATGTGTTGAAAATGTCAAATACTAGACTAGTTATATTTCTTTTTGATGACACTGCTTTGAGTAATTGCCTGTAAGATTGGGCATATGTAGCAAACTCAGAACATGTCACATAAAATTTACAATTTGCAGTTCTGATTTGATAAGGGTTAGGTTAGGTGAGGTTTAACGTCCCAGTTTCCAACCAATTGGTTCAAGTCGAGACGACCACGGCCTTTTTTCCAGTTGTGGCTCACTGGCTTGTTTTCCCTACTCCGTTTTTTATGCTGAGCACCAAGCACAAAGGCAGTAGGTTCAATTTTTAAAGTCTTTGGTATGACCCGGCCAGGATTTGAACCCTAGACCTTCCGGCTGCAAGTCGGATGCTCTAACCACTTGACCACTTTGATAAGGGAGACACTACAACTATTTCTGCAGGATACATACGACTAGTATGCCAGAGGCACCAGTGTTATGGGGGACTAAACTGCGGAACTGACTACGAACCTGGACACTATCCTACATTGGCCCACAATTGTAATACATAAACATGTGTGGGTGAGCAGGCTTTGAAAAGCTGCTAACGCACTCTACAATAGATTTCAATGTTCCTTGCAGTTGCAGTTGTATCCGTCCATTCTACCAGAGTTGTGTCTCCTTTTTTGTGTGTATTTTGTAAGGAAACCCCTTCAGCAGCATGGAAATACGGGACAAATAGGCGTCCCGGGGAAGTTCAATACGGGACGTGGGACAAATGAACCAAATACTGGACAATCCCGTATTTTACGGGACGTCTGGTCACCCTGTGTGTGTGTGTGACACTTGCTTCGGTACACTGTAACTCAACAATGGAAAGTTGGACTAAACTGAAACTTGGTATATGGATCTGTCATAGTGAGAAGGTGTGCCCTATTGTTTTTGGTGGAGGTCAAAGGTCATGTGGGGTCACCAGGGGTCAAAGACCGAAAACCTTGTTTGCACGATATCTCAAGGTAGGAAGCTTGAATAAATTTCATACCTGGTATGTGGATGCAGTATGGTGAGAAGATGAATGCTGTAGCTTTTTGTGGAGGTCAAAGGTCATCTGGGGTCACCGGGGGTCAAACACTGAAAACTTGTTATTAACACAGTATCTCAAGGTAGGAAGCTTGGATAGATTTCATACTTGGTATGTGGATGACTTATGGTGAGAAGATAAATCCTGTCATTTTTGGTGGAGGTCAAAGGTCATTTGGGGTCACTGAGAGTCAAATACTGAAAACCTTGTTAACACAATATCTCAAGGAAAGAATCTTGGATAGATTTCATACTTGGTATATAGATCCACCATAGTGAGAAGCTGTGCCATACAGTTTTTGGTGGAGGTCAAAGGTCATCTGGGGTCACCAAGGGTCAAAAACTGATAGATAACCTTGTTGTTAGCACAATATCTCAAGGTAGGAAGCTTAGATTAATTTCATACTTAGTGTGTGGATGCCTTATGGTGGGGAAAATATTTTTTTGGTGGAGAGCAAAGGTCATTTGGGGTCACTGGAGGTCAAACTCTGCAAACCTTTTCAACTCTATATCTCAGTGTAGGAAGCTTGAATAGATTTATGCTTTGAGGTGTTGCATTAAATCCAGCAGAAAACCCATATGAGTTTTGTTGGATGTCAGAGGTGAAATCATCAGATGCCAAAAAGCAAATTCCCAAGAATTCCTAAAGTCAAATATAAGCACAAAACTGTATCATTCCAGCACATTAAGATCACATTCACCCAATGACTGAAAGATGTGGGACATCTTTCAGAGATGCCAAGTATCTCAATTTTAGTTGAAATTATAGTATTACGATTTTAATCCATAATTCTGCCATTATGAAAACCTGCATCAAATACTGCTTTTTGGTTTCGATGATAAGAGAAACCAATGCATTCATGATGGCGTGTGTGTGTATGTATGTGTGTATGTTTGTGTGTGTGTATGTGTGTGTGTGTGTGTATGTGTGTTTGTGACGCTTTGCTCGTTAACACGATATCTCAAGGTGGGAAACTCAGATGGTTCTCAAACTTGGTACATAGATGCCCCATATTAAGAGGAAGAACCCTATTGTTTTTGGTGGGGGTCAAAGGTCATCTGGGGTCACCAGAGGTCAAACTCTGAAAACCTCGTTAACACGATATCTCAAGGTAGAAAGGTTGGATAAATTTCATACTTAGTATGTAGATGCGTTATGGTAAGAGGAAGAACCCTATTGTTTTTGATATAGGTCAAAGGTCATTTGGGGTCACCGGGGGTCAGATGTTGAAAACCTTGTTAACACGATATCTCAAGATAGGAAGGTTGGATAAATTTCATACTTAGGATGTAGATGCGTTATGGTAAGAGGAAGGACCCTATTGTTTTTGGTGGAGGTCAAAGGTCATTTGGGGTCACCGGGGGTCAAATGCTGAAAACCGTGTTAACGCGATATCTCAAGCTAGAAAGCTTGGATTGATTTCATACTTAGTATGTAGATGCTTAATGGTGAGACAATGAACCTTATCATTTTTGATGGAGGTCAAAGGTCATCTGGGGTCACCGGGGTCAAACACTAAAAACTTTATTAACACGATATCTCCAGGTAGGAAGCTTGAGTAGATTTCATACGTAGTATGTGGATGCATTATGGTGCGAAGGTGAACGCTTTCATTTTTGGTGGAGGTCAAAGGTCATGTGGGGTCACCGGTGGTCAAACACTAAAAACCTTGTTAACATGATATCTCCAGGTTGGAAGCTTGGATAGATTTCATACTTGTTTTGTGGATGCATTATGATGAGAAGATGAACCCTTCCATTTTTAGTGGAGGTCAAAGGTCATCTGAGGTCACTGGGGGTCAAACACTGAAAACCTTGTTAACTCGGTATCTCCAGTTAGGAAGCTTGGATAGAGTTTAAACTTGGTATGTGGATGCATTATGGTAAGAAGGTGAACACTATCATTTTTGGTAGAGGTCAAAGGTCATCTGAGGTCATTGGGGGTCAAACACTAAAAACCTTGTTAACACAATATCTCCAGGTAGGAAGCTTGGATAGATTTCATACTCAGTATGTGGATGCGTTATGGTGAAAAGATGAAGGCTTTCGTTTTTGGTGGAGGTTAAAGGTCATCTGGGGTCACAGGGATCAAAAAGCAAAATTTCCCCAAAATTCCCAAGATCGTCTCATGGGTTCACTAGGAGTCAAAAAGCAATTTACCCCAAGAATTCCCAAGATCATCATCTTGAATCATTAGCGGTCAAAATGCAAAATTTCCCAGGAATTTCCAAGATCAAATATGAACTTAAAATTATTTTCCAACATGTTTAGATAGCACTTGACTTGTTAAGATAGCACAGTGACTGAAAGATATTGGACATCATGGCATTATTTGGAATAGAACATATATCATCGAAACCTCAATGCATTTTTGCATTCTAGTTAATATTGCAGAAGATTCTCTGCCCACAAAACAGAGGACTTGTGAAAGTTCACTAGACAGACATTTGTCCTTAGATTAGGACATGTGAGCTTGCAGAAATTGGAAATTGGAATTGATTAATTAAATGCTACTATGGGTTGTTAGTTTTATAAAGAGAACTAAGTTACTGATCATTTGGATCAGATACCATTGAGCGTGCATGAATTGTGATTGCTTAATTGAATAAAACAAATTGTAACTGTAAACTCTCTGTGTTGATATCCCTTGAAGTGCCTGTATTTCTTCAGAGCAATTTATGTATGCTTGAATGTGTTAACACAAGATGTGCATTGTCTACAGAGCAGATTTTGTGCATCTACAGAAATACTGGTTCATTCAGTGGTTGGCTCAGTTTCATTACATTCAGCAAGGAACCACAGTGCCCATTGGGCTCTTGTTCCTTATTATACATTGCAAAATTACCCACTTTCTAACGTTTATTCACTCAGTTCCTCCCATCCCCCTTCCAGAATCTACTGGAACAGATGCAATACCCACTGAGTTTCGTACTCTAATAAATAGACCTACACAATTTGATAGTGTTATTCTGTACAATGTTATGTAGCCTATCTGCCATGCAAAGCTTCCGTTACTTCCAGAGGTAAAAGGGTTCTGCACCTGATTTATGTCTAATGAAACGGTTGGCATGTTACATTGTGTGTACAGGGGTTTTAGTAATATATAGTGTTTCGCAGCAGATTTATGTGAAATATCATGAAAGTGCTACTGCATAACCAGGATAATTGGTGGGCACCATGGGCTAAAAGATTATTGTCAATTACTTTTCAAGTGATTCTGAATATATATGTATGAATAACCTTGCAGGCCGGATGAAATGGTCTTGCGGCCGGAGGTTCCCCACCCCTGCGGTAGATAATTGATTGTAAAAGTGACAGGAGACTTTAAGTTATTGAAAGAGAAATTACAGAGTTACAAATAATGGTTTACATCACAGGCTTGCAAAATGTGACCTGTAAACAAGTTCTATGCATCATGCTAGAAGTTTGCTAACCTATTTTCCTCAGAATTCAACAAGTTGTAAAGAGCCTGATTTTGAAATGAAACTTTAACATAAGAGGCAATTAAAGTTGGTATCTTCCTCTGGTGAGATTTGTTATGAAACATGTTGAAAATACTTAGTTCAAAATATTTACAATCTGTGATTGAAGCACTTTTGCAGTTGGTTTTCTCAAAACTGACTCACGCTGTTCATAAGTGCAGTGAGTGGAATAAACGTACTGAGCTAATCATGGACAAGTTGGAATGTAATTCGGCCACATTGTGGACTGAGTTGCAATTGTAGTATAGTACACCTTTGGGTCAGTTACTGTGTGTTCTTCTACTTACAAGCAAGATACTTTGTGCTGGTTTGACTTACTAAACCATTTGTGCTGAAGTAATCGTGAAGAATTTGATTCATGATCTTTATTCTTTATCATAGTAGTAGTAGTTAAATCATTACATGATGCATTCTTTAGATTGGGTTGTTAAAATTTTGAAAGGCTAGCAGGGGTGGAATTTCTTATTTACCAGGGGACTACTTCAAAGACAGACACTCATCATCCCATGTACATTTTTGGTTAGGGGTAACCAAAATTCTCAATTGGTGACTGCTCTTTGAGGGACATCAAAGGTGGTAAATTCAAAAGATGCAGAGTTGCACACATTCCACAGTATGCAGAGAGAGTGTCCTGATTACATAGTAGGGCCTCGCGATGTAAAGAGGAGCTTAAGACAGTTTTGGGAGAGGGCTAGAAGTAATGTAGTTGGGAAAATTGGAACTGTCTGGGATGAGGAAATTTGTCCTTTAAGATATTCACATAAAAATTACTCCCACCAGTAGTAATTAAACATTGTGATTGTACTTTTAGAGGGTGGGGCAAATTGCCTGTCAACCCACTTAAATTCACCCACCACTGGTTTACGTGAAATTTGTTTTTTATGTCTTTCATCTGCTTTGTCACTTTTGTAACATCACATCCGTTACATAATATATCATTCACGTAATACTGTATCACTTACGTAAGTAACATCAGAAGGCCATTGTAGCATTTCCTCCTTTGAAATGCTTGTATAAAATCCATTTTTCTTTTATGGTCCTTTTTTCTTTTTGTTTTTCTTTTTTATTTGTGCTTGTCTTTCTTCTCATTTGCAATTTTACGTAAGTGCTATAACTGACGTCATGTGTGTAACTTTTTCTTTGTTTCCATTATTTTGACAATGTCTTGATTTTCAAAAGTAGAACAGTGGTTAATTCATAATTTAGTTATTCTAGCTGTCTTTCTTTCGTTTTCAAGTCTGCAGGCATAAATTTCAAGGTTTACTCTGATGCAGTTGGAACCTTGTGACATAAGAGTCCTTTCTTTACTAGACTTGGCTCGTGACAGGTAGTGGAAAAAATGTAAAGAGCATGTGATACTTGAAGTAATAGTTTCAATTGTGGTAGGCATTATTTGCAGAGTCATCTTGAAAGGGGGTTGTGCGAATTTTGGGGTGATCATAAGGCAAAGCCTAGAAAGCAAATATTTTGGGAGAAGTCTGCTATTCTTTGCCTACACATTTCTTCTCAATTTGCAAAATTACTTGAAAATATCTAATGTGCATCAACAGTCATTTTCTCAACACACAAACTTTGTATTTGTGGCTGTTAAGCTGTTGTTTACTTGATTGAAGATTAGGGCTGTTTGATTTTCTTTGAGTCACAGTGTGGCATATGTGTCCATGATGGGGGATGCTTGCTTCAGTGACTGCTTTGTCCATACCTCTCCCCTTCCCCATTTCCCACCGCCATGATGAGGTTCTTCAGGTGGTGAATCATGGTCTAGCAAGCGCTTCTCAACCGGTGGGCTGCGGCCCACTGGTGGGCCATGAAGCTCTTACAGGTGGGCTGTGAGATCTGCCATAAAAAGTAAAGAAAAATAAATAAGAATTAACTTTTTGTAAGGTGGGCCTCAGAAAAATTCTGAGAGTGAAGGTGGTCCTCGAGTTAAAAATGGTTGAGAAGCACGGTCTAGCATGAAATAGGAAAAGTGGTTCAACATGGACAAAGTATGGGAACCACTGCTATGGGTGAATGGTGAGAAGGTATTTCTGTCAGAGCTGTATAAAATATGCTTTTTATCCTCAACATTTATTCTAATTAATGAAAGTTCCTGACTGTATCCTCCCTCTGTGCGACAATTCTTTATTCTCCAGGTAAGCCCCCCAAAACAGTTTCTTGTAACATAGCTGCCCATAGGTTCCACTAGAGTGTCTGTGGATTTACTCCTTTTTGATGCCTTTTTTGTGTGTGCATGTCATGTTATTTTTCCAACTCCTTAAGTCCTTTCCAAGTTTTGTTTTGGTACCTTTATTCAACTTCTTTTACTTTACCTTATTATTCAATTTTGCCAAATATTTTGCTCAATGAAAAATCATGAATTTTAATATAAAATTGGGAGAATCCAGGGAATATTATATCATCTGCCTCAATTTCCTGTGCAAGCTGGGCAGATTGCTATACACATACAAGGATGTGTAGTAGTTGGTTGTACTTGTAACACTGGGGTTCTCACTGATCGTGTTATTAAAAAGAAAGCAATGACCCTTCAAATCCCCACACAAAATTTGAATACTGGATTATTCTCTGGATAAGTCAATCCCATCTTCTAAACATTGTGTGATTTATACTTATCCTCTTGCTGTATTGTAGCACATTTTATTTTTGTTTAAATTTGATTCTGGTCAGTACTGTTTGATTATGATTTGATTCATTTTATAGTATTACTTAATGAGAAAATAATTGAATTTGTTTGACTACAATGGTAATTGCTTTTCGTCATTTGAGTTTGTATACTACTGGCTGCAGTAGTAGCGGTGCTGACAGATTTTGTTGATTTCAATTAGTAGTTAATGGTGTTATGGTATTAATACATATTGTATGCTATACATGACATTTGCAGGCAGTATTGAAATTCTGGAGGGATGGGAATATGTGACAGAAAAAAACTTACAAGAAAGTGCATGAATGCTTGGCAGGTGTTTTCAGGGCCTTGAAAATGCAGAATGCTGTCCCAGGACAGTTGGCTCACAGGCAATTAGCTAGATGTTTCATTGTCTATGGGGGTTGCCATGACTGGTAATTGACCATATGGGAGTTGTCAGGGTGTGATTGTCAGGGTTGGTGATATTATCTTAGCCAGGGGGTGGCCAGAGTCGCAGCAACGAAATGACAAGGAAGGAAAACAGAAGCAAACGAGGAAAATATATGGAAATACATAGCCAGTCCAGTCAAACAACATAGATTTGCACTGCACTCTGCAGTGATTATTGAAATATGTACTAAGATATGTTCCTGCAGTTGGCCACCCCATCAAACATCCTAGCTACACCAGTGGTTGACAGTCATGGATTTGGGAATTGTCTAAGGGGTATTGGTCTGGGAAGGAACTTGCTCAGGAACAGTGTTCCTAATTCTGTAATAAATATTTTATAATTACTAGATGGTGAAATAATTGTGATCTTTTTATAGAAGTAATGGAAATCAGAGATGACAATTATCTACTTATTTCTTGGAAGAAACTTTCCTTTGTTGCCTATAAGGATTTGTTCAATCTTAAGCTTATTCCATTCAGAAGTATAACAATCATGTACTTTGGTGAATTGATAAAATTCAAAGTTAGCTGAGGTGTTTTGATTTTGCATTGTAAATTAACCTTGACAACTTGCCAATGAAGTGTATTTTGTGTTTATTTTTCAAACTGCAAGCAAAATGCAATAAAATCAAGAAATCATGTTCCAATAGTTATCTTCTGTTAATTTTCTCTTTTCTTCAGAGATAAAGCCTTGGGTGATGTTTCCCTCCTCTCTCCTCTGATGCCAAAGATTTTTCCATGTCAAGACAATTAAGTTTGTAATAGATTCACTTAATTAGGGAAAGGAGACAAGAAAAATGAGGAAGCAACCTACAATGTATTTGGGGTGATGAGCTCTGACTTCCTTGTGGAACCAATCATCCCTTCTTCCAATGAACATTCTATAAGTTTTCTTAGTTTCAAGAAAAGTTTGTCAGCAAATGAGCATTTGTAAGCATCGAAGAATGAGCCTAAAGCACACCCTTGGATCACATACCTTTGAGCTATTACTTTGCATGCCCATGGAGCCTTCAATTATTCCAAACTCTACTCTGGCCTTAGTCCCCCTCCCCAGCCCATCTCCCACTTGCCAAAACTCTTGGATACACCACCAGTTACAGTATATTTTGGGGGTTTTTGGTACCTGGATCTAAGAAACTATACCACTGTGCACATTGATTCCTCTTACATAATGTATTCTGACTATGACCCAGAGAGATCTTTCCTCTATCTGTCTGAAACAATATCATCAGCCTGCTGGGTATTCCATTAATGACAGTAATCACAATTTTTACAGGACAGGGAGCCACATTAGTTCTGCCCAAACTAATGATGATGCATTGACACAGAGTATGGCACATATTCACAAGTTTATTTACTGTACATGAAAACTATGTAAGTCAAAATACATCAGAACACCCTCTGCAATAATAGAGAACCACTGATTTCAAACTACATAATGCAATAAATCAAGAATTCACATTCCACTAATTAATCTTCTACTAAGTTTCTCTTTTCTTCAAGGATAAAAGGCTTGGGTGATTTTTTCCCCATCTCTCCTCTGATGCCTCAAAACCAAAGATTTTGCAGTGTCAAGACAAGTTAGTACTGGATTTGCTTAATTATGGAAAGGAGACAAGAGTAAGCTAACTCTGAAGTATTACTTCCATGCAAGTACTACCTCAGAGGTAGTAAGCATGGAAGTACTACCTTAGAGGTAGTAAGCACTGAAGAACTACCTCTGAGGTAGTAAGCACTGAAGTACTACCTCAGAGGTAGTAAGCACTGAAGTACTACCTCAGAGGTAGTAAGCATGGAAGTACTGCCTCAAAGGAGGAACTTTCATGAAACAAGCAGTATGATTTCAGCTAAAATTAAACATAAGGAACTACTAACTTTCGAGTCCAGCGAATACTTTACTGTCCATATGATTTGACCCCCTTAAAACCAGAACGAAAATGGCTTGATCATGGAAGCGCGTACTGTACTTTGTCATTCTCTACAATGCAATCTTGTTAGTAACGACATACTACTGTTCTAGAACCAAAGAGCAACTATTAAAATTTTATGGGAATTTATAATGTTGAATTAAAGAAGTCGGTATCGATCAGTGAATAAATTAACAAAATCATTAAAATGGTTATGTGTAGACTCTCACCACCATGGCTAGAAATGACCAGAGGCACTGGAGGCAGGGGTCTTTACACCCCTTCATTAGCCTTTGCCTTGATACCCAGCCTCAAAATTACCAACATAAGAGGCCTTATTAATGGCTTGGTGCCCTTCTGTATGATTTATATTCAGTGTCCCTTACTTGAATGTTTTGGCCTTGATTTCCCTCTTGCTTGCCCTTGGTGCTCTGCCAAATTTCTAGCAGCAAAAGGTCATTTAACCTTGTCTTTCCAGTACCAACCCTGAACCACACCAAAAACCAAAATGCATCCCTGAAATATAAAGGGACTGCAGTATCACTTCAAACATATTCAGGAATCCCAGGTATCTCTATTCCCCCATTGGTGACTGCACTTTGATTGATATACATTCAAACAACAGCTTCACTCTGATTGGTCAATGATAACTCATACAAATCAGTGACGTGATGCAGTGTAGCACATTTCATTGACAAGTCATATTACATGTACATGAAAATTGCACACAAAAGGTACTCAACAGAATATGGCTTTGAGCAATGTCAAGTCAGTACCAGTGACGTAGCTACCCGGGGCTGGGGGGTTCCAGCCCTCCCACAAAATCTCAGTCCCCCACTAGTGATCGGAGATATGTTGAAAAAAATATGTTTTTGATTAATCGAACACATTTCAAAGGCTCTGATACATCCAAAGTCAACCAAATTGCATAGATTCCAGGAGCTTTGCCCCTGGACCCCACCAGGACCCTAAGGCAGGCTCCTGGACCCCACCCATAGGCGCAAAGCAATCAGTGCAAGCCATTAGTAGAACATACACCAGCCCTCCCATCTGGAGCTCCACCCTCCCCCCCCTCCCTCCCCCCACCCCCCCAAGAAAACTCTGGCTATGCCACTGCTCAGTACAGACTACTGTAGCTCCAGTATGTCTGGAAGGTGCAGTAGAACAACCTGTGTAAGGAGAATTTCAACAGTCTGGGATGATATAGTTGGCCCTACAAATTTGTCATTGTTCAGTTTCAGTTCAGTTCAGTTCTACTTTATTTCGGCCTTCCATGGAATATAAAAAACATTACAAGATCACAGTAAGTTGTACAGTAATACAAAGAACAAAGAAGTAGGAAAAAAGCCGGGGAGATTTCACAGAAAGCTACTTAAAGCTTGTAGAAGTGAATCCCCTTTTAGACAATATATATAAAAGTATCTGTATATATATAAAGAGATCAAGAATAATCACATAAAGGCATCCAAAAAAACAATGCAAGCAAGCAAGCATTGTTACAGTACTTTGAAACTTAGAGCAAATTTAAATCGTACCTACAAATGTTAATCAACCATTCTGATTGGTCATGATGTCTGCTGACAGTGAGGTATACAGAGCACTGCACACAACCATAGCTGAACAGCCAAAGGGGCAGATTTTCACACTACAAGGGGTATACAAACTGAAGTCAGTGGCTTCAGAAGGATTCTAAGATTAGGAGGGATGCTGAACCATTCAACTTCAGGGATTTGGGCATTCCCTAATTCAATTTTGGGTGTTTTTGGAGAAAAAGCTTCAAACTGAAATTATTGGGGGAGAGGGTATAGCCCCCTACTCACCCCTCCCCCATCCCAGTTCCACCATCAGTGGTACTGTCTTCAGCAAGAGACAAGTGGTCTTCCACAATGAAAGTACACTAGGAATTGCTAAAAACTGTTACAGATATTGGAGGAAAGGCTAAAAATAATCAGTGTAGGGAGAAAATTGATCATTCAGATTTGTAAAAATATACCTTCAAAATGAAAAGTTGTATGAAAAAAACATAATGTGGGATGTAAATCCTGTAAAAAACTGGACAAACACAAACTCATGCTATGCAGCTTTTCCCTGTCTCAGGGACCAACACAAATGACAGGGATCTACCAAGAATGTCATCAGGTTCTCAAAATGTATGTGAGTGTGTGTGCGTGTGTGTGTGGGGGGGTGCACATGACCTTGACCAGAACTGTTCTTCAAGCACAAATCATGAAGCCCTAGAAGTAAGGGATCCAGGGCCTATTTAAAGGCCATGGAAAGTTTTGATGGCCAAATGATCTGTGGTGTAATCTGAGGCATTTACAGTGGATAATCCACTAAAAGGCTGTTTCCACCACTTTCAAAGTTTGATTTCAATGAATTAGATATATTGTAAGCTACAGAATCAATCATTTGCCTCTAGAATATTTTCACAAGGGTTCTGGAAAAAGTGGGGGTCTCCTCAACTTTGAAAATCTCATAAAAACTGCTGTTCATCTGCCTCGTTACCACATTTTCTCTTCAGCCCAACTAATTGTAATAAAGCATCTAACTCTTTGTGTACATTGTACATACTGCAGTAGAGCTTTTAAGTACAGGATTAGTACAGTGTAGAGAAAGCAGCTGATACTGTTAGGAAATCCTGATTTCTTTCAGCCTGTAACCTCATTTTTACTTTTCTTACATTTTACTCAATCTTTTATTTCATTGTTTTTTTATTTTTTTTTTTTACTTTTTTTTAAGTACACTACAACATACAGAAAAAGATTATCAATGGGAACACAAGTAAATGCTGCTATGGCTGACTTATCTTTGTAATTGTCAATGAAAACAGCATTAGTATATGTTGCAAAACAGTTTTGTACTCAACATGTGATCTTGGAATCCTTGGCCCATATTCTTTAGGAATTTGGAAAAATTATGTAGGGCTGTGACCGTTTAGCGATTAATCGCTAAACGATCGCATGTGTAATAAACGTTTAGTACAAAGCTACCAGCGATTAATCGCAAAACCTGTTTTTCGTAGGAAATTAAAAAAAGCTGCAGTCATTACAGAAAATTAGATGTTCACTTTAGCCTAACTCTTTTTGAAAAAGTGAAATACGGCATCAAAGTTAAGCTTCTATGAGGATCCGTGTTTGATGTTCATGGAAACTGTGTCCCCCGGACATCACTAACACATTTTACATATTCATCATGTTCAAGAGCACGTTTAAAGTCTCTATGCTGATCATAGGTACTTGCGATTAATCGCTAAACGATCGCAAAATTTTGCGATTAAACGTTTAGTAATTTTGCTAAACGTTCACAGCCCTAAAATTATGTTCAGTAAGCAATGCTGTATATGTAACCCATACAGTATTCAATAACACCAACAAAATATCTAAACCTGGCCGCATACATAATCATAATATGCCACAATAACACTCCAGTTTTAAACTACAGTAGGCCCTTGACAACAACACATAATGTCCCATGTCACCCATGTAAATACTGTACATCTGTAGGCATGATTGTAAAACAGGCTTGATACTTTACAACTGTTCATTAACCACTTAAAATCTTAACATTGATTTCATAATGAAAACGCAATTTCTCACCAATGAAGCAACAGTTGCACTGGGATTTTCCCCATGGGGGGGGGGGGGGAGCTCCCATAGGGGAAAAGGAACCCAAAGCTCAGATAACAGTCATGGATAGAAGAAAGGATGGCAAACTCAAAATTTCCCAAATGTGAGTCAGCCTGAAATGATTATTGCTACTGGGTGATTTTTTTTTTTTTTTTTCAAATTTTAAAACCAAGTGCCAAAAATTTACAATAATTCCCAAGGTTGAATGCTATTGTGTACAGTACAGTAGCTCAATCACTGGACTGCCTTCTTCATAGAACACATGTAATACAACTTTCAGAATGAAACTGTGGTAGAAAGAAAGAACAGTAGAAATCTTGGCATTAAAACAGAATTACCAAAAACAAGTATAAAACATCTGGTAGGGTAAAAAACTAGTGTCAATGTTACCTTCCACCCTCCCTATGCTTAATTCAAATGTGCCTACTAATAAGTGTCGTAAGGCACACTCAAGTCTTCTACCTCATTCTGTCTTAAAAAGGTCTCATACCGCTGGCAACAAATGTCATTCATAACTGCTTTAACCAGAGCATGATGAGGTTTCCACAAATGACAGCCACCATTCTTTTTGACATGCTGCACAGCCAGGAGCCGATTTTCCAAGGTGGGTACATGAAGCTTGTTGGTAATCGTCACCTTTATGGTATTCACTTCTGACAGAATACTCTCTACAGCTGCAGATGAAAGAGGGAGGGCCAGAAAGTCACACATGAATTGGCCAAGGTCAAGAAAGATGGAGTCTTCTTCAGAATCCTTGATATTCTTCACTGTCTTCCAGAAAGTACCTGGTGGACATTCATTGATTGGAACTGGATGCATGGCCTCTTCCAAACTATCCTTAACAAAGGGCAGGCGTAACCACTGGTCATCCAAAGTATCAGCATTTTTACCACCCAGAATGGCTGGTACTTTCATGGCCAAGGGCATTAGTGAAACTGGCCGTTGGTCTGTAAAATCTACTGCAATTGCTGGGTCAACACAGCACCTCATGAGTGCCAGAGCAGAATTATCACCCATATCAAATACACTTCCAACTTGTACTGAAAGTTGGACAAGGAAATTCAGTGCATCCTGGCGGAAAGAAGATTCCCCTTCCCCAAGTGATTCACTCACTAGTTTCTGTGTACACTTTTCACCCATAATTACCTCTTTCAGTGGCTTTCGGATTCCAATGGAATCATCTCTAAGGTCAAGTCTATCAGTGTCATATTTTGCATCCACAATGACATCTTCATTGATAAAATGTCTCAGTATATCAAAGTATAAATTCTTCATTGTACTGTGAATATTATAAATTAATTCACCCTCTGCTTGAAATAGCTTGTTCATATTGTCCACTTTTTCCAGAACGTAATTCAAAAATAGCAACATATGTTCTGTTCCTGCAGTGGTCAGTGTCTCATATATTTCCATGGCCTTTTCTTTTTGATCACTGTGGTTCTGTGAGTTTTCAGACTGCTCAGTTTCAAAGAACAACTTCAAGGCCTCGTAATGTTCCAAGATACAGGCAATGATGCCACTACATGATGTCCTCCTTACAGCTGACAGCTTCAGGATTTTATCATGAGGATTTTTGAGGGCCTCCATTATCATCTTTAGTTCAAACGTCCTGTTCGAACTCTGTGACAAATATGCTTCAATATCACAAAGTAAGTTCTCCACCCACGACGGAAGGCATTTACTTGCAAAGTTGGCACACAAGGCTATCGAATGGCAAATACAGCCAATCACAAATAACCCTGAAATGCCTTGCTTCATGAGAGCTTGGAACCTGCTTTCAGAGCCCATCATTGAAGAGCAATTGTCTGTGGCTAGTCCAATGATATTACTCAATGGAATTTTGTGCAAGTCCAGGAGGCTCTTAATGGCATTGAACACACCTTCTGCTGTGGCCTCCTCAACTTCAATGATACCAAGAAGGCGGTCCACACTTCTAAATATGGTTTCATCAAAATACCTGACAGCTACAGCAAGGATTTGAGGCACTGATTGTCCGGTAGATTCATCCACTGTTATGGAAAACTTCTGATTCTTTAGTATTTCCACCAGTTCTTCTCTTTCTCGAAATGCAATCCCCTGCTGGATGATGTAGGATGCTTTTGTGGTTGTCATGACCTCCATATTCTTTGGTATGATGCTATCTGGGCACAGAGAGGGCAGAAGCAAAGACAGATGTTCTGCCTGATTGAAAGGGAGACAATGCTCTGCCATATATCCAGATAATTTTAACTCAGCAACAGCCACCTGTTTTTCTATATTTACAATTAGGTCCTTAATTGCAATTTTTCGTTTCGGGGAGATGATTACTTTGGTCTTTGGCTGACGTTTGGATCCATGCAAACTTCTCTTGTGCTTCACACTAGTAACGTGCTTGTCCAGGGCACTCCGGTTAGGGTTTTTGAAAAGACAGCCACAAAATTTACATTTGGCAGAACTGGGTCCTCCTTCATTTTCCACTTCGACTAACCAACGTTTGAAAACAGGATCAGCAAGCCATTTCTTGTTGAACTTCTGTGGGTACCATTTCTTATCGACATCACTCTTAGATCTCTTTGCTGTCGATTCTTCCGTAGCCATACTCAAAATTTAAACTTTAAACAACCTAACGTTAGGCCTAAATAATAGTGTCGTTCCAGCCTTGCTTAGCTAGCTATCAATAGACGAGTTGGGAAACTTCGGGCTACAATGCATGCTGGGAAGGGAAGTGTACCACAACAGAGACTGCATGTGCAAGACAGATAATTTGTGTAATCACGCACAATTTTCCAGTATTATACTACGGTTCTCTAGACATCAATCATGGATCAAAGAGAATTTTCTTTACAGGAAAAGTTCTTTTTGGAGTAAATCTTCTTAATTAGGACCAAAAGGGTTGGGTAGTATGACAGTAACTTGTGAAAGACAAAAAACATTTTCTCATAGTCTTCGTGTCCGTACGCAGTTATCCTTGGCCTTGATCTGTGGTAGTACAATGGTACAGCAAAATCTAATTTCCTAACTCGTCTATTGAGATCATACAGTAATTCATATGGAGAAATGGTTATCGGCCGGTTGAAGTGGATGAGTACTTCCACTACTCAAACAACTAATTCCCTTGTAACAGTTAGTATAAATTTCTTAAGGTCTGATTGATATTACCTGAAGTCTTTCAAAACCTCCCCGACTGCTGTTTTTCGTATTTGATTTTCACAAGTAGGTAAACACACAAAGGTTGAACGGGAGGGAAACGGGTGAGAATTGGCGTATCCCCTTAATGCCAACACAGAAAAGTTTTGTTTTGGATATGGTATGGTACACACTCACTTAACATTCAAGCAACCATCCCTACCGTGGCCCTGAAAGGACATTTCGAGATTCTATATTTCGACTTTTTCGTTTCGATATTTCTATATTCCGACTTTTTCGTTTTGATATTTCTATATTCCGATTTTTTCCTTTCGATATTTCTATATTCTGTATTTCGAGTTTTCGTTTCGATATTTCTATATTTCTATATTTCGACATTTTCCTTTCGATATTTCTATATTTCGACTTTTTCGTTTCGATATTTCTATATTTCGACTTTTTTGTTTCGATATTTCTATATTTCGACTTTTTCATGCTTCGATGTTTCCACTTTTTCGTTTCGATACTGCAATTTTTCCTGACAAGAAAAACTTCAAAATGGTACAAAAAAGAGATTTAATCGCGCATCTTGTGATAGCAGCCATCAAGAAGTGCAATTTTTGTGAACAAAATGTAAAGTTTGATTTTATTTTATTACAAACTTCTGTGAGGACGGTTTAGCTCAGCTGTTCGGACTTATGGTCCAAGGATTGCAAGTTTGAATCCCGTTTACTCAGTGGCGTACCCAGGATTTCTCTCACGTGCAAGTGCCATTTTTGGCCATCTGGGATGTATTAAAATCTCAAATTTTCTTGGTACGCTCCACGCCAACATATGGTGGCGCTCTGCTTAGATAATAAACGGGAGTCCCCCACAAAAATCTCCACCCCCCCCCCCCAAACAAAAACTCCTAGCTACGCCACTGTTTGGTGTGAACTCACCTCAAGAAGGACAGTGGAATAACTGGGACAGTACTGATGCTCTTCCGTACAGAATAATTGGTCCTTTTTGGTTCCAGGCGAAGCCGGGAACTGTAGTTGTCACTCGCCTGTTGAGCGTGCAATGAACCCGCCACGACCCCGACTGTGACTACTTTTTATATCTATTGCCGGCTTTGGCGTTAGTTAAGTGCACCGTACATGCGATGGCAAAATGCTCTCTGTTAAGCCGAAATCGTATGTCAGATCGTGGGTCAATCTAATTTAGGTTGGTCAACGGTGATTGGATATTACAACACTAGTTCTAATGCAAAATTTCGGGACGCTTCTGCCGCGATCAGTACGGTCTACTCTCCATTCCTCGGTGGCACCGGCATGGGGACTGGGTGCGTGTGCCCCCTTGTATTTACACAAGGGCATTTAAGCTATGCCCCTGTAGAGTTTACGAGATGTGTTTTTGACCGAGTCATGGTATCTAGCTATTCGCGCGATTTGCGTGCTTAAAGGTCAAGAGCAGTCGCCCCAAACTTATTTTGAAGCAATAGCTAAATGTCACGAATTTCTTTCTTTTTCTCTTCCAAGTATCTTTCATAATATTTAAAGACATAAATATTGCATATTCAAGGTAAACCAAGTAGTTGCTCCTTGTAAATTTCACAATTGAGTGAGAAAAATACTGTCACATGATTCTCAAGAGCCATTCAGGAAATAGGATAGTCTACTATACAATTCTTTATTGGGGTGACTGCACTCTCCCTTTAAGACTTTACTTTTAAATTTTATGCCCCCATGTCAGAAACCTGACTATACATCGGGCAGATATTTTGTCTCAGTCGGGCGGAAAATTGGGCAGTTCAATTTGGCCTGGAGTCGGCAAAACTCACCGCCCTCCCTGAGAAAAACAGTCCCGTATGGCCATGCTTTTAATGCTTTCCTTCAATTACATCAATACTTTCTGATAACAGCTCCAGTTAGGTAGGTAGGTAGGTATGTAGGTAGGTAGGTAGGTAGGTAGGTAGATGCCGTTTAATTAACGACACATCAACACATGCGTGTTATATAGTGTCTTTCACGTTGTAGAATTTATGATTCAAGTCCTCCCCTTTAGTCGCCTTTTACGACAGGCGGGGAATACCTTCGGCATATTCAACAACCCCCAGACCAGGGGGATACAGGAGGGGCTTACACGGTTTTTGGCTCTAACAAAACCAGACAGTCGTAGGGTGAGTAGTAAAGGTGACATGTGTGCATTTTATAGGCGATATTTGGGGACAAACTAATCACCACACACGACCTACTCACCCCACCTTGGATGCATTTTCATGTCATACCCAGGACCGGATAACAGCTCCAGGAGAAGCGTACCAGCAGAAGGGGAAAGTTTACATATAGGCCCCTAATATGATACCCACTGGTTCTTTAAAAAATCTTCGCGAAGCACGCTAAAAGTTTTTGACAACACTTCTTATGTTTCTGTATCCCCCCCCCCCCCACACACACACACACACAATCAAATAAGGCCTCTACGCCGATTGCTTAGCTATGCTTGAACTTGTCATGGTACAGTGCATGTCAAATTTCAAATCTCCAGGTTTGAGGTACCAATTTCCAGATTTTTCCATGAAAATCTAAAGGTTTGCTTTTTTGGAAGTTGGCAGGTCTATACAGGTGCCATCCCTTCCCTGAGGCAACATCCAGTACATCGGGCCTTCCAAAATAGGAACAAAATCACTTCATAATGCCAGGGTCCCTTAATATATATAATCAATTCTCCGTTTTACGAAGCTTTGTATCAAAGATAACAACATTTTCATTCAAGCCACCTCACAAAGACAAAAAAATTCTCAAAGAGTATAGATTGTCATACATAGAGAGTCATCCAATCTCCTAGAGAGCACCTCTTAACTTACGCCCAGCCATAGTAGAAAGAATATCACTAAAAAAGACAATTTGAAAAGATATATAATCAGTTCAAGGTTTTGCAAACAGTAGCGCAATTTTGCACATAAGCCAGGCCTTACGGTACCCCCACCTGTACCCTCCCCTAGAATGGTACTCATGTACAGGTCAAAACGAAGGATCCTCCCGGGTGACAACTATCTGTAGGCACGCCGCGACTTGGTGCTCCGCTTAGCTAGTGCATGTCATCAACTCCCTAGAGCAGTGGTTCCTAACCTTTTCCAGCTAAAACGCCCCCTAATTTCACCAAATCAGGATGGGCAAATGCCCCCCCCCCCCCTGTCTATAGCTTACTTTTGCTATGGATCATGAAACGATGATAAAAAAACATGCTGAAATAAAAGGGTAGACCTAACGTGACATACATCGTTTTTAAGTGTGGGTTCGACCCAGAGTAGCAAAACCGCAATGCGGCACTTAAGAAACACACTCTATTGAGATGGCGACTCTTTAACCCACGTCTTTGGTATTTAACTGACTTTGCCAGGACCCCATCGAGTTGTGGACCGTACCCCCAAAACGAGGCCAAAGGTCAACATCCCAGTGGGCGACTGGGGGATTCGCCCCCCGAAAGCTGGAAAGCTGTGAAGTATTTACGATATTGTTGACACGAGAATGACGTACTGTCGTGACTGTCGGTCAAATTTGGCTATCTTCCAATTACCTAATAACCTTAAATACAAACTAAAAAGATTGCAAAATCAGCCTTTGCAGAGTTTGTATTTCAATAATAAATAAATAACGGGAGTTCCCTTTGAGACTGGAAGGGGCTTCTCCTGTGACGGGAGGAAGAAGGATGGTAAGGGTGTCATGGGCAATTGAAAGACTTGCGCCAATCAAGCTGTCCAATAGATACAAATAATAAGAAAGCAGAAATTGGCGCACCGAAAAACTGCATTTTTGAAACATTTTAAAGTTCTACTTACTAGTAGGCCTACATTGCCAAAGCTATCTATTCAGTGACAGTTACCTACAATTGTCACCTCTGTCAGTATGTCATGTTTATGGACTGCAAGGAAGAAAACTGCATTCAAGGTTAAATGTGCAGGACAGTTTTTAGCTATGACCCCTTCGGTAAGCGCTTTCACTGTCACTGATGGGAATATGAGGGTCCTTGCAGGGAAAATTGAAATTAAATATTGTTACAGTAGATGCGATTTTGTGGCATCTGGGAAGGGAATATTAGGCCTACTCAACTTGTTGACTCCATTCATCTCCTTTTTGTGCGAACCAGTTCGAGAGTTCAGCTAGAGAAAAGCTTTTAGAATCTTGTAAAGCCTTGGTTTAAATTAGTATCCTATTTTTTCAAAACGCCCCTGCCGCCCCCTTAGTGCTCATCGCCCCCCGATTTGTGCAAACGCCCCGGGGGCGGGAACCACTACTCTATAGTATCATTTGAACCACTACTCTATAGTATCATTTGCAGGGGCGGATCCAGGATTTTTTAAAAGGGGGGGGGGCGAAGTTGTTCGACCTGTGATTGACGGTACTATACCATCTAAGCGGAGCGCCACCATCAGTTGGCGCGGAGCATACAAGAAAATTTTTGACAAAATAGACCTCCCAGATCGCCGGAAATAGCACTTTCCATGTCTTATTTTTGCATTTTCTGCTTCATGTAATTTCATGTCTCAACTCTCAACACATTAATTTTTCCACAAATTATTAACAGAAGACAGTTATCATAGGCACAGTGCCTTACTACAATGCATCCTCCTCAAGGTGTCTAATCAGATCTTCAGTAGTCATGTTCTAACTTGGTGAATATTGAGGGACTTCCTTGAGAAATTTGTGACCCATATCTTAGTTCGACTTGATGCCAGGACTCAGGTACCTTGCATTGACATGTGGGCGTGAATGTACGTTTTATCACGTGCATGTTCCCCTCTGCCTAATTTCTTGTTTTGTGTGGACTCAGTGAGAAAGTGAAAATCACCCAGAATGCACGAGACTTGGCAGCCCTGTCATTGTTTTGGTGGTACGTCCAGGCAGTGTAATGATGGTATTATTGTAGTCCTTACATAGTATCAAAACTGAATGACCGAATTGTAATGTTTCCGACCACTATATTTCTAAATAAAATTTTGTTGGTGACGTGCACTGTAGGCCAATCTTAACGTCTTTCACAGAAAAATCGAGGGATTTATTAACTGACAGAACAGCATTTGGCCATTTAGTTTTGTCATTGATTATGGTTATACTTGTTGATTTCTGATTTTTACTTAATTTATAATTCCCCATTTTTCTCCTTAGGAATTTATTTATGGAGGGAGCTCCCCTCACTGAAAATTTTAGGGAGGGACGTGTCCTCCTCCCCCGTTCCCCCGCTACCGCTGCCAATGCGTAGCATACCAGGAAATTTGGGTAAAAACACATCCCAGATAGCCGGAAAAGACACTTCTAAGGGCTTGTGATTCCCATGATTTTCCATTTTAATTCTCATGCAGTGGCGTAGCTAGGATTTTTGTTTGAAGGCGGGGCTCCCATTTACTATCTAAGCGGAGCGGCACCATGAGTTGGCGCGGAGCGTACCAAGAAAATTTGAGATTTTAATACATTCCAGATCGCCGGAAATGGCACTTGCCAGACTTGATAGCATCAATCAAGAAGTGCAATTTTTGTGAACAAAATCTAAAGTTTGATTTTATTTTATAACACATTTCTCTGAGGACGGATCAGCTCAGCTGGCTGTGACTTTTGGTCCAAGGGTTGCAAGTTTGAATCCCGTTTACTAAGTGGCGTAGCCAGGATTTCTCTCGCGAGGGGGGGGGTGCAGTATGTTGTGTGATCGCCGGCCTGGGGGAGGGGTCTAAGGGGAGGGGATGTGTCCCCCTCCCCTTTGAAAATTTTTGAAAAATTAGGTGTCCTAACATGCAATCTGGTGCCACATATGCTACCTTTTGAAGTAAAATTTGTGTTAAAGAATTGCCTCCCCCTTGTGTACGCCATTGTGTTTGCCATCTAAGCGGAGCGCCACCATAGGTTGGCGCGGAGCGTTCCAAGAAAATTTGAGGTTTTAATACATCCCAGATGGCCGGAAATGGCACTTGCCAGGCTTGATAGCACCCCATCCCAACTGATGCGCATGACTGTCTCGTAAGTTATTTTTCGATTGGCTGATGGTATTGTATCGGTATTGTATCGTATTGATTGTATCCAATCATGTGTAGTAACATCAGCATGCGTGTAAACGTCCCAATCGACGTTCAAACTGATCTGCTGTGCGCTATGACTCCCATACATCGAGGTTGCTAATTGCAGCTTCATTCTCTGTCACTCCACTCTCTGTCCTTCTCTCTATCTCTTCTCCTTTCCGTTTTTTTTTTCTCTTTTTTTTTCTTTTTTTTTTCTTTTTTTTTTTCCTTTCATTTTTTTTTCATTTTCAAAAAGGGGGGGGCGGGGCCGGTGCGGCCCCCCTAGATCCGCCCCTGATTTGGATGTCAGGTAATAATCATCATATCAGTGCCCCATTTTATATAATTAATCCAGAGTTTCCAGTGGGCCCTATACCGGTGTCTGCCAGCCTTATAGATACCCTTTAATAATACACAATGGAGCAAAGGAAAATTTCCGTAATAGTCCAAGAATGTTTCTGTGGATTCCACGCACGTATTTTTACGTAAAAACTTTAATCGAATAGAACGCATTAAAGTAGCCAAAAGGGGGCTTCAGGAGGTATTATGACAGCATACCCTTCTATAAGACAACATACTCTTCTCTTTCACCTAATCAAAATTAGAATTCACTAAATTATGGAATTTTCCAGCCATATATGATCAAAAAATATCCTAAATATAGCACTATTTTGCATCTAAGCAACCTTAAATTAACAAAGATTTCTCAAAGGGGCACGCCCCCTCCCCTTAGACCCCTCCCCAGGACGGCACCTTTATATATGTAGTGACAAGAAGGATCCCACACTGCTGTGTACAATCGTTGTGTACAAAAAAGGTTCAATTTACGCAGACTTGGGGGGGGGGGGCTGAGGTGGCATTACGACGTTATCTGTTCTGCCCCCCCCCCCCATCACAAAATCCCGGCGGCGCCACTGCAAGTAGAGTCTTTGTTCAGACCATTTCACATACCCGGCGGTGGAGCCGAAGTCAAGTGCTCCCAGTATGCTGATGACGTCACATGTGTAGTCTCCGACCTAGCTTCTTTCAGGGCCCTTCCGGCACGCTGTCCACCTTTCAGAGGGCGACAGGTGCAGACTGAATCCTGTCAAAACCAAAGGACTCCGTCTGTGTAAGTGGGGGTCGAAACACCTCCCCTTCGCGGCGTTGTTGGTTGACGAAGCCATGAAAATCAATGGCACATGGTTTGGTTCACTCGAGTCACTTACCTGGAACGAGAAAGTGGACCTGTTGGAGGCTAGGTTCATTGACTTTGGCGATCGCTACATAACTCTATTGGGGATAGTAGCAGTTATCAATCGCTCGATTTACCCTCTCCTGTGGTACCCGGGCACTGTTTTGGCTGCTTTGTGGGGGGCGACCGCCCCCTGCCCCCCTCTAGCTACGCCACTGAATGATATTTTGCTTGTGGCATGACACCAGTTACACTAAAACCATCTCAGTAACGACCAATACAAACTTCAGATACATCATACTACAAATGTTACCGTAGGGCCGTAGGCTACTCCAGAGTTGGCGCCAGGTGGGGGAAAAGGGCCACCTCCGTTAGGCCTTGGAAGGCTGTCCCCTCCCCCGTCAGTCGAGGAATTTCTTCCGATTCCGTGGGGGAACCCTAGCCGGAACAATGAAGTAAGTAGTCTTGGACGGCGACGAGTTACCCCGATGGTTTACTCCTGTTTTTATTCTCAATAAAGCAGTTTCTTCAATAGGGGGCCTACGATCGAACTCCAAATTTTCGGGGCGCTTCTCGAGCTGTAGACTTTTTCGGTTGTTGCCGTCTCTTCCATAATTCCGTTCAAGGTTTATAAACTTAAATAGTACGGTACCACATAGGCACAGGACGGCTGTTCGTGACTGGGGGGGGGGCTGAACGCTGTTTCGGACCCCCGTCCTGGGGGAGGGGTGTACATATTTAATGTAAATGTTGGGAATTTCATCCCATGTAGTATTGCTTACAGTGGCGCCGGCAAGGGGGCATGGGGGCGTGCCCCCAATCAATTTTTGAAAAAAAAATTCTGAAAATTTCAGAATGATCCCGAAAGGCATTTAAAGTGGGCATGACACGGCCAAAATAACTTTTGTGTATTGCAAGATTGGGTACAGTATTGTAAAAGTATCATCTCAAACACAATTAAAACCGGCGCAGTTTGGCATAAATAGAATTTGAAGAAAAACGTCCAGAAATCCAATTTCGAAAAATGCCGCAACAGGTCACCTGACTTTTATGACGCAATTGGCGGCACCCCGCACTGTGCTATGTAAGGACGCGTATCTAGATGTGAAGCTAATACAACGCTATGGGAATGTTTCATACCTTAGAAACTTCATGAAAAGGATTACATCACAATACCCGCCCAACATACAGAGCGCAAAGCGCGGAACATGTTGGGGACTTCGAAGCATATCATTGGCCAATATGTGCGCGTGCATATGCGCCCGTGTTTTAGCTTCCCTGCATATAATAAACAGCTTTGTTTGTGTGCAAAAAGAACGCGGTTCGGGCGCGCTGTACAGAACAGCTATTAACATGTATGGACAGTCCATAATAAGCGCGCCTTTACTCAGTGAACTGTTCAGTAACGTTGCTATTGTAAATGGTAAGCAGTCACTGCGCAACGACGCATAGTTCACAATGTGGTCACTGGTCACGCGCGCTGCTGTATTGTATCCTAGCACAGGTGTTTGCAATGATGTACCTGCTAACACGCGTTAGCATCACGGACTTCTTATATACATGGACAGAGCATATTGCACTAACGTCCTATGCGTAAATTGTCGCCACCGTGTACGTACTCGAGTAGGCTTACCAATATGGCTGCCTGCTGTAGTCTTGTGTGTAAAAGTTTGGACTTACTCAAGTGGCTCAGTATCGACAAATTGCGTGAGAAACTTGTAATATTTTCGAAAGAATGCAAGCTCAGGTCAAATTCATCAAATAGAATGAAGGACTGTGATATTGTTCTTCCATTCATACTGATATTTTGTCTGAAATGTTACAGATTCATCGTCAAATTGGGCAAATGGTGGCAACCCGGCGGCCATCTTGGTTAGCCTAAATTTGTTCAAACGGTGGCGACAGTATTGATTGCGCAATCCTCTGTCCATGTATTGAAGTCCGTGGTTAGCATGCACATGCTTCGATGTGTAGAACGATGGGTGAGCTGCCTGGTACAGTGTTACTAACCGTGCCTCCAATGACGTCACGATCTTGAGACGCGCTCACATACTTTTTTTTCGCTTTTGGATTTCAGATGGCCGAGTCTGGCCTGTAATTGGGAATTCACAACGTCGTATAACTGTGTTTATGGACGTAGTTGAGTCGGGAAAACATTCGCTTCATTTCAAGTTGTACCAAAGAATATTTAATGAGAAACGTACTTTAGCCGTGTCATACCCACTTTAAGCTATAGATTTCTGTAGAAGGTAGGTTGAGGTGTGTTGTCCACCGAGTGATGGATCTATTTTAATCATTTTCTATCACAAATGGTTCTCAAACTATCAAAATTTTGGCGCACTCCGCGCGCTTCAAACCGTACCCCAATATTGTTCTTATTATCAATATCTTCAGCAACTTTCGGAAAAGCACAGCAGTAAAAATTGGAAGCTGTCTAAGAATTCTCAGGTAAAAGATTGGCTTTTTGATAGGTATATAGGTTTGTTGGGGAATTGAAAATGCCTTGATGCAGAGCCTGAAAGCAGGTTTGTCATGGAAATCTCCAATCTCTGTAGGGGCCTAGCATCAATATGGGATCTTTCAATCTAATTTGAAGTACGACGTGGAAGGTTGAAAGTACGGACTTGCCGTTATACATTTTTCAAAAATTTTTACCGAGCGCTTTGCCTACAGCCATTATCCGTACAGGTGGCGATTGTTAAAACGCGACGAAAAAACGTTCTGAAAAGGGCTTGTTAGTCCTTTTGCTGTACCTATCAGGGAGATCTAATATCACCTCCCTGCACTTATACTCTCCCTCCCTCCCATTTCCCACTGTCGGAAGCTGTTCGTCCGGATTTTAGTTCAAAATTAGTAAAAATGCGACAGTTGTAAAGTCCTTGGCGTCATAATTTATAGCATCATTTGGATGTCAGGTAATAAGCATCATGTCGGTGTCCAATTTAATACAATTAATCCAGAGCTTCCAAGAAGCCCGATACCGGTGTCTGCCAGCCTTAGATACACTTTTATAACAGTATAATGCACAATGAAGCAAATACAATAATAGTCCAAGAATGTTTCTGTGGACTACAGGCACTTATTTTTGCGTAAAAACTTTGCCCGAATAGAAAGCAGTAAAGTAGCCAAAAGGAGGGCTTCCGGAGGTTTGTTGACAACATACCCTTCTCTCAGATAACATACTCTCCTCTTTCACCTTACCAAAAATTAAAATTCACTAAATTACGGACATTTTCTTGTCATATATGATCAGTTCCAAAAATATCTCAAAGATAGCACCATTTTGCATCCAAGCAACCTTAAATTAACAAAAGTTCCGCAAAGGGGAAGGGGACACCCCTCCCCCAGGACGGCACCTTTATGTAGTGACAAAGGAAGGATCCCTCCACAGCTGTATACAGTGGCAGGGCGCATAAAAAAGTACAATTTACGCAGACTGGGGATTTAACTGAGGTGACATTACGACATCTTCTGTGGTGCTCCCTCCCCATCACCCAAAAACTGATTGCTTACGCCTACTTGTTCTTTTGTCTTTTTCAGATGGTACGGTACTGAGCGACTGGGCGGAGGGAGGTTTGACTATTTCATCAAGCAGACGATGTGGATAGGCCTGCACAATACATATTATCCCCGATAGGGGACAACCCAGTGACGTCCACAAGGGGGACAGGGGGAACGTGCCCCCAACGATGGCTGTGCTCTCTTTTGCCCCCAATGGGATTTTGGGATGAAAAAATTATCCACAAACACATCGTTCACGCACAGCCTATATCGATATGAGCACGAGGACCCACTGTGTCACTTTATCAGTCAATCATGCGGCTAAAATTGCACAAAACAACATTTTGGCCGCGCGTTTCTATTTGTTGAACTATGTGAACGACAGCTGTTGTTGCAACATTTATTTTCTACAGCTATAGGACTATTGTGGCCGTGAGCCCTCTCCATTCAGTCCAGTCCCACATTGATTATGTTTTAGTGAGATTTTATTTTCGAAAACTCTAAAAACTGCGATTTACGTTGCCTTTTCCGCCAACTCGTATTCAATAAATATGAGGATAATCAAATAGCTTCAGTTAGTCAATGTCTGGTTAATGTTCGTTTATTTTAAATACCGGTGCCATCAAATTTGCTAGAGGGAACTTTTGCCCTCATGATTCTCCTCGCCGAGACGGAGCCAAGCACCACACCAGGTATCAAAAAGTGCTAATACCCAGAACTTGCACGAAATTTTCATAGATACCTCACTTAATACCAGATTTTTTCTGCCCGCTTCACGCGAGCACCAGGGCTGGTCTCAGTAGCCGCTACGTAGCCACCCTTTTTCATTTATTGCTGAAGAAAATGCAAGAAATATATCTGTCATAATTATAATTTTAATGCACCCAAAACCCATTGAACCACATTTAAGGGTTTCTTTTTCAAAATTTTCCCGGCTAGCCCCGGATCCGCAGACGTATATGCACCCTCGATGCTCTACAAATGTGAAGGCTTTCCCTCTGTGGCATACCCGGAAGTTGTCTCAACATTAATTCCTATTGGGCAGCATGAGTAGATTTATTTTTCAATTCTCAGTGCAAACCTTAACAAGATCCCTGTCCCCACTCATCCCCGCCCCACGCCCCAATCATTACAAAGTTACTGCGAGTAAGGCTAACAAGTATGGTCAAATTGTGATTTCTTTTTGCGACCTGTTTAGCGCACATCCAATGCCATTTGGAAATAGTCAAATGCTTCATTCTAATGGTCACAATTTATAAATGGACTACCCTAGAGCCTCCGGGGGCTTTTCCCCCTGGACCCCCAATTCTGCGTTGTCCCTGGACCCCACTAGGGTCCCCTGGGGCCTAACGCCTATAGGGGAACACTGCGCGTCAATACGACGCTCCAGAGGTGCTCAGTCCTTCACTTTAGTTGCCTCTCCGACGAAACGTTTGGCCCCCAGTGTCCCCCACTTCGAAAAGTTAGGCTAGAGACGCCACTTGGACAAACGCCCTGCCAGTTGATCTATGTTTGCTTGTAATTAGTAAAGCATCTTTATGCTTACCACAAAATTTTGCGCGCGATCCAGTTTCACACGTCAAATTTCCAGAAAAACACTAAATCAGTACTTCAAAAATATACGGATATTATGCAAACTATGCCCTTCAACAGTTCAATGGAATGGAGTACACCGGTTTTCTTCCAATTACCTCTTCATCCCCTCCTGCCGCCTCTCCCCCGTCGACATCGTTCCCGCAACCCTTATCGGGGTTTTGGGAGGGTCGCTTCCCCCACCTTCATCGGGAGGCCTAACCCTCTGTCGGGCAAATCTTTGAGCCACCACTGCGCTACTCATGTTATTGGATTGCTTTAAAATCCTCTCTTAATGCGCTGTCCCTAGAAAGGAGTGAAGATGTACGCCTACCTCAGTTCTGCCCATTATTGCTCTGATAATGGTCACAAGACGTGGATTTGTGTGAAACGTGACGAATGCGCGCGAAATTTTGCATTGAACCATTTCCATGGCGAAATTTGCATGCAGACCATGCACTTCCAAGTCCCAAACAAAATGTATCTGCATACCCTTTTCCCCCACTCCCATTGGGGAGCCTGACCCCCCCCCCCGGTCGGACAAGTCCTTGAGCCACTGAGAGTATAGAGCTTATGCACGTGACGTCAGTGCGTTTTGCTGGATGGAACTGATCATGCGCAGTAAGTGTGTTACCGATACGCGCGCACGATAGCACCAAGTAACAATTGTTGCACAATGTACGCCTGGATGGAAAAATAGAGAAACGCGCGGCACAGTGACGTCGGTGCGTAACCTCTATTGGGCTACTCACTCTTATCCAATTTTCATAACGTGCATTCCACTGAATTTCCCTGCTTTCGCATTCTTGCAATGTTGTTCTTCTCGGGCCGTGATGACCAGAGACTGCTCTCTGTTCCGATGTCTGTATATTCCGACAAGTATACATTGAGGTCAGTGTTAAGATAAGGGTTAGGGTATTACGGTAACATCCATTCTGCTTCGACTGCGACGAGGAATCTAACTAAAATGGATATCAAGTACGGCAGCCACTTCGACTAGGCACGGAAACCAAACTTTAGTCCAAGCAGAGCTATTAGCCTACTAGACTGTGAAATGAATTTGTTGGACTTTGACTTTTTTCAAGCATTATGAAAGACCAAACATATCATCACAGTGCATTGTTCTCAAAAAAAAAGAAGGAAATGAATTTGAAGCTAATTCTGAGCCACCACGAATCCATATCCACGGACTGGAAAAATGCCTTTTGCTAAGGCGGGGTGGGTATTCTGTAGTTACTCTCTCCCCCGGATCATGAAATCGTCGGTAGTACGAGCTAGGACTAACAAAAATATTCAAATTGTAATTTTTATTATTATTATTATTAATATTTTTTTTTGGTCTGCATAGTGCACATCCAGTATCATTTGCTGACATAAAATGCTTAATTCTTATGGTCACAATTTTGTAAATGCCCCAGAGCCTCTGGGGGCTTCGCCTCACCAGGGAACGCGTTTACATTAGATCTTTTCACTTATCCCTCGATGTCATGAAGCAAAAGGCGCAAAAACGCACTCCCCAACCAAAACTTGGCCGAATCAGGGATAATGCCGCCTTCCATTCGTTAGGTGCGCTCGGTATGCACCACTTGTGAAAAGCGTTTCATTCGGTCTTAAGTGGTGAAACGGATAGCTATACACTATTCAACAATAACATCGTTACGTAGCCTGTACGTTTGACGTACACGTAAATGAGACGATGTTCGACGAACAGGCAAATGGCGTAAGAATCGATCATTAAAACAACGACAAAACTGTTGCATTGAGTAATAATCATGAATACTGAACACTTAAATTTGATTTGCGTCTTCAGATGTACAATCTAGAAGAGCTGTGTATCAATTTTACTGGCTGAAAGGTAAAACAGGAACGTAACTTCATTCTTTATCTGCCTTCGCTACGTCCGCCATTTTGTCCCAAGTGGGTAACTCGAGTTGCTTTGAAAATTCCCAGCGCACCGCACGAGTTCACCAGTTGTGAGGGTCAGGAAACGCTTTTCACGCGTAAATGACCGAGCTCACCGACCCAATGGAACGCCCTATAAGAACGGTCCATGTTTATGAATATTCATAAGGTTGTGAATTTAAAGCCAATGAAAAATGTGGATGGAAAACAAGCTTTTGTTGTACCAAATCAACGTATCTTTTATGTTGATTCCAATTCTTACCGAGAAGTAAAGCACATGAAATGAAGACATTTGCTTCATACTTTACTGAGAGATTAATGCCTTCATTGAACAGATCATTGAAAATGTTCCGGATTAATGTGTTACGGCCGAAGCTTGACGTCACTGTTCACTAGCTGCAAGTACCTAGTTCGATGTCAGTGTTATTGGATGAACCCTCCACTTAAAGGGGAATTTTCATGATCCCAGACAGTTCCAATTCTCCCAACTATGCATCTTCTAGCTCCTCCCATAACTGTATGAGGCTCTTCTTGTGCAAGAATAAACCTGTTTTATTGCTTAAGGCCATGTCCTGGTGAGCACACAAGGCTATAAAATGTAATAAAAGTACTCTCTCCGCCTTGTGTGGAATGTGAGCTACTCTGCATCTTTCAAATTTTCAAACTTTGATGTCAATCAAACAGCAGTCACCAACTGAGAATTTTGATATACATACACTAAAAATATACTTTGGGGTGATGACAGTCTGTCTTTAAGCAATAGTGATAGCACTCCTAATAAATATGTATGTATGTATGTATGTATGTATGTACGTACGTACGTATGTATGTATGTATAAGACCCAAAGCTCACGACGACGCAGCTCCCAGGTGGGACCTGTTCTATTCAGCCAGTCTAGAACGGGACCACTGTTGCAGTGGCGGATCCAGGGGGGGTCGCCGGCGTCCGGACCCCCCCCCCCCCCCCCTCAAATTTTCCAATGTGCCCTTTTTCAAAAAATGTTTTTTTTTTGACACTAGCAAAAAAAAAAAAAAAAAAAAAGAGACAGTTTCACAGGTAATGACAGTGTTGTCCAATTCCGAGGAGATTTTGGTTACCCATATCCAGTATCGATCAATCCACTCGTAAAAGTCTAGCCATGTATCGCAGAAACTTTCGGCAATATATTTGACAACGGTAACCCATATTGGCCGCCCCGAAACTCGAACAGTGTAATCGTTTTACAGAGAATGTGACCACGGTATGTCTGCGTGACAATCAGGCATTCTAATCACTTTTCGCTTGGAACCACGTGTGGCGTGCTTGGGCATTCAGAGTAATACAAAACACGCAGATATTACGCCATACTCACTAGCGATATGCAACGTGTTACTATTGGGTTTTAATATTGATTCCAAAAGGTCACTGCTAGTCTTTTGGTCTTACAAAATAATGATCTGTTCACACTCCATAAACGCTACACCTACGAAACCTTCCCTCCACCCTCTAGTATCCGTGAACAAGAGAGAGTAGGTAAATATGTTTCGCTATGATATTTATAGTCTGGAATTACTCTCCTTTTGTAGTGTTGCCCTAGTGATGGGAATAAAAAGCCAGTCTTAGGTAAAGTCCACAGCCAAGAGTTGACCAGAAGTCACAATAGACAAGTCGGTGTTTGTTTCATTTTAAAATTACTATAAAATCACCACCAAGTCAAATAACGCAGTGTCAGTCCGCGGTTCAATTTTTTGACGTCTTTGGACCGATGACCGGTCTGCTGTCGCAAATGAAAAGCAAACATTTGACTTCAGTCATCTGTTCTGACAGCGTTTTTGACAGTCGCGACGCAACTATATAGGGAACACAACATACAGTATTTTAACCTCCTCCCCCAGTCGAGATAGCGGTAGCGTCAGGTGGGGGATGGGTTCATGCCCCCCGTCGGGGAAGGCTGGCCCCCTATCGGAGAAGTTTTACAGTTTCGTAGGGGAGTCTTAGTCGAAAGTACGCAGTCCCCGACGACAACTAATCGACGGTTTACCTGTTTTTTGCTCTCAAGAAGATAATTTCTGTAATAAAAACCCAAAATTTTCGGCGCGCTACGCGCGCTGTAGATTCACTCTAGTTTTTCAATAGTTCCATTCCACATATAGCAGGGTAGCACAATTCCTGTCCACCTTAACAGATAACATATGGGCAGAATACATAGTTTATGTAAAGGTCGTAACTTTCATCCCATATCGCAAAGCCTAGTTGGTGTTCTCTTGTGTGTGTCATGCGGTACAGTCAGTTGGTGAGCGACTTACGGAGCAAAGTTTGGCCATTTCATCGTGTAGTCCAGGTGGTTTCGATACAATGTATGTTACACCCGATACGGTCTACAAACCCTACAGTTCTTTTTTCGTTTCGTCATATGTTTTATGTGTAAGCCTATCAAAAAATTTCGCCCGCTTCGCGCGCTTTTCAATTTCACGATCCAGATTCAAAGAACACTAACAGTGCGCAACTCGGATCATGAAGTATTAAGTGATATAATGCAAAATATGCCTGCAATTGCATGGGATAATGAGGCTCCCACATTTGCCCTTCTCATCATACCCTCGAAATAGGGAATGTCGGAACTTGGGCTAGCTGACATGGTCCGGCCCCCTGTTGGAAAAAATTCTGCCGCCACCCATGGTCAGTTTACTTATTTTGGGTTTCATAAGGGTAATTTCTGGGATAAAACCCAAAATTTTCGGTACGCTTTGTCCACTCTTCCTCAGTTCAGTTATACTTATAGCTAAATATAGTACAAACCCTTTCCACCTTTTCAAGTTATTAAGTAGAATACATGGATTTATGTAAATGTCGGGAATTGGATCTCATTTCGCTAAACCTGGTTAACGTTCACTTGTGTCTGTCGTACGGTACGTCTAGTGACTCGAGGAGGGAAGTACAATAAAGTTATGCCCGATAGGGCCCAACTGTCCGCTCAATTGTTCTATATAAGCTTTAAATTAGTACAAATTCTTATAAGTGTAGGCTTACCCAAAAAATTTTCGCGCGCTTCGCAATTTCACCGTTTAGATTCCAGGTTTCGATTCCAGTTTTTGCATGTCTCTTGGTTTGTCCTTTCTTTGTCAATATGCGGTAAGTTGTGTAATCGCTGACGTTTATGGCAACCAAAATTTAAAAAAATATGAATATGCCCTTTTTATGTTGGACCCCCCCTCAGAAAAGACCCTAGATCCGCCCCTGTGTTGGGTGGTGTCAGTTAAGTCAAAGTTTGTCCCTTGGGGACGTTGTTACTCCTTCAGGGAGCAGAACTCCTTCGGGAGTATTGTTTGGTTTTTGCCCCTGGCTCTTCGCCAGAGAGTCAGGGGACTTTTGGAAAAAAAACCAAAGCTCCACCTTCACCGTGAGTGAAATCAGTGTAAAGCAAAATGCTCCGGCCCTTATGTTGAGGGGCAAGTGCAAAGATCAAATGCAAACACATTCCCTTGCAGCAGGGTTACCCTGACTACATGTTACTCCAACACCGACAGGGCAGCACTTGAAAACGTCAAAATGCCTCCAGTGCCATCTAGTACTAAGTGTTGGTTTGCCCCTCTAGCAAAACATTGTGCACCCTCCCTCTTCCCCCTACTTCGAAAAACCTGGCAACGCCACTGTGTATAAGGTTAATTTTCCACAGAATTTGATTTTCTCCAGAAAATATCCTCAAGCACTACTTGTGAGAAACTAATATATTGGTGCACCCACTTCCAGTTAACCTTGAAGTAGCAGAGAAGGCAAATCTGCAAAAGTCATTGCCTCACTTCCCCTGTCCCCTGCCACTATCAGTTCTGTATGATTATCTTGACATAGGGCCATGCACACATTTTTCAGTCTGAACACATCCTACATCAAAATGACTACAACCTTCCTTGTGGCAAAGATCCCAATTATGTACTCTTGTCTACACATGGCACAGGTAGGAAGCACTTTCCTTAGCTATGTGAGTGAGAACAGAGTATCAACATACCCTCTGCCTTTAGTCCCTTACTGAAAGTGATCATGTTACTGAAAGGTACTGGGAGAAGCAATGATTATGGCCAAATGAATGATGACACGGTGACACCCAAGTGTGTAGAAAACATACAGTATGTACCAGTTTATTACACAAACAAAATCATGAAAGTGCAAATTACAGCAGAACAGCCTCTGCAACTAAACACAATTTAAAAGTACAAATAGTTCATTCAAAACTGTCAAGAATATATTCAACTGGTCACTGTGAATCAATCGATCATTTTCCTCTTAAATGCAACTTAACCTTCCATACTTAACAATATGACTAACATTTACGGAGGAAACTTAACTTTGAAGTCCACCAGAACCTTAAATGCTCATTTGATTGACCCACTAAAGCATGGAAATTAAATGAGCAAATGATTTGCACAATGAAGTCTTTGTCATTCTTCATGAAGCAATGTTTTTCGCAACGACATACTTTTCATGAACTAACGGACAACTAGTGAAATGTAACAGGACTTAAACATAAAATTAACTTAATAAAGAAGTCAACATTAGCAATGAATAATTTGCAAAAAACTATTAATGGTTTAAAGGTCTGCGGACATGTAGCCTTTACAGCTGTTTTACTCAACAGTGATAGATTAACTCCATGATGAAAGATCCATTGGAAATAATAGAATATTTTTAACCGTTTTCAAAAAATACCTTTTCAAAGTTTGACCGCTTTTGAAATTTCTCATTTGCTATGCAGAAGTTGTGATGTGGTGTGTTGCATGGGTCTGTATTTCTTTTGTTAATCTTCATAAATTATCTGTTTATTACTTACCAGCTATTTTCTAGTTTGAAGTTTAATGTGAAAATTCTCAAAGCAGTAAACAGCTACTTCCAAAATAATCCCCTCTGGGAATACCAACTTTACAACTATCCTTGAAATGAAGGTTCAACAAAGGAAAACAAAGGCATATCTCATGAGTCCCTCTTTCCATGTCACAAATTTGGTTATGTAGCTAATGTTTATTCATAATGTAAGTACAAAAACAGTAATTTTCGTGTGAAATGATTACTATTTGATGAATTTCAATGAAAGTTGTGACTATTTTTAAAACTTTTATTGTGCATCAAATAAGCAGATACTATGACAGTCACATGTCCACAGACCTTACAACAGACTCTCCATATCCAAAAATGCATTAAAAGTGGCAGCCCATTCTAATTTGTGATTGGTCATGGTATTTTGATTGACAACAAAACAACATACATTCAAACTCTACCAACAAGAGTATTCTGACTGGTCATGGTACGTGCTAACAGTGAGATTACACAGACAATGCAAGCATAGCTGAACCAACAGAGAGGCAAAAGGACTATGATCAGATCCTCAGCCAGTCAGCTTACAAACGAGTATAAAGTTTAGTGTCTTCTGCTGTAGAGAAATGACCTTGGAAAGTTAACAAAACTGTGAAGAGCAAAAGATGTTAAACAAGAATAGAGGGGCTACAAGTAACAGTGGCAGATTTAACCATCAGTAGTGTCAGCAGGGCCCCCAAAATTTTGGAAAATTGGGCCCCTTGTTGTTTTGAGTTGCCTCTACAGGCTACAGGCACTTAGTTCAGCTATGCTACCGTGTAGCATGCATTGCTTGTACATCTCACTGTCATCACATATCATCAGCCAGTCAGAATACTCTTGTTGTTAGAGTTTAAATGTATGTTGTTTTTTGCTCCTGCCTCAAGCTGCTGACTTGGCCCTTTTCCTTAAATCCACCACTGACAAGTAAACTTTTTGGGAAGAATTTGAATCATTTAGGTAATGAGAATCTGCCATCAAATTTGAAAGGTACACCCACAGCAACAGCAAGCAACAGCTCCCTGGTAAAACAAAACAACAAATATGGAATGTAACCCTTCAAAAATGTTGGAAGACTTGCATAAATTCATGCTATGTAGCATGTCCATCTCTCTTGCACCAACTCTTGGCTAAGATTATTTACATGACCTAAAAATAATTTAAGACCTTACCAAAAGAGGGTATGAGTCCCAATTTATAGAAAAAATTTCATCTGCCTCATATCATAAAATATTCACAAGCTCAAATTATCGTAAAACAGCTGCACACTAGAAGGCCCTCTGAACCCAGTCAAGATGAGTACATATAAAAATCTTAAATGCCTGTTAATTCAAATGTTCAGTAATATTCACTTCATACGATATCCTGTAAACACCTGAAATATTCTGTTACTTCCCTAGTCCTACAGAATCTTGATCTTACTGTTAACACTGAAAAAGATGACCTAGGTTTACATAGATCAACCTTCTGGACCTGTTGCTCAAAGTGTTATGTACACTCAACTTTTAAAATCAAACTTAAAATCAAGCATAAACTCTATGTGGGACAGGAACCTGGTTACACTGTGCAAAGACTTAGACTAAAGCACAGTATAACATATAGGCATATGACTCAAGGGGGAGCTGGAGGCTGTAGTCCCCCCACCCACCCATTTGGTGAGAAAGTTTGCTTTTTTGGAGCAATTTACGGGAAAACATTACATTTTGCGCACAAGTGCTGCACCGCTCCCCACCACTCCCCCATGGAAGTGGTACGATACCCTTTTTAATTTTTGCTTACAATCACATTCAGAAATATTGTATAAAGGAGATACATGTTATTGTGATTTTGTGAAATGGCTAATTTCTTTCTGTTATTGGTTGAATAACTTTTTTAAGTGTATTGCAAAACTATTCTGGTGCTTAACATTCATTCTTGGGAAATCTCAGCTCATGATCTTGGGGATCTGGGAAAAAGTTGGCTGGCAACATTATAGTAAACCTATGGCTATTTAATAACATCAAATCATCAATAGACTTGGCCTCTGGTATAATAGTAATACTCATGTACACATATATCTGAAGACATATACAGGTTTGGTAGAGTACAGTACACTAGAACAGCATCACATCATGCTTACTTACTTGAAAACTGTTAAGCAAGTTTCTAAAACACTGGTTTCAGTAAAAGGGCCAACAAAACCAGATGAAATGGCAAAAATATATTTGAGAGTAAATATCAAACAAAACTTAAACATACAGATTATAGCCATACTAAAATGGCCTGTAGGTCTGTATAACTTCAGGTTGTAATTTTCACTGTTAACTGTGGGACCAGTGAGCTGTAGGCAGACCCTTAGCTACACGAGGTACTGTACAGAAGGGGGGATGGTTTCCAAGGAGGGGGAAATATTTCTTAGAGGGGCAAGATATGTGGTAATAAGGGAATAACAAATCCTCAAAAAATTTTAGGGGGCAAAGACTTTCTAGGGGGCATAACCCTTTACCCACCCCTTCCAACTTGAGGACAGGCTTAGCTATACCTGGACTATGGGCACTGGAATAGTAATTTTGTACTTAATATTTGCTGTAAGGTGGAACGTGTACCAATAATAAAATACATGAGATACATGCATTGCATCTACATCACCAGGGAAGTAGCAACTTCAAAGGTGACCACATGTGCCATGAACCCCACAATGGGAACAAGCTCAACCATCCTACCTATATGCTTTTGATGCACATGAGATGAAAGATGCACAGGTGATGGTGAGTTACCCTATTAACATTAGAGGGCAAGAGTTTTCCATTTTCTAAAAGCCAAATTCCATTTTGTAATATCATTCTGCACATTGCTTCCATTGAAATAGTGTAGTACCAAAACATCGAATTCCATTTTCTAATTTTACAAAATGCAAAACTCTTGCCTCTAATTTAAATCCCTGCATGTTCTGTCCTTTACCAAACACTTATAAGGGAAGTAAAGCAAGGCCAGGGTTCACTAGATCAAAGGTTCACTAGAAGGTCAAAGGTTCACTTGACCAAAGAGAAAACTCCACTGTGGTTCCAATCAGGGAGGGCACCAGGCAAAGAGGGTGGCCACGCTCACCAACAGGGAAAGCAGGGGCCAGCAACCCAATGCCCAAAGGAGATGGGCTGCCAAAAAGGGAAACAATGTCTAACCCAAAATTTTCAGCGTGCTTCATGAGCCAAAAAATTTGTGGAGAAATAAAAATTTATTGAAGAATCTACTGTTCCTAAAAGCAAAATCAAGCAGGTCTTCCGGAAAACTGAGTGTCTGGATTACATATTTTGTCATACACATTTAGGCTCCCCGATGAAATTGGAATATTTTCCTAACAGGAGACAGGCCAGTCTCCCCTGACAGAGGGGCCATGGCCCTCTGCCCCCCACTGGTGCCACCCCTGGTTCCAATGCTGCAAACTGGTGTTATTTTATAATTTGTTAAATTTGACCTCAAACCAGATGGTACTTCCACATAATGTGTGTTACCTTCATGCAATTTTCAAGCCCAAGAGCCCTATCAATTGTAACACATATCATGAGTCTACTGAACAGGTTCATTCTCCATCAGAATTTTCCCACAGAGCACAGCCAACATACACTTCTTTTTCTAAAGTCCTCTCAACTCTCTGGCGAAGAGTTAAGGGGCAAAACCAAACGTTACTCTCTAGCGAGTTCTTCTTGCCAAAGGAGTTCTACATCCCTGAAAGGACAACAAACTTAACTGACTAACCTCTCAATCTAACATACAGATACAATTATTAGCTCAGTAATTAGGCAATCACAATTCATGCATGCTCAAAGGTTTTGATCCAACAAACTTGAGATATAATCAACTGTTTGCTTTTGTGGTAGTATTCAATTAACCAATTCTAATCTATGCATGTTCACGTGCCCTTAATCCAGGACATTGACATAAACAATCAGCTGTTTTCCTAATGGATGTGTAACTCAATGACCTCAAGTTTTCATGATTTTTAAAAATGTTTACCACAGTAGAGACAATGTACATGATATGTTCAAATAAAAATTCCTGTGCATCACACATGACAAACTATTCAAAGTTTACACTAGTGAATTTCCATAGTAGTCCATTGTTATGTGGACAGAGCAGCCTTCTGTTTTATTTTCAAACTATGTCCCCATAATGACACTTACACTGCCTTTGACCCCACATGTTATAGACACAGCAAAAGACCTACAATATTTAACAGTAAGAAACAATTTTTAAGAATATCGATTAATACTTGTGGCAAAAGCAGCATACCCATGCCATGTATGAAGCTAACCAGCCATTCTGATAGTAAGATACTGCCTCTTAAGAATTTTACAGTTCATCCTGCCCTCTCATTTCTATATGCATGACATTGGCACTAAAAGCAATAGGGTACAACTTCACCCCCACTTCACCCCCTGGTAGATCAACATAAGTATTCTGCACAGTAGACCTTCCCACTTAAGTTTGCATGTGCACAAGCTTGTTCAGCCATTTTCAAATTGACCATGCCTACTCATGAATATTAATGAAGATGATGAACTATACTTAAAGGCTATTTCCTCTCCCTATGAGCCTATTATGATATCCATGCCAAACATGAAACTAATCAGCCATCCTGATTGTGGGAAAATGGCATTTTTAGATTTTTAGGTTTAGCCCCACTCACTCATTACTGTGCATGATACTTGTGCCAAAAGCAATAGGGCACAACTTCATACCAGGGTCAAAGTACAGTATCATGCATTCATGCACAGCATACCTTTCCTACCATGAGTTTGCTTGTATGCATTTTCAAAAATTAACCCACCCACTCATGAATATTAATGAAGAGATGAATTTGTTGCCAAAAAAAAAAAAAGATTACCTCTGCCAATTAGCATACCCATACCAAATTATGAAGGTTATCAGCCATCCTGATTGATAGATACTGTACTGCCATTTGAAGAGTACTTTAAGTCCCTCCAACTCATTACTATGCATGTTGGCACCAAATCAATAGGGCACAACCACACATGGAATCACACCCCCAGCCAACATCCCTAGCAAGTATTGTGCACAGCAGAACTTTTTTACTATGAGTTTGCTTGCACAAACATGCATTTTCAGCATTTTTCAAAATTTATCCTGCCCACTCATAAATATTAATGAAGATGACAAACAGACCCGAAAACTATTACTGCCTACAAGATTGCCCATACTGAATATGAAGCTAATTTGCCATCCCTATTGGGAGATACTGCCATTTTCAGATTTTTCCGTTTAGCCCTGCCCACTCATTACTATGCATAGCATTTGAGCCAAAAGCAATAGGGCACAACTTCACACCCTGGTCAACATACCTGCCATCTATCCTGCACAGCAAGCCCATCCTGCTGTACGTTTACTTGTACACAAGTTTTGGTGTCACACACTTACATGCGCACATACACGCACAAGTCAACTTGACTGCAATAGCTACCATGCTGCTTCCAGCACTGTAACCAAAAATGGGCGCAGATAGCCACCTTTATTTTCAACAATTTGGCCTATTTGTGTGTATGTGAGGGATATATTCTAGCTACCTATGACCCCAATACTAGAAAAATTTGTTCCAAAGAGTTTTCATGCTTGGGCACCAATAGCCATTCATGCACATGGGCAGTGGCAGTTTAAGCTATCAGTAAAGATTCTTTTTAAAGGGGCACTGCTGATAAAGGAAAGGGCATGATGACCATGGCTATTAGTGCCATCACTTACAGTATTTAGAGCTCTGAGATATGCCCAACAAATGTGACTGGTTGACAATGTGAATTATCCTTACTGTTAAGAAAATGGACTGTTTAACTTTTCTGAATACAAATGCAACAAATCAATGGGAAGTCACATACAGTATATCACAATCCCCATGGACTAATTACAGTAAAGTGCTACTTGCAATTTCATCACAACAAATGATTTCAAAATGAAAAATACCAATCATTAGAAAAGAGCTGAACTCTCAATAGACATCATAATCAGTAGGACACTCTTA
Organism: Holothuria leucospilota; assembly: GCA_029531755.1. NCBI lineage: Eukaryota > Metazoa > Echinodermata > Holothuroidea > Aspidochirotida > Holothuriidae > Holothuria > Holothuria leucospilota. Next base: position 28,796,574 of record CM055962.1, on the reverse strand, counting down.
TAACAAGTCTCAAGAGTGCCTTCCACCTTGAATTCTTAAATTTTCAATTCTTGTTTTTCATTTTTATTTTCTTGTTTGTGTTCTACCACTTCAAAAAAAAGTTTCAACCAGCTATGGATTTTCTTACCAATGTTTTTTTTGTTTTGGTTTTGTTCTTTCTTTTAAATTGCAGAAAACAATTAACTAGAAATTCCCAATAATTTCCAAGGGTGTAGGGCTATTGTAAAGCTCAGTAAACTACCTTTATGGAACAAATAAAATCTTGAAATGGCAGTTAGCCATCATCATAAAAACAGAATAAACATTCACTTGTATTACATGACATGCACAAAGAAATCCATGGACCAATTTCACTTTAACCTACCATCCTCTTCAAAGTTTTATTGTTTTTTTATTCATAAGGGTCATAAAGCATGCTCGGTGTTACTGCCTCCTTATTCTGTCTCAAAAAGGTTTCATATCGCTGGTAGCAAATACCATCCATGACAGCTGTTACCAGAGCATGGTGAGGTTGCCATAAATGACAGCCACCATTCTTCTTCACATGTTGCATAGCCAGGAGCCGATTCTCCAAGGTGGTTGCATGGAACCTGTTGGTAGCAGTAGTCTTGATGGAGTTCACTTCGGCAAACACACGCTCTACAGCTGCAGATGTAAGAGGGAGGGTAAGGATGTCACACATGAATTGGCCAAGATCAAGAAAGATGGATTCTCCTTCAGAATCTTTGATATTCTTCACAGTCGTCCAGAAAGTACCTGGCGGACATTCATTGAATGGAACTGGATACATGGCCTCTTCCAAACTATCTTTGATGAAGGGCAGACGTAACCACTGGTCATCCAAACTATCAGGGTTTTTACCATCCAAAATGTCTGGCAATTTCATGGCCAATGGCATTAGTGAAACTGGCCGTTGGTCTGTAAAATCTACTGCAACTGCTGGGTTGACACAGCACGTAAGCGCTAGAGTGGAAGTATCACTCATTTCAAATCTACTTCCAAGTTGTAGTGAAAGTTGGACAAGGAAATTACATGCATCCTGACGGAAGTGAGATTCACTGTCTCCAAGTGATTCACTGACCAATTTCTGAGTACATTTTCCACCCACAATCACATCTTTGAGTGGCTTTCTGACTCCAGTTGAATGGTCTCCCAGGTCAATTTCTTCTATGTTACATTTTGGATCCATGATGACAGCTTCACGGATGAATAGTCTTAATATGTCGATGTATGAATTCTTCATTGTACTGTGGACATGATAAATCAACTCACCTTGTGCTTGGAATTGCTTGTTCATATTGTCCACTTTTTCTAGAACATAATTCAAGAATAACAACATATGTTCAGTTCCTGCAGTGGTCAGTGTCTTATATATTTCCATGGCCTTTTCTTTCTCATCTTTGTCATTCTGAGAGTCCTCAGTCTGCTCAGTCTCAAAGAACAACTTCAAGGCCTCATAATATTCCAAAACACGGGAAATGACCGTACCCCATGATGACCATCGTGCTGTGGACAGCTTCAAGACCGTATGATTAGGATTGTTGAAGGCCTCCATTATCATCTGTAGCTCACACGTCCTCTTTGAACTCTGAGTCAAATATGTTTCAATGTCACAAAGTAAGTTTTCCACCCATGATGGAAGGCATCTGCTTGCATAGCTTGCACACAGTGGTATCGAATGCCAAATACAGCCCATCACAAAGAGCTTAGGAATTTCTTGCTTCATGAGTGTTTGGAACTCGCTTTTAGAGCCCAAAGTTGAGGAGTTATTATCTGTGGCTAGTCCAATGATGTTACCCATCGGAATTTCATACTGGTCCACAAGATTCTTAATGGAATTGAAAACCCCTGCTGGTGTGGCCTCCTCCACTTCAATGATGCCAAGAAGGCGGTCCACACTTTCCGAATTATTTTCATCAAAATATCTGACAACTACAGCAAGGATCTGAGGCACTGACTGATCTGTACAGTCATCAACCATTATTGAAAATTTCTGGTTCTTCAAAATTTCTGCTAGCTCCTCTTTCTCTTGGTAGGCAATCCCCTGTTGGATTATGTAGGATGCTTTCACATTGTGCATGAGCTCCATGTTCTTGGGGATTTCGCTATCTGGGCATAAGGAAGGCAGAAGCAATGACAGATGTTCTGCCTGACTGAAGGGGAGGCGATGCTCTGCAACATACCCAGCTAATTTTAACTCAGCAATAGCCACTTGGTCTTCCATAGGCCTACTTTCAACTTCATTTTCGGTGGATTGTTGCAGGGACATGGTACCATCTGACTTTGACAAACTAGTCTTTGACCGACGTTTGATTCCATACAATCTATCTTTGTGCTTCACAGTACTGACATGCTTATTCAGGGCACTCTTATTAGGGTTCCTAAAGAAGCAGTTACATACTTTGCATTTCGCTGAACTGGGCCCTCCTTCATTTTCTACTTCGACTAACCAACGTTTGAAAACGGGATGAGCAAGCCACTTTTTATTGAATCTCTGTACATACCACTTCTTATCAGCGTCCTCCTTACGCTTAGGCTTGACGGGCTTAGGCTTTGGGCTGGTCTCACCCTTGGCCGTAGTCTTAAGTTTCTTCGGTTCCACCTTTTCTCGGGCCATGCTCAAAGGCAAATCGGGTGCAAGATCGGACATAATTTAGTCAAATATCGTACCATGCATATAGTCACATATACTGGCAAGCTACACGTACATGCACTCGATACACTACAGACGCGTTCTTACGTACCGTACGTACGTTACGTCAAATACGAGCACAATAATAAAGGCGCGCTGCATTTTGAAGCACGTGAGGCTTAAGTCAGTGTAACCCTGCCGAAAGGTGACGTGTTTACATTTGGCCTTTTCACTTCAGTCTGTCCGCAACTACCGAGTTAATGAAGTCACGTGACCACTTCTCTAGCATTCCCGCCTACTGGTAAATCTGGGCGAATGAAATTTCGCGGAACTGTGACTGGCAAGTGTGGTCCACCTTTTGTTGAATAATGCAAAAGTAGGCGTACACCTTCCTATCTTGGTGTTGGTAAGTGAATCTTTGATCTTCCTTCCTCTTGGAAATCAAAGATTTTTTAGGTTTTTCTATTATATTTTTCAAAAATAAGCTCTCAGAAAGATGCAGTGAATTCTCATGTGTTAAAAGGTGGTGTCAAACTTTGCGAGTACCTGACTCATGGAGTGATGCAGTTTGATGTTTTTCTATCGATGTTTGGAGGTTAGAACATAGGCTTTCTGCCAATACCAAAATCACGTAGTTTAATTTATGGAGTGAACTGTAAACAACCGTTAAACCTGTAGCGATATTTACTGTACAATATGTATGCATAATGTGTGTCGTGTATGTACACACGTTATACTAGGCCTATAGGCTTATAATGTGCTTTAGTGCTACGCGTTATCGTGGGTTTCGTAGGTCTACCATACTTTCATTTTAGGATAATTGCTTTTCGAATGTTTTGCAAACTTATGTTAAACGAGTCAAGGGGCAAACAAGAAATATATTTTTGAACCTAACAGTGCAAGCAGTGCAAGGCTATTTATGGTCCACTTGTACTTGTAGTACTGTAGTAACGTTACGTTACAAAAACTATGTTTGCAATATATAAATGCATGTGTAACTTTAGTGATGGTGGTAACATGAGTTGGTTACTCAACATCTGTTTATAATGTACACTGAGTGCACATTGTCAGTGCCATACATTTTTCATGCAGTGGCAACCCTTCTGATAAAGTTCAAGTTGGGATGTGCCTCTTAATTGTGTGACTGCTTGCCATTTTAGTTACAATTCTCAAATATAGTGTATAAACAATTTATACCATACATAGAAATAATCACTGATTTTAGTTAGTACGGGTACATAGATTTAGATACAGTCAAAATTATTAAGACTCCTTAACTCAAAGAACCTCCAATACCACCTTAACACCCTAACCCTTCCCCTTTCACCCTGCATTGTATATACTGTAGGCTAATCAGCATCTTCATTTCCGGGCCCAAGGCACTATAAGAATTAATAATCACATTAGCATAAAAAACATGATTTTTAGTTTGAGATATACATTCACTGGACTCTTCCAAAGTCTTTCTGTTTGCCAAACTTACCTTTCAACTGTCTATAATATGTTGAATACTTCTTGCCAGTCATGTTCTGCAGGGTTATTTTCACTCAGTCTCTCACTTGTAAGTTGTTTACAAGTGGGATTGTTCAGTTAATCATTTCTGTTGTTGAACTAGGTTGAAACTATTTCAAGTATTCTGGCCCAGAATAATTCCAGTAATTTAATCATGATTTGTTTTCATTCAAACTTGCCAGCATGTTTTTGTGCATTAGCACTAGGCACCCTATATGCTTGTTTTCATGTGTATCGATCACTAGGAAATAAAGTTAATAAAACAAATCTTGTTTTTTTTTTTTTCTCTCTTTGGAAGCTTATTGCACTGAAGTGAACAAAAAATGCCATGGTAAATTTGAGCATTTAGTACCGTGTTTCATTTTGTTTGGACTTTACATACAGCAGTGCATGTAAAGAAATGTACTTGATTGGAACATTTTGTCCACTCAATGGACTGGTATCCAGGCTTCTGTGCCAAGAACAATCAAATTCACAATTCCTTGCACATTGCTTCTTAACAATTACTCTGGCTTGAAGTCCCAAAAGCTGACCTCAACGTGGTGCTAGAGTGGCAACTACTGATTATCAGGAAGTGGCTGTATGTTATGATTTTCTAGCATTCTCTCATGTTACTACCTGAGGAGTTTTAACATTCTCTTCTCTACAGGTAAAGTAAAAATCCTGTAAATGCATTCCCAGAAATTTGTGAATTGTGTCTTCAATGAACTGGCCAATCTTTCTGATGTTCAGGAGGCTAACAAGCTTGTTGGGCAGCATTGAATTTCTTACTTTGCTGTGTTATTTCTTTTTTTCACTGAATATGAGGACTAACAAACTCTTGCAACGAAGATGGGAATATCCCAACAGTTTACACTGGGACTGTAGGCATGTGATAGATTTTTCTATTTCTTAGCAGTCTAGGAACAAATCGGGCAAGAATATCCGATGAGGCAGTATAACCATATATCCTCCTATACTATGTCTAGTCTGAGATAAGTTGTGGGGAGAGGAGTAAGAGGAACTATAGTCAAGAGTGTAATTCATAGGCTGCACTGCATTCATTGCTTTTCAGGGTCATATCAATTTCACTGCAGGCCTATCCAAGAGGCACATCATGAAAACTTGTGATAACATTGGCCTCATTCTGCTTGATTTGCCCAAGCTATTATAGTCTGGTGGTATGATCCTAAGGACCCCAGTACATTACAAGAAGCCCCATGAATGGGAATGAGTATATAGATTTCATACCAAAACTTATCTCCAAACAGGGTCATGGTAGTACATATAACTGTGAAATTTACCAATTAATACATGGTGGAGATGGATTGCTGACCCCAGGCCAGGACCACATGCCTAGAGTAGGGCTACTAATAATGGAACATATACCTTGGTTATCAACCCGTCCCCATGAGGGAAATCCATTGAAATGTGATGCCGTGGCATTACCAATTAGATACGGTATTACTAAATACAGCTGCTTGCAAAGGGGGTTAGCACCTGTAATGGTGGAAAACACTGACTGATTGGGGCTGTACAAACCATTATATTAGAACCCTCGTGGTGTTTCCGATATTACGTACCCATCTTTATTACTGCTGTTCTTTCCTTGACCCTTGCCTGTCCCAGCATGGAGTTACAGGTCTCACTGTACCCACCTGAGTCCCTGCTCATCAGTCAAGTACAGTGTTTGGCACAGCCCAGTCTCTTGGCTGTACTGAGGGGTCTGCTAGTATAAAGTATGCCAATATGGAGAAAGTTGAAAGTTAAGAAACAAACATATGTGACTTTGAATTTGATATATAATTTCCAACAGTCTGTACCATTTCCAAATAAGTGGGGCCCAGTTCTCTTACATTAGGCCTATTGCAAAGAGAAAGACACATTTGTGTCAGCACGGCTGACACCGAGTATAGCCAGTGACATGTGTACACTTTCCACACTGTGTTGGTGCCAGTGGATTTACCCTGCAAGTGTACACTATTTCCTTACGTATGGAGGTGTCATTAGTATAGGTTTAATTTGCTTCGAAAATTCACGAAGCAGAAAATGAAACAATATTCTGTGCTGATAGAACAACCTATAGGTACAGGGGAATCGCACTGAATGCGTTTAATGTGCAGAGCAGAAGGCCGTCGCAGATCTTGCCCAGCCACCATTTCGCGTAAGTAGGCCTACGATACGTGTATAGGCTAGAGGCGCCCCAGTAAATTCGTAGTTGAATTTGCCGTGTACCTGACTCATGGACGAGGTTTTATGGTGCAAAAGTGATATCACTGGATAGAAGACAAAATTTTGCCTCCATATGAGTAAAAACTGAGTGGTTTTACAACGAATCAAATTAAAAATGGGCAATTTTACGGAGCTTTGGAAACACATTTAAGACGTTTCATAAATCGATTGAAATTCACACTTTTTACGTACGCTTGTACTCTAAACTGGACACCAAAAGTACCGCTTATGTCTTTTCCAGTAGGTTTCATAGTTTTGACGATTTATTAGCTCCTAATTATTAAGGTATTTGGCTTCGAAATTCGTATCTTTAGCTTATTTACTATTCACAGCCGTATGACGTCACGAAACGTCATGCATAAAATGTAAGAGAAAGAAGCTCTTTTCGAGCAGCTGCGGACTGACTGACTTATATATACCTCGCTAACCCTAATATTGGACACTGCACCATTGCAGTTCCACAGTTTTGCATTTTTCAAGGTAATTTTGGAGAGAATCCTTTAAAGGTAAAATTCAGTCACCCCAATCTGAGTGAGTGTGCCCGGTCACTCTAGTTCATGATTGGTCTATTTTGATCATGTGACAATATTTTTGTTAGTGAATTGTGAAATGCAAGGAGAATTTCTCCTTGCTTTACCTATTGTTTGTAATAGTTATGTTCAAAATGTCTTCAGAGTTGCTTGTAATGCAATAAGAGGAGATTTGCAAGAGTTTGCTGATTTTTCAAAGAAAATTCTGTGGCGACTGCCTATTGCCTTTAATCTGACAATTATCGGGACCCCCAGGCCCTTGTTCCAAACTTGGCCCTGCACAAGGGCGTGGATCCATCCAAAGGTGGGGGGACTTTCCACCATATGAGTATCGCCGTCCTGGGGGAGGTCTAAGGGGGGCCCCTTTGAAAAAGGGGAGGGGTGTCCCCTTTCAAAAAAGCAAATTGGAAGGTGTCTCTATGACAACTGGTGCAATTTAGCTTTTAAAAATTAGTGCCAGTTCGTAGTCTATGCTGTATTATTAATACCTTTTACGTAAAAAGTTGGGACCGTCATCGTCATGTGTAAATCCAAAGTCAGAGATCGTATTGGCTGATGTTCAGTTAGTATATCGTCACAACGTACGATCATGAAAAATCCCATAAAAAGTCATGGTTTTTTTTTTTTTTTGCCATGTTTCAACCTAATAAATGCCACGTTGTTTTCATATGCGCTTAGATACTCAGTTCGCTGATCGAAAAACAGTTGTAAATACTATCAAAATTTGCTTGAAAATATTGATTGGCAAGAGTTCCAAGTCGTACGGTGCACAGAAATGTCACGATCCATTCCCTTTTCGCTACTCGTACTACGATCGCTCCATTTTGTACCTAAGCTTTAATTGTTATTATTACACAAGTAGTGAACTAAGTTAAATCAAATTGATCTGTCAAAGTAATCATGGAAGTTTCACGCACACTTGAAGCCCATACTCGACGAACTATCATAGCCTAAAAACGGTAATTACGCCAATAGAGAAACTATAATTACACAGAGGGTGTGCATGAAGTAAAAGAAAGTATTGCCACAATTGTTGTAGTGAGGTGCTTATACACAGTTTTTGTTTTCATCATTTTTGAAAAAGTGGGGGAGCTTATTGGAGATGCCCCCCCCCTTCAAAAAAGTGAGGGGAAGCGTCTTCCCGTTGGCCGTTGCCCCATGATCCACGCCATGGCCCTGCATGATTGCCACCCAATCCGCACGCCATGATCAGCTACAAGAGGCCCACATGAGTACAAAGGGAAAGAGGTAACCCCACTCCCACCCCCACCCCCACCCCCACCCCCATCCCCGCCCCAAAAAGAAAAAAGCATCTTAAGACTCCGTAACAAAATTTTCGCCATCTTAAAAAAAAAAGATCTTCCACGGTCATAGCTGATTGGCGGCAAAGAAACCCCACCACTTTTGTGTTTTTTGAGGTAAAATGCAGCCACCCCAATTTAAAGTGGACCTAAAGTCTAAAAATTCAAAAATATGTATTTTAGAGGTTACAAAATTAATCTTATTGGTCCAACTCCCATTGTCATAGCTTATTCCATTGCTGAGATATTAAATGTTAAAATTTATTCACTTAAATCCAAACAGTTCATTGCGCAATAATTTTTAACATTCTTGTTGTACAACTCACATTAAATGCTTTGTTTTCTTTTAAAATTAAAAATGTTTATATGACCTTGACCGCTTCCTGTTTTCTTGCATGACATGCTGTACAGAGAGGGCTTATATAGTCAAGTCACCCCAAAGCAGTAAGAACGCGATCACATTTTGGCACAAGGTGCGGTGGCTTTCAGAAAAACAAAGAAATACAAAGATTGTAATTTGAGTAGTACAACAATGACATCACAAATTATTGCGCAATCTACCTTTTTAAATCGAGTGAATAAACTTCAGCATTTTATATCTCAGCTCAAGAAAGTCCTGTGAAGATGGGAATTGGACCATCGGAATTCAGTTTTCATGCTCTGTAATATATATTTTTGAATTTTCAGACTTTAGGTACACTTTAAATATCCAGGTAGCTAATCAAGGAATAATGTTTCTTTCATTCGTGGCAATACTCAGTGTTGTTACTTACTTAACCGAATACTGAGTACTTCGGTTAAATTTATGCAGAAAGTAACTCCTTGGCTTACCTTGAGTATTCAATATTTTTGTTCAGAAGCATAATGAAAGCGGATACTTGAAATGGAAAGTAGAGGAGATTTGTAAGATTTAGCTGATATTTGAAAATAAGATGGGGCGACTGCTTATTCCGTTTAAGCTGCTTAAAGGTCATGGATTACTTTCCTTGTCCTTGCATACCCCTTTCAGAAATCTCACTCAGTATGCATTGTCGAAATATAGATACCCAATAATTTTCAGAGCGCTTTTCAGTTTCACATTACCCAGTGTAAGTTTGTCTCAGGCTTTACCACTTTCTGTAGGATATCTTGAGAGGAATTGCCTCACTATTACTTTCCGTAAGGCAGCTTGTGAGTGGAATCATTGTTTTGAAAACCATTGCAAGAGCACCTCCTATCTACTTTCCCAACCAGCCACCACTCCTCATTGACACGACTGGCCATTAGTCGAGTTATTATTCAATGGGTGATAAGTGATGTTATTGTTACCGCCTGCCATTGATAGACACTTAAAAGCTTCATTCAGTTGCACACAAATTTTAACGTAATACCCTATAATTGTGAGGACTTTGCCACTGGACCCCACCGGGACCTTTGCCTTGAAACAAAACTGAGGTGGATACTAGGATCCCACAAAAGCAGAGGAGCCCGTATAGTTCTCCAGCAGTACCTTTGCACATAGGCGTAGGAAGCTTTTCGAGACTGGGGGCTGAACCTTGTTTGAGATCGCCGTCCTGGGGGAGGTCCAAAGGCAGGGGTTTCCCCCTCCCTTTTGGAAAAGTTTTGGGTATTTGAGGGCCCTCAGATGCAATTAATTTGGTGCAAAATTTTGGACAAACTTTAAGGAAAATTACCGCAAATTTTTGACATGTCTTACAGAAGAGACAAATAAGGGGTTTTTGCCCTTGAATCTTTGGGCGGAAGCATACTTCAGCCCTCACATTTTTGACTGGGACTACCCCCCCCCCCCCCCCGCTTTCTACGCCTATGCCTTTGCATATTGGAGTGATAATTTTCCTGTAAGCACCTAAATCGTTCAAGTTGCAATCATCGAGTCAACCGAAATGGTTTACGAGCATTTCAAAGTACACATGGAGGACGCACGTTTTTTTTTCGGAAATCCGCCTGACGACGAACAAGAGCCATGTTATCAACATTTCAGAAAAGTTCTAGAGGACGAACCGCAGACACCCCGCCTCTGGCTCCCGTGAAAGGTTTCTTCGACCGTTTCTTATGAAGATTCAGCCTTGGGATATGGGAATGTGGGAAGGATGGTGATGCGAAGGAGAGAAATGGTGATGGATAGCTTCTTCAGAGGACGATCGTGGTAACGTTCTCAACGACCGTGACGTCATGCCATGTAAGACGTCATGCCAATGAAACCAACAAGAATGAAATTTGGCAAGGCTAGAATTTGTCTATAACGTGCGACTGCCCCCCCCCCCCCCGATTTCCAAATCATAAATGAAAATTGGTCTACTTGAGAAAAACCACTGTAATGCTGAAAGTTTCACTGTCCAAATTATGATTTCGACCCCCCCCCCCTAAAAAAACCTGGGAAATTGCATACAGGGGTTCTTTTCTTTGCAAAATTCCCTGGGGAAGTCCCCGGAGTCCCCACCCCCGCTGTGATGCTCTCTTGCGGGTTTCTCCTCCTGACGAATGATCCGCCTTCCTCCAACAAGATACACCGATATACACTGGCTAAGATAAAATAGCCTATGATTGTTTTTAATTACTAACTAAACTTAATGAGCTGGAACCGTATTTAAAGGGCTTGCCGCAAACTTATTTTGAAGCAACAGCTAAATCTCACAAATGTCCTCTTATTTTACTTCAAGTATCTTCCTTGACATGTTAGAACATAAGTATTGCATATTCAAGGAAACCAAGGAGTTACTCTACACGAGCGTTTCAGGGAGAAACATATTGGAACATGATCCTCAAAAGCCATTCATGATGAAACAGGATACCCGGGTACGCTCGTTCAAATTGGGGTGACTGCATTTTCCCTTTAAATCGAACCTAACTTTTCTTCTTGCGATCAAACTTGTTTCTAAAGCATGAAATCTAAAAGTAAAGAATGTATAGATGCAACATGAATCTAACATGTCAGCATGTGTCATTTCCCTCCATCTGGGAGACATTTTGACAGAACGTTTTCTTGCAGGTCTACATTACGGCTACGCGCCAACCGTTGGCGGTTCCCATAGTGACGTACGAAGAGCGATAGGAGGAAGCCCGCACCGGGTACCAACCTTGTACGGATGTCATGCCACAGACGTAAAATTCAATAAATAATTACATTTTCAGATCATTTTATCAGTCCAAAGCTTTATCAAAGATAACATCATTCTAGATCATGGAAAACTTAGAGCAACACAAATTTCTCAAAGAACTGATCTGTCCTGAGGCAACATCCCCTTCAATTACACCTTACAAAAGTAGGAAAATCACTAAATAATGAGGATTCTTAAACATATAATCAATACAAGCTTTACGAAGTTTTACGAAAGATAGCACCATTTTGCATCAAAACCACCCCACTAAGACAAAAATTTCTCAAAGAGTATAAAGTGTCATAGAATGCCATCCCCTTCTCTTATAGAGCACCTCTTGACTTACGTACAGCCCCAAAATAGAAAGAATATCACTAAATAATAGCAATTTGTAAAGATATAATCAGTTCAAGGATTTGCAAACGATTGCATAGTTTTGCACCTAAGCGAGGCCTTATATGTACCCATCCTCTCAGCACCCCCCCCCCCCCGAGGGCACTCATGCATAGGTGAAAAAGGAAGGGTCGTCTCGGGTGTCAATTATCTGTAGGGACGTCACTTGGTGCTCCGCTTAGTTAGTGTCATGAACTGCCACCTAGAGAATTCGCCCAGGTTACGGCCCTGAATGGTCACAATTTATAAATACCCCACATGCAGCCGGACCCTCAATGGAGCGTTCTCCCTGGGCTCCACCAGGGCCCTACAGTGGGTCCATGGGGCCAAACGCCTACAGGGGAGGGCTGCGCGTCATTACGACACCTTCAGTGACGCTCAGTCCTGCATTTTGGTGTGCCCCTAAGCGGAACGCTTGGGCCCCAGTGCCCCCCCCCCCACATCCAAAAGTCTGGCGACGCCACTGGCTTAGTCAAGGTTTTGTTGTAGAGGAGACAGGTCGGAATTATCTCATGGCACCAGAGAGTCGACGGGAGCACCAAAGGCATCTCAAGAGACCGTTGAATCCATGCACCCATATCAGGGTCCCGGGCTGGGTCAAGGGGAAAGAGGGGAGAAGCAGCTAAAGCTCTGGGGCATTTACAACAAAATATTGGTTATCGGACAGTAGAATGAAATTGCTTTGGATGCGGACTTAACAGACCACATTTTGACAGTGTTGCATTATAGCAGCCTAACTCGGACTAACGGCTGGTGGCTTTGATGATGTATTGGGTTTGTGGGTGGGGAGGGTGAGTGGCTCGTGGGGGTTGCATCGGGCCTTGGGACAATAGTTCTCCAGTTGTTTTACAAGAGTAATGATATAACTGTGTGTGATGGGTGCGCGCAAAGCGCCCAGAAAAAATAAAACATATTACTCGTGTTTTACGGTACAACGGTACTTCATTTAACATTGCATAGTCACCTATTACATAAAAGTTTCATCCTAATGTCTCTTGTCTCCTAATTTCCTTCATTTATTACCCGTAGTTTATTTTTCCACTTATTCATGGGGGTTCTGATCCCCTGAACTTTCCCCCCTCGGGGATAGGTTTCTCACTTGTAGCTTCGAACGTACGTGTAGGCCTACTATACGGCGGGATCCAACGAGGAGGGGCGGACGGAGACTTTAAACGGGAAATTTCTAGGAATAGACGCCCTTGCATGCGATTTCCCGTGATCAGATGGCCTTACAATTTCAATAAGACCAAAGACATTCCCAGAATTTTCATGAAAAAATAAATGCGAAATTAAAGCTTTGAGGAAAACAGGAACCCGGGACAGTTAAGTCTCGACCTCCAGCTCCACATACCCGCGCCTGAAGTAAAAGTAACTTCAAAATAAATTTATGTAAAATACTGCAAGCTACAATAAAATCATGAATTTTCCTCCACTATGATGCGTTTCGTGCTTTTTTGTCAAAGGTTTTCAAAACGTTTAATCAATTTAATTGGGGCCCCTTTGAGAGAGCTTGAAGACTGCTTTCGTATATCACCTGACCTACATTGTCACATACCTCCTTCGTTCAAGTCTGAGAAATGTATGGAACCGGCCATGCCTTACATGCATATGGTTATACGAGTCACCAAAATGTAAGTTACAGAGTGGCGGAGCGTCCATATAGTCAGAGGGGTCGTTCCTCCCCCCCCCCCCCCGACAGACTCAATCGCCGTATACACTTTACTTTTGCACCGTTATTGAAATTGCTTCCAAATAATATCATTTAACAGTGAAATTTTCAGGCCCAGATAACAAAATAATCAAACATAGAAACAGCGGTCGTTATCTGGAACTATATTCTAATGGGAAGGGTCATCTTCTGTACTCTAGGAGGTAGGTTTCGCCCAAACTTGTCTACACGCTTTACACACACTAATGTATGGTGGAGCTTTGCTTAGGTCATTGCTTACCACCGGGAGGGATAATAAGCTCACAAAATACACGGAGTGACCTTTAATTCATCTTCGCAGTTCCAAGAAAGATGTTATATACGTAGCAGGCTGTACGGCATATTCTTTATTCAGTCATATCCCCAGAAGGTGAGAAAACAGAGTCCGCTCCGCGGGGTAAGAAAGGTGTTGAGGAGGGTGCAAAAATAATTGCAAAAATAGCCCTGTTCCATCTGTCAACATGAGCAACTAGTCTATGAAGATAAAAAATGAGCTCCCACAAACTGTTTCCCAAAGTATTTGAGAAGAGTCTCTTTGTTTAATTAAAATAAAATGTTGTCCTGGCGGGAATGGCTTTATGAGCACTGTACTCATATCTGACGAGCAGCTTCCTTTTTGCTTTCCTTCAGGCGACCATTTTCAAGGGCGCATGGGCATGATAACCTGCTCGCTTACTCCGCAAATGCAGAGTGGTCATCTGACACTAGCCATAATAATGCCATAGAAATGCTTCTTACTGTACCGTACTTTCTTGCTTTCCAAATGCCAGGAAATCACTTCTAATAAAATTCACTTTCATTTTTCCAGAAGAAGGTACTCTAGAGGGCCAGGCATACATTCTGACTAGGGCTGGCGGCGATTTTTTCCTCAATACTGGGTGGGGGGCATGACCCAATTTTCAAATACTTTACTTTGTGTCAAATCAAAGTCAATGGGCGATTTCTCAAATATTGGGGGATATGCCCCCCCCCCGATCGTCCCCCATGGTATAGGCCATTTCAACAATGTACCGTACATAATTACTGGCTATTGCAAAGCGGTCATATGATGATATACGATTTCATGGAAAATTATGGTTTTTTATGTCCTTATCTTGATTCCCAGATGCCAAATATTAACATCTAACAGTCATTTATTTGTCCAAAGTTATTTCCTCTTTGAAGGGTTTCTTGCCTTTTGCTCTACCCTCACAACGTAAGCCCCTTTTTACATAAAATCCTGAATCTGGACCATACAAAAACATGAACATTAAGTCAACTATAATAGTCGCCCTCATACTAGTATGTGAAATGAAGGGATTGAAAATGTAAACATTTTTAATAGAAATACTTGAGGGAAAGAAATGGGAAAAGTTTTCTACCATGTGGGGAATCTAATAGAAAGGGTTGAAAAACCGTGACTTAGATCGTGTTGAGGCGTAGGTTATCTACCTACTCTAAATCTCCCCTACAGGCCATTCTCACCCCCGCTGACCAAACCCCTGGCTCAGGCACTGAAGGCACAGACAATGTTTTGCGCTTGATTTCAGACCTGATCAATTCTCCAGTTTTGGTATTCACTCACATATTGTTGTCATCAACTCGTCATTAAAACTGAAAGTGAAGGCCAAAAAACAGCCTTGTACCCATAACCGTGGGAGACTTGGGTAAGGGGTGGGGTGGGGTGGGGTGCAGCACTTTTGCCCATATTTTAATGCATGTTTGTCCGAAAATAGCATATTGGCCTATTTGGCCTGAAAATAGCAAATTTTCTGTCCCAGTGGGTGGGGTGGCTGCAGTCCCCCATCTACCACCTCGTGTACCTACGCTTGCATCATGGGCAGCGGCGTATTTTGGGGGCCATTGGGCCATGCCCCCTCCCCTCACTGATGCCGTTTTTTTTTAGTTCCTTAAAAATACGTAAAGTTTTTAACTCAAATTTTACTTCACAAGGTAGCATATGTTTCACCAGATTGCATGCAAGGACACTTTTAAAAAAGTTTTCAAAGGGAGGGGGACACCCTTTCTCCTAAGACCCCTCCCTCAGGCCGGTGATCACACAACATACTGCATGGCCCCCGTGAGAGAAATCCTGGCTACGCCACTGATCATGGGTTTACATTGTTTTTTTTTTTTTTTTAGTTTGAGTTTGAGTTTATTTCCACGGTTAAATATACAACATATACAGCATTTACACAAGGTGGGCCCCCTCCCCTTAACAAAAACAAATCATGACAAAACAAACACAACAAAAGAAGCAAAGAAATGTCAAAACCACCTAGGAAGAATAATAGCTAAGCAAATGAGATTTAAATTTAGTCTTGAAAGAAAATAGGGATTTTGCATCTTTTAAGGTTCTGTGTAGTGAATTCCATATGCTGACCCCGGTATTTATGAATAGGCAGCGAGATATTTCTGTGCTGAAAAAATTTGTATGTAAATGTTCAGAGAAACGTGTGTTATGAGTATGAATACCACTGTTAAACTTAGGAGTATACATCAAAGTTGCGGGGTAAGAGAGTCTGTTAACATATACATACCGACTTGGAATTTGAAAGTATGGCCGAAAATCGTTAGGATTTTAAGATTTGAAAAAAAAAATTACTGTGGGCACAATAACTAGGGTTCGCTATAATGCGAATAGCTTTCTTTTGGAGAACATATAAACGGTTTAAACAAGACGGAAATGCATTTCCCCAGATAATATTACAATAAGACAATTTGGAATGGATAAGGGAATCATATAAGGTTTTAAAAGTATGGGATGGCACGAAATAGCGAATTTTCTGAAAGATTCCAATAACCTTAGAGATATTATAGCAATGATAATCAATGTGATTTCCCCATGACAGATGGGAATCTCAGTAAATACCGAGAAACTTAGTTTTGTCAACCAGATTAATTTGATTGTTATCAATGTATAAGTGAATCGTATCAACTTTATGTTGGATAGGATGAAATATCATGAAATTTCTTTTACTTGCACTTAATGACAGCTTGTTAGCTCGAAACCATGTAGAAACACAACTTAACTCAGCGTTAATAATACGGGAAAGATAATGAATATCACTGTGCTTGAACAAAATACTGGTATCATCAGCAAAAAGTGTTAAATTAAGCAAGGTAGAACAGTTACATAAGTTATTGATGGAAATAAGAAGTATACCTTGTGGAACACCACAAGTTATAGAACTGTGCTTTGAAAATAACTTAATTACGCATACAGCTTGATTTCTATCGGATAAATAGCTTCTAAACCAATTATTTACAACTCCTTGAATTCCATAATGACTAAGTTTCTGAAGTAAAATTTTTTGGTTAACAGTTTCAAAAGCTTTTGAGAGATCTAGGAAAACACCAAAGGTTATTTCGTAATAGTCAAATCCCTTAGCAATGTAGTTCACAATTTCAGCTGCCGCCATATATATAGGGAGATGAATTTTTACGAAACCAAACTGAGAAGGTGAGAGAATATCTTTCTTGTTAAGGAAGTCGATGAGTCTACTGTGCATTATTTTTTTCAAGAACTTTTGAGATGGTATGGAGAATGGAAATTGGTCTGTAGTTAGAAAGCACAGAAGGGTCACCAGCTTTGGAAATGGGAGTAACTCTAGCTATTTCATACGGCTTGGGACGATTCTACTGGAGAGGGAAAGATTACAGATATACGTAAGGGGTAGGATAACACGGTTCACCTGCTTACATGCAGAGATGTCCACCTGCTTACATATGCTCGGACTGTGACTTTTGTCTTTTGGCAGATTATAGTGCAAGCAGGTCAGGGGCGGGATTTGAGATTTGAAAGTGGGAGGGGGAAAGCCTGGGCGAAATACCAAATGGCGCCGGTGCCGAGGAACGCGAAGCGCCCTCTTAAAGGCGTAGGGTCCAGTGGTCCGCCATATAGAGACCTTGGTATCAGTGTTGTAACGAGTCACTCAATTTTGCAGTCAAGTCATTTACTACTTTCAATGCGACTCGAGTCGAGTCAGTGACTCGAATCATTGTATTATTTCTATGAGGAAAATTATGATACAATTGCTCGAGTCATTTCCCTTTTGAAAATTAGCAACTCGAGTCATGACTCGTTACAACACTGCTTGGTATAGGTGCAACGCCCTCGGAACCCCTGAGGTATTTAAATTATCAAAACCATGATGAGAATGAAGCATTTGGCTATCTTAAAACTCATCTGATGTGCACTAACATATCTCGAAAATCACATTTTTGACAATTTTAATAATAGCCTCACTCAGAAAAACAAGTCATTCTTAATATGAAGAGGATTTGTCTTGTGAGGGGTTAAAGTGATAATGGAAGAGTTCGCACAAAGCTATGAAGCACGTGAGATGATCTACAGCAAGTGCGGTAACAATTTTTCAATAGGGTGCGCGCGAAGCGCGCGGAAGAGAACAGCGTTATTTAAGACATTTTATATTGTAGCCTGTTATTAAACAATTATTTCCAACATTTTTGACTCATTTTGCCATGATCGCGTACATCCCGCAACGTTAACCATTATGCGCTAGGTGCGCGATGGTTTGCTAAGGAGTAGTTCGCGCCATCTTGTGAACACCAAGTGGTTCCGCAACGCTGCAATGTTAAACAATAGCGCATGTTATATCAAGTCCAACATTTAGATCAGTGCTCTGTACACGGGTAGGTTGTTGAATTGTGTATGTAAAGACCAGTGTTCGTGAAATGACATACATTTAGTACTGTCAGTGACCCTTCTTTCAGGACTTCTAGTCACAAAAGTGTGGTTGGGAGCCGACCCCCATTGCTTGAAAAGAAAGTTTAACTGAGGTACCGAACAATACTTTTCAACATTGCCCATTGCCTCCCACCTTTGAGCTTCGCCACTATACCAATTTCATTGCGTGCGAAGCGCCCAGAAAATTTTCTGGCATTTTATGGTATTGAAACGGGCCGAGCGGAATTTTAATAACCGTCACAGATGAGGTTTGTGTTGGGGAGATAGGCCTCTGTTGTAAAACAGAGGTGACTTCTTGTTCCGTCGGAGAAACAGAAAGACAGAAAGAAACAGGACTCAAGGAGTTAAAGTAACTAGAACCATCTATTCCGTCCTGACTAGGCAAGTATGGACAAGGGTAGGAGCATCAGAATACCATGGCTACCGGACAGTCAATCCAAGGGTCCGAAGCACTAAAATCACGAAAATCATTATTTTTTATACTCTTCGATTACTAAATAATCAAACATGATTGGTAAGAACGAATAATTAATAAACATAAAGCTAATACTTAATATTGATTGGTCAGTCACACTTATCAGGGAGGACGCCCTCACTTCAAAGCCTATGCAGAAAGATCAGTCAGTGAAAAGACGTCAAACTGTACACATCGACAATAGCTAGAGCTACAAAGTTACGTTACGTATACAGACGGAATGATTTCGTTAGGAATATTCCGTCAGTAATCCTATTCCGTGGCAAAGTATTCCGTTCGACGGAGTATTCCGTCGAGAGATGTTCCCTCAATACATAATCTATTTCGTTTCAAAAGTATTCCTTTTAAAGGATCGTGTTCCGTTCAAAGGAATCTGTTCGGTCCAAAGGAATGTTTTGCGCTTTTTAAGAAGCAACCCGATTTACAGTTATTCAGGCTAGGAGATTTGCGAACGGAAAAGGGTAGTTTCTATCTTTTCTACTCTCCTTGAAATTGAGGGCGCTTGTTAAATGCTAAAAACCGCCACAGTATTTTATAATTAATCTTTTCCTTTATTTTACATTGCAAAATTTACCATACTATTAAAAATAATCCCTCATAATTTCTCTGGCGCTCGAGTGCGAAACGCTGCCCCAAACGGGGTGGGGTCTCTGGCAAAGGCCCCCGTTTGGGGTCCAAGTCGCGAAGCCGCGGTAGCTCTGGCGTATTTATGAAATCGTGGGCATTACAATGTTACATTTAACCTTCTTCACATGACATTGGATAGGAGTAGACCATATAAATCACAATTTGACCCTTCTTTTTAATGATACCATTACATTTCATTTTGTCATTGCAGCTTTATCTAACTAACTGCCAGTCGGGATTGATGATGCAGATAGCTTGACGGTGTAGTGGAAGATGGGTGATGGTGTTTCCTGGGGATGTGGAGCAATAACTTCATCTCAGTTGTCCTACACGAAGTAATAATGCAGAATCTTATATTTAGGTAGGGTGCGCGAGCAGCGCGCTGAAAAAAAAACACATTTTAAAGACATTTTTGTAATGTTTTACCTCATTTTGTCATACAAAGTTTCCATCTTTACACTGCACCAAAGTAGCGATATGTGCAATAGAAAAATAAGGGAAAAAATCACTTAAGGAGGCGGTCTACCATTTGCCCCCCTCCCCCTTTGCTACGCCCCTGTGATCCGGTCCTTTTATCATGACCATTAGCGTCTATCCCAAATAATACTGAGTGGGGGCGTTAGTGACAGAACATCAAAAGTAGTGAAGAAGTACACCTTTACTTGGATTTTTCCTCAACCTTCAAAAAAGGAGGGGCACGTCTTTCCTCCCCCCCCTAATTGCTGGCACCCATAATCAAGACAGGAAATACTAGCTGTGCATGCTTCTGGACTGATAAATAGTTTTATTGATCGACGGGACCGATTTATACCTCCGAGCAACAAACATGGCTGGGACCCAAAAAATAATTTCATTTCATTTCTGTTATTGTCCTGTCGAACAGCAAATTTAGTCATAGGACAAAAACAATAAATAAAAAATAAAATAAATAAAGAAACGATGTAGAAAACAAACTATTGTCACCACAGCATTGATACGCACAGTTTGTTTTAACCAGAATCATTTTAATTAAAAGACATTGCGACTGGTTCTGTCCTGTGGTATTTTGATATTTTCCCCCATTAACCTTTTAATTAATGTTTACTGGAATTGACCAATGCACCACAAAACCTCAACAGAATTCATAAGAAAGCAACGTCCTGATGGTTCGGAAACCAGTTTGTGCGTGGATTCATCACACATGCATTTACAGAAACGCAAAAGTTGGCTGTTAGGAAGTGCATTTCCTCGATAATCTTCCGTATTCTGGTATCATATCGGAAGTTAGCGAATTGGATTACGCCCAAAACACTTTAACCTACCCCTTAAACAGGATGGGATATCCTACAAAAACTTCCTCGAAATAAGTACATTGTGTTATGAGTGACATTTGCCCTTCTTTGTAGCACTGTCTCATTGCCTTCTTCCGAATTTTCGCAATCCTCTCATTTCTTTAACCCTGATTTCCTGAAAGACACACTAGTAACACGGGGGCAGGGCCGTGGGATCAGGGGGAGGCTGGGGTCGTAATCCCTAATATTGGTCAGTCTGAAGATTCCTTTCCAAAACTTATGAACTACGGCGGCTTAGAACGTCCACACTTACCTCATAACATTGCAAAACTACACCAAATGGTTCAGCATTCCCTATCGTAGGAATCTTTCGACGTCTCAACTACCGGGCCGGCCATCATATAACAGTGTATATTTCCGCCACCTTCCGGCGGTTTGAATGTTTATGTGCTGCCCTTAAAATTTTGTAGCCTACCGATGATCATCGTTTCGGCGATCGTTTTACTACCGTACTCAGAAACCTATATTTCCGAAGCAGTGTTTCTCTTCCTCTTTCCAGGATTTATTGATTCACCACAGCAGTTACATACCAGTCATCTGGCCATTTCCTGTTATTTACTACCTACCAACACACACTAAAGATCACCCCACTCTAAAGAAATTTTGCACTTGGGTATCCCAACGTGATATTTGCATTGGCACGGCGTTAACTCCTAGCTTTCATGGCTGGCACGGAGCGCGGTCCCACCAAACTTTGGTTTTGTCGGTGGGACTGAGAGATACCATCTGCTTTGTGACTGAAGCCAGGAACACGTGAACAACTGGCCTTTTTTTTAATTTACTAATCGGAAAAGCTGCTAATCAAAAGAGAAAAAAAAAAACACTCAGGGTTAGTTTAAACGATTTATGTTGCGGAAAAACCACAACCTATAACAGTACCCAATTTGGCAACTAAATATATCCCCAATGGTTTTTGAGTACATGTGATTTTCATCTAGGCCCAGGGCTCTCCGATGATTCATACTGGACCCCACCAGGGATTACAAGAACTGCTCTGGACCTCATTAGCGGCTCGCCATAGGGGCACGGGGGGGGGGCACTTGCCCCCTCAAAAGATTGCAAAGCATGGTCTTCAATTTTTCAAAAAATAATAAATAGGCCTAAATAAAACAAAACACGTAATTCGAGATGGGATACTGGCCCTCCCTTTTCCTTGACTCGGTTTAATATTAACGAAGTGAATAACTTTCCAGTGCAATGTCGCGAAGGTTAAACATTAATAAAGTGCTTTCAAAACGACATTTTTTTTCGGCGCGCTTCGCGCGCGTTTTCTTAGTTGCTTGTTTGCTACTATATATACTTCAGACATCACCAATGGACCTACCATTATTGCGAGCTAAGGTTATCAAAACAAATGATCACGCTGTGATTTTTGTAATCTGATTAGCTTAGGCATCACAATGTCATTTACAGAGGGTAATGGTAATGCTGGAGTTAAATGCCCATAGTTTTGCAGACACTTCAGAGCTTTCGGGGTCATTCGATACACAACCCTTTAGCCGTGTTGATTATCATCCACGACTAAAAACAGTTTTGCCCGGGTGTCACCTGGCCAGATTAGCATAGCTATCTGTCTACAAAAAGTTGTAACGGGCATGTAGCCTAAACTTATTGTGTTTCCCATAGAAGAGGAGATTTCCCTTCCCTTGTCCAAATTGACAGCGCCGTTGGCCCACGAGCGGTCTTATGACTGTTAAATGGCATGTTATAAGCAAAAGGTTCTCCACTTCTGTGCTAAAGTATACCGTTTCAGTTGATTTAAAATAAAGACACCAAACAGTCAATCTAAGTTCAGTGTAATGAGACTTTTTGGCCTAGCTGTTTGTATATAGGATGAGACGTCGTTCTGAGTTAGGGGAATTCCCCTCCCCCTTTAAAAAATTTCTTTTCGGAACGGTACTGTCTGAGATCCAAGATAGTGCTATCATTTCGTCGTTTTCAAGTGTCTTCAGTGCTCGAAATTTCGTTAGTTTAAGAAAACAATCCAGAAAACCGACTTTTATGGCTTCTTGGTAAAACTGAAACACATTGTATGACACAAATGAAAAAAAAATATTTAAAGGTGGGGCTCATTTTATACAAATGGATAAAACCGCTTTGCCCATTTCAGCTGCACCTTACTCCTCCCTATGGAGTAGCGATCGGCTGATATGGTTGTATTTATTTTCATAGTCGTAGGAGGTGGAAGTGGGGGAGGGGCTGGGGGGCTAAAGCCCCTTCTTTCTGTAAGAAATGTCAAAAATTTGCTGTAATTTTCCTTGCAGTTTGTCCAAAATGTTGCACCAAATTACATCTGAGGACCCTCAAATACCTAAAAATTTTCCAGAGGGGAGGGGGTGTCCCCCTCCCCTTAGACCCCTCCCCCAGGACGGCGATCCGAAACAAGGTTCAGCCCCCCTCCCCCTCCGTCTCGAAAAGCTTCCTACGCCTATGTTTATTTTTAAAGTAGTCAGCTCATGACTGACTGCCTGAAATGGTTTTTGAAGAGCTCTTGAAAACTACATGGGCATCGCTGTAATACATTATAATAACCATACTCCTATTGTACTATCCGGAGCTGACCATTAATATTGCCGGGGGGGGGGTCTTCCGAACCTTCCTGAAGACAGACTTGAGTTTGCCCCCTAAACAAAATTTCTTAGAGCCGCCCATGCTGGACCTCCTCGGGCCCGTGTAGTTAATGGGCTTCGTACTTCCATGAGGCCTTCGGTTTGGCTTAAATTCAGCTACCAACGTTCGTCATATTACTTTCGCTTTATGTAACACACACTGAGGATTCCTGAAAATGTCGACCACGGTGTGCGAACTGTCTATCCCTTGGCTCTACTAGCTTCGCTATCATCATATAGAGCGTACTTGTTATTTTTCATTGCCTGGGGCTGAGCCGTTTTTGCCCGATGCAACCTGAACAGAATCCTTTCTTCGGACCGAACTGACCCAGTTTCTCCAGTAATCTGCCAAAGAAGTTAGCTGAGCCCCAAATCTATGGAGGGGGTACATCCCCTTCTCCCTGGCTTATACGTCTATGCCAGGGCCGTAGTCTGGGGGAGGATATTCCTAGGAGATGGCAGTTCACGACAGCGTCCAGTGACGTACCTAGGAGAGCTGGCACCCAAGCAGACCCTCTCTTTGTCACCCCCTGCCACCTTGAGGGAGGGGTCTAAGGGGAGGGGTCAAACGGGAGGACGTGACATTTTTTTAGGGTCGCTTCAAGGGGCAAATTGATGCTATCCTCTGTAACGTTTGGAACCGATTAAATTTAGTGTCTTCTTTTTTCTGTTTTCTTTCTTTGTGGGGTTGTCTAAGGTGGGGGTGACACTCCTACACTTTGAAAAGTTGTTGTGTACATAAGATGGATAAGGTGCAAAATGGTGCTATCTTTGGGAAGGCTTTGAACTGGTTACATCTTTAGAAATTCTCATTATTTGTGCCTTTTTCTATTTTCTTTGTGGCTGGTTGTAAGGGAGAGAGTGAAAATTTTGGTGCTTACTTTGGCAAAGCTTTGTATTGATATAATGTATTTTAGAATTTTTCACTATTAGTGTTTTATTCGGCTGTGGTATGGCACGGCGCCATGCCACAGCCAGAACGGGCCTTTCCCCTCTGAGTGCGCCACTGGAAGGGACACCATCGATTGGTGCTTAGCGTGCAGTAGGTCGATTGTTTGTCATTAGAAATGCTTCCCACACTGACGAAAATTACACTTTCTAGACCCCCAGAGTGCATCTAAACATTTTTTGATACTTAATGCTTTAGAAACAAAGACTTCAAGAAGAAAAGTTAAACTTAAAAAGAAGTTATTTACTAAGATCACTTTGTAGGAGAATACAGAACTGAAATGTACTTCACAAGGCCATTGATTTTATAAGCAAAAGACTTCAAGAAGAAAAGTTTCAACTTAAAAGAAGTTATTTACTAAGATCACTTTGTAGGAGAATACAGAACTGAAATGTACTTCACAAGCCCATTGATTTTATAAGCAAAAGACTTCAAGAAGAAAAGTTTAACTTAAAAGAAGTTATTTACTAAGATCACTTTGTAGGAGAATACAGAACTGAAATGTACTTCACAAGCCCATTGATTTTAAGCATGTAATAGAAGGTAATTATATAGACTATTTATTTATAATCATTGTGAGGCAACTTGTGAGAAACATTCCTAAAAATCTTAAATGTGTGAGCTCCAGTAGCTGGTTACGTTGTGTGCATCATGCATAAGGAAGGAGCTTTGCTCGTCAGCGCGAGTTACCCCATAAGAGCCTGTTCGTTGCGGTGACCCCATCCCGGAAAAATTTTGGAAAAAATGAACCTTTATATTCCAAGGTCCTGAGGGCCTTAAAACATAATCATTACAATGGAGTTTTAAGCGTTTTTAGTTTTCTTCTTCAAGTAGTCCACTTTTCATTCAGGGTTGAAAATCCCAGTGGGGCAACTGCCCCCTTGCCCCCGACAGGCTACGGCCTTGCTATACCCATGAAAATTCTTGCATGACGAGGATATATTGCAGTCAAGTACACGCAGTCGACCGACCTCAGCGGTAACTTTGACTGGAGTCTTCGAGCTGCACTGTGAACTTGCTCCAAACAGACAAAAGTGGACACGACCACTCGTGTTCGTGGTCCTTTGGGCAGACGTGGTAAGCCTAAAGTTGGCTCAGTTGATGATTTAATGTGTTGAATAAGTGGGAATCCCTGGGGGAATGGAAGGAGGTATATCCCCACACTTTTTGGATATGCTCCCCGGATTGACTTTCACTTTTTCACATAGCAACTTTTGCCTCATGGGTCCATTATGCCCCCCCCCCCCATTTTTCACCAATCTCCGCTCCTGGTTGAAAATTAAAAGAATTTGCATAACATCATGGTGGAGATAGTCGTGGTTTATTGCAATGTTTCTGAATTACGGCTTGTTTGCCCATCTTCCAGTTTGCTGTCCGAACTAAGTCACTCGTTACTTGTAAGTTGTTACCAACAACCCCCGTCATTAACTCTCAGTATTTTAATTCAGTGTGTTTGCCAGTGACCTGGATCCATCTCCAAAAGTGGGGGGACTTTTCACCACTTGCGAATCGCCGTCCTGGGGGAGGAGCCTAAGGGGAGGGGTATTCCCCTCCCCTTTGAAAAAAAGGAAATTAGAAGGTGTCTTTGTGGTAAATGGTGCCATATTTGGGAGTAATTTAGCTTTTAAAATGTAGTGTCAATTCGTAATCTATGATATATTACAATTCATCAAAGTTTTAGTTTTCATTATTTTGAAAAAGTGGGGGGGGGGGGACTTTTTGGAGATGTCCCCCCTTCCGAAAAAGTGAGGGGGACGCGTCCCCCCCATCTCCCCATGATCCACGCCCATGGTGTTTGCGGTTAGAAATGAGCCCTAATCACACTTAAACTACTGCAACAGTTGGCGTATAGGCCTATAGCTTTTATCGAACATTCGGGGATGAGGTCTATGGCACTAAGTGCAGTACAACCATCTGTCAGTCTGTTGATGCGTACCGAGAAAATCAAGTTTGTCAAAATTTCCAACAAATTTGCAGGAAATTGCACTTCCTAGGCTTTGTACATTGCATCTTAACATACATTGTTTTGAGATCTCATGTTTCAGTCAGAGAAGGTAAATAAGTTAAAGGCAGTAGGCAGTCACCCCAATCAGAGTGAGTGTGCCCTGTTGCTCGTGTTCATGAATGGCCTATTTTGACCATGTGACAATATTTTTGTTAGTGAATTGTGAAATTCAAGGATAATTTCTCGTTGCTTTACCTATTGCTTGTAACAGTTATGTTCAAAACATCTTCAGAGGCATGGGCGTCCGGAGGGGGGGGGGCAAGGGGGGCACTTGCCCCCCCCCTGGAAAATCAAAAACTTGAAAAAACGAAGAAAAAATAAAGAAAAAAAAAACGAAGACAATATAGCATCAACATTTTTAACAGTTCAATCAGTGTGAATTTCTACTCTCAAAACAGGAATTGAGTAAAAATATCAACACTCAGGCCCCAGCAGCCCCCCGAGCATATTTTGGTATTTTTTAAAGTTTATATTTACGATATTGCTTGTTTGCCCTTTTTATATGCGGTAAATAGGCTTTGGAAGTGCCATTTCCAGCGATCTGGGAAGCATTTTGGACCAAAATTTTCTTGCGCTCCGCGCCAACTCATGGTGGCGCGGAGCGCTGAGTCTGTTTATGCGCTTCGCCCCCCCCCCCCCCTTGACAAATTCCTGGCTATGCCTTTGTCAACACTGTGTGAAAAAGTAGCATCTAAACTCTTTCCTGGGAGTAAAATATTTCCCATGGAAAAAGTGGGGCCCCTAAAAAATTTTGCCCCCCCCCCTTGAATTTTTTTCTGCGGACGCCCATGTTCAGAGGTGCTTGTAATGCAATAACAGGAGATTTGCAAGAGTTTGCTGATTTTTCAAAGAAAATTTTGGGGCGACTGCCTATTGCCTTTAAATGTAAGCCTGTAAGATATCGCCTAGTAATGGACAGTTTCTGCTTCAATCATTGTTGTGCACATGCGAGAGAAGGTAACCGCATTTTGATGCCTATGCCTGAACGAGTAGCAGTTTCAACCTTTCAGTTTTCAGTTCTCAACATATTAACATGTAAATAAGTAACAGAACCGATAGCGCAGCCAAGAATTATTCAGTCAGGGAAGGGGGACTGAAGGTGCACAAACCTTCCCTGGTATGTTTGTTTGATGTCATTCCTCCAAAGTTGAGGATGCACGAACTGACGATGGATTGCGACCACGCGATGCGAAGAGGAAAGAAATGGGGCGGCTGAGAAGGGTAACAAGGAGTCGAGGATCGGAAGCAAACTTTAGATGATAGTTTATAAGAATATCTTGTCATAAAATATCTTAGCACAATTAGAATGTTCATGAAACGACTTTATAGTGCTGAATTAGTGTTTTCTAGCAGTGGCGAAGGTAGGATTTTTTGTTTGGGCGCTCTGGGGGAGGGCTGGAGATTTTTGTGGGGGGATCTCCGGTTTACTATCTGAAAATTTTTGAAAAATTAGGTGTTATTACATCTGGTGCCACTTATGCTACCTTTTGAAGTAAAATTTGTGCTAAAAAATTTACGTATAATTAGAAAAAAATCGACATCAGTGAGGGGGGCATGGCCCAATGCCTCCCCCTGTGTGCGCCACTGCGCTTACTATCTAAGCGGAGCGCCCCATAGGTAAGTGCGGAGTTTTCCATGAAAATCTGAGGTTTTACTACATCCCACATTGCCGGAAATGGCACTTGCCAGGCTTGATAGCAGCCCACCAAGATGTGCAATATTTGTGAAAACTCGTAAACTTTGATTTTATTTTATTCTCAAACACATTTCCGTGAGGACGGATTAGCTCAGTTGGCCGGACTTGGGGTCATGCAAGGATTGCAAATTTGAATCCCGGTGACCATCTAAGCGGAGCGCCACCATAGATTGGCGCGGAGCGTCCAAAGAAGATTTGAGATTTTAATACATCCCAGATGGCCGGAAATGGCACTTGCAAACACATTGAGTTTGCTACAATCAATCCGTATCAATTCAAAATTATTCAAAGTGGGTGAACTTTTTTGCACAGATCGCCAGTGGGGGCTCTTGGAGGCGGCGATTTTGTGGGGGGGGGGTGCTCGCGCCTCCAAGCCCCCCCCCCCTTTAGCTACGCTACTGTTTTCTAGCCAAAATGACTTGCACAGAGTAGAACAACAAAAAGTTTCAAGGGACTCTTAGTGATGAGTCCGTGCTAATTGACAGGAAAAATAGATCAACTGTCAGGCCGACTGGCTCTTATCAGGGATACCATGGAGGCAGCGTCATAATTTCCCCGACAAGGCGACTAAGCTCCCCGATGGAAGGGGCAGCAACCCGAAATCCCGACAACTTGAAATTTTCGGCACAAAGCGCACCGAAAACCTGGGACCTTTTATTAAAGAAAATTTGGGTTATGAGGAAAATTGGGGGTTTTATCGAAGAATTTGCACTAATTTAGAGCAAAATCAAGTAAATCATTGAGGTGACTGGCTGTCGTCAGAGTTAGGCTCCCCGACGAAACTGGAAAATTCCCCCACCGGGGGAAGCCTTCCCCGACGGGTGGCGGGGTGGGTATGGTCTCCCTTCCCCCTATCTGGCGCCACCACTGATAGCATGCTTCAGGATGGTGCTCGTTGGTGGAAGTCCATGTCCCTGGTGAGGGAAGGCTCCCCACCACCCCCCCCCCCACACCGCCTCACCCCCGTCGCGGAAATTTTCGAATTTCGCCGAGGAGACTTATTATATGGCCGAGTGGATAAAGGCAGTGGTAAGTGAATTGTGAAATTCAAGGAGAATTTCTTCTTGCTTTACCGATTGTTTTTAATAGCTATCTTCAAAACGTCTTCAGAGGAGCTTGTAATGTAATAAGAGGAGATTTGAAAGAATTTGCTGATTTTTTTCAAAGCAAATTTTGGGGCGACTGCCTACTGCCTTTAAGCGTTTACAGTTTCTCCAATAAAAACACCTGATTTTCTTCGACAAAACAAACATTTTCAAATTTTTCTTCAAAAAGATAGAAAAAAGGTTTTGCTTTCTCGAACCTTCCAGCAACCTCTATGTCAGGGCTTCGGCTTGCTGTCCTCCTCCCGCCGTCCTTTCCCCCTCCACTCCTACTTCCAATCCTGTCGCCACCCCTGCATCCCTCGAAGAAAAATCGATTTGGCTCGAATGCAACGTTTATCTCAAATACTAACAATTAACACAGTTATATATCTTCTTATCAGTCACAAAATATAAATACCTCCTACCGCCCTTAATTAAACTTTTACTACGGTCACTGGCTCATCATTTTCCTTCATTAAGATTACTCGAACTCGATCATACCAGATCTTTGTTGGTGTATTTAAAGGATGAAACAATGGAAACTTTGTAGGTTAGA
The DNA here is from genome assembly GCA_029531755.1 of Holothuria leucospilota. Classification (NCBI taxonomy): domain Eukaryota; kingdom Metazoa; phylum Echinodermata; class Holothuroidea; order Aspidochirotida; family Holothuriidae; genus Holothuria; species Holothuria leucospilota. The sequence continues at coordinate 28,767,166 of CM055962.1, read as the reverse complement.
CTTGCGACAGACATATGCCTGCAAAGTACTAATATAAACATCTATCAAAATGGTCGTTATCACTTTTGCGCTTGGCTTTCATTAGTTGATTAGACATCAGTGGCCCCTTGATGTCCCGAGGTGTGTACGAGACCCACGCCAAATTAAACATCGTCACAAAGGAGACTTTTCTGCTAGTACAACATGTAAGTTTAATAAAATATGTGTCTTACCACTCATGCATGTTTACATAAGTGTATCATTTTGTTATTAAACCTGCATGCGGTTCGAATAATTGCATGGGTGGACTGTCATGCATAAACAGTACGGAAGCGCCTTCTTACAGCAGGAAGGCGTTAAAACCACTGATCTCTATACTATAACTTCATATAGAGATCAGTGGTTAAAACACTCTTGATCAAAGTGGATACTGCTTTGACTGGGCCATTGGACTTGTTATTCTGTAAACAGGGAGGTGTTACACGAAAAACACTTAATTATTCTGTAGACTATAGGTTACTGTTACACTCGAAAAGAGAAATGTGCAGGTGAACTTGAACTGAACAAAGTCGTTCAAGAACTGGGTGTGTCAAGTTAAATAAGTTTCGTCGAGTGCCGTCTCGTATCGATTGCCATGGCAGCCTAAGAGTCACATTATTAAAAAAAAATGCCATCTTGGCGGCATATCTCCCTGGATGATGGAACGTTGAAAAAAAAAACAGTTTGAAGTTCAACAACACAAGCAGTGGAATTACCTGTATAGTAAAAACATAAACGACCCACCTTGATTTCTAGTAACAATGCTCAGAGGGTTAACTTCGTCAGTTCAGTGGGCTGTATAGGCATGGGCGTCCGCAGGGGAAATTTTAGGGGGCAAAACATGTAATTGATCAAATCAGGGGAAATTTTTACTTCTAAAAAAGACCTTAATTGGTACATGTTAGCGCCTTTTACAGGTGTAGCCAGGAATTTACAGGCGAAACCTGTAGGCCAAACTATCTAAGCGTAGCGCCACCATAGTTTGGGGTGAAGCGAAAAGAAAATTTGGCCGAAATGCCTCCCAGATCGCTGAATATGGCACTTCCCAGACCTAGTGAGTTGCATCTAATCACTTTCTATTTTGAAAGCTCATATTCTGGAAATTTTCTAGCGATATCATAAAACAAATGTTGATGTTATGTTTTTTTCAAGGTTTTTCAAGTTTTTCCCCTGTCCCCCTCCTGACGCCCATGGCTGTAGGTCTACGCCAATCTGTCTGTTCGTTTCGCCTCGACTACCATTTCAAACAAAAGGTGCGGTGACGATTTTTTAAATCCTGAAAAGGGGATAATTTTATTCTTAAAATGATCACAAAAAGCTGAATAGCAGAGACACGAAATAAGGCTCAAAATGCACGTGTGCCATATTTAGTGGAGAATTTATTAAATTATCTCAAAGAGCGCATGATATATGTGCACCGTTGGGAAGTAGAGAATTTCAAATCAACGTCTAGTGTCTTGTCCAAGTTGAGTTGACCAACTACTTCCAAGTAATAGGGCTTTGACTTTCATCGGATCAAGCAGTATAAAAAGCATGCATTAAAACCTATTTTTCATTTTTATAACTTTTTGAAATGAAATTATTGTGTTTTCTTCAAAAGTTTCCGTGGCAATCCATTCCTACACTCATATGACTATAACAATACAAAGGTTGGTAGGCTACCCTACCTCGGATTATCATTGACTGCGTTGTTTGTTTCTGCCCGTGCGGTTACTTTCACAAATCATGGATTCTTTAAAATCGAATAAGCCTGTACAATCATCTTCCTGTTGTAATAAACTTTTTTAAAAAAATATTCAAACTGTTTCCTAGTATATTGTGTTGTTTGCACTTTCACTGTCCTTTGTTTTGACGCCATCACAAAAGAACTACGCCAGTGTACCAGACGCAGTTAATAAGGCCGCAGGAGTTCAATTTCGCACCGGATGCTATGTAGACTATTTTAAGCTTAAAAACAGAATAATAAGGAGATCTCACCAAGCATTCCCTTAAAAACTTAAAAGGCAAAACTTGAAAGGGAAAGATTATTTTAAGCTTTGTGTAAATAACAGTGTATTTCATGTAATTTGAGTCTGCTTTTCTCGTTCCATTTAGATCGGATCTGCACCGCCTACATATTTAATGACGTTTTGTGAGGTATAGCATTTCTGTTTTCTTTTGTATAGAACGTGTCGCCCACGCTTACAAGCAGCACAATGCGAACTCCGAGAAATGACAAAGAAGCGTTGTGCATCATCAAATATGGAAACAAACGGTGTTACAAACAACTTTACTTTGTGAGGTTACCGGTCAGTAAAATCAGCAGTTAACCGGAAGTAACGCCTTTCATCCGGAAGTGATGATTTTCCTCAGGAAGTTTATAGAGGTTGTAATCCAAATGCAAAATTTTACAACAGTCGGGGTTTCTTTTACACCGTTTATTCCATGGTTCAAACTAGAACTGCTCATGCCAATGAACCTTAGTCATGTGGCGAGTTGTGAAACTCAACCCTGAAACGTTCATAGGGCCTTTGAAAATGTTTTTGACGGTTTTCTTAGATCTGATAATGAAGTTTTCTTCGCCTATGACAGACTATTCAACAATGGATTTGTGAGTAGGACCATCAGACATGACTTTACAGGAATAGGCTACTTTCAGTTGAGCGAGCGGCCGTGCATTTTGACCGAAATTTTAGTGATCACATCTTTACCCAAAGTGGGGCATATTTTCTTGAGAAGCATATAATTTTCTACCTGACTGGGGGGGGGGGGAGTTGAAGCAAACAGTCCCAACTGTACCCCTTTTAGAACAGAAGAATGTGTAAAATATGGAAACGTAAGGTATTCAATCCGATATACAAGGAAGACTGAGAAACTTTTAGAGATACATTTTACTTCCGTGAACTGATTATTAACTTTTTATTTCCTCCTTTCAACATGGGAAAGGGCAAATCAATATTGGATCAGCGGGTAGCGCAATTTTTTTTCCCACAAGGTTATGGGCAAATCATGCCAATGAAAAAAAATATAGGTGAGCGGGTAGGCCAGATAAACAGAAGAAACACAAAATGAAATATACAAGGGACTTAGGAACATACTTTTACTATCTCTGGAAAATTAAAGACGACAAGAGTTGGGTATTATGAGTATAAATCCACATATCATGACTTCCTTTGGTACTCTACAAATGCCTTAAAACACTTTCAGGCATTTTTTCGAGTAAAGCCAGACGCTAAATTTTAATTTGTACTTGCTACGTCAAGATAACAGGCAATTTTTAATACTATATAGTTAATCACTATAATTGGTACTCCTTCAGTGTTGTTCATTGGCCACTCCGCTCATTGCAATTTTCATTGGCTTTTTGTCAATTTTTAAATTTTTTCATCCTTTTTGCTGTTGAAAAATAACCCCACTACAAAAATTTGCAGGAATACATATCGCATGCTGATACCGACTGGGTTCTAACGTACTAAACAAGATTTCATGACTTCTTTTCTTGATACAAAGGATCTCTTAAGGCATGGGAGGTAGGGAACAAATGAAGATGACAGGGAAATACAGATGCATACGATGTTTGTACATTTAGTCTAAGCAGCCAGCAGATTCTCAAAGTGGACCCTGGACCCTCACGTGATTAAATGCAGTTCTGCAATTCATTCAACAGATGCAATTTTCCAAGGATTAAACTTTACTTACACAATTTTAAGGAAAATTGGAACTGGCCTAATTGGTGCTATTTTTTCACCTCTTTGTGCTTTGAAATTCCCCTTGTCTTGTGATATTTCTTGGCTTTGTAATAAATAGAACTATCAGTGTATGACTTTTCAAGGTTTTTCAAACTGGGGAACCCACATGGGGGACCCCCACAGAGGCACATAATGCCAACATAGGTACAATAACAATGCAGCCATTCACAGCTGTGCAATAGACGCAACTGTGTGAATCAGTGAATGCTTGCCAGTCGGTGTGCTAATCCTGGGAGCAACTGACCAGGGTTGCCATGCTAACCTTCTAAAATTGCCCCAAAAACTGAAATTGCCATATTTTAGACTGCTGGGTAAGAAAATGTTAAAACTGCCTCCAAACAGCATTTGGTGCTTTTTGAACTTTTCATATTGACTGCCAATTTTTTTTAAAGAATGCATCTTCTTTTTTCAATCTCCCCAGAAATCAGAGGTTAAAGGCACAGTTTATGCCTAACAAAAATCATCGGTAGCATAATGAAGGACAAAACATGGGCAGATTATCATAAACAAAAACATGGTTATTTCACAATACATTCTTGGTTTGGTGCAATTCATGCATGTATGGAGTATTCATGCCCACTAATCTGGATATGGCATTTTTCAACCACATGACATTGGACACTATATCTGCCCTCACAAAAACAAAAACAAACAAAAAAAAAAAAAAAGGAAAAAAAATGGCAACCCTGAAATGGAAACGACCATTTGAATGACAACCTACAGGTAAGGGAGCACTGACAACCAGCCATTCAAAAGACACAGAAAACACACAAATTTATTTTTTCAATGATTATTTTCAAGCCCATTTTTGCAGAAAATAACTCAAATACAACTTAAGATGGTCACCGTCACATCAAATAAAGTTGATAACAGACCCCACTAAACATGAAAAAGTGGAAATTACCATGGTAACATAGCAATTAAATAATTTTTAACAAGCTATATGACAAAACGATATTTTATACACAATTAATAATTAAGAGGTACATGATAAAACAAATATAATTCATGGTGTAGTGTGGCAGAGTACTCTCAATGATATGGCTTCAGACCATTGGATACAAGTGAAATAAATTGAGATAATACTGGATATGCTCCTGGTAGGGGGGAGGGGGACTTACAATGTCCCTGTGGAGAAGGGGAAGGGGGTCATACGTCACATGGTATCTTCCTACACCACCAGATTAACAACTGTGGTATCTTACATTCACAGTACACCCCCAGTTTAACACATACCAAGAGTCTTCAACCTAATAATTAGAAACTAAATAAATGTTATCATACTATACATGTCAAAAAATGATGGACCAAAATATCAAGACTTCTTTTAGATCCAGTCAGGCCAGAGTGACATCCAGTGATATGACTTTTTGATAAAGGTCAATCTGATAAACTGTATTCCAACTTTACATGTGTTGGTTCTATGCTTCAACCCATTCTCTGGTTTATCTGCTTATTAAAAATTACTCTGAAGTGGCCTACAAAGTGACACAGGGTGTAAAGAAAACAATATCATTTATCTTGTGGCATATTTTGTGGAGAAGAAACCACTACATAAATGTCCCTCCCTCTCTTTCACAGCCACAAAACCTTGAGACCTTACCACAGCAAACTCACACCAATACTGCAACCAAATTTTATGTGCCAGCACCAAGCAGAGGCACTGATTAGTCCCGAATACTTCTCTGCTTTGAGACTGCCATGGTAAGGCTTTAAAATGCATGCAGTGACACAAAACGCTTAAGGCTTAATTGCTTACGCTGCTAAAATTTTCAGACAACACCACAACCACTCCACTTATTCTGCACCTTAAGTTCACACTGCGTGATACAGGCAACATATATTCTGCATGAGGACTTTACACATGTTTTACACTGACTGATATTTTATAACATTTTCTGCCACAAATTGCACAGATTAGCCAAATTTTTTTCATTCTTTCTTAGCAATTTTCTTTTTTACAAATCTTACAACTTTACCAAAAGGATTCTCTTGTATAGAAATTGTGCAACATTAAACATGTCATGTAATATCAAAAGAAACCATCACTTACAAGGCATTATGGGTAAACTTGCTCGGAAGACTAAACTTCCTCTAAAAATAACTGTGTACACAATTTGGTGGAGAATTAGGCAAAGTATGTCTTTCAACGTGATAATTAGAAGACCTACCTCCCATCTCCTACAATGTTTCCAAAATTTTTACATAAATTATGAAATTACTCAATTTGACAAAAAAGACAATTATCTTTTGTGACAAAACTGCTTTGAAACAATGATCAAACAAGGCCAAAGTGTAGAAGATGATGCATTCAATCCTTGTAACCATGGTGACAAAAGGTTAATAATGACATCACTTTCCATAATGAGACTGTTTAATAGTGCAACCAGCATTTGCATCACACATCACTAGGAAACCAATATTATATCCCAGTTGTATCATGATTCCTACCAACCAGCTGAGACCTTTTACTCACAGTCATGAATTCTCTACTGATGACCATGTTGGGTAACTGTCTCACTAGCCTTGGGTGTAAGCTTGGTACACAAAACACAATTAAACCTATTTAGTAACAAGCCTTCCTATCTGGTACCATCACAGTGGAAGACACAACATCAATTACTCTTGTCCATGACATGCCATCCTTACAAATATATTCCATTTAAATCTCTTTGCCCTCTCTGAATCAACTTCCTTTCAAAATGACACAACTTCCTCGACGTTCACATATTTGCAACAAATATTGGTCCAAGCCAGTCACATATGCTTGTGCAATTGCCTTCGTACCCAATACCTGTAATGATCTGCCAAACAGTAAGTAGTTGATAACTTGGAAAAATATTGAAATTTGGGGTTCAATATGGTTATCCTTCTAAAAGGCTAACCTTAATCTCTTATTACTTACCACCCTCACACCCTCCCTGGTTCCCCCACAGAGAAACACACACTAACTTTTCCATGGATGCTACCTACAAAAAACTTCAAGGTGTGTCAGAGATAAGTTCTCTTCAAACTTTGCCCTAACTGACATTTTAAAACTTGATACATTTTGAAAGCTGGAAGCCTTTACATGACAGTTACAACAATACAGGGTATTTAAACAATCCCTTTCTTGTTCACTTCTTTTACGAAATATAAAAAAAAAAAAAACATGACACCTTGATACTTTAAGCAAGTTGAACCAACTGATCCTTGCATCTGAAACACACAGTGCTGTTTGATATGCAAACAGGCACGATGTCCATACAATAATGTGTACACAGCGCTCTGTAGTATACTCCCACTGCCAGCCACCCTACAACCACCCTCATATAACCACCACTGCTGTTCCTTCAACTATACCAAGTATGGCCATACATAAAAAAATAATTGTACAATAACTCTGACATTTGTTACTACCTGCAGAACAGTCCCACGAAATGATAGTGAGTAAATATGGAGCTACGTTTACAATCCATTGTAAGGATATGAAAATCACAGGTGGCTTAGAAAGCTACATTCTGTCCCTGCTTCCTGCTGAGAGGGTTTATATGTCTTTACACACAATTGCAAGTCCTTCAACTGCAAAAAAAGCATCAACCATATTTCCAAGCATTATTGGCGAGACCTGATACTCATGAGAATCTGCCTTTTATCTCAAAAGTAAGTGTGAGCTTAGCTGATGAAAGATATCATCAGCCACCAAAGATGATGTATTCATGAGTCTCACTCCTTGCGAATAAAAAGTTGCTAGATTCTTAGACAATTACACATCCCCTTTTCTTGCCCGACTTTCCCTTCTTGCCTTTTGTGTCTGGCGTTTGGCGGTTAATCTGCCTCACAAGGTCGTAAAAAATTTCATTGACATTTATTTTGGTCTTGGCTGAGGTTTCCAGAAATGTGCTGAAAGAGAAAACGAAAATGAAAATGGGAAGTTAACATTTCTGTTGAAATGATTCTTGTATACGTAATTCACTAAAATGACTCTTGTCAAAGTTTATAAGAAAGCATAAAACTGGTAAGATACTGCAAAGTCACTGACTCTATGAGTCCATGACGTATAGGTTACAAACTGCCAACTATAACAAGAATTCACTATGAAGAAATTTTACCCACAGTATCTAGAGAGATGCCTACAGATTAGGAATGATAACTGAGAAAATAAAATGTTCCTGACATTCAACAAGGAGACATGACCTAAGTTTTAAAATGGCAATCTTCCAGTCCTGTTGTGACGTAAGTACAGGGTAACCTGCTAACTCAACAAGAATAATAGATCTCTTTCAAGTATGCAACATTTCTGTAACAAAGTTTACCGACACCTGTTTTGGGTATCGAGAATTGAGAATGAAACTACTGGCCTTACCAGTTGCAGAACTGTTTGGCTAGATTAGACCCCTGATCTTTCCCTACTACTCTCTCATCTTCCAAGTCACATTTGTTGCCAACTAGAACCATTGGTACCTGTAACAGAACCAATATTAACAAAATATTAATAAATTTCAGTGTTCCTCATGGGGAGGGGTAATTTCACGATTCATATAATATCTGTTCGAACCTGCAAAAGAGCTTACACTTCTATGTTCCAACACAAGTGAACCTTTTGCTCTCACCCTAACCTAACATAACACTGACCCTCACGTAGACTTGTCGGAACACAGTCACACTGAAGTTTTCATTGCCAGTGAAAAGAATACAAGGCTTTTTTTTTGTCACACCAAAATCACAGACATATGGCATTTGGGAGTTGGGTTAAAATGATCCAATTTTATTGAATGACAACAACAAGAAACTTAAATTACCATACAGGCCAATGTCTTAGTGATCTGCCTTGGTACATGTGAAGAATATGACATATTTTTAACAAAATGCCTTCAAATGTGAAAAATCCCATGGATGTCTTCTCTTTGAAAGAGGAAAGATTCCTCTGATTTCACCTTCTAATGAAAACAATACTAAACCACCATGCAAAAATGCATTGAGGTTTCGATGATATAGGTTTTATTCCAAATAGGGCCATGATGTTCCGTTTCTTTCAGTCACTGGTCAAATGCTATCTTAACATGCTGGAAAAATACAGTTTTGTGTTCATATTTTATCTTGGGAATTCTTGGGAAATTTTGCTTTTTGACCTATGGTGACCCCAGTTGATGATCTTGGAAAATCTTGGGAAAATTTGCTTCTTGACCTCTGGTAAACCCAGATGACCTTTAACCTCCACCATAAAACAATAGGTTTCTTCCCATCACCATAAGGCCATCCACATACCAAGTATGAACTCCATCCAAGCTTCCTACCTCTAGATATCATTTCAACAGAGTTTTCATAGTTTGATCCCTGGTGACCACAGAAGACCTTTGACCTCCCCCAAAAACAAGGTTCTTTGTCTCACCATAAAGTATCAACATACTAAGCAGAGATGCCAACAATTACGATTTTGCCGTAATGATTACGATTTTTACACTGGTATTACGCCATTACGATGATGTGCCAAAATCTTCCGATTTGCGTAACATAAGGTGTGTTAATATCCTTACCGGCCTTCATTAATAATCCTTGTTCATGTATTTACGTTTTGCAAGTAAAACAAGGAGTGTTTAACACGTATAATTAAAAACCTGGTTGGAGATCAAAAAAGAAAGATTAAAAAGAAAGATTAAAAAGACAGAAATCCACACGTTCGGATTCGCGTAGCCTTATGTGATGGTAGGAGTTGCCGTATGGACATGTTTTCGAATCGAATCGCATGCGTACAGTGCATCATTCATGTGCGTAAAAGTTAGCAAAACGAAACACGTGTGCAGCATAGGCTGTAGATTACATACACAACATACGTTAGGATATGTAGTGCAACTGTGCAATGTCCGTTTCCGTGTACAGCAGTTTGGTGTCTTTGGTCTTTGGCTGGCGTACGTAAAATCGCCGTTCTACTGTACAATCATTTTTCATATACTGTACAGTGTGTGCTATGTTATGCCTATCAAATCATACATGGACACATGTACGGAGTGAGCTCCGTTGCAACAAGATGACTAGCCTGGGTTTAGGTATCGTATCTTTTTAATCTCATAGACACAGAACAGCATTCTGTGTGTATTATGGATATTTTTCAGAAGAGTTGTATGAAAGAAATTAAGGGAGATTGAAACACATCATTGCGGTTACTTTTGCGCAAGGCCATGGTAACAATCGGCCGAGAAAATTGTCACGACCCAGAAAGAGTTACGTACAGCCTAGACAATTGTTGCAAGTAAGGGCTGTTACGTTATAGTTTGTAAAGGACTGGATTACCATACCGCGCGGCACAGAATATGAGCTAGGATTGAAGTACATGCTGACTTATTTATTCCCGATTTTAACGATGGTTTTGTTTGACATTTTTTATGTGAACAATAAGTCATAAAATCAGTTTGTATCAAAATATGACTATGTAACCGTAAATGAATTTTTAATATGTACTACAGACTTCTGATTTTGCATTTTGGGATATAAGCTGTGGGACTTGTATTGTCACAGCGTTAGGCTGCTAAACGTTACACAGACTGATTCCGCAATTCTGGGGAATTCCCGTACGGGAACAAAAGTGTTAACACATCTGTGTGAGCAACTGTATTACAAACACTGTAAAAAATGTCTGCAGATGTCCGTTGGATTACAGAACAAAAAATAAAGAAATACAAAGAGGAAACGGAAAAAGTGCTGTCACTTTGTTGCAACAAATTGACAGCTTTTTTTCTGTTTTCTTTACGTATTTCTTCGTTTTTTGTTCTGTAAATCTACAGAAATTTTTTACAAAGAAGGATCACTTTGGGCAACACATCCATATACCCATAAGGGTAGGGTCTGCAGGGGATTTCCCTTTAAGAATTTTGAAGCGCCATAAATAGGGCAAGCCTGTCCAAATAATCTGCCCAAATTTGGCCTAAATGACTGCCAAACTTAACTTAAAAATGGAAATTCTTCAACACAAAACTAAGTGCAAAATGTGCAAAAGATTGCACCATTTTGCATCTAAGCCTCCTTCATATAAGCAAAATTTTCCAAACACCCCCTCCCCTTAGACCCCTCCCACAGGACGGCAATCATTAATCATCAATGGAGTACGTCATTTAAAAAACATTACTATTTCTCTATGGCAAATGTTGGCATCTCTGACTAAGTATGAAAATCTATCCAAGCTTCCTACCTCTAGATATCATTTCAACAGAGTTTTCAGAGTTTGACCCCTGGTGACCCCAACCAAAAACACTAGGGTTCTTTCTCTCAATATGGAGCATCTTTGTACCATATTTGGGAACTGTCAGAGTTTCCCTTTTTGAGATATTGTGTTAATGAGCTAAGTGTCACAGACACATACATACACACGCCATCATGACTGCAGAGGTTTCTCTTTCATCGAAACCAAAAGTAATCAATCTTAAGATAAAGCTGCAAAATGGGATCTCTGTGATTATGTACCTTTACAATTAATGGCAGAATGAAGATGATCTTTGATGAATAATGTAAACTTTTAACTTTTAAACAGTGAACAATTAAGAGAATTGTTGCAAAATTTAGCAACATCCACTAAACGTGACGGTGATTCTTAAAAAGGTGATATATATTCCTTACTTCACCTTCTAAAATTCACTACTTACTGTAAGAAGTGCATCTGAGTTCACTACATTAAAGGTATACAGCATTATGCTTTATTGAATGGTTTAATAAGAGTAAGAAATAAGAACTGTCAAACAGGAAGGAAATCTTGTAAACCAGTTCTTCCTTGACAAACTTTTGCCACTAAAGATTCTGACCCAAGGATGTAAAGCAGTAAAATAATCAAGACTGACATTATGTGATGTACATATACTTTGCAAGGCAAACTGATTAGCATTAAGATTACAGCAGTATTGACACACAACATCTGTGTGACAGCTGTTTGTGTCTATCATGCAGATCACGTTCTTACTGTTCACTCTACTATACTCACATTATCCGTGTCTTTCACGCGCAGAATTTGTTCCCTAAGGTCATGCAGATCATTGAATGTAGACTGCGCTGTTATTGAGTACACCAACACAAAACCTTGGCCATTCTTCATGTATAAGTCTCTCATTGCTGTGAATTGTTCCTGTCAATGATTAAAAAGACATTAATGAGCATTGTCTGGAGAACACAGCAAGATAAAGCTGCATGACTGCAAGGTTACTTTAGATCCTTAACAGCAATTAGGGAATTTGGGAGATAAGAAAAGGTGCAAAAACCTAACTACTATTAAAAACTTGACCACTCCAGGTGGGAGTTCATTAATTTACACATAACAGTAACTCAAGTTACCTAGCCTTTAAAATGCACAATTAACAAATTATTCGTTTCACCCAATCCCCTCTAACAAATGGCTTCACCCCAGCCAGATGGTATGACCCTTAACCCACTTCTATTTTATCTAGTATATATGCCTGTTGCTATCCAAAACATTCTAATTTATGACATTAATACAAGTGCTTGATGACAGTCAAGTTAGTCAGCTCTATGGCATCATATGTTTACACAAATTTTGACCTTCCAAATCATGTAAAGCAATGTTTTCACAAGGCAAGTCTTAAAGTACAATGCATGTGAGATAAAAATGTAAACCAACATTAACAGCAAAGGTAGAGTATTCCCTCAACCACTCCTAAAACATAGAGCCATAAAGATTGCAAAATGGTGCATTGTGCATCTATTTGTTCAACTGTTAGTACTAAATGACTTTCTCTGAAAAAAAAAAAAAACGACAAATTTCACAAGTCTGCAGACACACCCCAACAGAACAAATTTGCTCTGTTCAGGTTGACTCAACTCAAAAGGCAGAGCACTTCCATATAGTTACCTCATACTTTTATTTACACAGAGTAGTCATACATGCACATTTTCTGTTTACAAGTTAATCACTCGCTTGTTATCAGCTTTGCATTTGATAATGAAACCAGCCTAGTAGGCATGGTGATGTCCCATCCAAATCTACAGCTATTATAAAACTACATGATATCTCCTCTCTACTCAGAAATCATCGACTTCTTTTCACTTTCACAAGTGTGCAAAATGTATGTGGGGTGGGGTGGGAGGTCAAAGATCCATTGGTGCTTTTCAATGGGTAACAAATAACGATCTTTTGCCGAACAATGATTTGTCACGGGTAAATTGTGGGGGGAGGGGGTCTGGTGAGAGATTTTGTTTCAATGAACACCTGCCAAAATGAAGTTAAAGACCCTTTAGAGGAAAGCAGGAAAAAAATTAAGTACTTACTGTGCCAGCAGTATCTAGGATTTCAAGCATACATTGTTGGCCTTCTACCTCAACTTGCTGCAGATTTAAAGAAAAGAGAGATATGATCAGATAAACAGTATGGTACGATGTATATCTGATCTCTACAACTCTATCAGGCTTCCAGCCTTCAGGGACGGGCAAAGGTTGGGTGGTGGTGTGTTACAATTGGTGTGGTGTTTCAGGATCCATTCCACTGCCAAGTCAAATTTGCTAAACCCAAAGGCCACACGATGGCAATTTTAATTTTTACAACACATTTAAGTTCTTGCTCTATTGATGGCATAGACCCATAGAAACAGTCTCATTGTAGACTCCAGGGTTTCCCCTGGCATTCTTTTTGTGAGGCAGCCACCTCACAGTTTTTGGCCACCACCTCACTGTATTGGCTATAGAAGTATTAATAGTTCTCACTCACTGATGGTGCCAAAGCTGGCATATTACCCCCATCGATTCATACCACCTCACACTCTCTAAAACCCAGGGGAAACCCTGGACTCAATGCAAAAATAAGCAAGTAGCAAGTTTGCCACACAAAACAGGGAAGCTGCAGCATGAATATCTGTGAGCATAAATAAAGAAATTATATACACCATTTTAACTTGCCAGGTGCTACCCCATATGAAAAACAGAGCACAATAGAAGTGTACCCCATAAGTATCATTTACAATCCCAACCCGCAAACTAAAACAACCTTGAAGGGCAAATTTTGTCATCCCAGATAGTTCCAATTCTCCTGACTAAGTTATGTCTAGCCCCTCCCAAAACGGTCTTTAACTCCTCCTCATATAGGCGCAAACCTAGTTTACTATTTTAGGCCATGTCCTGATGATCATGTGCGGCCCTAATGTGTAATCAGAACACTTTCTCTACATTGTGTGAAATGTGAGTTACTCTGCATCTTTCAAATTTTAAAACTTTGATGTCAAAGATCAGTCACCAACTGAAAATTCTGATATCTCCTAACCAAAAGTGTACTTGGAGTGATGATGGAGTATCTGTCTTTAATTCTGAAAGTTCAATGTTACTCTGACAAAATGCCCTCCATCACTTCCAGTGTTAACATAATATGTACAATTCACCCTGGGTATTAAGTGTTAATCTTCTTTATTCCTGACAAAAAATGAACTGTCAGGGTCAACTGGTTCAATTGAAAGAGCAATATACCTGTACCTCCAATAGCCCATGAACAATTCACCAATGCAACACTGTTCTTGACTGTAGAAATTTGTTAATGATGCTAGGGGTCAATTACTTCCTTAAAAAGTAGGCCTATGCAACAATCTTCACAACAACAAAACTGCTCAAAATGTTCATTATCTCTATTGCAGGTATATATGTATACTGTAGTACCATATGAGACTAATAATAGTGTTGTTGATGTGCATGTATTGGGCTGCACTGCACTGAAAACAACTGCCTACAGTAGGCCTATAGCATGCTGTTCTGCAATATACTGTGTACTGTACTGCACAATGGAGTCTTCACAAAAGTGACACAGAGGCTTATCTTGTACAGGTCTGTGCGAGCAGTCAAGTTTTTGCTTGACTTGTTACTGCATATGCCCGCTACTGTCTGATCTGTAAGGCAGTATATTTCTGGTTATACATCAACCACTAGTGTGTAAATTATACACAACCTGGGTCAATGGCAGATTTATTTAAATATAACCAGTTACTTGTGTTGAATAATTTTCAGCTTTTACAATTTCAAAAAGGCTTTAAATCAAACAATAGGAAGACTGCTTGAAATTTATGACTTCACACTACCCTCATCTTTTAGTCTTTGGTACTTTGTGTTTTGTGAACAACACATATACCACAAAGTAGTAAGGTTAAATACAGTACTAAGGACCTGAGGAAGGTGAAAATGGGGGGGGGGGGGGGGGGAAGGGAAGGGGGATGGAAAAGGAATGGAAATGGGGGAGGAGGGAGAAAATGAAGGACCTGGGTAGGAGATGGAATGGTACAGAATGGCTAGTCTGGATGTGTAATATAAATGGATCAGAATTACTTAAATGTTTGCATTAAGCATGTAGGCAGCCAATCATTTCATTCTCTTATAATGGAAGTATACCTCAGAAGATCGAAGTAATTCCATGTTTATACTGTATACTGTTCAAATTTAATTTGAAATAGACCCCTGTACGACCTCTCACTTCAGTGTTAAATGTAGCAGACAATTAGCCTATATTCTAGCATGTAAATTTTGCTATCATCCTGCCCATCACATCCTGCATTTCTGAGTGATGGCAACCCTGTTTCTGACACTTTTATTTCAAAATTTTAGCCCCGACAAAAACTGCAGGTTTGACCTGAGAAAATATCCCTCCTATCATTACCCATACAATAGTTCTGTCTGAGGTGGTATCAGGTATCCGTTCAAAACATTCTCCTGATTTATGGAAAGTCATCCCCATCCTCTGACGTGGAAAGGATAAATATATTAACCAAAGCCTTTGAGGGTAATATGCCTCAAGCTTGTTATCAGAGAACAGATTAAGGCCGATAAATCCTGTAAAATGAAATTGACTTTTCCTCTTAGAGGCCCCTTTGGCACCTTAGTTAAGGAATTTCCATACCATACATTCAAATGAGTTAAAACCTGACTGATGAAGGGTTTCAATTACAAGTTTCCTGAGGATATGATGAAGTCAGCACAAGAATAACACATGAAGGATTTTTACATTTGACTTCCAAGCTTCAAAGCCCACAGAAATAAGTGTCATTGCACACAGTCTTCAGTTGCCTGAAATATTTTTGGCACACTAGTGTCTGGTAAGGAGACCAATGTAATTTCTGTTTGGCTAAGCACTTTAAGCAGGCTTGAGAAATTTGTCAGAGGACATAAGTTCAAAGATTTTCCTTGTCTAGTCAAATCATAAACAGGAAAGGAGAGGTTGAAAAAATTTTGCACACAGAATGTTGGTTATATTTTGTAAAGGGAGATTTTCCCAACATCTGAAAGTCAAAAACTGTAACAACTGTATGAACTGCATGACAATTGGCTTTTTCTTACAAAAGGTTTATAGAGTCTGTGAATGAGCTTCCCGGCATTTAAAAAGACAACTTATGCAGCTATACTAATTTTTATTTGTACACCCATTACCCCAGTAGACAGCACTTCGTCAAAGGTAGTATTGGCAGAGGGAATAATGGGGAGGATGTGTCCCCCCCCCCCTCCCCCCACTTATTGAGATGACCCATGATTCCATTGACTCACATTTACAATCAGCATAACAGCAGTTTGCTTCAAGGGCCTAATTTTCCCAACCCCACTTTTTCATGTTAATCTCAGCCACTAACCCCTGTTATCCAAATACATGTATGGTTTTTCATTAATGTGAAAATTTGTCACTGTATTCTTCAGTTCATACTAAACTCCTTTATTCATACTCTGCAACATAACTGTTCTGGGATGCTATCACATATATATGTTTACTTAAATTTCTAACAGGACATTGTAAGATTTACCTCATGTTTAAAAAGTAGACAGGGATGACTGCATAGTCTTCCCTTGAACTATCAACCTCCATGGGTATGTCCTTTATTTGATGTTAACTTAAAGGTTTAACTGCTCAGTCTAGCCACAACGGAATAAATGTTACTTACAAGTTCTACATTTATACTTACTGATGGGTCTCTGAACAATCACCACAAAATAAAGTTAGTGGGCACTCCATACAAAGATAATTGCTCCATCCATTCTACCATGGTTTAAGAATGCTAACCCTTTTTCAACACACCTTCAGCTGACAGCTGAATGGACTTCCTGGAAGTCTCTTTCCCATTGTATGCCAACATATTTATAAAGCAATTAGCTTTCCTGTTATTGAGGTGGACTTACTACAAGCCACTAATTCAAACTTATATCCGACAATTAGTTCTCAAGTAAATCTCAAATTGTTAGAGGGCATATTCCCTGGTCTACGCTGGAAAAATGTTTTCATAAGTACAATAACATTTACTGTATAGATCTCACTTCAAATTTCCAAGCTTCAAACCTATGGAAAGCTGTCAAATAATCCTACAAGCAATCCCACGCTTCTTTGTGCACAATGTGTATTTTAACTTGTCTGATAAAAAAGCTAGAGTAGGGTTATCAGGAAATAATTTAAATTTATCCAGTATTGCATTGCGATTTGCTCCACAAGCTGGCCAAATTGCTACCCAAATGCAAAAATGTGTAGCACTATATTGTGTACATAACCATCTAGGGTTTTCAGTGATTTTACACTACAAAAGGAAAAAATTCTCAAAACTGCTAAGCAAAATTTGAATACTAAATTATTCCCTGGTTATCTATTTTGCACATTTGAGCATTAATGGAAAAATCTGATGCAGTGTGAATTAACCTCTGATATCCAACTTATGACTGGTTCTTTGTAATCATGTGTCAACATTTCTAAAGTGTTAAATTCATGAAGAATGACTCCTTGTTCAACCATTAATATTCAATTTCTGCTCCAAAGCATCCTGATAGACGCTTGTAAGGGAGTTCTACAGCAACTGTTCTATTTAGATAACTTTCAAAACAAGTCCAGGGTGATTGCTAGTTCCCTTTCAAGGTATCTGAGACCAATATGAGGGTACTACTTTTCTGACATACAGCAGCCTATGCAGACCTTTGCTTCTGTTCCACATTTCAATAAAACTGAACCTGGGTTGGCACTTGCATAAGATTTCACCTTGGACTGAATTGTTAAGTAAGCCTGGCAACTTCAATGACATGAGACAATCACTCTAAATAAAGTTGCACCCCTGATGATATCAAGTGAAATGTACTTTTTAAAGTGTAAACCATAGTATAATGCCCATTCATGTAAATGCTGCTATTAGTCAGGCTTCAACAAATTCTTTTTTCATTACTTGTCCATCAGGCAAGCTCTTCTCTTAGTCTACTTTTCATGAATATCTACTTGCTCACTTTTAATATGCCTTTAAACTCCTTTCCAAGGGCACTTGCCCGGCGGGCTATGATATTGAACAATGCACTTGCCCGGGTAACTTTTTATTTGTCCTGGACTGTCGAGCAGGGGATTTGTAGAAGCCTGGCTGCTATTTGAGTATCGATCATGAATCACAACTGTCTTGCAGTAGCGTCAACGATATCCAAGACTAAAGACCAAACTTCAAAATCTCCACTATGGATCAAACTTTCCTAACAACCAAGTTTTGTACAACAATTTCAAACATGAGACAACACTGTATGCATGAACAGTGAAGACAAAGGTTATTTACTGTACTGCTTATGCATACATTAAGCCAAACACTTCTGTGGTAGACCGACATGAGTCAGCCTAAACAGAATACACTACAATCATTGATTGTGATATTTGCTATCTTGTGATAAACTGGTCTCAACAATACAGTATTAAGCCAAGCATATTTACTACTGGTACCTTCAGGTTACAGTTCAAATTTTAGAGGCCACTGAAAACTTTGTTGTTCTCACCCTACTGAGAAAACAATACCACAAATCCTCAAACTGTTTTCCTGTTAGTGGAAATAACAAAAGTACCATGGAGTGCTATGAAGCACTTAAAAACAACCTGAAACTGATAAAATAAAACTTATTTTAGAACAAGAACTCACTTCAACTCTCAGCAGGGAACAATTTATCTGGTATCACATCGCATTTTGCTACACAAGATGGACAAATTGCTACATGCGAAATTGTCTAGCAGATTTTGTGCATACAACATCATTCGGGTTTTAATTGACTTTGTGATAGAGAAGCCCAAACAGCTACGCAAATTTTGAACACTAAATTATTCCCTTGTCAGTGTACAGGAGAAGTTACTTGGGCTAACATTTAAATGGGAATGTTACACTGTAAGTTGCTAAAAAGAAACTCATTACCATAACCCCCTATCTTCATAACGTACATCCAGTTGGTAAAATGCTAAATGCTGAATATAAAATTCTTATAAAATGATCTGTGATGTCATATGAGTATAATGCTCACATGACCTGGTTTTGTAATCTAATTCTAAACTTGAAATGCTTCAATGATAAAGCAAAATGAATCCTGTTCAACTTCTACCAAAGAATTTTGTAAGAATGTAAGTCATCTGTTATGTTAATAATAAACTTAATATGTCAGAGGTTAATATTAATGACAAAAACATTTCTGATTAATGCATTCCTATCATTTTACAACTATTAATTTCAATATTTCATTACATGCAACCAAGAAAATGTCCTATATCAACAACTGCTCAATGTTTGCTTATAATTACACATCATTTCCATGAATAAAACCTGGCACACAACTCTGGAAAACTGAAAATTGTGTACTATTCACTGCCAACCATTTATTCTGGCAACATATGTGGTCAAGTTAAGACAATTTAGTTAATTCAGACATACAAACACTAGAAATCCATGCAGTGATACTGCAATATTAAACTGCCTTTGGCAAAAATTCTACATGACTCACCTACTTTCATCAAACACCAGTACAAAACTACAAAACCATGTAAAAATTGCAAATCACGTTAAAATTATAGCAACTGGAAAAAACTTGGTACACAAACAATTTAGCACGTAGAGGGGAAATTTAATTGACAGCATATCTCATGACAAATACAGTTAATGTATTTGCTTTGGAAAGACAGTAATCTAAGTCTGTTTAAATTGAAAAAAAAAATATCACTTTTAGAATGGTGAAACTTTGCACAGTGCATCCATACTAGTGACAGTGGCACAAGTTTGCACAGTGTTAGGGAGAGTTACAGGCTTTGGAGGACTGGAGGGTAGGGCTAACTATTAAAGCAAACACATCCTTCCCATTTTTAAGGGTCTGCTCATTGCAGGTGTTCCTGACACTGTGGTTAGCTAGGTCATTTTTGGCATGCCATGAAGCCTCAAGTAATATTGTTGCTCAAGAGATATTATCACTATACAGAAGTTGCCACTGGTTACCAACTAAGAATCAGGGTGGGGTACCAAAAAAAAAAACAGTCAGGGTGGAACCAATGGAGGAAAAAACATGTAAGTAAACTTGAATTTCACTTTGTGAAAAGTAACTGCCAGGTGGAAGCTTTGATGCTGCATATTAGCCTATACTATCACACTAGAAATATGCAATGGCAATGGGAGATCTACCGCTGAAGCCTATAAAATCACCCTCCAAAGAAACAATTACAAACCCTTAATTTTTAGGGCCATTTTTCAGTGAAAATCCTTAACCTCTCCCTTACAAAAAATTTGATTTAACCGGCATTCCACATGGCAAACAAATGTTTAACAACAGTTTTATAAATTATAAGTCACCTTACATACACTCCAAAAGGCCTGCTCAACTACATGCAAATCCAAAGTTTCTTTCAAAACATCTTTTCAGTGTTCACTTCTATACAAATTGCACAACTGGCAACCCAGACTTAAGTACATATGAACTAAATATGAATCATTTCGCTCTTTGGAAAAATAAATAATTATACAGAGCAGTATGCTCAGCCAGGATGCATAAAGAAGACCTTTATAAGATATGAAGTGCTTTTCAACTTTGAATGTTTAGCTATCTATAACTCAAGGATATTTTGAGCTAAAGCCAAGCATGGAGCATTTTCCACAATTAGCTCCATGATAATGAAACATTTTTTAAAACCAGAATGCAAAAATGCATTGAGGTTTCGATGATATATGTTCTATTCCAAATAATGCCATGATGTCCCATATCTTTCAGTCACTGGTCAAAATTTCCCAAGAATTCCCAAGATCGTCATCTGGGGTTACGAGAGGTCAAAAAGCAAAATTTCCCAAGAATTCCCAAGATAGTCATCAGGGTCACCAAAGGACAAAAAGCAAAATATCCCAAGTATTTCCAAGGCCTAACGTTACAGTATAGCCTAGAGGCTATGCTAAATTTACTTGGCAAGGCCCTACGTAACATTAGCCTAGGTCTAGCCTAGGCCTAGCTATAAGTATAAACCTAGCCCAGGCCTATGCACAGCTGGTCACAGAAATCTCTCTGTAAATACTACAAACTTAGATGATGGGTACCAACATTTGACAGGCAATAACTGCTTTGATTAGCCCTAGCGTAGGCCATAGCTATTACATTTACAGTAACCTACCTCTAATATCAGCCCATACATACTGTACTACAATTAGGCTAGCCTGTACTGTGGCAGTTAGGCTAGGACTTAGTCACAGGACTAGGACTTTGTCTAGGCCTAGCCCATAAACCTGGAACTCTGCATTAGATTTATGTACTGAGTCTAACGTTATTGTGTGTGTAGGCTAATGTTTGTTGTTGATTCTGTAACAACACTTAGGCCAAGGCATATAGGCCCTAACTGTTAGGCCTAGGCCTACGTTAAAACTTGATCTGCCTGGTAAATTTTCCACTAAAGTTACTCATGCTACTCTGAAGAGGAGCCATATTACAACAAACTGTGATATTCCTGCTGTAATTTTTATTATTCCATTTCTTGGTGCTATTTTTCCAATTCAGTTACAGTCAAATCTAACATTAACGATGGGCTACTCAGCCAGCTCAACAGACCTTGGCAGGCAGGCTATGTGTGATAGTCTGTCACTGCACTCAGAAACTAGCTTTTAACACAAATTCTGATTGGTTGAAAGTGGATCTGTTTACAACTGATCAACCAATGATATGGTAGCTTATGGAATGTCATGGATCTGCTGCAAACTATCTACTGATTGGTTTAACATCAACTTGTTGACAAAAATTTAACCTATAACATAACAGCATAGATTACTGAGCTCAAATAAATACACTACAGTACTGTACAGACAAGTGAAATACTGCAGTCTATTCTCAGTCTTTTGATATGTTGACTAAAGAATAATAAAGTTCGTGAAAGGACCTATTTACTCATTCAAAATTCGGATTATCAAGGAAAAATCCATATTCCCATATTTACAATGATTTTCCGTACTGAATATGGAAAATCCGTGCTGGTTGGGAGCTCTGTCTCAGGGTTTGACCCCCCTGGTGACCCCATATGACTTTTGACCCCCACCAAAAATGATAGAGTTCTTCCTCTCACTATAAGGCATCTAAATACAAGGTATGAAATTTATCCAAGCTTCCTACCTCGAGATATCGTGTAAACAAGGTTTTCAGAGTTTGACCCCCGATGACCTTTGACCTCCACCAAAAATGATAGGGTTCTTCCTCTTACCATAACGCATCTACATCCAAAGTATGAAATTCATCCAAGCTTCCTACCTCAAGATATTGTGTTAACAATGTTTTCGGGGTTTGACCCCCGGTGACACCAGGGGTGACCTTTGACCTCCACCAAAACAACAGGGTTCTTCCTCTCAATATGGGGCATCTATGTACCACGTTTGAGAACTGTCAGAGCTTCCCTTCTTGAGATATCGTGTTAACAAAGTTTTCAGAGTTTGACCCCCGGTGACCCCAGATGACCTTTGACCTCCACCAAAAGTGAAAGGGTTCTTCTTCTTACCATAACGCATCTACATACAAAGTATGAAATTCACCCAAGCTTCCTACCTCAAGATATTGTGTTAACAATGTTTTCAGGGTTTGACCCCCGGTGACCCCAGGTGACCTTTGAACTCCACCAAAAACAATAGGGTTCTTCCTCTCAGTATGGGGCATCCATGTACCAAGTTTGAGAACTGTCAGAGCTTCCTTTCTTGAGATATCGTGTTAACAAAGTTTTCAGGGTTTGACCCCAGGTGACCCCAGATGACCTTTGACCTTCACCAAAAATGATAGGGTTCTTCCTCTTACCATAACGCATCTGCACACTAAGTATGAAACTCATCCAAGCTTCCTACCTCAAGATATTGTGTTCACAATGTTTTCAGGGTTTGACCCCTGGTGACCCCAGGTGACCTTTGACCTCCACCAAAAACAATAGGGTGCTTCCTCTCCATATGGGGCATCCATGTACTACATTTGAGAACTGTCAGAGCTTTCTTTCTTGAGATATCATGTTAACAAAGTTTTCAGGGTTTGGCCCCTGGTGACCCCAGATGACCTTTGACCTCCACCAAAAATGACAGGGTTCTTCCTCTTACCATAACGCATCTACAAACTAAGTATGAAATTCATCCAAGCTTCCTACCTCAAGATATTGTGTTAACAATGTTTTCAGGGTTTGACCCCTGGTGACCCCAGGTGACCTTTGACCTCCACCAAAAATGATAGGGTTCTTCCCCTTACCGTAACACATCTACATACAAAGTATGAAATTCATCCAAGCTTCCTATCTCGAGATATTGTGTTAACAAGGTTTTCAGGTTTTGACCCCCGGTGACCCCAGGTGACCTTTGACCCCCACCAAAAACAATAGGGTTCTTCCTCTCAATGTGGGGCATCTATGTACCAAGTTTGAGGACTGTCAGAGCTTCCCTTCTTGAGATATCATGTTAACAAAGTTTTCAGGGTTTGACCCCGGTGACCCCAGATGACCTTTGACCTCCACCAAAAATGATAGGGTTCTTCCTCTTACCATAACGCATCTACAAACTAAGTATGAAATTCATCCAAGCTTCCTACCTCAAGATATTGTGTTCACAATGTTTTCAAGGTTTGACCCCTGGTGACCCCAGGTGACCTTTGACCTCCACCAAAAACAATAGGGTTCTTCCTCTCAATATGGGGCATCTATGTACTAAGTTTGAGAACTGTCAGAGCTTCCCTTCTTGAGATATCGTGTTAACGAAGTTTTCAGGGTTTGACCCCCGGTGACCCCAGATGACCTTTGACCTCCACCAAAAATGATAGGGTTCTTCCTCTTACCGTAACGCATCTACATACAAAGTATGAAATTCATCCAAGCTTCCTATCTCGAGATATTGTGTTAACAAGGTTTTCAGGTTGTGACCCCAGGTGACCTTTGACCCCCACCAAAAACAATAGGGTTCTTCCTCTTAATATGGGGCATCTATGTACCAAGTTTGAAAACTGTTAGAGTTTCCCTTCTTGAGATATCGTGTTAACGAGCAAAGTGTCACAAACACACACACACACACACACACACACACGCACATACACACATACATACACACGCCATCATGACTGCATAGGTTTCTCTTTTCATCGAAACCAATAACAAAAGCACACACCATCTTGCATCCTTGGACAATTCACCTCTCCTACTTTCTCTTTCAAAAACAGAAAGGGTTCTGACCCCTGTCTTACAAACACAAATGGAAACAAAGAAGGCCAAGTAACATACTTTCACTTTCATAAAAGTTGCTATTTTCCCCTTTTTATGTAACATGCACATTGTGGACATGGCTAACCCAGATGATAGGTTCTACAGTGCTGTACTCTACATTCTGCCTATGAGGCCCATGACAGGAACTCAGAAACACACGGAAACCACGACCGATAATACACAGTAGTGTAGCATACAATGCACAGGACACATTTGACAGTGATTCACTTTGTGTGGTGTGAATGATCAGTGGTACATGTAGTGGTGATCTAGGACTCACTTCAAAGGAGGGCAAAGCATGTGAGCAAAGTTTCCAAACTGAGGGTATATGTGAGGAGCACATGACTGGCAGTGAGTTTGAGAAGGGAGTAATCAGTGACAGCAGGGGTTAAGGGCCAACCTCAGGGCTCTGGGAAGTGCCATGTGTGGGGATAAAATTCATTCATTCCACCCAGAGTAAGTCTGGGGGTAACCCTGCCACAGTGTGGAAACTTTCTTTAACTCTCATTGTAGAGGGAATGTTGAAGCAATCAGGGCATAAAGCAACAAGAAATTTATGCTCCCTTCAGATACCAACCACCACTGAAATGCACATCATATTCACAGTGGCTTATCCAGAACTTATTTGGGCAAAGTATTGGTGGGAAGGTTCTATATCAAGTAGTGCCTGGGAGCAGTACTGGTGCTAGATCTAAGAATCTGAGGGGTAGATATTCCCCTTCCAAACTGGTTCTAATGAGTGATCTCTACAAGTTACAACATACGCAAAGGAAGCACGTAATGAAAAGCACTGTGGGAAATGCACGCACACTGTTTCTCAATTTGCATGACTGCTGAAGTGTGGACACTGCCTACAAAGTGGGTTTGGTAGGGGCCAATGCCCTCACCATGTGGTAGACTTTTCTTTTCCATTCTCACTGCAAAACTAAGATGTTTAGAAGAAAAATGGGCATTCGGTAACATAAAATATTCCTTCACAGACCAACAACCAGTGAAATCCAAAACTGTTACTTTGGCCCTTCATTCATTCATTCTTTTTTTTTCTTTGTGGGGGGAGGGGGAGGGGAGGGGGACTGACACTAATGACTCTCCTGTCTACAATGTATTTTATGTGCAGTACTATACTTAGTGCATTGCACATAGATCTATCTCTCATACTGCACACATGTACAGCAACACAAGTAACACTAAATAACCACCTTTAAAACATTGTACTGTACATAGGCATACCGCATACAGTACTATTGACTACCAATATTCCGCTAATGCAGTATCCTCTTGTAAAATATGCAAAGTGGTCTACATACCATTTTTTGCAGAACCATGTTTTATTCTTTTTTTTTTCTTTCTTTTCTTCATTCTTTTTTTTTTCTTGTGGGGGAGGGGGAGGGGAGGGGGAGGGGAGGGGGACTGACACTAATGACTCTCCTGTCTACAATGTATTTTATGTGCAGTACTATACTTAGTGCATTGCACATAGATCTATCTCTCATACTGCGCACATGTACAGCAACACAAGTAACACTAAATAATCACCTTGTAAAACATTGTACAGTAAAACCTCGTTTATCCGAACCCCGTTTATCCGAAACCCCGTTTATCCGAACTAGCCGTCAGATTTAACAACAATAATAGTCAACACAATTACAGTAGTATACACCAAGTTTTAAGTGCTTTACAAGGCAAAATTCAACGTAAATTTTTGCAGAAATGCACTAATTTTTCTCGGGACTTTAAAAGTAATGGAAAGATGTCACGATGGCTAAAACAGCCGACATGTGGACATAGAAAACAATCTGTTATCTCTTTGTCAAATTTGGAAGAAATATCGTACGTATTTGCTTTGAAATTCTTGTTAGAAGCCATGAATCGGTATAGGCTCAATATCCTCTCATACAAAAATACGTTAGGCTAGCGTAAGTCTTAGTTTCACTAAATCTGAAAAGTTAGTAACGTAGTGGGCTTCATACCTAAAAATAATGAAAGTATACCTTACAAAAACATTGCGAACTGCTGTTTGAGAGTCTCCTACACATGTGTCTCTAACAGTTTTGGAAATTTTTGCAGAATTTATACTCTAGATACCTCTCCAGATCGTTACAGCTTTTCTTGAGCACACACATTCATTTAGTGTGTAGAAAGCATTGGTCATTCAGACGAGCGAAGGCTCAAATTTTTGGAATAAAATCTCTCTGTTTTAGACGTCTTAAAATTTATTTGTCATATCATCTGTCACAAAAAATAGTAACTCAATATTTTGGGGGATTTGTCTGCAATTTTAAGCCTTTTCGGAATTATTTTGGAAATGTGTTGACACACTGTCTTATTGGGACCCAGTGTACCGTACTTAAGGCAAAACATTGGAACCTCGTTTATCCGAACTTTTTCGTTATCCGAACAATCTCCGGTCCCGATGTGTTCGGATAATCGGGGTTTTACTGTACTGTACATAGGCATACCGCATACAGTACTATTGACTACCAATATTCCCCTAATGCAGTATCCTCTTGTAAAATATGCAAAGTGGTCTACATACCATTTTTTGCAGAACCATGTTTTATTCTTTTTTTTTTTCTTTCTTTTCTTCATTCTTTTTTTTTTCTTGTGGGGGAGGGGGAGGGGAGGGGGAGGGGAGGGGGACTGACACTAATGACTCTCCTGTCTACAATGTATTTTATGTGCAGTACTATACTTAGTGCATTGCACATAGATCTATCTCTCATACTGCGCACATGTACAGCAACACAAGTAACACTAAATAATCACCTTGTAAAACATTGTACTGTACATAGGCATACCGCATACAGTACTATTGACTACCAATATTCCGCTAATGCAGTATCCTCTTGTAAAATATGCAAAGTGGTCTACATACCATTTTTTGCAGAACCATGTTTTATTCTTTTTTTTTTTCTTTCTTTTCTTCATTCTTTTTTTTTCTTGTGGGGGAGGGGGAGGGGAGGGGGAGGGGAGGGGGAGGGGAGGGGGACTGACACTAATGACTCTCCTGTCTACAATGTATTTTATGTGCAGTACTATACTTAGTGCATTGCACATAGATCTAT
Organism: Holothuria leucospilota; assembly: GCA_029531755.1. Classification (NCBI taxonomy): domain Eukaryota; kingdom Metazoa; phylum Echinodermata; class Holothuroidea; order Aspidochirotida; family Holothuriidae; genus Holothuria; species Holothuria leucospilota. The sequence goes on along the minus strand of CM055962.1, from coordinate 28,739,918 downwards.
CTCTCATACTGCGCACATGTACAGCAACACAAGAAACACTAAATAATCACCTTGTAAAACATTGTACTGTACATAGGCATACCGCACACAGTACTATTGACTACCAATATTCCCCTAATGCAGTATCCTCTTGTAAAATATGCAAAGTGGTCTACATACCATTTTTTGCAGAACCATGTTTTATTCTTTTTTTTTTTTTTTCTTTCTTTTCTTTTGAGGTCAAAAGGAGCTTTTCTCCCTTTTCTTCAATGTGGGGTTTTAACTGTTACAAATGAACAGCTGCCCAATCAAGCTTCAGATCTAACTGAATAGTGCCTACTGTAATTATATGCACACACACAGTGTACCTACTGAACTGTGCAAACAAGGTGTACACTCACAATGACTCATACCTCACAGAATGCCAAGCCTACTCAATAGTGTATTGTGTACCTACATACCTCACACAAAATGACTGACAGAACTCATAATGGGGTTACCTTTAATGAATGTAGGCCTACCATCATGTCCCTGATTCACATAATATTTATCTCCAGACAGAACCGGAAGAGGCCGAGTAAACCTTCTAGTCAGTTTGTTTAATAAATTGCTGCATCATGTGAAAGACTTTCATTCTTAAATCTATGGACAAGTTTAGGGCTTACAGAATAAATATGCCTTACAGCTAAATTAATACAGCAAGCATACACTATCTTACTAGCTACGGGGCAATCATGGTTTGTCATGTGCAAAGTATTTATCTGTAGTGCATATCACTGCTCTTAGTGGTCTTCCTGCAATTTCCACAATGGCAGGGAATTTAAAACTTCCAAATACCACAGAGAGTAATTTGACACCCACATAATGGTAGGGGCAAAACGTAGCACTTAGTAGTTAGTACAAATTAGCAACAAAACTAAACTGTTTAGGTCAGTCTGTATGCTGGTTGTACAACGAAGAATCACCAGTTGCTATGCAATGCACAATGCAAACTCTCCACTGTTAAGTACACTATTCTCAAACCAGTCTAGTATGATTTTGTTTCACAGTTTGAATGATACTACCCACTTTTGATCACATGCCATTATGGCTACGTGTATGCACATTCGATAACTAAGTTCTGCCTTTTTTATCGACTAATTTTCAACAGTAACCAACTTTTATCAAATCAAAAATTTTAGGCTGACTGTCAACTATTTTTTCTTTCACTTTCTTAAAGCTCATTTATTAAATTGGCATGGCCTTCAAATCAGTGTTCCTATTGTGAAACATTGTTTCAAATTATGTCTTTGATGCAAAACTTAATTACTCAACATGAGACAACAACAATGGAAAAATATTGCCAGGAAGGTGGGGGGGGGGGAGGGGAGGGGGGGAGTTCAAATTTCAACATGAAAGGAAAGCTTTTGGAAATGACAAAATAATAAATGCAGGGTCATATGGAATAAACATTATAGCAACAGATGTTTACCTTCTTGGTGGGAAATTTAAAGCTAGCAAACAAACTGTTACAACAGTAAGTAGCAAAGTTGATCAACTTTGCCAAAAGATGAAACCTGGAAGTTTTGACACATCCCAGAATCCCAGATCATCATTAACAACTTGTAAACAAGATGATTTCTATTTTCAACAATTTTTCATTCACCCTAATTAATAGTGTAATTTGAGTGCTAAAAAAAGGGGACAAGTTCCTGCTGTACACGAGATTGTGTTAATATATCCTGGCATAAGGTATTACTGGAATGCTAGTTGCGGTAAAACTCTTTGAGAGAATGATCTGATCATCTTAAGCAGAGGTGACAATTACATAAAACCTTCATAGGCTAATGAAACAAGTCTGGGGAACGTTACGAGACCGAGACACCTATTTCTACTCCCAGTTTTATTTGGTAAACATACAGCCTTTCACTGACAGCTTATTTTGGTAACTATGGAGACATCCTAATATTTGTTTGTTATAATTTGCACAAACTGTGACTAACAAGCTAAAATACACCTCAAGCAGAGGGCAAAGCATTTACAATCCCGATCTATAACAATATGCTCTCAGTTTATCTATTTGCATAGCAATGGGGACCCTTAATCACCAGACAGGCCTGTTTTTAAAGTGAAGTTTGTAAAATTGAATCTTGTCAAAAAATACAATAAAATTTGAGACTGTGTAAAGTCTCAACTTTTCACTTTTTCTCAGAGATGCTACAAATCTACTCACCTTTCTGTAACTGTCTTCAATTGTGGGATCATATTTTTCCACAAATATTCCCTGGACGAATTGCACTGTCTGCAAGAATTACAAGAAAAGAAAAAGATCAAAGGAATGGACAATTTACAAGGATTTATATTAAAATATTTTAAAATTCTCAAGACAGAAATGCCAGAATATTGAAAATGCTTACAAAAGTCTAAACTGAATGAATTGGTCCTGCTTATTTCCAGTAATAATAATAAATAATATTTGCATTTTTAATGTGCCAATATCTAGGCTATCCTAATCAAAGGCGCAGAATTATATTACCCCTGCTCAATAAATCATCCCAGAGATGATCCCTCCACTGCCACAGCTGCTCTAAGGGCATGACTGATGACAATTTACTACAGTAACTGCAGTAGGTACAAATTAAGTAACAAAATCTGCCCTACAGAGTAAAAGCACATATAAATGTTTCCAACAGAGACTGTATACCCTCATGATTACAGCCTAGCAACAGAAAATTAAAGGCTCTACTATCAGGGCCGCCACTTGGTTAATTTATTCCATCAATCAATGTTGATGGTATTTTACGATCTTGTGGTAGAGCAGAAGAGATGTGGTAAGAAGGACTTCCTTGTCTTCTGCTGTGAAAAAAATACTCTATACAAAAAGAGAGAGACCACTCACCAAGGCACTTTTGCCAACACCTCCAGACCCTAGGACAACCAGCTTGTATTCCCTCATAATGCCTTCTATTCACAACCTACAGAGTAGAAGAAAAGACAAAATTGTGATACTAATAATTACTTTTCTTTGAACTCCCACAGGGATGTAATAAACTGTGTTCAAACTCACACAGACCTCATTTACCACACTACACTGTATACAGTATTTGGGGTCACTTCTCTTTCTAGGCACTCTCTCTCCATGGAAATCATCAATGAATGTGGAAGGCAAACCCCACAGCCTCAGAGCAGGACATCAGCTGACAGCTGAAAAGGCCCAAGGGAGATGGTAGTATATTACAGTATTCAGGAATAGACTGTTCTCCTAAACTGGGCCCCTCTGCTTCAAATACTTACTAAAATATTTAAATAACTTTGACCTACAAATGAAACAGACATTTTATGAAATTTTAAGGTATTTACAATAAAATTTTATTTTGCATTTTTTACTTCAGTTGTGAGAGGCATCAGTTTGAAGACAAAGCTTCCACATTTTTTACACTCTAAGCACTGTATACTACAGTAAATTCAAGTCACTCAAGTAGGGTAGTGGTTGGTTTCGTTGGCTTATTCACAATGATGGTGGTTTTTTGAATAATTACCAATAAATTTGAGTATCAATATTTTCTAACATACCAACAGGAAAACTTTATGCAATAGTTCATGTATTGCATGCAGGTCTGCACACAAGTATGCCTTTGAAGCCAGCTACACCTTTAACAAGTTAAGGACACTCATAGAAGAGTTTGCTGGCCTATGAACATGACAAACTGCACAATGAATTGTTGCTTACTGTCCATTAGGCTTGGGAAACTCCATACTTGTCACACTTAGCTCTCAGCATATGCACTATTTCCATTAAATGTTGTCTATTTGGGAAAGATGGATATAATTTGCAACCTTTGCCTGTAGGGCATAGCAAATTTCCACATGAGATTTGTAATTCCCTAACTGTTACAATCAAATCAAGAATGAAAACTTACTTCTTTATGAAACTTATTATGAACTTATATACTTGAAAACAAAACTCAAGTCTCTTTTGTGAAGCACTTTGGGCACTCGTGGATAACACACTTTACATGTTTAATGTACATGTGCATTCTGTTGTGTTGGTATCCAGGCAGTGGTAAAACCATGTTAGTTTCTTTCAGTACCATGTGGTGTAGATGGCATTTTCCTCCAAATCTTTGGCTTCATGAACCACAATCACAATTCCACAAAATTTCAAGAACAGAACCAACAATAAGTTAAGACCCCTTTGCGTACCATGAACAGCCAGATACCATGAAATCTTAAACTTTCACTTAACACTGTAAAACTTCTTGGAAGGAATCCAATCCACACAAGTACGTCAAAACACACAATTTTGAATGTAAACAAGTATTCTAATATGAAATATGAGCAAGTCAGACATGTGAGTAGAAGGTTATCACGAAATCAACATGTTCTCATGTCACCATCAGTATGTTAATTCTGTACAATATAGAATAAACACACAGTATCATGAAACTAAAATGAACCTTAATGCAAAACCAGCAGAGGAAATTGGCTGTTTTCTTTCCTTTCTTATTAATATCAAGTGTCAGACTTTAATGGGGCAAACAATTTCCCAACATAGTATAAAGTATGACCATTGATACCAATTCTTACAGCAGGAAATTTTGGAAGACTTAAGCAATAAGTAAGTCCATTTTGGGTGATCTTGGCTTTCTTAGACCACTGTGGTCTGATAGGTCATGAGACTGATGTCATTTTGGTTTCAACTCTCCTTTCGTCTGTCTGTTGTAGACCCCAAATGAGAAAATTTTTTTATTCAATCTAGGTATAAACTATAAATTTAACACCTTTTTCAAGACAAAAACTTTACTTTCCCTGCCATACCAAAAATACCATTTATAACCATACTGTAGGTTGCAGTATCTGTGTACCAGAGTAAAATTTGTAACAGGTACAGTCCACATGAACATTTTTCTGTACATATTTTGACCTCTTTAATCTGCATATCAGGGAGAAAAACCCATGAACCATAGGCCCTGTACTGACACTAATATCATTCATGAAATCATGACCGTTGTAGTTTTGCCAGGTTGGTCCTGAGTGGTCTGAGAGCCTTGCCCTTGTCGTTGATTTTGCTTAAACCTAAACCAATGCCAGTCTGTTCTATAGTGGCCAGAGTACCAAGCTTTGTCAGTCTTGGGTGGTCTCAGCAGGGAGGTTAGAGTGGCAGCTCCCTGGTCTCAGTAACCTCCATACCAAGGACTGAACGGTCTTGGACATTATAAACAAGACCAGTGCACAACTTTACTCTGTTTCCTTAATATAATTATGTTCTGGGCATGTAGATGCAGACCCAGACAACCTGCGCACTCCTCCTCATTCTATGTTTAGTCAGTACAAAATAGGAAAATATTCCAAGTTGTAGTTTGAACATTATGGGATGGAAAATTCAAACAAGTTGAAACAACATCAACAACTTTTTCAACTTTCAAATTAGACTCAAAACTTAAGAGTATACATGTATGGGACTAGCATACGGAACCACTTGGATTTTGGGTAAGGGGGGGGGGGAGGCAACTTTTTTGTCCCAATCTCTGAGCCTTTTTCAAGGAATATTGCTTGAATTCCTATGGATTCTGTCCAAATTACTACAGATTTTGCCTGAATTTTGGGTTCAGTGTCCAAAACAAAAAAAAAATTTTTTTTGGGGGGGGGGGGGAGGGGGGGGGACAGTGCCACTTCAGTCCCCATTCTCATACACTATGGGATGGTAACACTGTACACATAATCAACACAGAAATAAAGTCATTGTGGTACAGGTACAACTATAGAATACTGTGCTCATCTGGATTCCTACTGTAGTCCATGTGACTTAACCCCCACTACAAAGATACAAATCCAGCTCAAAGTGGACTAGTGGAACCTAGTTGAGCAGACTCTTGTACAGTAAATCCTTGTACATCCGGACACATTGGGACCAAAGGTAGTTCGGAGAACTGCAAAAATGCAGATAAACCGGGTTTCAAGTTTTGGCTTCAAGTACGGTACCCAAGTCCCTAAGAAAGAGTGCCACAACATTTCCCAAATAGTTTTGAAACAACTAGCAAAATTACAGAAGTGCCAAATAATATTTCACTACTATTTTTGTCAGTGATGATGTGACAAATGATTGTGTAGACTTCTAGAACCCAGAGACTTTATTCCCCAAATTTGAGCCAATGGTCTCCTGAATAACCTATGCTTTGTACACACTCAGTGCATGTGAGGAAGAGAAGCCCTAGAGATCTTGAAAGATATCTAGAGTATAAATTCGTCATAAGTTTCCAAAAATATTGTAGACAAATGTGTAAAAGAGTCTTGAACAGCAATTTGCAATTAAGGTCTAATGTTATGTTTTTTTAATTAAAAAAGCCAGGGCTCAAACTAAGATTCAGAAAAGGGCATAGCCAATATAAGCAAAATGGCTATAGGTCTACGTTATTTCACAGGACATTTCTGAGAAGCACCATAGCCATTAGTAAGGGCACGATAGCCATGGCTATTGGTGCATTCGGTTATTTCGAGCCCTGCACAGCCCACTTTGGTACTTATATTTCAAACACATACAATTTTTGTTCCGAATTTAACAAAGAGATACAAATTGTTGTCTTTGCCCAAATGCGAGCTGTTTTAGTCATCAACTTATCGACAACTTAGTCGACAACTTACTGTGACTGAAAAAGTCCAGAGAAAACTTAGTGTATTTCTGCTGAAATTTCCATTTAGTTTTGCCTTGAAATTCACTGAAAACTTGGTGGATACTACCTTAATTGTTGCCTGGTAAATTCATGATGCCAGTTTGGATATATGGGGTTATAGATAAACAGGGTTTTTTATATACTGTTCTTATAGGTTGGGTGGATTGGATTTGTCCGTTTATGTTTTGTTAGAGACCATGCAAGTGAAACTGAGCATCAAACCTCTGATGGCTGATCAGTTAATGCAGGCTTCGACAAATTCTTTTTTCACTACTCGTCCATCAGGCAAGCTGTTCTCTTAGTCTACTTGTCCACATGAATATCTACTTGTCCACTTTTACTATGCCTTTAAACTCCTTTGTGGAGGAGACTTTGTAAGTACTTGCCCGGCGGGCCATGAGATTGAACAATGCACTTGCCCGAGTAACTTTTTACTTGTCCTGGACTGTCGGGCGGGGGATTTGTCGAAACCTGGTTAATGTGACTTGGACTAGCAATTCCGAGTGGGATGTAGTCGAACAGAACTCCTACCCTTTAGGGCAGGTGGGTTAAACTTCAGGTAATCGTCAATCTAAGATCATACATATCACACATCATAATTTTCAAATAGGATCTTTGGCATACATTTCACCTGCTGATAACACTCTGTACTTTGGTTAACTTCAAATGGGTGATTGAAGCTTAACAATGGATAACTACTGTGTTAATTGCAAAGCATGTTAGCTACAGAAATCATGTGGACCTGAAAGTCAATAGACAAAGCTTGGTAACGTAACTTTGTCATCTCAGACAGGCTTTCAAACACCGCTCACTGGCACGCCACACTGGATAACACTTCACTCGTGGCGACTTTCTCTTACACTAGATGCCATTAGATCAAAATCGGTCAATTGGTTTTGGACTTTTCAACATTCTACCTATAATATATTTAGGACTGCAAAGACCCTAAACAGGCACTGTTCCAGCTTCTCCAGTAACTACCTTTTGACCAGGGTGCATTCCATGTAAAGCCTACGCCGAAGGTACGCCAAGGTTTTCGTGACCGTACGCCGGAATTTTCTGTACTGTGCACATACAATGCATGTACATAGCAATCCACAGGCGTGCGTACATGTATACGTACAGCATACATGTACGTGATACGTACACAGTCACCATACATTGGCAATGCACGTACAGGTATATGTGAACACACATTACAGCTAAGTCAGAGGCAACCCGTAAGCGATTGTACATACGTATGTATACATGTACGTAATGCATACACCATTCATTGGCAATACAAGTAGGGGTATATATAGCACAGTACTGTGCGTGAACATACTAGCGGGAGTTGACTGAATCGGCCCGCCGGTATGCCGGGAGTACCGTTTCCCCGCTGCTACGCTGGGGAGTACGCCAACTACGCTGGCAATCTTCAACTTACTGCATTTTGCACGCCGACAAAGGCTAGTTTCTAAGCCGCCACGCCGACCGAAATCGTATGGCCACGCCGAAGATCTTCGGGGTATAGTGCACTAAATGCACACTGGCCTCTTGAGGGCAGTCACAGTCCCGGTCCAGGTGTAGAATGTAAAGAATGTGGAATGCAGAATGTGTAGAATGTACAGCATGATTGTGACACTAGTACTGGTACTTCCACTGCTCCTGTTACAATGTCCTGAGTGGAGTTGGCGTTCAGTGCTTGGTGAGAACACGTCACTGTGACATTGCCATGCATAACCTAGCACAGTTGTGATAGTTTGGTATATTCCAACTTCCCCAGTAGGCTAATCATGTCTTGAGAGGAGTCACTGAACATTGTGGACCTCGTCGTGTGGAACAAACAAGTTACCATAATGATCATTTACTCTGAGCACAACAATACACAAATCGATTCATTTTGTGAACGAAAATACACAAAATACTGGGATGGATGAAGGGAGTAAGAGTGTAAAAATAGACAAAATTTGTGCTTGGTACTGAGAAATGCCCTACCTTGCTAATGTATAGTGTGTAATATATATGTAATGTTTCACACGCCTGTGATCATGATCACCTACAGTATGTGTACACATGCGACTAAGGACTGAACATCACCCTATTGTTAAAACGGGGTTTGTCAGGGGTTCCACTTGGGGTTCGATTTTGCCTGGGGTTCGGTTAGAGATAAGGTTAGGGTTAAGTCAGTTTTGGGGTTAGGTTAGGGTGAAGTGGCCTCTAAAATAAGCAATCTCTGAATCACAAATAACAAGGACATCATATGAATGAGTAATATTTATTGGGGTTTAGGGATGACGTTTCCTCCCTAGACTCATGTGTATGTGTACCAATAGCGTGAAACATATAAAAGTGTTTTCACCAATATTGTAATAACATTTGCTAAGTTACTTCAATGCTGTATGAAAGACTGACCAGTCATTGTACTGATTATGGCCAGGGATTATGGAAGAGACTCGAAGTACGATTTGATAAATTCTGAAAAATACAATCCAGAAATGTGTTTCACTCTTCTTCTTCTTCTTCTTTCGGAATACGGTGACACATCCAAAGGGACATTACTTCACCACGCATGCGTCGAGGGGTACCTAAGCCCTAATGCTATTTGTAATAAACTGAACGGGGTCTTTATGATGCACAGAATTTTCGACTAGAGAGGCAGGGAGACTATTCCAATCCTTGACTGTGTTAGGCAGAAAACTATACTTGTAGCAGTTAGTCCTAGTATAAAGATGGCAAAAGTGTAGGTTATGCATACCACGAATTTTGCGAGTGGGATGCCGAAGTCTCTCAACAGGGATCTGAGCCTTACCAAAAACACCCTTAGTAAAAAGAATTAGTCTATTTTGCCTACGACGTTCCGATAACGAAGGGAGATCGAGGTCTTTCAGTACAGAAGTCATAGACCCAGGCTCACGTGAAAAGGTCGAACTGATAAAACGAGCCGATCTCCTTTGAATACTCTCCAGCTTATCCTGTAAGTAAATCTGGTGTGGATCCCACACGCTGCTGGCATATTCCAAAACAGGTCGGAGAAGGCCCTTATAAGCAGTTAGCTTCACATCGCTAGGCAAAAAGACAGATTTCTTTGAAGTACCCCTAAGATTCTATTACCTTTATTACAAATAAATTGGACATGTTTATCCCAACTAAGGTCACTAGTAATAAAAACCCCTAAGTACTTAATTCAATCAACCTTAAGTAACTTTTCACCGTTTAAGACATAATCGAAACAGACAGGCTTCTTTTTTCTGGCAAAGGTGATGATATTGCACTTTGAAGGCTGGAATCTCATACCCCATGTCTTAGCCCAGAGACCTAGATTATCAATGTCAACCTGAAGCTTACGACAGTCACTAGCATCATCAATAACTCGGTAGCAAACACAATCATCAGCAAAAAGCCTGACATTAGAACTGGCACTACTAACGATATCGTTGATGTGCGCTAAAAAGAGAATTGGTCCTAAAACGGACCCCTGAGGGACTCCAGACACAACATCGTCAAAAGAAGACCTAGTACCATTTACTACGACAGCCTGTTTACGATCAGAGAGGAAAACATCAACCCACTGGAGGATCTGTCTTGAAACACCAAGACTAAAAAGCTTGGTTTTTAAGAGCTCATGAGGCACCGTGTCGAAAGCCTTTTCAAAGTCCAGAATGAAAACATCAATTTGTTTGTTTAAATCCAGGGATGAAGCCCAGTCTTCAATGACTGACACCAACTGAGTATCGCAGCTGTGCGATTTTCTAAAGGCATGCTGCTTTGATGAAAGGACATTCTTGGATTCAAAGAAGTCCATTAAGTTTGAGCTAATAATGTGTTCTAACAATTTACAACAAATACAGGTGAGCGAGACAGGCCGATAATTACTAGGGAGGGAACTGTCATTCTTTTTGTAAATAGGGCAAACATTTGCCCTCTTCCAATCAATGGGTATTCGCCCACTTGAGAGGGATTGTTGATAAAGGTGACTCAACATAGGGTCAATATCCGATGCGATTTCCCTGAGGACCCAAGGGTGGATGTTGTCCGGTCCAACAGCTTTATGTTTGTTAAGACCTTTTAACAGTTTTTCAACCCCTTGTGTGCAGATAGTAATATCAGCCATTCTGCTATGAGTCAGTCTACGGAATGGAATTACACTATTGGTACACCTACTGTAGTCCTAGGCTAGGCCTGTATCCTATGACAGGCCTGAGGATTTCAGATTTCATGGTAACCATTTTTTAGGTTCCGTGGTTTTTGATCCACGTAACCTAACGTAACCCATTTTGTTGAGTCTCAAAAACCCGGTTTTTCCGTATTCCCAATATTAAGAAAACACGACTCTGTGACAGTTTACTACACTGAGCTTCGTATAGGTTGTAGGTGTACGAGCGATCACTTGCACTGTCAATGCCACAGTGCACAACATGTGTTCAACTTATTACGAAAAACAATATCTCAAAATGACATGATGTTGTTAATGTGTGTGTTGACGCCATGTCGTGGGGTAACAGCATATGGTTTGGAGTTCAGTAAAACCCCATTTATCCGAACACATCGGGACCGAATGTATTTCGGATATGGGTAAAATTCGGATGTACAGGGTTTAACTTTTTGCCTCAAGTAAGGTACACAGGGTCCATAGGAAAGAGTGTGAACACATTCCCCAAATAATTCCGAAAAGGATGACAAAATCCCCCAAAATGTTTGGTTACCATTTTTTGTGACCGATGATATGACAAATGAATTTTTAGACTTCTAAAACACCCGGATTTTATTCCCAAAATTCGAGCCTACGCCCTTCTGAATGACCAATGCTTTCTACACACTAAATGAGTGTATGTGCTGAAGAGAAGCTATAACAATCTGGAGAGGTATCTAGCGTATAAATTCGGCATAAATTTCCAAAAATATTAGAGGCACATGTGTAGGAGACTCCCAAACAGCAATTAGCAATGTTTTTGTAAGGTCTACTCTCGTTATTTTTAGGTATGGTGCTCACTACGCAACTAACTTTTCAGATTTAGTGAAACTAGGACTTACGCTAGCCTAACATTTTAGTATAAGGAGAAATTGAGCCTATACCGACTCATGGATCCTAGCAAGAATTTCAAAACAAATACATACGATTTTTCTTCCAAATTTGACAAAGAGATAACAAATTGTTTTTCATGCCCACATGTTGGCTGTTTTAGCCCTCCTGACATCTTGCCGTGACTTATGAAGTCCCGAGGAAATTAGTGCATTTCTGCATAAATTTATGTCAAATTTTGACTTGTACAGTAAAGCCCTGAAAACTTGGTGGATTCTACCGTAATTGTGATGAATATTATTGTTGTTAAATCTGATAGCTAGTTCCGAAAAACGGGGCTTTACTGTACACGTAGAATCGTAGTAAATTACTGTTGAAGGACACGCTGATTTCTCGTTTATTAGTGATCGAACTGAGTATAGATAAAAACCAATATCAGTCTGACACATCCATTTTATCATCTCCAGTATCAGTTAGCTGCATAAGCAAGAAGTTTCCTTCAAGTTGGCATCATCATTGCAGAAACGTTACGAAGAAATCTCCGGGCACTCAATGAGTCCCCACTGATATACTGTGTATTAACTGCGGCATAATTTTTGAAACAACTTTCATGATATCGGGCTGTGTGCAAAGTCAATGCAGTGGGGCCGTAATCACAGCCTGTGCAGTGTATCCGCATGGTGTACAACCGGGAATCGTGGCTACACAGGTTGTCGCCGTAGTGCGTGATACCCAGTCAGCTAGTGTGGACTCGGCAATTGCAATTTGCGATAGCACATGCTGCAAGGTGCGAGCCGCATGCGATCTATTTTATGCTTTGTGATATTAGGCAAGAGCAATGTGAGAAAAATGTCGCAATTGGTAGTCTGTATTTTATCAGATAATATCTTTTAATCGAATTTAAAATGCCTCCTAATGAATGGTCAAATTTTAGGTAACAGAAGAGTTGAATTTGAGTGTCAAATGGGACATCGTAACCGATTTTTCGGTTACGTGGTTTGGCGGTCACGTAACCAACACGCGACCGCGAACGATCGTTCGCGTGAAATCCGCAGGCCTGCTATGAAGCTAACCACTTTTTCTTTCATTTAGGCTAGATAAAAAGCCTTCACTTATCATACACTGTTTATAGGATCCTTCTTAACTAGGCCTAGGCCTATCCCTACACTAGACCCAGTTTTACTTGGTAGACTAGTAAGTGTTGGCAATTGCCTAGCGTAGATGCTTACTCCCTTAGGCTAAGTTAGAGTTACAGTGTGTATAAGACAAAGAGTAGGATATAGGTTCCTATATCCTACTCTAGGCGTAGGACTATGGTATATAGTGACATGACCTAATAAGGCCACTTTCGAATGTCGTGCATCGATACAGTCAATAGAGCGCGTCAAAACTGCTGTCACAATCAGTGCGTCAATTTTTGATGCAGTACGCGCATAGCAAACTCCCTTGCTAACGCGCGTGAACCTGTTTTTCAAGCACTTGCATGCAAAGATATGCAGCTCAAATTGAACGCACAAACTGCCTACACTGAACCTGTACATACAGCTCTGTACAAAAATTGTAAACAGCGCCCGCTGGCCTTATTAGGTTACGTCTGATTTTAGGCTTGAGCTGGAAACGCTGAACTTGTCGTAATGATATCTCTTGAAAGGAAAAATCTGTGGTAAAGATTTATAGCTCTCAAATAAGGTCAAGTCCGCCAAAACTTTTTCAGCTACAAACAGATTCACATTCTTTTGTCTTGCTTTTTAAAAACGAAAACTTTCTTAGAGTGGCCTTGTTAGGAAATGCCATCATAACTACAGTATGTGTACCAATAGTGTGAAACATATGAAAGTGTTTTCACCGATATTGTAATAACATTTGCGAGGTTATTTCAATGCTGTATGAAAGACTTGGTCATTGTACTGATTATGGAAGAGACTCGATGTACAATTCGGTACATGCTGAAAAATACAATCCAGAAATGTGTTTCACTCAATTGGTACACCTACTGTAGCCTAGGCTAGGACTAGAAGTGTAACTGTAGAGGCCTAACGTTGATGACTGTTACTTGTTAGGCTAGCAGGAGAATATTCTTTCCGTGTAGTTTATATTCAGCCTTGGAGAGGGCTGCTACACTTGGCTAAACTTAACTGGGATGTTATCCCTTGAAAGAGAAAGAATTCATATACTCACTACTTGATGGTTTAGTAATCCAAGAAATTTTCCACGCGATTTTTCAATTGACACCGGCAGGTAAAATTTATGTGTCTAGGCTACAGCATTAACAGTGAATACGCTAGTTATCACAATTTTTTTACAGCACCGTGTATAATACCGTGGGTGCCGGTGACGTGCCGTGTATTAGCTCTAGCCAGCTAGCGATATGCATAGACAACACACTCAGTACCAACGGTACGTACTTGTGAATGGTTGGTTATGGGAGGGCGAGGCTACGGACACAGTGTTCTCTAGACTTCAATTTACAGTCACTAGCTAGCTCTGCTGCTCAAAGTTAAATACCGCTTATGAATAATCAACATGTATTTAAAGCTACTTTGCATTTCCAAATTTAGAACATAATGTTGCCAGAAAACGGAAAGATTGATCGAAATTAAATAACAATTATGATATCTGTTGAATTGATTATCATGGCAAAATTATGTTAAGAAATCAAAATACCATAGTGAACAAAATTTAGTTTCTTGAAACGTTTTCGAGGATTTCAGCGACAAATGAAAGTTATTGTAGTGGCGCTTTTCAAAATTCACGAACAGAGAATTACTTTTAGGGTTTCCCGAAAAGGGAAAACCACGCGCTATCTACATGTATATGTAGGACTGTAACTTCGGATCCGCTAAATTTTATAGCAGGTGTCGATTATGTGGGGACAGCCCGATATTCATAAGGTTTTTTATTCATAAGGTTCATTGCTCATAAGGGTCGTTATTCATAACATGATGAACGGCAAAAATAAGTTTCATTGTTCATAAGTTTCGTTATTCATAAAACTAAATGATAAAAAAGGTTCGCTATTCATCATAATCGAGAATAAGGTTCGTTCGTTCTTCATAATCGAGAATAAGGTTCGTAGTTCATAATCGAAAGAAAAAGGTTCAATGTTCATAATCATAAAAAGGGTTCATTATTCATAATTGAAAAAAAGGGTTTCGCTATTCATAATTGAAAAAAGGGTTCGCTATATTATAATCGGAAAAGGGGTTCGTTGTTCTTTATCGACCCTAAGGTTCGCTATTCGTAATCCCCCAAAATTTCGACTGGTCCCTTTGAAAGGCCAGTTACAGCCAATCTAATTAGACCATTTAAAAACACCGTAAACATGTTGCAGACAACACATTGGTCTATCATCCCTGCGAGCTTTAAGGGTGTGCCCACTTCCACGAGATACAAAGCCTTTATAGCTAGAAAAACGCAGTTTCCCCATATTATGAATATTGAACCCTTTAACCTATTATGAATATCGAACCTTTTTTCCAATTATGAATAACGAACCTTTTCCCTGTTATGAATATCGAACCTTTTCTCTGATTATGAATATCAAACCTCTTTTCCTATTATGAATAAGGAACCTTTTTTCTATTATGAATAACGAACCTTATGAACAACGAACCTTTTTACGATTATGAATAACGACCTTATGAATAACGAACGTACTTATGAACAACGAACCTTTTTACGAATAACGACCTTATGAATAATGAACCTTATGACTTAAGAACCTTATGAACATTGACCCTTATGAATAGAAAACCTTATGAATATCGGGTAGACCTCGATTATGTAGGCTACCTCTATTGACGTCCAGTTGATGTTACGACAGGGAGTTGCTATTTGTCAAATAACAACTCCCTGGTTACGAGTGCAGCCAGTCACAGGTGCAGGAGTAATACACGTTTGCCAAGCGGGCAACGGAGCCGCTGTCTACAGTCTTGCCGACCTTCCCTACGTAGTAGGCTGTACCGCATATTACTTGTTCAGACATATTTCCACATAGTTCCACAGCGCTTAATAGTACAAGCCTCTTCCACCTTTCCAAGTAACTTTTAGGTACATAAAGGTCGTGGGAATTTCATACCAAATCGCATACCCTAGTTAATGGTTTCTCCTGTTTGCCGTGCCGTATGGTACGCAACTTGTTGAGGGAGGTTTGACTCGGGCAGAAGGGGTGGATACCATACAAATGTATGTAATCCCCGATAGGAGTCAACCACCCCAATGGTTGATTTTGTCACTAAATGAGTAGGCTATAGCCTAGATTTTGCTATGTGAACCCCCAAATTTTCGCACGCTTTGCGCATTATGCATTTACGGAATTAAGATTATCCTCGATAAACGCTAATTCAGCACATGGGCTAGGCACTTGAAGTCATATATACTTACCATGGGCAGGATTACGGGGGTCAAGGGGGCACTTCCCAGCAAGCAAGCCCTATTGGGTCCCAGTTCCAATATGGTGTGTTGTTGGGGTTACCACCCCCACTTTTTTCCAGACCTCAAAAAATAATAAAAAAAAAATAATTGAAAAATGAACGGAAAGAAGAGAGACCAGGGAAATTAGGAGGAAATTTTTAATACTGTGGTAAATTTTACAATGTACGATAAAGGAAACGTTTATTTTAAATGTCATAACAGTGTCAAAAAATTTTTCTTGGCGCGCCTCGCCAGCACCCGTACCGAATACTACCGGTAACTAATACGGTGACGAAACTGAAAGGTGGGGAGGCAAGGGGCAACTGTTATTGATAACTTTGTTAGGTACCTTGATTAAAATTTCTTTCAAAGCATGTGAGTGTTGGTTCCCTGCCACACTTTTATGGCATGAAGAGAGTTACTCAGAGCGCTAAACGTACGTCATTACAAGCACCATGTATAAGCCTTGCATGCTCAATTAAAAAAACTACCGTAAGTATATGTGTGTATATATATATATATATATATATATATATATATATATATATATATATATATATATTTACCTTCACTGGGGTAGATTATTTCGGACCAATCGACGTGAAACAAGGTAGGTCCACAGTGAAACGATATGGTTGTATTTTTACCTGTTTGGCGACTAGAGCCGTTCATTTAGAAGTAGCTGATTGTTTAGATTCCGATTCGTTTATCAACGCTTACCGCAGATTCGTCGCCAGGAGAGGACAAGTTGAAAAAATGTTCAGCGATAATGGAACAAACTTTGTAGCGGGTGAGCGAGAGCTGAGAGAAGCACTCCGTAAGATGAACCAAGATAAAGTAGAAGAATTTATGCATACTAGACAATGTGAATGGCACTTCAACCCCCCGTCAGCCAGCCATTTTGGAGGTGTCTGGGAAAGACTTATTCGCTCAGTTCGAAGAATACTGCATGGGATACTGAGAGAACAGACTGTCAACAGCGAAGTGTTGCATACCGTGTTGGTTGAAGCTGAAAGCATACTTAATTCTAGACCCTTGACAGACATTTCTCCTAACTCAGACGATGAAGAACCACTGACTCCTAATCATCTACTTCTACTAAGAAAGGGACCCGAAGCGCCAATAGGAAGCGTAGAACCCTACAGCAGGAAAAGATGGCTACAAGCTCAATATTTAGCATCTCTGTTTTGGACACGCTGGAGAAGGGAGTACCTCCCGCTGTTACAAAAAAGGCACAAGTGGACAATCCCAAAGCAAAATGTAAAAGTTAATGACGTCGTCTTACTTGTCGATGCTAGCATACCTAGAGGTAAGTGGCTTATGGGAAGAGTATTGTCAGTGTATAAAGGTAAGGATGATAGAGTTAGAAGTGTTGACGTTAAAGTAGCAGGTAATGTATTGAAGCGTCCAGTAGCTAAGTTATGTATAGTATACAGAGAACCAGTTAAGTAATAATGAAGTGATTTGATCCTGAAATCCTCTCAACTGGTTTCAAGATTTCAGCGTGGGGAGTGTTAACGACTTCTCATTATTTTTATTATGAGCGCGCCCTCAATTTCTTGGCTGAGTATTCTGCTCTCAAAATGCTTGCGTGCGCGTATTTTAAGTAATTTTTGGTTATTTACGTTCAGTTTAATATTTAAGTTCACGCTTGCTTCGCTTGCGCGCGCTACGTATCCGCGAGATGCATGCGTTTACGATGTATCTTGCCTTTTGCCGAGTGTAGTGCGTCGCATTTATGCATCGTTAAATTTCAAATTTGTAACACATTTAATTAACGGCGAGACGTTGGACCGGCAAGAAGCGCCGCAGCCAAGTCACGTAGGCTACATGTTTTATGCCCGCAAAGGTGGACCAGAAGTCACAGAAGAAGTTACAAAGTGGTACGCAATATGTTTTAATTCCGTTCTATTAACTGACTGATTAAATTAATATTTGTTACATTATATAAGAAAGTTGCGGAACGAACAAACTTTGTATAGCAGTAACATTAATCTACAATTACTCAAGGATTAAACCCAAGAAGAGAATATATCATATTTTGTTACTTATATGTGATATCGTTTGCTCCTTGAATGTACATATGTAAATCAATTGAATTTTACCGGAAAAGTATGGGCTCACCAGGCCAGCTTCGATAGTTTTTTCCTTAAGAGGATTACTTAGTTTATGTACGCATTAAGGATGCGTAGCCTATAGTTTCTTTTTCACTTATATTTAAGTCATTTAAAATGTTTAAGGCGTATAAACTTTTGAGTGCAGTAAAGATTAAAGTGCTCACTCATATACTGTGTAACATATTGGCGGTTTTCATTATTGACGAATATTAATTGACGCATATTTACGCTTCATTTCGTATAGGCTAATTGTTCTGAGGAGCTTAACATCGAATCCGTTGACTGAGTTTGTGGGTTAGGGAGCGGTTATGTTCACGTAAGAATTCGTTCGTGACTTACATTTAATTAATTCAATTTATAATATTTATATTGTTATATAACTAAGGTCAAGTGGCTTGCGTTGTATAGTTGCGTACGTAGTTTATCGCATGGAGCAAGCTTACATCAATTTACAATGCCGTGAGCTTAAAATACATTATCATCATTATCGTTTACAGCTTGGCAAAATGTTAACAATTTTCTAAGCCTATGTGGACAATTTCAAGTCTTGATTTATACGGGCTAACAAAATGTCGGTCGCAACTTGATCGAATGATTGAATTCAGAATTGCCAAAACGTTTTCGTTTTGGTGTTTATCACGCTGATTGTTTGGCTATAACTTATAAAGCTTGAAGTTATTTGAGAATGTTTGGCATAATATTTTGCAGTATATTTAAGGTGTTTTCGTTGTTTGTTTACAGTCACCAGATATACGAATTCAGATATACGAATACAGATATACGAATACAGATGTACGAATAATCAGATATACGAATATTCAGATACGAATATTCAGATATACAGATATACAGATATACAGATATACAGATTTGCAGATTCAGATTCAGATTTGCAGATGATTGTACAGATTACAGATTGATTCAGACACTGATTCAGAAAAAACAGTTATTAACTAAACTATCAGTTTTTCTCATATCTGCGTGGAGGAATATAACCCAAACCAAGTTATTCAGGATAATTTGGACTTTCCTGGTTGGAATTGTCCTACAATACATATATATATATATTATATATATATATATATATATATATATATATATATATATATATATATATATATATATATATATATATATATATATATATATATTAAGGATTAAACGTATCTGTTCGGACCCTATTGATTTTGAAAAGCAGATCTCCCAGCTCACTGGCTATTTCCTCTCAGCTGGTTACCCCCTTCTCGTTATTAGGAAACAAATTAATAGAGCTAGGAAACGTAGTCGTTCAGAGCTTCTAGAGTATCGGATCAAAACCCCCAGCTCCCGTATTCCCTTTGTCACGAGCTACCACCCGACTATTAAAAGACTGATCGGTATCCTTAAAAATGACTTTGAATTTTTAAAGGAAGATAATTCCCTTGTCACTACTTTTAACCAGCCTCCCATTTTAGCCTTTCGCCAACCCCCTAATCTGAAAACGTTACTTACTTCTTCAAGACTCCCGGTAGATCGCAGTCCTGGTGTAGGTAACACTGACTGTGAGAAACCCAGATGTCAGATTTGCTTCCACATCACTTTGGGACCCAAAGTCTTTATTCCCAATGTCACTTGGCCCATTAAGCCCCCTGCCCTCACGTGCGATTCCAGCAATGTAGTTTACATTTTTTATTGTACTATTTGTAATTTGTAATTCTGGTAATTATGTAGGAGAAACAGGTACTGCTTTTCGTTTAAGATTCAATAATCATAAAAAATCTATACGGGATAATCTGCCCGGTTTCCCAGTGGCGGAACATTTTAACCTTCCTAACCATTCACTTGAGAATTTAAAATGCATTCTTGTAGGTTCTAATTTCAGTTCTTCAGCATTACGTAAACGTAAAGAAATTGAATGGATTTTAAGAATTAATTCCTTTGTTTAAGGTATCAACGAAGATTTAGGAGTTCTCACTCCGTATCAGTTCTGCAAGGCCTGACTGACTTATCTTGGGTCACCCAGCGCCCTTATAATCCCCAGGTGGGTTAGTTTTACTTAACTTTCCTCAATGCGCCTTTATTTGCAGCTTTTACAGCTCTCTGGACAGTTGTCTCACAGCACATCGTACTGTACATTCTGGTTTTTACCATTTATTTCTGCTTTCTTTTATATCCTAGCAGTTATTTACGCCTTTTGTGCTCTTTTAATGCTACACTGGTTGCAGCCCATTTTTGAATTCTTTTAAGTTTTAAATCTTTTAATAGGCTACTGCTTCTGCACTTCTCGACAGCGTCTGTATTTTTATCTGTTTGTCAGTCTAGTAGTTGCTGATGAAGGTCCTAGGTAGGACCAAAAATTTCAACAATAAATTTGTTTTTAATGTATTCCTGCTGTGTCAACTATGCTTTGTGTTCGTTTGTTTACCTGTTATTTACCGGAATACACGTGGACCATATTTCTATTATATATATATATATATATATATATATATATTCGCTTTATTTTTGTAATCTTCGTGTTCGTTAGGCCTACTTCACGTAGTTGTTCAGTTTCTTTTTTTATTTTCATTGTAACTCGAAGAAGGGCCCTGTGTGGTCCGAAAATTTGGATGCCTTATGTTTCGCCAAGTGTATGTTATATTTGTGGTACATATATATATATATATATATATATATATATATATATATATATATATATATATATATATATATATATATATATATATATATATATATATATATATATATATATATATATATATATATATAAATGAAATCGCGATTCTCAATAAACTAGGATTAGTGCTTGGACAGTCGGATAAATTGGATAATACTGCATTCAAACAAAAGGCTAAAGAAAAATACTACACTACAATAAAATGCCCTTATTTTTCGGCAGGCTTGCTCGTACCCGTTTTTAGTTGTGTATCGCAATTACTTCTTGAAGAATTTCTTGCGTGTTCTATGTTCGTACAAAGTTTTGTATTATCATAATGACCACCCACAAGCCGAACCCTCTTCATCACAAAAATAACTTGCTATCCTGATTGAAGATATTATTTAAATGGTTAATTAAAATGTGATTCTTCTTATCTGTTTGTGTACACTGGATGAGCTTTAAGATAACCAAATGCAATTCATTCTGATGACTTTCTTTTTATACCGCAAGGCTTCCAGGGGCGTTGCCCTGGACCCCACCAGGGGCCCTCCTTGGGCTCCTGGACCCCGTGTCTTCAAGGAAGCGCCGCCTTTGACGCCGTTTAGTACTCCGCTCGGCTTTGCCCTCCACTTTCACCAAATCCCGCCCCTGATGAATACTAGGCCTATGCAAAATATACCCTGCAGTGAAATGGTATTGTGCAAAGGTTTTCTTTTAATCCCCTCCTCACCCTTGACGACATTGTTCTGGCAAATCCGTCCCCTCTGTAAGAGCTTTGGGTCGCCCCCCCCCCAACAGGAACCTGGCCCCTTGTCGGTCAAATTTTGGTGGCCACCCCTGGTTCAAGGTCCTCCTCTTACTTGAAACTAGGCGTCGGGGAGGAACCGTACGCACAAGACAAAATCATGAGACGGAGTTTACCTCACGCAGAAAGACTAGCAGCTGCACTCGGATTTCTGACAATAGATACGGCTCTAATTGCGCTCTGCGAACAAGAAAGTGGGCTCAGACCACAAGAGCGGGCGTCCGTACACTACAGACTATCATACCCCTTTAGAAAAATTAATTGCCGGGGGCTATATTAAACAATCGCATAGTCAATTTCCCCTTTTTGAGGTGCTACACGTGCCTCCATCCACATGTCAGAATTCCTGGCTACGGACAGGGGGTTTTAAAAGTGAGCACACAACACTTTTTTATTTTAAAAGGCAGACTGGTACTGTGATAGGCAGTACCTTCATGAGACTTGAAGTCTGTGAAAAACACATGCTTTTGAAAAGAATTAGCATTTTTTTCACTGCCTTCTCCTTCATTTCCCACTCTGGGAAAGGAAGAATACGAACAGGAATTTTACCCACACAGAGTATCAACTGACAAATTTTCTGCACAGGGCACCAAGTTGGTTCCACGTATGTCGCCATTTAGTAATTATGTGAGCCATTCTTCCTCTACTGACTGGTTGTGACACGCAACTTGTTTCATGAGACGCGAAACAGGCAACGCTCATGGTAGACCGAAACACTAGTTTTGCGAAACAACCTTTCGGGAAAATGATGTTTTTTTTGTTTTCATCCAACGCACATGTGACGTCAGAAAACACAAAACGTGTATTCTGTTTCGTGTTTCGCGTTTTCTGACGTCCGTGTGCGTTCGGCTTAAAAGAGCTTTAAAAATACTAAAATTGCTTGTTATTTTAACTTAGCAGGTACGGATTTCCGTAAAGTAGTCTAGTGGCCTTGGCTTGTAGAAAACAAGGCGCGTAGCCGGAAATTTGTCAAGGGGGAGGGCGAAGCCTGTAGGCAAATAGTAGGCAAACTATCAGAGCCATATATTTGGACGGCTCTGCAAACTATCTAAGCGTAGCGCCACCCTAGGTTGGCGCGAAGCGTACTACAAGAAAATTTGGCCGAATAGACCTCCCATATCGCTGGAAATGGCACTTCTCAGGCCTTGTAAGTTACTTCTAAACAATTTCTTATTTTGAGTTACTAGCAATATCATAAAAAAAAAATCATTAAAAAGTACCAAAAATATGCTCAAGGGGCAGGGCGACTGCCCCCTTCGCCCCCCCCCCTTGGCTACGCGTCTGTAGAAAACCTTGACACATGGACAGAAAGGAGACTATATCTAGTGCTTTAAAATGAGGCACAGAGAGAAGAGCTGATGATAAGCACAGCATAAGTACTACTTGGGAGATAAGCCATTACACCTCCTGTAAGAGTGACTTAATTTAAAAAGGGAGAGTGTCTTTAAGTGCATGGAAGCCACTTTATTTTCAAAAACGGAAAGAGTCAGACAGGTGCGAGGATACAGATCCAGCAAGAAGCGTATAGCTTTATTTTGGCAGACCTGAAGCATGTTTTGGGATTTTACAGAAAGCCCCATGCAGGCTCAAACACAAAAACAGGCATAATCGAAAACGCACAATTCAAAGAGTTGGCCCGTAACTTTCTAGAAGAGCAGTCTAGGCATCTGCAGCCTTTTCCTGTTTTCTGTACAGATATTTTTATATATATATATATATATATATATATATATATATATATATATATATATATATACTGTATATATATATACTGTATATATATATACTGTATATATATATATATATACTGTATATATATACTGTATATATATACTGTATATATATACTGTATTTATATACTGTATATATATAATGTATATATATACTGTATATACATATATATATTATATATATATATATATATTATATATATATATATATATTATATATATATATATATATATATATATATATATATATATATATACTACCGTACCTTTCTTGTACTATCCCGGCTCATATTCTCATCAGATAAGTTAGAATCAAGTTTGGCTCCCAAATACTTCACACAACAGGTAGATTTGATACTAGACCCATTGCAGTGAATCTTAAGACCAGGAAGTTCTTTTAAGTCTTTGACTTAGTCTAAAGAGAATAGATTCCCGCCGTGTTACCTAGCCTAATTGCAAAGATAATTTTTTGTCAATTATAGCCACTCATTAAGACTTTCAAGTTCGGAGCTTACAGTGGATTCAACAAATTAATATTAATATCCTTACCAAAAGCAAGTAATTAGTGCAGAATCATCAGCATAAAGGATCAGTTTACAAGAGACGGCAGAATACATGTTATTTACGTATATTGAAAAAGGAGTTGACTTAGAATAGATCCCTGAGGAGGTCCACCGTTAACAAGTTAATGGTTTTACTACTAGAGAGAACCCCACCGATGCCAACAACCTGATTTCTATCTTTCAAGTATGAGGTAAACCAATGAACACCACATTCAGACATTCCACATACTTTTAGTGTGTAATGCAGAATGTCATGATTTACATTGCCAACGGCTTTTTGAAAGTCTATATAAGAACCATAGTACCAGTGTAGTTTAACTGTTCCAGTTCATACCTTGGAAATGTGGAAAAACCGGAGCGGAAACCAGACTCAATGAAGTTCATACAAATAGGTTTGTCATTGCGATAGGCTACTTTTCATTCTGGGCAGACTATATTTTTCCAGGATTTTCAGGGCTGTAACCGAGTCCACCTTACTCAATTCCGGGCCGATTTCGATTTCAGTGGCCACTCCATTCCGAGTCTGGTCCAAGAACACTCGCCCTTGTGGAATTCCACTTGTAACTGGATAACTCTTAGATAGCGAATTAATAACTCGTGCCTCCTTCCTAATAAAAGAAAATTCTCAATCCATTTACTAACAAGGGCTACTTATGCCATAGCTGTTAATTTTTACACAGCAAACTTTTTTTATTTTATTTTTTTTCCTTTTTTTTTTTGTACTGTATTGAAAGCTTTCATAAAATCTATGTATATTACAAAGGATCCACCTTCATCAAATATACTTACCCAATCACCACACACCTTCAAAGTTGTAATGTAGTAGAGCACCCTTGGACAAAGCCGAATTGGTATTCGTTAAGCAAATTATTTTGTGTAAGATGCGTAATGTTATCAGCCCTAATGAGTTTCTCCAATAACTTACAACAAATACAAGTTAAACTAACTGGACGGTAAATTACCAGGGTTACTCTTACCTCTTAGGATCGATTTAACTTCGGACGGAACTAACCGTGGGACCACGTTGGCTTGGGACCGAGTTGGTTTGGGACCGAGTTGGCCTTCTCCATAATTTCTATGGCTTTCTCCCGTTAAAAGGTGGCGTACCGCCATTAATTGCTGCCATTGACTTACACACTAAACTAAAACTGGGCTTGTTCATTAGCCTCACATTCCTTGTCAGCAGGCTACGGGAGGGGAAGGGGGCATGAGGGAGCAAGTGAAAATTTTGGAATGTACAGTTTTATATATATTAGTCCAATAGAGAGGGAGAGAATTCAGAAATTGTGCCCTCCCAGGAAAGGTTCACGACCCCCCAGTGCCCCCTGCTCAAAAAAATTCTGGCTACGCCACTTCTTGTAAGAGTTTTAACCCCAATTAGGTACTTTTTCCAAAGCAGTGGCGGATCCAGGGGGGTCGCCGGCGTCCGGACCCCCCCTCAAATTTTCCAATATGCCCTTTTTCAAAAAATGTTTTTTTTTTTTCACACTAGCAAAAAAAAAAAAACGAGACAGTTTCACAGGTAATGACAGTGTTGTCCAATTCCGAGGAGATTTTGGTTACCCCCATCCAGTATCGATCAATCCACTCGTGAAAGTCTAGCCATGTATCGCAGAAACTTTCGGCAATATATTTGAATACGGTAGCGTATATTGGCCGCCCCGAAACCCGAACAGTGCAATCGTTTTACAGAGAATGTGACTACAGTATGTCTGCGTGACAATCAGGCATTCTAATCACTTCTCGCTTGGAACCACGTGTGGCGTGCTTGGGCATTCAGAGTAATACAAAACACGCAGATATTACGTCATACTCACTAGCTATATGCAACGTATTACTATTGGGTTTTAAATATTGATTCCAAAAGGTCACTGCTAGTCTTTTGGTCTTACAAAATAATGATCTGTTCACACTCCATAAACGCTACATCTACGAAACCTTCCCTCCACCCTCTAGTATCCATCCTCTCGTGAACAAGAGAGAGTAGGTAGGCTAAATACGTTTCGCTATGATATTTATAGTCTGGAATTACAGTACTCTCTTCTTTTATAGTGTTGCCCTAGTGATGGGAATAAAAAGCCAGTCTTAGGTAAAGTCCACAGCCAAGAGTTGACCAGAAGTCACAATAGACAAATCGGTGTTTGTTTCATTTTAAAATTACTATATAAAATCACCACCAGGTCAAATAACGCAATGTCAGTAGGTTCAATTTTTTGACGTCTTTGGACCGATGACCGGTCTGCTGTCGCAAATGGAAAGCAAACATTCGACTTCAGTCATCTATTCTGACAGAGTGTTTTTGATAGTCGCGCTGCAACTATATAGGGAACACAACATACAGTATTCTAACCTCCTCCCCCAGTCGAGATAGCGGTAGCGCCAGGTGGGGGAAGGGTTCATGCCCACCGTCGGGGAAGGCTGGCCCCCTATCGGAGAAGTTTTACAGTTTCGTAGAGGAGTCTTAGTCGAAAGTACGCAGTCCCTGACGACAACTTATCTACTGTTTACCTGTTTTTTTGCTCTCAAGAGGATAATTTATGTAACAAGAACCCAAAATTTTCGGCGCGCTACGCGCGCTGTAGGGTCACTCTATTTTTTCAATAGTTCCATTCCACATAACAGGATAGCACAAGTCCTGTCCACCTTACCAAGTAACATATGGGCAGAATACATAGTTTATGTAAAGGTCGTAACTTTCATTTGATATCGCAAAGCCTAGTTGGTGTTCTCTTGTGTGCGTCATGCGGTACAGTCAGTTGGTGAGCGACTGGTGAGCGACTGAGCAAAGTTTGGCTATTTCATTGTGTAGTCCAGGTGGTTTCGATACAATGTATGTTACACCCGATACGGTCTACAAATTCTACAGTTTTTTCGTTTCGTCATATGTTTTATGTGTAAGCCTATCAAAAAATTTCGCCCGCTTCGCGCTCTTTTCAATTTCACGATCCAGATTCAAAGAACACTAACAGTGCGCAACTCGGATCCTGAAGTATTAAGTGATATAATGCAAAATATGCCTGCAATTGCATGGGATAATGAGGCTCCCACATTTGCCTTCTCATCATACCCTCGAAATAGGGAATGTCGGAACTTAGGGTAGCTGACATGGCCCGGCCCCCTGTTGGAAAAACTCTGCCGCCACCCATGGTCAGTTTACTTCTTTGAGCTTTCATAAGGGTAATTTCTGGGATAAAACCCAAAATTTTGGGTACGCTTTGTCCACTCTTCCTCAGTTCAGTTATACTTATAGCTAAATATAGTACAAAACCTTTCCACCTTTTCAAGTTACTAAGTAGAATACATGGATTTATGTAAATGTCGGGAATTGAATCGCATTTCGCTAAACCTGGTTAACGTTCACTTGTGTCTGTCGTACGGTACGACTAGTGACTCGAGGAGGGAGGTACAATAAAGTTATGCCCGATAGGGCCCAACTGTCCGCTCAATTGTTCTATATAAGCTTTAAATTAGTACAAATTCTTATAAGTGTAGGCTTACCCAAAAAATTTTCGCGCGCTTCGCGCGCTTTGTAATTTCACCGTTTAGATTCCAGGTTTTGATTCCAGTTTTTGCATGTCTCTTGGTTTATCCTTTCTTTGTCAATATGCGGTAAGTTGTGTAATCGCTGACGTTTATGGGAACCACAATTTAAAAAAAAAATGAATGTGCCCTTTTTATGTTGGACCCCCCTCAGAAAAGACCCTAGATCCGCCCCTGCAAAGCCCCCTCGACACTCTGGCAAAGAGCCAAGGGTGAGAAACCAAATGTTGCGGGCTCATCAAATTTTCCATATCATGCCCACCATAGAAATTAAAGTGAGGGAGAATGACGTCTGCCGATCTGGACTGAAGCCATTGATTTGGCTAGGCTGTACGGCAACAGCGCAACGGCGCGTAATACAAATATCACGTCATTGCTTTTGCCCCAAGTATTGACAAAGAAACAAATTTTCAAGTTAGGAGTATAAAACAAAATACTTAAGGCACCATGAGTTATTCCTGTTGTGAAAATTACTCCTGATCTTTCGAAAAACGGATAAAATAAGCTATAACTTCTGCAGCATAATGCCCACTGTACGTAATGCCCATTGGTTGACACACCAATCAACCGGTCTTTTGCCGTACAACGAAAGCGCCGTCACAATTTTCGTGGCTTCACCGGTTAAACATGCAGGGATGCATTGTTTCAGCGTTCTCCCTTACTTTTATTTCTAGATGCCCACTGAACTTTTGAGCTAGAGGTGCCTTTAATATTAAAATTGTGATCATTCCCAGCACAGCCCACCATGATAGAATATGGTTCCACTTTCTTCCAAAGCCTGAAAATCATAAACAACAGCATCAGTTTTGAAGAGTTTTGCGCAATGTATTTTTCAACCTAAGCATTACATCATGCATTACACAAAGTATCCATTTCTCTATCAGAATAGGGTGAAAACTGAACCCAAAACACAACTTTAGGGACTTTATTGGTCAAACTGTAATTTCCTATACAATATCTTCCTTCCTATACAAAGATATTATAAGCATAGATTCCAAACTCCTATACCTACACTGTTACGCTCAGTGACCCCTCATGGAGACGCAAATATCGGGGCGGAAGTGTGAATGTGACATGCGCGCCGTTCTATTCCGTGGTCTGCGTACAAAAATAGGAACGCGTTCCAGAAAATTTCATTGTTCAAAGAGGATAGCGCGGGTGCACTTTTGCAACGCGTTCTATACGCGCAGAATACATTTCTCTGTGTATTATATCCGGAATGCTTGACGCACACTTCTGCGTGCTCGGGAAACAAACGCGCTAGATGATTTCCCGTTGTGAACGCGTAAGAAATTAAACGCGCATATAAGGTGCGTTACTTAAAGATACCATAGAAACTGACCAATGAATATAGGCGTTTAAGTCTATGAACTTTAAACCAGTCATTGTGCGTTCATGTTCAAATGTACTTTTGTGTAATGCCGTCAGTAAGAAGTAATTTAAAATTCTTGTAAGTGGAATTTAGTATTGAGGACTGATACTTCTTACATTTACAATGTTTCGAAATAACAAGTATTAATACTTTTGTAAGACATACATTTCCCTGAATGTTTTCAAAACGACTGAACAGTGATCAGCACTTCCGCCCCGATATATTGGGCTCACGGACTTCAATACATGGACAGAGGATTGCGCAATCAATACTGTCGCCACCGTTCGAACAAATTTAGGCTAACCAAGATGGCCGCCGGGTTGCCACCATTTGCCCAATTTGACGATGAATCTGCAACATTTCAGACAAAATATCAGTATGAATGGAAGAACAATATCACAGTCCTTCATTCTATTTGATGAATTTGACCTGAGCTTGCATTCTTTCGAAAATATTACAAGTTTTTCACGCAATTTGTCGATACTGAGCCACTTAAGCAAGTCCAAACTTTTACACACAAGACTATAGCAGGCAGCCATATTGGTAAGCCTATTCGTGTACGTCACGGACTTCTTATATACATGGACAGAGCATATTGCACTAACGTCCTATGCGTAAATTGTCTCCACCGTACGTACACGAATAGGCTTACCAATATGGCTGCCTGCTATAGTCTTGTGTGTAAAAGTTTGGACTTGCTCAAGTGGCTCTGTATCGACAAATTGTGTGAAAAACTTGTAATATTTTCGAAAGAATGCAAGCTCAGGCCAAATTCATCAAGTAAAATGGAGGACTGTGATATTGTTCTTCCATTCATGCTGATATTTTGTCTGAAATGTTGCAGATTCATCATCAAATTGGGCAAATGGTAGTAGCCCGGCGGCCATCTTGGTTAGCCGAAATTTGCTCGAACGGTGGCGACCGTATTGATTGCGCAATCCTCTGTCCATGTATTGAAGTCCGTGGTGTACGTACACGGTGGCGACAATTTACGCATAGGACGTTAGTGCAATATGCTCTGTCCATGTATATAAGAAGTCCGTGATTGGGCTCCATGGGAGTCAACGCGCCATTTTAAAGACAGACTGTCATCACCCCAAAGTATATTTTTAGTGTATGTATATCAAAATTCTCAGTTGGTGACTGCTCTTTGATTGACATCAAAGTTTGAAAATTTGAAAGATGCAGAGTAGCTCACATTCCACACAAGGCAGAGAGAGTACTTTTATTACATTTTATAGCCTTGTATGCTCACCAGGACATGGCCTTAAGTAATAAAACAGGTTTATTCTTGCACAAGGAAGAGCCTCATACAGTTATGGGAGGAGCTAGAAGATCATAGTTGGGAGAATTGGAACTGTCTGGGATCATGAAAATTCCCCTTTAAGTTTGGAATCTATGCTTATAATATCTTTGTTCCTATACTGGTGGTGCGCCATCCACAACAGAGTAACACTTAGTGAGGTAACGCGTCTACATCATAGAGCAGGATATAGGAACTATTGCCTAGCTCTATAGACCATTTTCCAATTAGCAATTACAAAGGATTATGGGATCGAGTTTTGGTATGGGTCGTTTTGTCAATGGCATTTTACTGTGGACAAAAACGACGCACACCAAAACCATATCCCACAATCCTTTGTAATTATCTCATCGCTCCGTGAGGAGGATGAGATATTGTAGTCACTTGACCTGTTGGGCTACATTCGGCAATGCCAGCAGAAATAACAGCCGTTGCCATGGTAACAGTTAATTTTCACAAGTTACTAGTCTAAAGTCCTAACCCATGGTGGGGTGCCCCAGGGTGACCAAAAGTCCATAACAGAGGGAGGGTTCAAAACGTGTCCGTGTGTGTGTGTGTGTGTGTGGGTGAGTGTGCGCGTGAGTGAGTGAGTGAGTGTGTGTGTGTGTGTGTCCAATTTTGTTTTCTTAATATCTCCAAAACGGTAAAGCCGATTTTCTTCAAATTTGGTGGGAAGGTGTCCTAGGTGGAACCCCAAGTCTACATCGACTCCCGGAAGTAAAGGTCAAAGGTCAGAGGTCAAAGGTCAAATTATGTGAAAATCACTCTTTTTATAATAACTCCAAGAAAAAACATCCCATGAACCTGAAACTTCACACATATAATAATAGTGTCTGGCACTACGAAAATATATGGTTGCCATGGCAACCAAGGTCAAAAGTCACGTGATACTAATATTTTAAGCGAAAAAATGTGAAAAAAGTGTTCCATGAACTCCTCCTTGTGGGCTAGACCGATTCCTTTGAAATTTGGTGGGTAGGTACCCCAGAGTGTAAACTTGTGTCTCCGTGACTTTGGGCAGAAAAGGTCAAAGGTCAGAGGTCAAATTCAATTTTGGGGAAAATTCACGGTTTTTAGTATTTTTAGTATAATTCCAGAAGGAAACGTTCCACCTACATGAAACTTTGCACATATGATGAAAGTGTCTAATGCTACCAAAATATAAGGTTGCCATGGCAACCAAGATCAAAGATCAATTTTTGTGAGAAATCACACTTTTTTAGTATTTTAAGTATAATTCCAGAAGGAAACATTCCACATGCATGAAACTTTGCACATATGATGAAAGTGTCCAATGCTACTAAAATATATGGTTGCCATGGCAACCAAGGTCAAAGATCAATTTTTGTGAGAAATCACATTTTTTTAGTATTTTTAGTATAATTCCAGAAGGAAACATTCCACATACATGAATCTTTGCACATATGATGAACGTGTCTAATGCTACCAAAATATATGGTTGCCATGGCAACCAAGGTCAAAGATCAATTTTTGTGAGAAATCACATTTTTTAGTATTTTTAGTATAATTCCAGAAGGAAACATTCCACGTACATGAAACTTCACACATATGATGAACGTACCTAATACCACCAGAATATATGGTTGCCATGGCAACCAAGGTCAAAGATCAATTTTTGTGAGAAATCACATTTTTTTAGTTTTTTTAGTATAATTCCAGAAGGAAACATTCCACATACATGAAACTTCGCACATATGATGAACGTGCCTAATTCTACCATAATATATGGTTGCCATGGCGACCGGGATCAAAGGTCACGTGAAATAAGGTCAAAGGTCAATTTTTGTGAAAAATCACATTTTTTTAGTATTTTAAGTATAACTCCAGAAGGAAACATTCCACATACATGAAATTTCGCACATATGATGAATGTACCTTCTGCATATCATATTGTGTGCACAGATTTTCTGTAAAGCGCACTGAATTCGTCCTTTTTGCACAACAAAAGGGCGCATGGAGATGCAAATATCAGGGCGGCAGTGCGGATTTGACATACGCGCCTTTCTATTCGGTGATGTGCGTATAATAGGAAAACGTCATTGTTAGAACAACGCAGCTTGCGTAAGCATTGTATAGAGCTTATGCACGTGACGTCAGCGCGTTTCAATTTGGCTTACTGGATGGAACTGCCATACGTAGTAGGTGTGTTAAAGATACGCGCTCACGACAGCACCTTAGTAACAATTGTTGCACAATGTACTCCTGGATGGAAAAATAGAGAAACGTGACGTAGGTGCATAAGCTCTATACGCGCAGAAATTAGTTGGCCTGTCTTTTTATCTAGAATACTTCACACGTACTTCTGCGTTATCATCGACGAACGCCCTGGTAGTTGCTTTCACTTTGTGAGCACGTGAAAAATTAAAGGCCGATATTAAAGTAATTTAAAGATACCATAGAAACTGACATACATATACATATGGATAGACTATGAGCTTCAATTCAAACCACTCATTGTGCGTTCATATTCAAGTGCACTTATTCAGAGACCGGGGATCCAATTTTGAAGTGCGGGGGCTAATCATCGAAGCCGCCAAAGATGTTATAAGCATAGATTCCAAACTCCTATACCTACACTGTTACGCTCAGTGACTCCTCATGGAGACGCAAATATCGGGGCGGAAGTGTAAATTTGACATGCGCGCCGTCCTATTCCGCGATCTGCGTACAAAAATAAGAATGCGTCACAGAAAATTCATTGTTAACAGAGGTTAGCGTGCGTGCACTTTTACAACGCGTTCTATACGCGCTGAATACATTTCTTTGTGTATTATCCGGAATACTTGACGCACAGTTCTGCGCGCTCTGGAAACAAACGCGATAGTTGCTTTCCCGTTGTGAGCGCGTAAGTAATTGAACGCGCATATAAAAGTGCGTCACTTGAAGATACCATAGAAACTGATCAATGAATGTCCATGAACTTGCAAAACCAGTCATTGTGCGTTCATGTTTAAAGGTGATCGGTCGTCTTGAAATATTGTTTGTGACGTCAGCCTTTTCTTGACATGTTCTGTAGTCGTAACTGTTGAACGGATACACCATACAAGTAGCTATGATGACATCGGTATACCTAGTAGGTATGCAGCTACATGCCGTCTCGTCTTGCTTACCGATTAGCTATACCACGCTTGTACGGTGTATCTGTTGAACAGTGACGCCTCAGAAACATGTCAAGAAAAGGCTGACGTCACAAACAATATTTCAAGACGACCGATCACCTTTAAGTGTAAATACGTGGAATGCCGAGTTGGAGAAATAAGTTATTCTTGTTCAAGTGGAATTTATTGAGGCGTACTACTTCTTCAGTCAACAACATTCCGAAATAACAAGTATTAATACTTTTGTATAAGACATCCATTTGCCTGTTTGTTTTCAAAACGACTGAGCAGTGATCAGCACTTCCGCCCCGATGTTTTGGCCTCCATGAGGAGTCAACGCGCCATTTTAAGTTTGGAATCTATGCTTTTAATATCTTTGGAAGCCGCCCAATATGTTCAATAAAATAAATGTAGTTTTATGCGGCCCATAATGCAGTTTACGGCGCTCCAAAATGCCCGGAAAAAGTGCGAGGCTAAAGCCCCCATAGCCCCCCCCCCCCCCGTCTCCACGATCCCTGCAGTTATGTCTAGGCCTTATGCCACAAGGAAGAGAGAAAGTTCTTGTAAGTGAGTTATATGGGTCAATGCGTGTGCTAGCGATGAGATAAGCAACTCCGTGGATTGCCCTCTCGTTCCTATTTGGAAAAGGGTCTATGGTCTACATTTTGGTCTTTTAACTTGGTATAAACGTTGATAAGGCAGGGTTACCCCAGTTACTATTTACCAAAGACAGTATAGCGCCGTAAGGCGCCTACGGCGCTATAGTGTCTTTGCTATTTACTCCAAGTCAGGGCAAGCACATCAGTTGCAGTCAATGAGGTGACCTGACTCATAAATAACATACACGTACGTACACTCTGCGGCTAGCAGCGCAGACTAGAAGCATTTCACAATCATAATTTATATATTATGCGATCGAGTTAGTTCAGTACATGGTGTACAGTTGTGGAAGTTGGACGTTGCAGCGTGAGCTATTAAAATTTTCAACTTTTTTTTTATCTGCGTAGAAAGCAAGTTACCAGGTTGTAAGATTTTTTTGCAATTCTTAAAATTAAATGGGCGCTAAGTTCACTTGTGTCTAGAAGTAGAATGGATAATTTGCCATAGAAAGACAACTGGGCTTTTTGAGTTTGACCCACGTTGCAACCCAGTGTTATCCTATCGTTGATAGTAAAGCAGCCTTGGTAAGCCTAGTTCAGTTCTAGGCAAGGCCATGAAAAGCTTAGGATGCCTCCCTCATTTGCTGCATTGGGTATACCATTAGTTTGCATGTTTGCCTGCAGAGTTCAACAGAAGCAAGTTGCACTGTTTGCTCAACTTACACTTGATCTTATTTGATCAAATCTAGGTAGGCATGTGTCTGTTCACAAAGAGCCTCCAGGTTTGAAATGATAGGAAATCGAGATGCTGTGAGCAGTAACATATCTGCTGTGAACAGTTAATCCGAGAAAAAAAAGGAAATGATGACAAATTGAACGGATATAATAGTCATGTTGTGTGTTTGAGTGGAACCCTTCAGGAGCTTTCATTCGCAACAACATTTGACAATGTTTAAGTTTTTGTCTGATCCTTTCAGCCCACCGTTGAAGTTAGTGCGAACATGTGGGCCTAGAACATGGTAGACCTGGATACAACAGCCTGTCACTGACATTAGCAAAAATTTCCTCCTGAAGTGAAAGGGAAATAAATTTCACTTCAGACAGTGAAACCTGTAAAGACTAGATGTACAGTAGCCCCTCCAAAAGAACACATCCGTCTTAGTGCACTTGCCAGACAAATTTTGCTACAATGGCCTGCAGTGAGTTTTTATTGAGGACATATCCACATATTTTTGGACTGTGTATGAGCTGTCTGCCATGCATTGTATACACTGAGTGAATTGTACTCACTGGCCAATCAGATTTGTGATAGCCTAGGCCCTATGTTTGAATTTATGACAATCCAAGTGTGTATGGCCATCAGTTGTTAAAAAGGTAGGCCTATGGGGATATAGGGTGATGCAACGACTCTTTCTAAACAGACTGCTCTTTCATTGTGCCTGGTGTCACTGGAGACTACCAGACATTCCAACCCTTGGACTCCATATATCAGGACAGTTTCAAAACCTGGACCCTTCACTCTGGGACTTTTGGGTAGCAGACAAAGGGGACCATCGCAAACAACAAACAAACATATTATAGGTAATGCTAGGTACATGTTCATTGCACAAATTAGCCATTATTCTAATATAAAGAGGGGTACAAGAATGTTTTAACGGGGAGGGGAATGGAGCTGTAGAGGGAGCAACGCGTAGCAGGGAAGGATGGCAAAGCAAAATTTTTCAGCATGCAAAGCAACACGGAAAAATTTGGGTTGTTACTTAGGGAAATTTTGGTATTTCTGAGAAAAACTTGAACGTAATGGGGTTCTGTGGACGAAAATAAGAAAAAATTTGAGTTTTTCATTGTCAAAAATTGAACATATGGAGTTTTATTGAAGAATATCAGCCTGCCTTGTGAGCAAACTCAAGTAAATTGTCAAGGCAACAAAATTGGGATTTTTTTCTTTGGGGGGGGGGGGGGGGGAAGGAGGCAGCCTTCAGACTTGTGAACCTCAAAAATGGCAAACCTTGAGGTTCTCACAAGAAAACCTGAAAATCACATCTCAGACCTGGAGAAGAAAAGTGTTTTCTAAACTAGGAAGATTTTAGATTTTTTAGTTCACCCTCTTAATAAAGTTCAGATTATGCACTTATCAACTGAATGATGCACCCCACTACCCCCGGACATGGTCAGTCATTGTCCACAACAGTGCTGACAAAAATTGTACAATGATGTACCGGTAAGTCACTTCTGTGACTGACAACTTAATGTAAAATGACACACATCTCAGTCACAAAACTGATGCACAATTTGCAATTTTGACTGACATGTGGGTCACCATTTATTGACTGAAAAATTGAGAATGCCAGGTGGTATCCATGTACAAAGTGTAACAATTGACTCACAATGATCCACCCCTTGGTCACAACGGTGACTGACAATTGAGGTTAATGTGACTCACCCCTCAGTCATGCTAGTGGCTGACAATAATGGTTCAATGACGGACATGTGAGTCACACTGTCATTGGTCAATGACCCACATTTGACTGACAATGCCCGGGGGAAGTGGGTGCATCATTCAATTGATAAGTGCATTACATCTACAAAGCAGACTGATTGAAAAATTAGTCACTTTTATGACACCAATACATCTGCGATGCAGTGATAACTTAACCAAGGATGGAAAGCACTGATCTTGGTCTAAATAAGGAAACTTATCTGGTATTGCCTCAAAGTAATTTTCATCATGTTATCTGGCATTTTCACCCTGAGACAATGCCCAAAACCGTAAGACTTAACGGTGAAACTGTGACAGTTGGCAGGTCTAAGCCTTTCTTGTCAGGAAAGCTGTGATCCCACTGCTTTCCACCTGGGGCATCTACACCAGCCCTATGCTATATATTGCCATATAGGACAGTGCTGAGTTTATGCTTGGCTGCACTCAACTCAGAATAGGTCAGTTTGGAACTATCAAAACAATCGTGTGTTGATATGTTTTTGTGTGCTGTTACATAGTGTAACATAGAGGGTGATCAGTTACATGTTGACTGTGAGACCCAAATTTTTATTTAAGGATACAGTATTGAAATTTGTCCCATATTTTGACAGAAATGACTACTTACTGGAATAAATGGAGAAGTACTTGACAACCTCCAAACATCTTGGAATATACCATTCTATGTGTGGGGTTTTATAGCATGTCATGGACAGACATTCCTAAATAATCACGTTCATTTAAAATCGTTATTTTAGTTATGAACTATCTTAAGTTTTGCGTGATTTTATTTAGAGGGTGGACTTTCTTCCATAAGCATACTGAATTTAAAATGAAAATTTTGGAGTGCCATAGTCATTTTACATGGTTGTTTATGTTTTATGCAACAATGTCTGTCCATGACACAAAATCGACAGGAGAAATTTTCTTTCTTTACCCATGTAAATATTTTTTGCAAAACCCTGCTGAGTTATCAATTCTAAATGTGTCCTTTACTATGTAGCCATTAGATAAAAATTAAGTAATACTATAAGTGCCTTATTTACAAAAGAAATTCTGCCATGGACGGACACTACATCAAAAGTCCAGGGTTCGAAAATAGACTGGAGCTCTGGAGCAAAAGCTCCAGAGACCACTGTGACTGCTCCAGAAAAACGAAAAAGTAGGTGTCTGTCTGGACCAAAAAAAAATAGCGCCAGGTGCATGAGGCAATCAATCTCAAAATCACAGAAAAATTCCCTGCACAGAAATGTCCAGTTACACCAAAAAAGTGTCCTGAAATCTTGCAATATGTACTGTGAAAAACAATGAATAAAGTTTGTTTTCATGGCCCAACCGTGTGCCCATGCAATGATACAAAGCATTGCGGCATCAACTTACAAGAGTATGTACTTACTGTGTATCGTTGAGCTGTGACCAGTCCTAAGTTGGAGAGCATGCATGCCGTCATGATAACCCAGTATCGCATTTAGCACACTACACGTATTGCATACCAATGTACAGACTTACACAACACGAGAATCTTTTCTTCTTGAGTGCCTACAAAAGTTATGCTTGTTCTCTAACTTGCTTTTAAGCTTGTAGGGTCTTATTTTGAGAGGGTGGCATCTTTGTATGTCAAAACTTGAAAAAATATTCACAAATTTTCTGCTATATATCACTGTTAGGAGAAGCTACCACAAACTCAGGCCATTAGTCTCCATTTCCAAGTTGATCCAAACCCATGATGGCATTGGAACATTGCACCATCTCAATCAAAGATGAGTCCATAGCCATAGGGCAGGGGATACAATTCATGAACTCCTACCTCCCCCCTTCTCCACATTCAAGGTGCCAATGAGGGCAATCCAAAGCTGCCGTATAAATGCACCCAGCCCTCCCTTCCAAGTTTTTCTAAGATGGAATGACCATACCGTACTTATAGTACTGCCT
Source organism: Holothuria leucospilota (assembly GCA_029531755.1). Taxonomy (NCBI): domain Eukaryota; kingdom Metazoa; phylum Echinodermata; class Holothuroidea; order Aspidochirotida; family Holothuriidae; genus Holothuria; species Holothuria leucospilota. Next base: position 28,701,680 of record CM055962.1, on the reverse strand, counting down.
TGTGTTACATCAAGAAATACTGTCCTATTTACCTGTCTCTTATATTTTTGAATTTCTTGTACTAAATGTATAGTAACATTAGGAGACGATAAGAGGATGTTACATGCAGAGAACAGACTTGGTTTCTTTGAAAAATTGGAAACGACTCCAGGCAATAGTGGGCAATGCTAAAAGAGCTCCAGAAAAGCTTCAAAATGAAGGTTGTCAAAAGCTGTTTTTAGCTCCAGAGAGGAAAAGCTTATTTTCAAGCCCTGAAGTCTGTCCATGACAAACATCCTTATGACTAAATGGAAGAACCAATGGTGAAATGAGTGTTTGCAAAGCAATGAGCCTATCTGTTCACATTTACCCCCTGCACTGAGAATAGTGTGAAAACTCTGCAATTAAAGAAAAAGGCAAGGTTCAAAAATTTTGCTTATTCCCATCCCACGACAAGAAATATGTCCGTCCATGACAAAAATGTGTCCGTCCATGACAAACCATGCAGTTTTTAAGCCCTCAACCTAAGAAGGGATGGAATTTTCCAAAGTTTATGGCAAGGCATCATCTAGCTAATAAGTAGCTTTCAGCTGGTAACTTTTGCATTTTCTCAAAGCAAGTTGACCTCTGGGTGACCTTTGCTGTCCGTCCATGATGCCTATGAATTCTTTCTGTTTTGCTCCACAGGTAGAAATGAAAGATTGCTTGAAACTAACACATATCTGCTAAACAAGGAAACTAATAGAGCATTTGTTTCTACATTGAAGTATTTGTGAACTTACATTAGATAGAAATCCAACGAGAATACCGAAAAGTGAAAAACTTAATTTATCCTGTCCTTCTTTGATGCAGATGTTTTGTTGATTCTGTTTTCAGTAACAAACTGTGGTAACCAACTTTTGTAGGAAACTTGTAAAGTTGATGATTCCCTTTAACATAAAACCCATAACTTCATTGCAAATGTCATTACATTTTTTGTAGCCCTTTCTCAAGATACAAAAAATGTCCATCCCTGACAGACAGTCTCTATACTAGCTAGCAAGATCAGCTTTAAGCTAGCATATGGGAATCAACCCTTTTCTCAACAAGCTGTGTTCTGTACAGGCTATATTTTATTACCCCATTGTTCCTCTTCTAGTTGCTTTTGTTGTTCTTTTTTGAAACCAGGACAGTTAGTTGGCAACTGGGACAGCATAGCCCAGACCAGGACAGTCATGGTCAAACCAGGACAGTTGGAATCTCTGGGGGATACACCTGTAAGGAAGCTACTAAACATTCTGGTTACAACTCAGAAGTTATTAATATAACTTATGTTAGAAAGCCTTAATGATCAGACTGCAGTATCAGCAGGAAGGGGGTTCATCCAACAGGCCTGATTTTTGATTCCTTGCCGAAGGAATCTATGCGATGGTGATGTCGTGTGTGTGTGTGTGTGGGTGTGTATGTGTGTGTGTGTATGTGACGCTTTGCTTGTAAACACGATATCTCAAGAAGGGTAACTCCGAGGGATCTCATACTCAGCACGTAGATTGCCCGTATTGAATAGATGGTTCCTATCGTTTTTGGTGGAGTTCAAAGGTCATTTGGGGTCACAAGAGGTCAAAAGGTCAAAACCTTATAAACACGATATCTCAAGAAGGGTAACTCCGAGGGATCTCATACTTAACAGGTAGGTTGCCCATAATGAGTAGATGATCCCTATTCTTTTTGGTGGAGGTGAAAGGTCATTTGGGGTCACAAGGGGTCAAATAGTAAATATGCTGGAAATTGCTTGTAAACACGATATCTCCAGAAGGATAAATGTGAGGGATCTCATACTTACCATGTAGACTGCCCATATTGAGTAGATGATCCCTATTGTTTTTGGTGGAGGTCACAGGTCATTTGGGGTCACCAGAGGTCAAAAGGTCAAAACCTTGTAAACATTGTATCTCAATGAGGGTAACAGTGAGGGATCTCATACTTAGCATGAGGATTGCCCATAATGAGTAGATAACCCTTATAGTTTTTGGTGGAGTTCAAAGGTCATTTGGGGTCACCAGAGGTCAAAAGGTCAAAACCTTGTAAACGCGATATTTCAAGAAGGGTAACTCCGAGGGATCTCATACTTAACAGGTAGGTTGCCCATATTGAGTAGATGATCCCTATTGTTTTTGGTGGAGGTCAAAGGTCATTTGGGGTCACCAGAGGTAAAAAGGTCAAAACCTTGTAAACACTGTATCTCAATGAGGGTAACATTGAGGGATCTCATACGTAGCATGAGGATTGCCCGTAATGAGTAGATGATACTTACAATTTTTGGTGGAGGTCAAAGGTTATTTGGGGTCACCAGAGGTCAAAAGGTCAAAACCTTGTAAACACGAAATCTCCAGAAGGATAAATATGAGGGATCTCATACTTACCATGTGGACTGCCCATATTGAGTAGATGATCCCTATTGTTTTTGGTGGAGGTCAAAGGTCATTTGGGGTCACCAGAGGTAAAAAGGTCAAAACTTTATAAACACTATATCCCAATGAGGGTAACAGTGAGGGATCTCATACTTAGCACGAGGATTGCCCGTAATGAGTAGATGATACTTACAGTTTTTGGTGGAGGTCAAAGGTCATTTGGGGTCACCAGAGGTCAAAAGGTCAAAACCTTGTAAACATGATATTTCAAGAAGGGTAACTGTGAGGGATCTCATTCTTAGCATGTGGATTGCCCATAATGAGTACATGATCCCTATTGTTTTTGGTGGAGGTCAAAGGTCATTTGGGGTCACCAGAGGCCAAAGGTTTAAATCCCTTTAAACACAATATCTCCAGTAGGATAAATGTGAGGGATCTCATACTTACCATGTGGATTGCTCATAATGAGTAGATGATCCCTATAATTTTTGGTGGAGGTCAAAGGTCATTTGGAGTCACCAGAGGTCAAAAGGTCAAAAGCTTGTAAACACTATATCTCAATGAGGGTAGCTGTTAGGGATCTTATACTTATCATGTGGATTACCCATATTGAGTAGATGATCCTAAGTATTTTTGGGAGGTCAAAGGTCATTTGGGGTCACCAGAGGTCAAAAGGTCAAAAAACTTGTAAACATGATATCTCAAGAAGGGTAACTGTGAGGGATCACATACTTACCTTGTGTATTGACCATATTGAGAAGATGATCCCTATAATTTTTTGAGCAGGTCAAAGGTCATTTGAGGTCACAAAAGGTCAAAACCTAGTAAACATCATATTTTAAAGGAGGGTAACTATGAGGGATCTCATTCTTAGCCAGTGGATTGTTTATGTTTAGCATGTAGGTCATTTTGGGTCACAAGATTTTGAAAGCTTTTGACCTTATTAACATGATATCTCAAGTAGGATAACTATAAGGGATCACATGCTTGTCATGTGGGTGATTCATGTTTGTTACAATATATCCATATGGCAAGGAATCACTAAGCCTTTTGGCTTTCTGGTTAAGAAAATTTTCAGGTTGCCCATCAGACAACTTGAAGCTAAATTGAGGTTGTCCGAAATAGTTTTTGGTTGTCCGAATGAAAGTGACGAACAAGGGATGAACAATTCTATTTCCTGTCTCTGCCATAGAAAACAAGCATGTACTTTAAATTCTGCATTTTTACATATTTATTGGCATGGTACAATGATGAATGGTAGTCAAAACCATTGTCTCAATGCCACTTCTTAAGGGGATTTTTATGACATACTTTCCTGCTGATGTAGGGAACTATTCAGTTACAAATAAAATCTACTTGTCCATTGGACAAGTTCAAAGAGAGAAAGTGGTTGTCCGATGCAAGTTTTACCAGTCACGGACGATCGGACGAGGGGCCCACCATGTTTTGGAACCCCCTGGAAAAATTCCCTCCAAGAATACCAAAAATTACCATTGCCTTTATGCATTTTAGTTCATCTTGATTTCCTGAAAACATGCCCCCCCCCCTCCATCCCCGAAGCTGTCTTGCTGCCTCTTGTACCTTGTCTGGCTACAGGCCTGGGTTTATCAGAAGAATTAGCTGGGGTTCTGGTCACATTTCTAATGTTTTCTTTCATTGCCAGTCAAATTCCGCAAATTATGTGTGCTATGACCGATTCCGTGAATTCTGTCCGTTTTCCGCAACACAGAAAAATATTGGCTTTAACCTTTCACCTCAACCATAACAACCATCTTCCTCTTTACTCAAGGCATCCATATACCAAGTATGAAATGTATCCAAGATACCTACCTTGAGATATCATGTTAATGAGGTTTTCAGAGTTTGACCATTGGTGGCCCCAAATGACCTTTTGACTCCACCAAAAATGGGGTACTTCCTCTCACCATTGGGTATCCTCATACTGAGTATAAAATGTATCCATGCTTCCTACCTTGAGATACTGTCTTTACAAGGTTTTCAGAGTTTTACCACTGGTGACCCCAAATGACCACTAAAAACAACAGGGTTCTTCCTCCCATTATAGGGCATCTACAGCATGTACCAAATATAAGAAGTGTCAGTGTTTCCCTTCTTGAGATATGTTGGCAAGCTACAGGGTTGTAAGCTAAGTGTCACAAACTAAACACACAACTGCACAAACACATACATCCACACATGCACATACTGGTCACACATACACACACCCACCATCACGAATGCAAAGGTTTCTCTCAGTTATCATTGAAACCAAAATAAAGACAATGGAAATCAGTTTGCTACATTTCCTTTTTGTGATATATATTTATTTAATAAATAGCTATTTGTAATACATAAAGCATGGATAAAATCTGTGCAGTAATGTATCACATGGCCACTCCCTTGCATTTCATTGCTTTGTCAATAAAGGTTAACCCTTGAAGGACATTTCATACACTAGAACCATCAGCTGAAGGGAGAACCCAGCCATTCATGACTACTTTTTCCAATGTCCCCACAAGAGCCAAAGGGTGAAACCAAATGTTTCTCCCAAAGGAGTTCTGCTCCCCAAAGGAGTTACAGCCTCAAGAGGATAACAAGACTTAACATGGCAAACCTCTTGACCTTCAGACTTCTACATCATGAGTCTTTCCTGCATGGTCCCATTCTAAGACTGGCTGAAAAGAACAGATACTACACATGATCTTAGCCAAAAGGCCCAGAAGCACCAACAGGACAGACCCTTTTCCAAATAGCAACTATAAAAGACTACAATTTTGGAATGTGTTGTTTTAGGCCACAGTTTAATGCCATTGACAAAACAATGCACACCAAAACTATCCAATAATCCTTTTTAATTGCACTGTGGAAAAGGGCCTATTGCTCAACTTGTTTCAGACTGATGCCAGGAGTCTCCTATGATCAAATAATGTATGCAGGAGAATTCAGACTTGCCAAGTCTCATGGAATTGGGGTTGACACTAAGCATAAAATGTACTGGAAATTTGGATCCTATGAGTTTATTTCTGCAGCTGAAAATCTGAAAATTTTCTTGCCTTGGCCACCGCCACCATAGTGAAGTGGCAGTACTAGTAGGCTGTGTCCTTCTGCTCATGGTCTAACAGTAAAAATTATAGATAGCTCAACACTTGTCAACCCTGAATGCTGCATTTAGTCATCCTTTGCATTGCATCACAGCCAATAAACGACAAGTGTGCTGGTGGAGCAATGGACTGCACTGAGAGGGTCACACTGACCGACTCTTCACTCATCTTAACATATTCTTCACATTAAGTGTGATACATTTCTTCTGTAGAATGCATTGCATGCTTATATGTCTATTTCAATTAACAGCAGGTGGTGATCTCGTGTTTATGTTAAATTATCACTGTTGAAAATGTATCCTACAATACTACAGTCTACTAATTGCTTTCTTGATAATGGCTCCTTGCTTTAATCTAAAATAAGCAAGGTCTACACCCAAGTTTCATACTGTCTCCTTCCAAACATTTTTTCTGTCAAATCAACAAAGATCCCTTTGTCTGCAGATAATTCCATAATGTTGTGGACAAAATCTTCTGTACCCCTATTCAATAGACGAATTTCATGTGACGTCATGCGCAATGGATTCCCAGCCACTGAAGGGCAAAACACATACGCAGTGAGCAAATTCACAGCTGACGCGCATGGCATAACCATAGATACTACTGTGACACAATGGACGTGTGCTTGTCAAAACCAAAGAGATGCACGATTGCCCTTCAAAATTATGTTTAGTTGGTTAAAGTCACGTGACTGAAATCCCTCTACAGAGTTGCTATCTTGCATGGATTCACTTTGGGTCCGTCAAGTTTAACAAACATTTGGCCAATGAAGCCCTTCTTTCAGCACTTGACATATTGCTATAAACACCGATTTGTTCATGCACATTTCTGAGAAGAAAACAACTACAGAAACAAATGATGCCTTATTAGAAATTCTTGAATACTTTTGCTGTTTGACACAAAACACTGAATAATACTAATGTTAATGTGATACCAATTTCATTGAAGACAACAAATACAGACTTGTTCACATAGATGGAATACCCTTTCCATGATCATCAACACCCATGTACTGTTTTTTTTTTGTTTTTTTTTTGAGATGAACCAAGATGGCTATTATTTATTTCATATTTTTTTTTTTTAAGCTTTTCAATTGGCAGATGATAATATTTTACCAGATTTACATTATTATGACACTTTTGATGAAAATTTCACAAAATATAAAACAAAATCAGAATTGACTTTAATTTTGCACCATCTACAATTAAATGAAGGCCACTAATACTATCCGACTCAAAACTGCTGCCTTTCATGAGGTGAAACATTCCACCATGTATTCCAATTAAAATTGATTTACTTTAAAAAATTATAAAACTTAGAAGAGACAATTCAGCCTTAATGTCGTGAGTACTTGTTACACAACTTACAAATTCACAAATGTATGTCACATATGACACCTCCATCCAGTGGTTCCCAACCTTATAGCCATGTACTCCCTTTATTATTTCAGAAACTCCCCAGCAGAGCTGCACACTGCTTGACAGCATTTTAATAACAACTCTGAAACCATAATTTCACACAATTTTCTGCACCTCCACCATCACAGTTACTTGCATTTCCACCACCCCGGTTGGGTATCCATGGGGTAAATGCACCCCGGTTGGGTTTCCATAGGGTTAATGCACACCGGTTGGAAACCACTGCCTTAATCTTATATGAAAATTCACATTTAGTATCTAGTTACCAGCACTACAAAATAATAACACATTAGACCCTGGTGTTCCTTTGGTTTTGAGAGAAGAAAACTGGTGGTCACAGTACATGGAATGATGAGTCAGTTAAGACCAAAGATAGGCCTACCTCCAAATAATATGCATCTGAGCTAATAAATGCAAAATTTTTATCTTGACAGCAATTTCACACCTGTAATGACATCCACAACTAGACCACTATTTAACAATGACATTCACATCATCCAATAATTAAACTTTGTTGCAACAATGAATACAACTTATTTTTTGTCTTTGCTGTTAAATAATGACTACAGGAAAATGCCACATTACTTTTTCTTGGGGGGAGGGGTGTAAAGGGAAAACATTTCAGCCGAGTTGGAAGAATAGAAGAGTAAAAAGAGAAACAAGAAAATGGCCTGCTACTTCCAGAACATTTCTTGAAACAAATGCAAGTACCTCCAACTACCTGGTCTGATGATACATAAAGGAAATGATATCAATTGGTGTAGCCAGGGAGTGAGGTCAGCCCCATCTTCTCCCCTCCCCCACAGTCTTTTGTAATTACAGTTTGCAACAATCTTCCCCAACAAAATGAAACTGCCACACTCTTGCCCACCCCCCCCCCCCAAACAAAATACTATAAATGCCTCACTACACACAGAATGATGATGGTGTGTGTACAGTGCTCAAATTCAAATTATACACACAGTAGCTGAATGGGCCATATGGATGATAATGGCAGGTAAAAGCACATTTTTGGTAACAGTATCCCAAGGCACTGTAATTTTGTTGTGACCAAATACATTTGCTGCAGGTGAAATGATAGTGCATGTTCTACATGGTACAGCCTGCGAGACCAAAGTCCACGAAACTTAAGGTCCACGTTCCACGAGACCTATGATCTGCGAGTTTTAAGTCCAGTGAGACCTTATGGTGTCGTGAGCATTGCTTAACTAAAAATGTATTCATGCCTGTTAAATGTAGAAGTGGCCGTTTTTCAACTTTAATGGTTTACACCTTAAAGGCAGTAGGCAGTCACCCCAAAATTTTCTTTGAAAAATGAGCAAACTCTTGCAAATCTCCTCTTACTGCGTTACAAGCACCTCTGAAGACGTTTTAAACATAACTATTACAAACAATATGCAAAGCAAGGAGAAATTCTTGAATTACACAATTCACTAACAAAAATATTGTCACATGATCAAAATAGGCCAATCATGAACTAGAGTAACAGGGCACACTCACTCTGTTTGGGGTGACTGCCCACTGTCTTTAAATGCAAGCCAAGCAGCTCTAACACAGACAAAAACACATTCTACATTGCTCCACACTGTCTTAATGGTTGAGAGTCAGGTTACCAACGAAACTGACAACAATTTTAGAAACTGGAGTGCAGTTCCTTTCACAATACCTTTTAAAAAGCCCAAGTTTCTCATTCCTGACAGTTAAAATATACTTCTACCCACTTTTCCAATTAAAAAAAAAAAAACATCTTTCTATGGTATCTTCCATACATAGCTATTATAGCCTTTACTAAGTTCAGATTTCATAGCACTGGGATTACTTGGCCAATTCCAGCTATCTCCAGTTGATCTCTGAGATTTGGATACCTAGTAATGCTGCAAATATTTCAATATAATGTTTAAAGTGAGATCCTATGTTTAAGAAAATTTTAAGTGGATTTTTCACCTAGCAGATCTACTCTCTAAAAGCATTTTTAGCTGTTGGCTAAGCAAACTTAATGCAAATGGACAAAACCATTTTAGGTTAACTTGCTTAACCCTTTTATGTTACTATTGCAGTACAAAACAGAACTTGGACACACTTCTACAAACAACTAATTATTTTCAGTAAAGTGGAATCTTTGGCATTTATAAGTTGGTCTTTCAGAACAAGCAAGATAATAAAACCGATGGATACATGGATAATATGCAAACAGCTTTATGTAAGTAGTACTTGTTTTACATCAAACATTGACTTTCTTCCATTTTTTGATAATTTTAACTTTATAATGCTTTTCATTATTTGAGCTTACTGACACATGCTGTACCCTGATAGACTGTCAATGAAAGTTTTAACACTTATAAACAGACTCACAGAACTGGCACAGTGGTTAAAATGAAGGTCATGAAAATAGCCACCAACATTTCATATCAAAATTTATCTACTAAATAACTTATATCACACACTATTAGATACAATCATTTTTATAAAACTCTAGGAAGTGGGGATTGGGATACACACTGTACTTCAAGAGACGAAATAGTCCAGTTCGCATAGCAATATGTGATCCGAGAAACCTCAGTTGCAAGTTAATTTCATCTTGGCCTCACAAAAGTTGTGAATAATATATTTCACATGCATTACAGGTACCTGTTTGACTGTTGATTTTCAACAACTGCAGAGCATAATGGAGTGAATGGTATTCAGTTCCAAAATTGATTAACAATCATTGCTAATAAAGTTTCTCACACTAATTTGTGCCTTGTACTTCATACCAGTTTATCACACTGACAAGCAATCTTATAATTTATCTATAAGAACTACACAGGAGCTTCTAAAACTTTCTTAACTGGGCAAACTTTTACTACAATCTACTTGCCATGATAATATACACTTGACCTGTAATGATGCAAAATAAAGCCAGACTATTTCTGAGAATTATATGATCACAAAAGACTCTAGCTGTGGGTGAGTCAATTTAAAAATGGTAATGGCTTTAGTACTTTTACCTTTGTTTATATCACAGTCTCTATTATTATTATTGTAAAATTTAGATCAGAAGTGTCACTTGTCTAATCTGGAGAAAGCTTGCCTGACAATTTTCCCTTACCCTGGGCATCCAGGCAGGGGATGCTCACTAGACCAAAGGTTCACTAGACCAAGGATTTGCTTGACCAAAATCCACTTTGGGTTAGAGGTAGGGATAGGATTCAAGTTCCATATCGAATTAGGTTGAGATAAGTCTCAGGTAGGATTAAAGTTTGGGTTAGGATTACTTTTATAGAGTTAAGATCTTTGATCTAGTGAACCTTCGATCAAGTGAACCCTACTCAGCTCGGCAGGTGTTTTGCACAGCCTTCTTCATGTACTGTAATCTAATCAATCTTGAAATTCCATGCTTTAGAATTAACACTTTTTGACAAAGTGAGTGTTCCACACTAAAATATGGTGGCTACCTATCAAAAATACCTCTGAAATATGATTTCCACTTCCAAGGCTACAAAATCAATCCTACTGTTAGAGTGATTAAGCTCACTTGTACTGCTCAGAAAAGTACACTTGCAGCTTTTTTTTTCAGACGTCCACCAGCCATGGTTGAAGGTGAAAACCAAACAAGTACACTGGACTTCTTCTAACCAGGTGGAGCTAGGTCTCAAAAAGGACAACAAACTAAACATGACCAAAGGCTCAGCCTACAAGCCTCTACACTAAATCATTGGCCTGTCATGCCTAGCTCCTTTCTACACTGGCTAAACAGAACAGATACTACACATGACCAATTCCCTCAAAGTCAAGAGGCCACAAAGCCATCTTGCTTTTAAGTATTTTTCCTGACATCAGACAGAGCCAAAGTCCCACAGCTTGACAGTCTTGTCATAGGATCCTGATACAATTTTGCTGCTGTTAAACTGCAAACACGTCACTCCATCTGTATGGTGTTGGAGGGTCACCAACCTTTCACCTGTTTCGAAGTTCCACACTTTGATGGTACGGTCATCAGAAGCACTGACCACTCTCCAGCTGTCTGCTTGCAAACATCTGCCAATGAAAATGCAGTGAGAAACCTTGAAATGGATTTGCTACAAGAATCTCTTTACACTACTGATGTGTACCAGGTAACTGACTCCTCAGCACCCTGCTAGAGCAAACCCAGGGCATCCAGGCTAAGGGGCACCCAGGCCTAGATACCCCTTTGAGAGAATAATTCCATGGCTATGATGGCTTAGGAAGAGAAACAAAAACCTGTTCCCACCTGGCTGTAGTACTGCACCAAGAACAACCTTGGTCATGGGTATCCCAATCCTCTTTCAACCCTACGACCCTGAACCAAAGTTACACAGACTGTTTTGTACTCAGATGCATCAACCAAATTAAAAGAGTGCTTTGGAAACCACTTAGTCTTAACAACACAAAACAAAACTTGAATCATAAGTAGAGTTTTGAGAAGACAAAGCTTGTTTTGTAACAATATTACAGTCTAGAGGCATGAATGCATTCTCCAAGGACCCTCAATAAAGCATGGGTACCTATCACCTTATTAGTAATGAAGTAACAACAGATTCAAAGTCCCTTTCTAAGAAATTGAAGGTGAAGCAGGTCTTCAATTAAGAGTGTTAACATGTAAAAATATGGTAATTATTCAATTCAATTCAACTTTATTTCAACCAGTACGGAAATAAAAAGAATTTACAGTAACCACAAGACACATAGAAGCAACAATAATAGATGGTTGAGGGATAACACAAGGAAGCTACTGAAAGCTTGTGGGATGTACATCCCCTTTATCAAGAGAAGGAAAACAACACCAATGGGAAAATAACTATACACATTTAACTTGACTGAGGACAAAGACAAGAAAAAGGAGAAAAAGCATGGCTAGATAACAATATAAATGCATGTTAAATGTAATAAGAAAGCAAATAGGATTTGAAACTTCTTTTAAAGCTTAACAGGGAGGAAGAACTTCTTATCGAGTCTGGGAGAACATTCCATGTGAACAGCCCTAAATATCTTACGTTAAGTTGGCTACTTGCGAGTCTACAGAATGGGATGGTATAATAAGAACTGTCTCTGGTGTCATAACAATGTCCACGAAGAACAAAAAATTCGGAGAATGAATTTGGTAATAAGTTGTGACAGGACTGGAACATGAATACAGCTACTTGATGCTTAGTTATATCAAAAACAGTTAGGGAGTTGTATTTCTTAAAAATCAGTTTCGAATGGTCCAGATGTGACTTGCCATCAATTGCACAAAAAGTTCGTTTTTGGACAAGGAACAATTTGTTTCCGTGTGTAGAAGCAGCATTACCCCAAACAATAGCACAGTAGGGAATAAAAGGCAAAATAAGGGAATTGTAAAAAATAAGGATCTTCTTCAGAAGCAAAGTAGAAATGTCTTGGATGACTTACTTCCAGTATTTTCAAATACAACATCTAAATGACACAAGTGTAAAATGGCAAATAAGCACATGACCATCACTGAAAACATTCACTTTAAGAATATAAATTTTAGATATTGTGAGGAATTTTGCCAGTTTGTTTCAAGTGGATGTTGATAACTACTTAAATCGTGATGAAGGATTGAGATCTATAGGCAAAGGCCAGTGGGGATTCTGAAAGACAAAACTTTCCTGCACAATCCCACAGACTGCAATCTGAATGAGCTGAAAGGCTGTAATCATCGCTAAAGTAACTACAAAACTATACCCTTGACATCCCTGACAAAAGTAATATTTTTCACAATGGATTTACATGTGGAAGGGGTGGGATTCCCTTTTTTGATTCTGAAAAGAAGGTGCCATTTTCCACCTTTAAAGCTTCATTTAACACTTTGAATACTCTCTTAAGATCTCATGTACAATGGACTCCAAAGTAGTATGCCGTAGGCCATTTGTGGCCTCACAATTCTTAAAATTCTAGAAGCCCCAAATTTTTTCAAACTTATTACCAGATGACACTGAAAATTGTTACCCACAATGGATGAATATTCACTGATACCCAACATGTGTGTTGTTGCTGTAGGTCTTTCTAGTACACCACTTAAGTACTTTGAGTAAACAAAGTAGTTTTGGTATGCCATGATTTATTTACCAGTATACCATGTAGGGCCAATGATTTTCCGCTTCACAAATCACAAAATTCCGTTTTAACTTTCCAAATTCCGCAAAATTCCGTTTCAAGCATAACCCATTTCCGTGATTTTCGGATTTTGGAGTAATTATGTTGAAAACAAGTTCTACACTTGTCTGGTTACGATCCTGAAGGCAGCAAACACTTGTAATACACAAGCAACCTAGCCTAACACACTACAGCATAGGCAAACTGGAGCCTACACCGACAAAATTTTGCCGATTTTCGTAAATGTCCTACTTGTTTTCTGATCGTAACTTCGAGGTGTTTTGATGATTTTAAGGTAAATTTGCCACCATTTTAGATGGAAAATCCCTTTATATGTCTTTGGTATATGCAGGCATTCATTTGGCATAGTTTTGAAGAAAAATAACTCACTTTTTTGTCAAAACTTTACATGTATTCTGAGCCTGATAATTTTTGCTTAATTCCGTGAAATTCCGCGCATAGAAAAGTAAATTCCGTTTTTATCCGCCCATTGGCCCTAACCATGACTTTCCAACCCTGTTCTAAAACTATTTTAAAATATAGGCCTAAACTTGAGTGTATGTGGCATTCCCCCAAAACATTTGAAAATCCTTATCACAGTCTACCTAGGTCCCCTTGACAGATATTCTATCTTCTTTATCTCACCTGACTACACCTGTATGGCCTTCAGCATGTGCCCAGTCAATAGTAGAAGTACACTGTCCTGAGTGGAGATCCCAGTATTTGAGATTTCTGTCCAACGATCCACTTATTATCTTATTAGCATCAAACTGTAGACACGTTACCGCATCTTGATGTCCAGTCAGAGTGGTCAAGCAAACCTCATCTTTCAAACTCCATATCTATGTCATAAAAAGTTTTCACAAATGTTAACCTTGATAAGGAAAGGTTAACCTTGATAAGGAAAGGCATCGTGTACAGGTAGTGGCAGATCCTGAAATGTGTGAAGGGAGGTGGCTATTGAGCTATGTCCTGGGGGAGGCCGAGGGTGTAAGGGGATGGGGTGTCCACTCCACTTTGGAAAATTTTGTTTAATTATGTGTGCTCAGATGCAAAATGGTGCAATAATTGACAAATGTCTGGTCATATTTCAGGGTCTGAAATAGTACTACAAATTGGACAGTTGTACGCCTGGACTTTTTTCCCCAGAAATCAGACAAAACTTCTTTTTTCTCATTGGGCATTTCTATCATACATCTCCAGAAAATTGGTAGTTTCTAGATATAGCCTTATTAATGCCTTATGTTGCTCCCAAGTTTCCAATTTCTTCTTCCCTTTTAACATATAATTTGACCTCACTATATTTACAAAATTGTCTTTTTATAAATGGGTGCCACAGTTGGTATGGGGTGACTAGTCACCTCCCCTGTATCTGCCCATGACAGGGTATTTTTCAGGGAAGGCTGAGCCATTTTTTCCACAAAAGTTGCCCAATTTCTTCAAAGTCTGCCCAACCACTGAGTTTTGCCAAAACTTGTAGGGAGGGGAGATGCACCACCAGACCCCTGGCAAGTATGCCTACAAGGAATGGCTTTTTGGAATATTGAAACTTCAAGAAATTTTTACCACTAGACCAATTAGACTTTAACTCCCAAGATTCTCTGAGCCAGGAGGGAGGGTGGAGGGGAACAAAATAACTCAACCACCAAAACATGTCAGGAAGTAATCTAGAGAGCAGTACATCTGAAATGTATTATTTGTGAATGCAATGATTTGTTATTTAACTATGATATTAAGAGACATATCAGATGTGTACAAATAAAATTTAATGTTTGAATAGACTGAGTTTCTTCAAGTTTAGCTGGCTGAAAAGGAGAATGCAAAAATGCACTGTAGAATTGTCTACTATGTGAAAATTTGAAAGTCAATGTAGAAATCTCCAAAATATTTGAGAGGGGGAATGTATCCATGTCATCCCCGCCTCTGTGGTTTTGTCTACGTGAACGTATTGCACTAAAAATGGAAATGTAGTACTGTTTACTAAGTGACAATTTCAAAGTCAATGGAGACATCTCCACAATGTTAGGGCGGGGGAATTTATCCACAAAACCAGCCCCCCCCCCCCCCCCCCCCACTGCTGTGATTTTGCTATGTGAACTATTGCACTAAAAATGGAAACCAATGGTGCAGCCATTAACTGTCCAAACCATAAGAAAAAATTTACCAGAGACAAAACCACAAAATGTAATGTCCAAAATTCACCAAGAGTCACATAATTTACACACAAAAACATTAATATGGGGTGAGAAGTGGTTCCAAACCTGTCTCATCCCCTTTTGGCTATGACCCTGCTACAACATCACTACTCTGATTCAACTGACAGTTTTCTATTTTTCTTTGTCAGTTTCTACATGACTGCTGCCTTATCTTATGTAAGTCCAACTGCACTGACTTTATTGAATTTAAGATTAATGAAATTTCTGGAAAAAGGCCTCACCTTTATTGTGTTGTCTGCTGATCCTGAGATGATTTTAACACTATCAAACTGTAGGCACAGTACTCCTTTGGTGTGACCTCTGTGTAGTGTAAAAACAGTTAAAAGACAAATGAGATTAACATTGACAGATCTTGTCTTGTCTGTGGGTAAACAAAAATGAGAATCAGTCTAAAAACTAACAAAGGGAATCTTTCCTATTTTGCCTAACTGACTTCATACAACGATGATCTTGTTAGATAAAGAATCACAAAACTGGCACAGTGGATAAAAGGAAGGTCGTGAAGTGTAATTTCGTTTTCTGAAAAGCTAATTTACGCTTCAAAAAGGGTATGTAAAATTCATTTTGCTGTCCACTAAACAGGGTTTCCACACGTTTGACATACTGGAATTAATAACTTTTTCAAGACCAAGATGGCTACCTTCAAAGCTGAAGAATAAGGAAATAAAATGGGAAGTACAAGGATTGCTCTTGCTTTTACATATTTACACACTGTGGATGTACGAAACAATATGACCTTAAGTACAGAGGATGTATGGATTTCAGCAGCCTTCCAGAGTACATTTCATTCTCTGTACAAAATACCAAAAAAATTAAGAACTTTGAGGACCATACAAGATTCTAGACTTTTGTCAGACTTTACCCATTTTCTTTACTGTGTGGGAACCGTGACTTAAATCTAATATCACACAGACAAGACTCTGGCTGGCTCTACTGATAAATATCTGAGATGACTGTTATGGATTGTGTTTGGTGGTTGTGAGAATTACTAGAAGTAGAAAAGGTGTTCTACCAGTGCGGCAGTTGGTAACATGTAGTCACCCAAGTTTGGTGTTGGCTACCAACAACTCATATCATATGCTTTACCTAAGTATGAAACTGGGTATACTAGTAAAATGGTGAGACCATGCATGAGGTCAACACTAAACACTCACAGTTCACCCACAATATGATTTTTATATTCATTCCACCTTCTTTAGCAGAAACTATTTTCACAATAAAGCTTTTCAAGAAATGAGAAACAGGTTACTCCCATGGTGGAAATGAGACTTCACTTAAGTCTACTTGAAACCATTTCAAGAAATGTTTGGGGAATACAGCACTTTTTGGTAATTGGTTGGTCCTTTTACCAATTCCAGGTGGTCTTTTTTGTGGTACCACTGTACCCAACAATGGGAAGGGGGAGGAGGAAGAAGTAGGGGGCAGGGCTAACAAAATAGTTGTTATTCCATCAGTTTGTTATTTAAGTCATCAAACAAATTTCTTTAACTTAAAATAATAAACTCTGTAAGTTTAACATCCTAAGGTTGGTCTCATTTTGTTACAATAAAACATGATTCCAAGTCCTATTCATTGCAGCAAATTATTTGAATGCAAAGCCTCATTACCATAAAATGATTCGTCCAACACTAAAATTAAATAGTCAAAATGTTACTCCTTCCAATTCTAAACCCTGTTCCTTTTTACTGTTCTTTAATTTCCAGCAAACCCCTGTCATGGCAACAGATTTTAAAAGCTTTTTATTAATGGATAAGACTTTTTCTTGAACATTAAGCCACAGGCCATCATTTTGGTCTAGGTGACAGAATGCTATAATCTGGGTGGAAAGACTGTTCTAAAAGCACTTTCTGTCCTTCAAGGGTTATGCTATCAGGTCAGAACTGCCTTATGCCCACTTTTGACAAAAGGCCTTCTAAATGACAGTATGTTCCATAAATAGCTGGACATAAGAGTCTTTTTTTGGACACAAGGCTTTTCCTGCCTATTTTATTGAAAATTTCAAGTATACATACTGCCTTATATCCAAAGCTTGGGCAAGAAAAGGTCTTTTTGAGGTTAGAAATTCCAGTTTTTAATTTTTTGTATGACATCAGTAGAGAGCCTCAAGTTGCCCACTTTAGTAGTTTTTGCTTTTAAGTTATACTCAGGAATTTCATGTCTAAAACATTGTTTCTTTATTTACTCAAACCTAGTATTTGGACAAAAAGCTTTTTAGACTGAAGGGATGCAGTATATATCATACTTTTTTGGCACAAAATTCATTACTTCTGATAGTTGACAAAGCCATCTGCTCTTACCTTAGGGTGAACCTACATCTCCCTGTCTTGATGTCCCAAACCTTTAAGGTCTGGTCGTACGAACCACTGACCACTTTATCGTCATCCACCTGTAGACAACGAACAGTGTCCGTGTGGCCTATCATGGTGACTCTGCATGCAATACTTGACCAGCTGCTTTGAGTGGAGAGATCCCACACCTGTTAATGAAAGAAAAAAGCTACCAAATTACTTTCAAGACCATTAATGAAGTTTCTGGTAACAGGAGAAATGTCAAAATTTCTGCAGCCATGCATTTTATATGTTAACATGTTCCAAACTAATGATTCCTTCCAATTTAGGGCACGAAAAGGAGCAGTTACACCTGCACACAAGACCAGTAAACTAGTAACACCGATTCATACTTCAGTATAGCACTATAAAGCTATGAAAGTTGAACACTGTTCAACTCTGAGCTATATATGTCACTGGCTGAGCACAGGATAGCCAAATATGGTTCTTATAGCTTTATAGTGCATGAAATGTGGAAGTATAAAGTGGCCTGCAGCATTGGGCTGATGATCAGTATTAAATATCAGTACAGGCCAATGTTTTTCACATTCATCCTATATCAGCATTGGTAAAATGTAATAAGGGAGTTCAGAAGTACATGGTGCAGAGATTTAGCTGTACCAACAGATCAAGTCCACAGATGTTTTTCCATTGAAACAAAAGCTTTGAGCGACCGTTTTCTTGTCTTTCCACAATTAAACGTCATATGCTTCAACCTTTTTGGTCCAGGTTTAAGACGTTCACTTCAAGAGGAAGTTTTCTTTCAAAATGAATTTCTTTGACCTGTGATTGATGTCAAAAAACCATGACTTAAAACTCAAAAATAGCATCTGCTAATAAAAATAGTAGTCTGGCACAGGGAGTCCCTGCAATAGTACACTTTCCTTCCCAGCATTCTTGTGTTCCGAATTTGCTTTACGTAAATGCTGATACTCTCTACCTAATATCACTTGACCTGTAGTTCAAACAAAGGTTACATTATTTTCTTTTGTCTGACTAGGAGCCCTAATATTTACCTAAGTAAATGTCCTTTAATGAAATGACACTTGGTGGCACTGTACAATAGCCTATGATTTTGAGTAAGGTATGCTTATTCCTAAATTGTCAGTATCAGATTGGTATTGGCCAATCCTCAGAATGGAAATATTTGGTATCAGTAATATCCCTTATGAGTAATTTTGGTACAACACTGTAGTGTCATTGCCATGTTATGTGCAGGGATCATAATGCAAGCTGATCATAATCTCGTTTTCCTAGGACCGAAGTACCGCCCCATTGTGCAGCGAGAGAAGCCTAAAGTTATTCAGGTTAAGACATGGTCTGAAGAAGCTGTTATTAATCTGCAAAGTGCTTTTGATTCAACTGACTGAAATGTTTTCATTGATTCTTGTGCTGAAATCAATGAACTGACTGAAACTATTGTAGAATACATCAATTTTTGCACTGAGCTCTGTATCCCCCCAAAGGAGGTCAAGATCTACTCCAACAGTAAACCTTGGATTACAAAACATATCAAAGGGATTATCAATCGTAAAAAGAAACTGTTTGCCCAAGGTGGTGATGATCTTGCACAGATACAAAAAGAGTTGAAGAAAGCTATTCGGAAAGAGCGGGCTAACTACAAACGGAAAATTGAATCCCATTTTAAGAATAATGACATGAGAAGAGTCTGGGAGGGTATGAAACTTATGAGTGGGTACGCCGGGAAAAACTCAAACTCTGGTGAAAACTTATTATTAAATCCCACACTGGATTATGTCAACGATTTGAATAATTTTTACAACCGTTTTGACTGTCATGACTTTAGCGACGAAGTCGCTCTTAGTTTATCAAAACTTTCCAGACCCACCAGTAATGGACATTTTGTTTGCACCGACAATGATGTACGCAGGGAGTTTTGTAAGCTTGTATCATGTAAATCTACCGGTCCGGACAATATCTCACCACGTTTATTGAACCAGAATGCAAAAATGCATTGAGGTTTCGATGATATATGTTCTATTCCATATAAAGCCATATGATGTCCCATATCTTTCAGTCAATGGTCAAATGCTATCTTAACATGTTGGAAAAATACAGTTTTGTATTCCTATTTAGTCTTGGGAATTCTTGGGAAATTTTGCTTTTTTTACTTCTGGTGACCCTAGATGACCTTTGACCTCCACCAAAAACAATAGGGTCCATCTTTTCACCATAACACATCCACATACTAAGTATAAAATCTATCCAAGCTTTCTCCCTTGAGAAACTGTGTTAACAAGGTTTTCAGTGTTTGACCCCTGGTGACCCTAGATGACCTTTCAACTCCACCAAAAACAATGGGGTACATCTTCTCACTATAACACATCAATTTACCAAGTATGAAATCTATTCAAGCTTCCTAGCTGGAGATATCGTCTTGACAAGGTTTTCAGACATTGACCTTTGGTGACCCCAGTTGACCTTTGACCTCCACTAAAAACAATAGGATTCATCTTCTCACTATAATGCATCTACATACTACGTATGAAATCTATCTAAGCTTCCTACCTGGAGATATCGTGTTAACAAGCTTTTCAGAGTTTAACCCCGGTGACCCCAAATGAACTTTGACCTCCACCAAAAATGATAGGATTCTTCCTCTTACTATAACACATCTACATACAAAGTATGAAACTTATTCAAGCTTCCTACCTTGAGATATTGTGTTAACCAGGTTTTCAGGGTTTCACCCCCGGTGACCCCAGATGGCCTTTGAACCCCACCAAAAATAATAGGGTTCTTTCTCTACCTATAAGGCATCTACAAACAAAGTATGAAATTTATCTAAGCTTCCTACCTGGAGATAGCAGGTTAACAAGGTTTTCAGGGTCTGACCCCTGGTGACCCCAAATGACCTTTGACCTCCACCAAAAGAAATACGGCTCTTCCTCTTACCATAACCCATTTACATATAAAGTATGAAATTCATCCAAGCTTTGTAACTCAAGATATTGTGTTAACAAGATTTTCAGGGTTTGATCCCCGGTGACCCCAGATGACCTTTCACCTCCACCAAAAATGACAGGGTTCTTCCTCTTACCATAAGCATCTACGTACAAAGTATGAAATTCATCCAGGCTTCCTACCTCGAGATATTGTGTTAACAAGGTTTTCAAAGTTTGACCCCTGTGACCCCAGGTGACCTTTGACCCCCGCCAAAAACGAAAGGGTTCTTCCTCTTAATATAGGGCATCTATGTACCAAGTTTGAGTACTGTCAGAGCTTCCCTTCTTGAGATATCGTGTTAACAAAGTTTTCAGGGTATGACCCCCGGTGACCCCAGATGACCTTTCACCGCCACCAAAAATGATAGGAATCTTCCTCATACCATAACGCATCTACATATAAAGTATGAAATTCATCCAGGCTTCCTACCTCGAGATATTGTGTTAACAAGGTTTTCAAAGTTTGACCCCCTGTGACCCCAGGTGACCTTTGACCCCCGCCAAAAACGAAAGGGTTCTTCCTCTTAATACTCTTAATATAGGGCATCTATGTACCAAGTTTGAGTACTGTCAGAGCTTCCCTTCTTGAGATATTGTGTTAACAAAGTTTTCAGGGTATGACCCCCGGTGACCCCAGATGACCTTTCACCTCCATCAAAAATGATAGGGATCTTCCTCATACCATAACGCATCTACATATAAAGTATGAAATTCATCCAGGCTTCCTACCTCGAGATATTGTGTTAACAAGGTTTTCAGAGTTTGACCCCCTGTGACCCCAGGTGACCTTTGACCCCCGCCAAAAACGAAAGGGTTCTTCCTCTTAATATAGGGCATCCATGTACCAAGTTTGACTACTGTCAGAGCTTCCCTTCTTGAGATATCGTGTTAACAAAGTTTTCAGGGTATGACCCCCGGTGACCCCAGATGACCTTTCACCTCCACCAAAAATGATAGGGATCTTCCTCATACCATAACGCATCTACATATAAAGTATGAAATTCATCCAAGCTTCCTACCTCAAGATATTGTGTTAACAAGGTTTTCAGAGTTTGACCTCCAGTGACCCCAGGTGACCTTTGACCCCCACCAAAAAAACAATAGGGTTCTTCCCCTTAATATGGGGCATCTATGTACCAAGTTTGAGAACTGTCAGAGCTTCCCTTCTTGAGATATCGTGTTAACGAAGTTTTCAGGGTATGACCACGGGTGACCCCAGATGACCTTTCACCTCCACCAAAAATGATAGGGTTCTTCCTCATACCATAACGCATCTACATATAAAGTATGAAATTCATCCAAGCTTCCTACCTCAAGATATCGCGTTAACAAGGTTTTCAGAGTTTGACCCCCGGTGACCCCAGGTGACCTTTGACCCCCACCAAAAACAAAATAGGGTTCTTCCTCTCAATATGGGGCATCTATGTACCAAGTTTGAGAACTGTCAGAGTTTCCCTTCTTGAGATATCGTGTTAACGAAGTTTTCAAGGTTTGACCCCCGGTGACCCCAGATGACCTTTCACCTCCACCAAAAATGATAGGGTTCTTCCTCATACCATAACGCATCTACAGTGTACATACAAAGTATGAAATTCATCAAAGCTTCCTACCTCAAGATATTGTGTTAACAAGGTTTCAGAGTTTGACCCCCGGTGACCCCAGGTGACCTTTGACCCCCACCAAAAACAATAGGGTTCTTCCTCTCAATATGGGGCATCTATGTACCAAGTTTGAGAACTGTCAGAGTTTCCCTTCTTGAGATATCGTGTTAACGAAGTTTTCAAGGTTTGACCCCCGGTGACCCCAGATGACCTTTCACCTCCACCAACCAGAATGCAAAAATGCATTGAGGTTTCGATGATATATGTTCTATTCCAAATAATGCCATGTGTAAGACGAGTCAAAATTTAAGTTAATTTTCACATTTTCAAGCTCTTTTCAGCAAAGAAGAGCAAGTTACAATTTTATCTTTACCAGAAAATGAAGTTGTTTTGCCAATCATTTATTCACTTAATTACCATTTTATCGACTTTTAATGTTAATATCAAGCTAATTGTGTATGGTGTTACTGGCTAGGCTGCGATGTATTGCATTGGACCTAATCCTATCCTAACGATGCATTAGGCAATTATTGCTACCAGCTTAGGCCTAGGCCTATGCATATATATAGCCTAACCTAAGGCTAAGTTAAGGCTTACCTTACAAGTTACGGTACTTTGCTGTCAGTTGTATGTTTATATCGTAGCCTAAGCAATACCCAATCTATTTTTACTAGCCAACATTCCTAACCATTTCAATCAACTTATCTCTCTCGTCGATATTCTGGAACGCTCGTACTTTAGTTACAAACAAGCATTTACTACATGTATAGGTCTAAATCATTATTGCTTTCTGCTAGTCTTAATGCATAATGTTACTTGTTGCATGTACGGTCGCGAACTTTCGTACGTTTCGTGGGTTCACTGTACTACTTTTACTACGTTTCTTCTTTAGCTAGCTGAGCGCGCCATAGATGTACATATTCGTGCGTACATAACGAGGAAATCTCTCTGTGACGTAATGCTGAGTAAGGCAACACGTATATGTATACGTCACAGAGGATTCCCCTCTTCAAGTTTGTTTACATTGTGCGTCCAGACGCAGTAATTTTTGTTAGTCATTGAATATTTGAATTATTTTCATGTTTTGAACTGAGTTGCGTAAAATGAGAAGAGAGAGGATTCGGAGACTGGGTGCCGAAGGAAACGGACGTCCGTGTGGTGTGATTGAGATCGAGATCGAGTGCGAGTGATTATTAATGCTGAGAGCTAAGTTATTTCACAATTTACTGTCATTTTATTATCTTCAGTGATTGCCTTACTTAATGATTGATTCCTGTTTTTGTTGAAATATCTAGGCTTGAATCAAATTGTAAGGGTCGGGCATGGGATATTAAATTGGAAATCTGTTAAAATAGCCTAGATCGTCTGTCATTATTTTGGTCCCCTTTGAATCTCCATGTTCTAAGGCAGGACGTTCCAGCTCTTTGCCAGTTCAACCAACCCTCTCTTTTAAGTAAAAAATATCCCTCCATCTCATATTTTTACACATGATGTCCCATATCTTCAGTCACTGGTCAAAATTTCCTAAGAATTCCCAAGATAGTCATCAGGGTCACCAAAGGACAAAAAGCAAAATATCCCAAGTATTCCCATGGCCTAACGTTACAGTACAGCCTAGAGGCTAGCCTATGATAAATACTTGGCAAGGCCCTAAGTAACATTAGCCTAGGTCTAGCCTAGGCCTAGCTATAAGTATAAACCAAGCCTAGGCCTAACTATGCACAGCTGGTCACAGAAATCTCTCTGTAAATACTACAAACTTAGATGATGGGTACCAACATTTGACAGGCAATAACTGCTTTGATTAACCCTAGCCTAGGCCATAGCTATTACAGTAACCTACCTCTAATATCAGCCCATACATACTGTACTACAATTAGGCTAGCCTGTACAGTGGCAGTTAGGCTAGGACTTAGTCACAGGACTAGGACTTTGTCTAGGCCTAGGCCTAGCCCATAAATCTGCATTAGATTTATATACTGAGTCTAAGGTTATTGTGTGTGTAGGCTAATGTTTGTTGTTGGTTCTGTAACAACACTTAGGCCTAAGCCCTAATTATTAGGCCTAGCATACGTTAAAACTTGATCTGCCGGGTAAATTTTTCACTAAAGTTACTCATGCTACTCTGAAGAGGAGCCACATTACACCATACTGTGATATTCCTGCTGTAAGTTTGATTATTCCATTTCTTTGGGCTACTCAGCCAGCTCAACAGACCTTGGCAGGCAGGCTATGATGTGTGATAGTCTGTCACTGCACTCAGAAACTAGCTTTTAACACAGTTTCTGATTGGTTGAAAGTGGATCTGTTTACAACTGATCAACCAATGATATGGTAGCTTATGGCAGCTTATGGAATGTCATGGATCTGCTGCAAACTATCTTCTGATTGGTTTAACATCAACTTGTTGACAAAAATTTAACCAATAACATAACAGCATAGATTAATGGGCTCAAATAAATACACTACAGTACTGTACAGACAAGTGAAATACTGTAGTCTATTCTCAATCTTTTGATATGTTGGCTAAAGAATAATAAAGTTCGTGAAAGGACCTATTTACTCATTCAAAATTCGGATTATCAAGGAAAAATCTGTATTCCCATATTTACAATGATTTTCCATACTGAAAATCCGTGCTGGTTGGCAGCTCTGTCTCAGGGTTTGACCCCCCTGGTGACCCCAGATGACTTTTGACCCCCACCAAAAATGATAGAGTTCTTCCTCTTACTATAAGGCATCTAAATACAAGGTATGAAATTTATCCAAGCTTCCTACCTTGAGATATCATGTTAACAAGGTTTTCAGAGTTTGACCCCCGGTGACCCCAGATGACCTTTGACCTCCACCAAAAATGATAGGGTTCTTCCTCTTACCATAACGCATCTAGATAATAAGTATGAAATTCATCCAAGCTTCCTACCTCAAGATATTGAGTTAACAAGGTTTTCAGGGTTTGACCCCTGGTAGCCCCAAGTGACCTTTAACCTCCACCAAGAACAATAGGGTTCTTCCTCTCAATATGGGGCATCCATGTACCACGTTTGAGAACTGTCAGAGCTTCCCTTCTTGAGATATAGTGTTAACAAAGTTTTCAGAGTTTGACCCCTGGTGACCCCAGATGACCTTTGACCTCCACTAAAAGTGATAGGGCTCTTCCTCTTACCATAACGCATCTACATACAAAGTATGAAATTCACCCAAGCTTCCTACCTCAAGATATTGGGTCATTCTCTGCGAACTCAACAAATTTTCAGAAAATCATGGTCGGGCACCGACCCAGATTTTGCTGAAAAAATTCCCTAGTGTAGTTCAAGTAGTACATAGAACACACCAAAAATTTTAGGTCAAAATTCTTAGCCGTTTGGGAGTTACGGCCCATTGAAAAGTGGCCCAAACCCCCTTCTTTGCATGCCCGAATTGCATGGTCCACATCTCGGTCATTTTTGAGGGCCTATATCTATACAGAGAATAAAGATACAATGCTGAAAACACCTACCTGGGATAATTTCTGCCCAAATTTTCAGAATCTGGCATCAAAAACACTGTATCTGGCTTAATTATGAAGATAAAGAGCTCTAAACATTGCATTTCATTTTAGGCGTCAATGTGATTTATGATATTTGGACCCCTGTGGTTCAATCGACTTCTATCAGATAAGTACCATTTTTCATATACATAATATCTGGTGGGTGCACTTTGCTCTCACAAAGTTAAGGACCTTTAATAACTTCCATGACAAAATGGTTGGGGGTCAAACATGGTCCCAGAGCCAAAAAACCAAAATTTTGATGTTTTTCGGGTTGACCTTTGACCTTGTTTATCACCTCCCATGAACTTGAAAATTTTTTTTTCATTAGCTCTAACCCCCTTTTATATTTAGTTAAAATTTCAGAGAGGGGTTTTTCCTCATTCTTGCCAAATCATTTTTTGAGTTTGGGTAGAAGGTGGTCAATGTCACATACACATTGTACAGTATGTAGGCCTACTGTACATATACATATAATAGTACAAACTACTCGTGTAGCACACATGACCTTATATCATGGCCTGTTTGTATAATTTCAACCACAGAAGTAATACTATTTTCATTTACAGTTATCTACTTAGGAAAAGACATTTTAAGTAACTTACAGTACAAACTTGTAATAATTGTACTATTAAATTTAACAAGTATGCACTGTATGTACAGTATACAGATACTGTATAATACAGCACTTTACACATAACAAATGTTGTCTAAGAAATCAAAGGGGCTGTCGTGCCCATTTAAGACTTGTGGAAAGATATATACTTATTTTTAAAGCCATGAGCTGTGCTTAAACAAGAATGATGATCATTAATTGTATTACCACACTGCACACAAGGTATATGTGAGCTATTGGGCTACACTTGTGGTACACTCACCTCTAATTTCTGTATACATGTGTACAGTATATACACAGTATATACACTGTACACTGCTATGTGAAATGGTGCACCACCTACCCAACTCAAAGATTTTTTAATTAAAAATGGGGGGAAACCCCTCTCTGAAATTTTAACCAGATATAGAAAAGGGATAGAGCTGTTGGTAGAAAAAAATTTTAGTTCATGGGAGGTGATAAACAAGGTCAAAGGTCAACCCGAAAAACATCAAAATTTTGTTTTTTTGGCTCTGGGACCATGTTTGACCCCCAACCATTTTGTCATGGAAGTTATTTCAGGTCTTTAACTTTGTGAGAGCAAAGTGCACCCACCAGATATTATATATATGAAAAATGGTACTTATCTGATAGGAGTTGGTTGAACCACAGGGGTCCAAATATCAAAACTCACATGGACGCCTAAAATGAAATGCAATGTTAAGAGCTCTTTATCTTCATAATTAAGCCAGATACAGTGTATCTGAGGCCAGATTCTGAAAATTTGGGCAGAAAATACCCCAGGTAGGTACTTATAGCGTTGCATCTTCATTCTCTGGGAAGTTATAGGTCCTCAAAAATGATCGAAATGGCATGCTCACAAATTGGGCATGAAAAGATGGGGTCCGGGCCATTTTTCAATGGGCCATAACTCCCAAACGGTTTGGAATTTTGACCTGAAATTTTCGGTGTGTTCTTTCCATAAGTGGAACTATGCTTCATAAAAGTTTCAGCAAAATCTGAGTCGGTGCCCGACCGACCTATTTGTTGAGTTGGCAGAGAATGACCCTATTGTGTTAACAATGTTTTCAGGGTTTGACCCCCGCTGACCCCAGGTGACCTTTGACCTCCACCAAAAATAATAGGGTTCTTCCTCTCAATATGGGGCATCCATGTACTACATTTGAGAACTGTCAGAGCTTCCTTTCTTGAGATATCGTCTCAACAAGGTTTTCAGAGTTTGACCCCCGGTGACCCCAGATGACCTTTGACCTCCACCAAAAATGATAGGGTTCTTCCTCTCAATATGGGGCATCCATGTACTACATTTGAGAACTGTCAGAGCTTCCTTTCTTGCGATATCATCTTAACAAGGTTTTCAGAGTTTGACCCCCGGTGACCCCAGATGACTTTTGACCTCCACCAAAAATGACAGGGTTCTTCCTCTTACCATAACGCATCTACATACTAAGTATGAAATTCATCCAAGCTTCCTACCTCAAGATATTGTGTTAACAATATTTTCAGGGTTTGACCCCCGGTGACCCCAGGTGACCTTTGACCTCCACCAAAAACAATAGGGTTCTTTCTCTCACTATGGGGCATCTATGTACCAAGTTTGAGAACTGTCAGACCTTCCCTTCTTGAGATATCGTGTTAACGAAGTTTTCAGGGTTTGACCCTTGGTGACCCCAGGTGACCTTTGACCTCCACCAAAAACAATAGGGTTCTTCCTCTCAATATGGGGCATCTATGTACTAAGTTTGAGAACTGTCAGAGTTTCCCTTCTTGAGATACCGTGTTAACGAAGTTTCTAGGGTTTGACCCCCGGTGACCCCAGATGACCTTTGACCTCCACCAAAAATGATAGGGTTCTTCCTCTTACCGTAACGCATCTACATACAAAGTATGAAATTCATCCAAGCTTCCTATCTCAAGATATTGTGTTAACAAGGTTTTCAGGTTTTGACCCCCGGTGACCCCAGGTGACCTTTGACTCCCACCAAAAACAATAGGGTTCTTCCTCTCAATATGGGGCATCTATGTACCAAGTTTAAAAACTGTCAGAGTTTCCCTTCTTGAGATATCGTGTTAACGAGCAAAGTGTCACAAACACACACACACACACACACACACGCACATACACACATACATACACACGCCATCATGACTGCATAGGTTTCTCTTTTCATCGAAACCAAAAATGATAGGGTTCTTCCTCATACCATAACGCATCTACATACAAAGTATGAAATTCATCCAAGCTTCCTACCTCAAGATATTGTGTTAACAAGATCTTAAAAGTTTGACCCCCGGTGACCCCAGGTGACCTTTGACCCCCACCAAAAAACAATAGGGTTCTTCCTCTCAATATGGGGCATCTATGTACCAAGTTTGAGAACTGTCAGAGCTTCCCTTCTTGAGATATCGTGTTAACGAAGTTTTTAGGGTATGACCCCGGGTGACCCCAGATGACCTTTCACCTCCACCAAAAATGATAGGGTTCTTCCTCATACCATAACGCATCTACATACAAAGTATGAAATTCATCCAAGCTTCCTTCCTCAAGATATTGTGTTAACAAGGTTTTTAGAGTTTGACCCCCGCTGACCCCAGGTGACCTTTGACCCCCACCAAAAACAATAGGGTTCTTCCTCTGAATATGGGGCATCTATGAACCAAGTTTGAGAACTGTCAGAGTTTCCCTTCTTGAGATATCGTGTTAACGAAGTTTTCAACGTTTGACCCCTGGTGACCCCAGATGACCTTTCATCTCCACCAAAAATGATAGGGTTCTTCCTCATACCATAACGCATCTACATACAAAGTATGAAATTCATCCAAGCTTCCTACCTCAAGATATTGTGTTAACAAGGTTTTCAGAGTTTGACCCCCGGTGACCCCAGGTGACCTTTGACCCCCACCAAAAACAATAGGGTTCTTCCTCTCAATATGGGGCATCTATGTACCAAGTTTGAGAACTGTCAGAGTTTCCCTTCTTGAGATATCGTGTTAACGAGCAAAGTGTCACAAACACACACACATACACACACACATACATACACATACACACACATACACACACACACATACACACACACACGTACATACACACATACATACACACACACGCCATCATGAATGCATAGGTTTCTCTTATCATCGAAACCAAAAATTGCGCTGATCAGCTGTGTGGCATTTTCAGTTTTATATTTAACTATTCATTCACCATCCAGACTGTCCCCGATGTGTGGAAAAAGTCATGTATCATCCCTGTTCCTAAAAAGCCCAAAGTGTCCTGCATGAATGACCTCCAGCCTGTAGCCTTGACCTCAATCGTTTTCAAATCGAACGTCTAGTGTTATCCCAGTTGAAAACCATAGTGAAAGACTTTATAGATCCCTATCAGTTTGCGTACAGGAGTGACAGAAGCTGTGATGATGCTATTTTAACAGTTATCTATAATGTAACCTCCCACCTAGACCCTAAAGCAGCAGCCTTGAGAAACACAGTAAAAGGTGTGAACGGAAAGAGTAGTAATTCAGCAAGAATAATGTTTTTTGACTTCTCGTCGGCTTTCAACACAATTCAGCCGCATGTGTTAGCAAATAAGCTATTGGCTATGGGAGTGCCTAATCCGATGATCTTGTGGATTGTGAGCTACCTAACCTCTCGCTCTCAGCTAGTTCGATTACATTCAACATATTCGAATAGTGTGAGTTCTAGTACAGGTGCACCCCAAGGTACCGTCTTAGCCCCATTCCTGTTCAGTCTTTACACCTCAGACTGTAGGTCTAGCACTGCTTCTTGTCCAATCGTAAAATTCGCCAATGACACTGCACTGATTGGTCTCATTACTAATGATGATTATACTCAGTACGAAAAAGAGATTGATAAATTTGTAGGATACTGTAAAGTTAATTTTCTTCAACTGAACGTTAGTAAGACTAAGGAATTAGTTATGTATTTTAGAACTGGTAAACATCCTCCTGATTCTATTGTTATATCTGATTCTCCTGTTGAACAGGTTCACTCTTATAAGTACTTAGGGGTTGATTTAAACGACAAACTTACTTGGTCTGATAACATTGATTTTATCATGTCTAAACTTAATTCTCGCCTTTACTGTTTGAGGAAACTAAGATCTTTTAATGTTGATCATACTCTTTTATCTCTTTTTCATTGTTCGGTTATTACTAGCATTTTCACTTATTGTATTGTGTGTTGGGGTGGCAGTGCTTTGGAACAGGATATGAAGAAAATTAATGTGATTATTAAAAAGTCTGGTTATCTAATTGGGGATCTTCAATTACCTACGCTGAATTCTTTTTATCAATCATGCCTCCAACGTAAGTTAAATCCTGTATTGAACGACCCAAGTCACCCACTATATGATGATCTCTCTCTGAGAGTGTTATTAGTCGCAGTGGTAGGATGAGACCCCCAGCTGCCCTTACAAACCATTATAAACATACCTTTGTACCAATGGCAATCTTGTATTTTAATAGTAACTACACTAGGTAGTTTGGTTTTTATCACTACATTTCTTTGTGCATATTACTTTTACTTGTTCTTTTAGTATTTCTTACAGTATTTCATTGCTCCTGTTATTTTACTGTCTTATTCTTTTTCCTTTTATCATTTTATGTCTTTCATGTTTTCTCCTTTCTTTGCTCTTATTCATCTTATTGTTTTATTGCGAGCTGTATTTGCCCATTACTGGTGCTTAATAAAGTTTACTTGAACTTGAACTTGGGATGTAGCTACGGTTGGCGGCGCTGGGTAGTGACACCCAGCACTCAATATTAATTCTGCCCGGCACTCCAGGCAAACACATGTTCCTCCGCCCACAACAAATCTGCCTACTGAGACCTAAACTAGCCCTAAATTTACTCCCTAAAGTAAAATGAGGGAACATGAAAAAATTAATGACTGAAAAATAGGGCAGATGTCATGGGTGGGGTGAGGTGCTTTCCCCAGATCAGGCAATTACCCGGCACTCAAATTTTGCTAGCTACATCCCTGGTAATGTGTACACAAACACACAAGACAAAGTACCGTGCAAAAGCTGTTTCCAAATCTCACTTTTTGCACGTAAATATAGACAAGATATAACGAAAATCTAAATTTCACAGTTAGCACCACAATTATGCATAGAGGTGGTAGTTTCCTTTCCATTCACCTGGTTTTGAAGATGCCAACAGCCAAGGTCCTTAGCCTTTTTCTGATATCACAGAACCACAAACATGTCACCTGACTTGAATATATGACCCATCAACCAAGCAGCAGATTTAACGGAAACTGACAACACTACCTTCATAAACCTCTCTGTTTTTCTTAATTTCCCTACTGGATAACAGATGGAGTTGTGTTCCAATAACCTTTGCAAATCATGCACAGGATCAAAAGTGTAAGTACCGTCAGCCTCTGGGTAAAACAACTTTTTCTTTAAGTAGGCTACATTTCAGCCAAAACGACGAAGTTGAGGAGAGGTTATGCACCTGGAATATAACTTCCCTGTGTTCTTTGCCATAGTTTAATGAAAAGAGCATCTATAAATGCAGGGTCATAACAGCATGAGCTGGGAGCCTGACACTCCTTCAATGTTCTGGGACTAGTAGATATACAGTGCATGTTGCTGAAACCAGTTGGCTTCTAAAATTTACAAGTTTAAATATTCACGAAAATCTTGTTCATTTATGAGTGCTCTAAAGTCTCCTTTGAACTGTCGAGTATCCTCTCTTGCTTTACCCTGTTGTCCTCGTTTCCACTAATAGCCATTGATTCCAGTTAGGTGTGTCTGTGTGTTTGTGTGCCAGTGTGTGTGTGTGTAGGGGGGCATGGGATCAGTTACAAGTCTTCTAAAACTTATTTTGACCCTCAATGAGATGTACATCACTTTTCAAAGCAAGTGTAAATCCATCAGAATTAACATCAAAAAGGTTCATGACAAACCGTAACACAAGTTAACATGCCACCTTGCATTTTCTAATTCCGATACACTTTATGAGGTTATAAAAAATTCTCATATGAAAAAATCTCCCTATTGTTACTTTATGGGCTGTAAAGGGCAAAGAGAAAATTCTAGCACACTCTGTAAGATTTCCACTTCCCTGTACCTTTCTAAACAAGGAAATAAATGATAAAATGGAACTAATGAAAACAGTACCGTCTATAAAAACTAAACTTTTTTTACACAAAGACAGATCATCAGAGTTTAACATGTACACATGACGTTGTACTTTTGTAAGGTCAAGTGAAAATAAATGTCATGATAACTCTGAAAATAACTTGTGATTCTCAATTGATTTTGTCATTACCAATATTCAAACGAAATACTATACTCTATTCAATTGAAATAGTTTTGTGTGAGTAACCTCTGTTAATATGTGTATCAGCTTGTAGGGTTGTTAAGATATGACAATATCCGCAAAAAATATCGATACATGATTTTGCTCTCGATACTGTTCAGGCTTCGACAAATCCCCCGCCCGACAATCCGGGACAAGTAAAGAGTTACTCGGGCAAGTGCATTGTTCAATATCATAGCCCGCTGGGCAAGTACCCTTGCAAAGTCTCCTCCACAAAGGAGTTCAAAGGCATATTGAAAGTGGACAAGTAGATATTTATGCGGACAAGCAGACTAAGAGAACGGCTTGCCCTATGGACAAGTGAAGAAAAAAGAATTTGTCGAAGCCTGTTAACTGTTTATGCAAAAGCCTAATCGATATTATGAAAATCAATGCACACAACATCCTCACAAACTTAATGTGTGGCATGAAGAATTTGTCATAGGTTTTTAACTTTATCATTCACATTAAGATTAAGGAAATTAGCAAAGAAGAGTTAGTTTAATAATGAACATGCAAGATCGCACTGCAAATTGGGTGACCCATAGAACTGCACAAAGAGTGCTCGTATACATCCACAATCACTGCATTGCATGGAATGAATTGTAAACTACATTGCGTATGTAATGTACATAGTGTTGCACCTTCAAATGGCTACCCATGCACTTGTTATAACAACTATACAGAAGAAGGCTGTATTAACAATTTCTTGCAACATTTTGAAAGCTTTCTGAGAGATAAAATCAGCAGCCAGTGCGGTAGCCCGTGCAGTACCTGTGGATGGCCACACAGTTAAGCAATTGTAGCCAAGGAACTGAATACAAAATTCTGTCCACTCCACAGGCAACATGGTGGTATGTTCCGGAAACACTGAATCAACTGATCAGAACAGGTATTCTCAATCACGTCTGAATTTTGCAAGTTGCAAGTTTTAGTAGTGACTGTTTATTCAGTGATAGCTTCGAAGCTTAGGCACGCATTTTATGTACTGTTTAACTGAGCAAAAAGTGTGCACTGGAGAATCTTCAGTTCTGCCATTTTGTATGGAAAGAAAGTGATCATGATACTACTGAGCAAAAGGCAATTAGCATTACGAAAGTGATGCCGTTAAAGCTACACAGAAGTTTACTTTTAATGTTTAGGAAGACAACCATGGAATGGGTTGTGTGCACTGTGCTTGCACTTCAATTTGCTGTACTAATGTAGGCCATGTACTGAATATCCACAAGGCTACACGTCTTGGCATAAACAAAAGTCTCACAGTGTACCTCTTACCTAAATGATGGGTTAGGTCCACCAAAATGTCCAGAAACGGATTGTTTTTCCAATTTTAAAAATGAAACAAGTTAAATGTACAAACACACAGGACTCAGCCTGATTTTTTCTATAGAAATACTACAGATACAGTATGAGCACATATTAGAGATCACTTGATGTTGAAGTTTGTAAAAAGCAGGGAATACTTGTAGGCTTTTGGTCATACGCTAACATTTCCGATTAACATTTGTTGTGAGAATCTTTATCGAATTTAAGATGCCAAGATATTCAAATCGCAGCGTAATTTGAGGGTTGTTCATACACAGTTGGATTTAAATTACCCCTCTGACTCCTTTCTTATTTCTAACGCTGATCACCTAATCACAGACCAAATCCTGTGACCTATGCACCATGCTAGTCTCTTGCAAACCTACTGTAAACTTATTCGATACTTCCAGCCTCATTTAAAGAGTTATGGCTGCAAAGAATGATTATCATACCAGGTGACTTTTTGTTCCTTGAGGAAAATGATGGTAGACAGCGTGCATGAAAATTTCTTAAACTGTTGCTAGGTCAGTCTTTTCTTCACATATTACATCGGCACTGGGGCTGCCCCACCTATAGGGCTGCAGCATTACCAGAGCCACAATGCAGTGGCCAATGCATAATATACAGTAAATTTTGACATGGTGCCTTGGGAACACAAACAGGATCACAGGATACCATGATATCGTTTGTGTATTGAAGAGACAGTTTTGCGATATCAATAAAGAAAATACATATCAAAACAACCCTATTGACTTGATAACAATTAAAACAAGACTTAAAATTTCCTCTCACAGAATGAAATCATTAACTCTTAAACAAACCTTGCCACTGCCCTCTACATGGTTTTTCAAGAATGCAAGTCACCTTTTCCTATTCCCTAAGTAACTACTTGGCCTTTCAATTCCTGAATGAATCTGAAAACTTTGTGACATTATTAAGGAAGTCTTGCAATGAGTGCAAACTTTAAGCACAAGCATGATAAACATATGGAATACAAGTCAAAGGTTCCAAAAAAATTTACCTATTAAATCTGGGCTGCTGAGGGAATGCTACACTGGAATTCCCAAAACTCTGTATTTTGGGAATCTAAATCCCTGATACTAATCTTATATTTAGCTTTGTAAGTCCATATTACCCACAATAAGTATCTGGCAAAGCAGATAGCACAGTGGAAGTGTTCCCACCCGAAGAACATTTTATGAATGTGGTTCCTTCACTTTTTTCCCTGGTCAGAATGTAAACAGGAGGTAATGAAGGGCAATGTAAAGTTCCCAGGCAATTCCCCCTCCCCGCCCTCCCCCAAAATTCCCACCAAGATAATTTCCCCACGGACAACTCCCTGCCAGCCCATCTGGGACAATTCCAAGTTTTCTGGTGGAAGTTATCTGAGGGGTAACTGTCATGAACGGGAATTGTCTGAGAGAAATTGTCCTGTGTGAAAACTGTGCCTAGGGAATTGTCCCAACAGGCATTGTCCTGTCACAGTGTAAACTGTGGTCATACACCTGCCCTCCTCTGGCTACAGAATATCAGTTACTGATACTATATGCAGGCTTCAAAGTGGTCCATCACAGAAATATAGGAGGTTTTATAGGAACGATACTGATGAATATATAGGGTTTTATAGGATTTTTCCAGGAAAATATAGAGTAAATATAGGAATGTCATACACTAGCGGTTCTAATTATCTTCAAAATTCCACAAAGTTGTGGATGAGGAAAACATGGTACCTTAGGAAACTAATGAACTATACTGTTTAAATGATACAAATGTGATAAACAGCATCACAAGTATGGGCTATGTGGCAGAAAAGTGTGGTTCTACCATCAACATGGAATTAAGAAAACCACCTACATATTTTGGTGGAAGGGAAATAGTAAATCCCTGGAACGTGGTGTATTTGCATATTTTGACCCCGGAATAAAGTATCCATATATCTTATTATTTGTGCATACCAAAAAGGCACCAAAATTTGCAATATCTGAAGTTGAGAACACAGAATGTGACCATGCAAGTGCTTTGAATGGATGGGTGCTGTAGTTAATGTGGACAATAAACTGTTGCTTATGTCCTAAAGTACACAGACAGAATTCACCTCAGCTCCACTAAAAATGGGGTTGAGGTGAGGAAATTTTGAATTTTTTGCTGCTCAAATAACAGGAAATGGTCTCTCAATACAACATTTCACTATTAACTGTACACTGTATTGCTAGTCAATCTTGATATAAAGTGTGACACATGGGTGATGATAGTCAGACCAAGATCACAGGCCTATGACAACTGTATGGTTGCTATGAATACCTTCCAACTCACTTTCCCAGTGGCATAGCCAGAACTTTCTCATTTGGGCCATGCAGTTTATTCTGTGATTACCAACATGGGGAGGGGTCTAAGGGGAGGGGGTGTCCCCCTCCCCTTTGAAAATTTTTTGAATGATTGGGTGTACTTACATGCAATCTGGTGCTAAATATGTTATCTTTTTGAAGTAAAATTTATTTTCAAAATCAGATTTTAGGTTACTAAATTAAAAGAAAAAAAAAAATCAGTATTAGGGAAGGAACGTGGGCATGGCCCAATGGTCCCTCAACCTAAAAATACCACTGCTCACTTTGAATCTGTACAACTTGGCAGAACAGTGTAGTCCACATATGTCAAGATGCCTACAGTGTGCAAAACTGTCTGTGCATTAACATACTTAACATCTAAAATCTCAATTGAGGAAATTACATGACAAAATTAGGGAAAGGGCAACTTGGCAAGTGCCCCTACTTGTCACCAATGATGGGCACTGCAGCACCAGACAGATTTTCCACTTTGGTCTGTTGGACAAATTGATGTGGCATCCAGAGACCTACCACAGAGCTTCTAGTGGAGTTTAGGGAAAACCTCCTTAGATATCTGCACATTGTAAACTTGTAAACATTACAGTGAGATACCTGTACTTAATTTTCTCAAAGCACTAAGTTCTTATTCTTTAGTGGAAAATTTTAATTGTACAACACTTTGGACAATCAACTGATCTAATGGTTAACAAAGTTTGAGGAAAGATGGCAGATGACAGGGAAAATATTGGTATTTCAAACCATTGTACTACAATATTTTGAATGAAAGATTCAGTTATATCGCAGACCAGCTATCTATGCATACAAAGCATAGGTAAAGGTTTTAAAATGTGGGAGACTGCATGATTACAGGGGATGCCAGGCAAAAGGCTCTAATCCACCCCTTACAATACCACTAAAATTCCTTCAAAGAGATGAAATCATAGAGTACTTAAAATCACAGGTGTGAGAGTGGAACATTTATGGGTGATGAAATAAGTGTTTATTAGTGCCCAGTGCTGTTTCATATGAGAATATTTCTGAATCCTGTAATTGGCCATTGTGTACTTGGATCTAATTAAGATACTGGGCATCTATACCCTGCTACCTGTCTGAATAAGCCACTCTGAGTCTAAGACACTCTGATATTACAAAACTATCTTGGAAAGAGAATCCATCTGAAATTTTCACCCCAAAACACCATATAAAAGAAAAATGTTTTTGGACAAGATCAGAAAAATATAGGAGAATATAGGAAAACAAGCCTAAAATCATACAAATATAGGAAATATAGGATTTTTTGAAATTTATAGGAAATTATAGGAAATATAGGATCACTTTGAAGCCTGTATATGAACCAATCATCCTATATGAAAGCCCCCCTCCCTCCAGAAGGGCATTCTTAGCTAAAGCATATCATGATGCCATCGACATTTCATTAAACTGTTTCTCTTCAGAAAGAGTACTAGATGTACTTAAAGATGTCTGTGTTGTGGTAAATGGTGACTTCCTGATGTATAAACATCAAACAAAGGACGGGACAGAATCAGTGAGGGAAGTGTCTTAAGGCTTCAAGTATTGTGTGATAATGTTCCTAGAAGATGGCGGACATGCACAACTTAGCTTTAGATGACACTTGCTACCATGCTATCCATGTTTTGCTAGGACCATTCATAAAGGACACCCTTTTGGAAAGCCAAAAAGGCAAAATGTGACAAGATCCTCAGTGCAGTGTACATGTTCTTGGAAGACGAACGTAATACTTGTTGGGCTTTGCTGCAGTGCTGCCAGTTTCTGCATATGTGACTTAATTTTACACAAGCCTTTTGTTGGAAAGTGTAGCATGTACAGTCTGGATATACAAAGAAGAACAGTTACTGACAACTATTGCAAGATACAATATCACAGAACAAATCAAATATTACAATTAAGTACAGCAATTTTCATGCTATTATTTTCAGTTTTTATAGTGCCTTCTCCAATTAGTGTATAATGATATTGTTTTCTTTGGCATTTACTTCCAAGGCATTGGTCCATCATCTGTGTAACCCTGCCCTTACATGACATCTGAACCACATTTTCATTTATGTAAAGGGTACACATGCAACCCTTGCTGTAGCAAACAAGTTTCCCAACATACATTATCTGTGTGCCTCATATCATTCATGCTGGTATATTACATAAACTCCGGACTGTCCCAATTCTGAAATCGCCACATACCACAAGCGTCTAAGTATTTCACTTAGAAAGTTCCATGTATCAAATGCCATGCCATGAATTAAAATGACTACCAGCATGTCTTAATAGCAAGATATACGAAGACATTTTCCAATCTCCTGACTTACTTTTATCGTTCGATCTGTAGATCCACTAACGAGCATATTTCCTTCTAAGTGCAAACATCGAACTGTCCCAGAATGACCGGTCAGTGTTTGCACAGACCAAGGGGAGTTGGTTCTAATGTTCCAAACCTAGACAATCAAAAGAAGACATGAAATCAGTAAAATAAGAATAATTACAGTAAAAAAACTAAAATCAAGTTCATGAAATCCAAATTTTATTGGAGCACCTGTTTATAACCATAGACATGTAAAATAACAAGCCAAATGCAGCAGGATCTCATATCAGCTAGGTACAAAATTTCTACATGGAAAGACACAAAATTCTGTTTTTATAGTACTGAACATCCATCCTGCTTCCTAAGAATCTTAAAGGAGAGAATCCTCTGCACTCAACCAAGTAAGGTGTTTGGGGATTGAAAATGGAGAAACTGTTGGAAGAAGTTTTGAGGGGTAAGGTCATGTCAGCTGCAGAATTAATTTTGCATAACAAATGACCAGACTGTTACATGGGACGAGGGGGAGAAAAGCTTCACCGGCAGGGCAACTGCCCCAATGTGCCCCCCTCCCTTGGGACCACCACTGGCTGTGGCAGGAATCATCTACCAGATATCCTCAAGAAGTGTGCAATGAAAAAGTGACTTTCAGCAATACTGCCCAAAAAGCCCTTTCTTTCAAAGTCAGCCAATGCAATTACACCTCATGGCTAATCTTGCTGACCTTAAATGAATTAGAATAGTAAAACTGCAAGCTTTATTTTAAAGACGCTAATTACTGTACAACCCAGCTCTCCCTACGCCAAAAGTCTATGTAAATTTTTGCACATACAAGGCCACAAAATTTCTTGAGGAGTGTGTTGTGCAAGTACACCTAAACTTTTCAAAAGACAAGCCCCTGGGAAAGCAAAACCATATCCAAAGATTTGATATGTTTTCCTAATAAACTTATCATTACCACACTGTCAACAACAACAACAACGGTGATTTATTTAGCTTGCAAGTATTTTCTGTCATTAATGTAAGATACAAGTTTATATGAGGTTGCTTTCAAAAACGAGTGTTACTCCAGCAAAGAAGGGACTAATCACTAAGTTGGAAATGATTAATTATGCAAGTTATCCTTGTAGACACACCACTCACTGATGACATGTCAAATCACTCTCTTCATCCCATTCATTATGCAATAACCCAAGACTCTGTTAAGCATCAGGGAGACTCGTGGAGACCAACTGTTAATGTACATCATTACATGCAAGGAGAGTGAATGGTTAGCATACACACTATGGACAATTGTCAGCTAAAACTCAATCACAGACTTTACAGCAACACAATTTTGTATTCAACTCCGTCTCCAACAGCTCACAGATGATTCAAAACTTATGCTGTCAACAATTTCCACAAAACCAAACTTACTTTCACTTATGCTTTAAGTTCCAATCGATCAGTACACAATCTAACAGAAGTACTGACATAGTTTAAATGTAACTCCTGACTCAAAGGAAGCACAAACCAATGAGTCTGATTGCTCAGAACAGGGCAGGCTCCTAAGAGAAGGACAGTAAAGGTGGTTGGTGCACTTAACCTAACACTTCTGGTACTGCAGTGGGACCAGCGCATTTGTAGTGTGGGAGACAGTTAAAGGACATCATCCATTGTGTCAATTTCACAAGAGCACAAAATGTACATTCAGAGAGAGAAGGACAACAACCAATGTACTCTTTTCCAAACACAATAAATTACAGCACTTTTCACTAAAAAATCACCATCATTACACATTTTTTCAAACTACACTCTGAGAGGGGGGTCCAAAGAAAAAGTATGTTTTGTACTCTTCTGAAAATGATGAAAACATGAATGCCCCTACAAAAGGTGATGTTATGTATACTAAGGATACACACCCATTTTCTTTCAAAACAGTCACATTACATAAGCAAGGCAGCAAATCACATACCTTAATGGTCTTATCAGATGACCCACTCACAATGCGCGTGTCATCAAATTGTACGCATGAAATGCCCTGTGTGTGTCCCTCAAAAGTCCGGACAGTACATAAGCCTCGCAACCAGTTTCTGCAAAGACGGTACCTCTCTGCAAAAACTTGCTTCCACTGTTGAGAGGACAAAAGTATAACATAGTACCAAAGACCCTGTCATGTGCTCTATAGCGGATAACATATTCCTTTCATTGAACTTAATATAACATTTTATGGTTCCTTTTGATTCATTTTCAATATTTTTAGTTCCCTGGATGAAATGGATATGTATTTCATATTAACAGCTGATCTTATTTATGCTGTATCTTAAATGTAAGGGTATATACAGTATGCTTGTGTTCTAGTCCATGAAGAAATTCGATACGATCAGTATTAAAGAATATCCCATACTGTATTGTATAACAAGCAGTTTCCCAATAATTTCATTCTAACAGATGGTTATCAGAGA
Organism: Holothuria leucospilota; assembly: GCA_029531755.1. Classification (NCBI taxonomy): domain Eukaryota; kingdom Metazoa; phylum Echinodermata; class Holothuroidea; order Aspidochirotida; family Holothuriidae; genus Holothuria; species Holothuria leucospilota. The sequence continues at coordinate 28,660,704 of CM055962.1, read as the reverse complement.
CCCTTTTCCAAATAGCAGGTACACGGGATTGTGGGATAGAATTTTGGTGTGCATCATTTTTTGCCACAGTTAAATGCCATTGACAAAAATGATATGTACCAAAACTATTCTACAATCCTTTGTAATTGCTATTTGGAAAAGGGTCTATTGCTAAAACACGTCCTCTATATGATCCTTATATGTTCCTTATACAAATACCGTGTTCTCTTTATTGATGACGTCTCAGTATCACACAAAACATTTAAAATATTTACTTCATGAACAGTTTAACCCCTATGACATGTTTGCACCTTCCAAGCAATAATTCTTTAAAGTGTGAGTAATGATTAAAAAGAATAATCCTACCACTGCTTACTTTAAAACTGACATCATGAGCACTTTGTGTCTTGGGATAACCCCAGCTCAACAGAATGACGTGTACAATTGTCAGGAAAACATGATCTCATCCATGGGGAGGATTAAAACTTGATTTGCACCAAGTTAAGAGTGTAATGAAATATCCTTTTAGTTTCCTGAAAGGGAATACTACAGAGTCACTTGCCAATGATCACTGTAAGATGATGGTACCTTCCTGACTGAAGCTATCATCAGGAAATTTTATCCAGCATTCACACTCTCAGGCCTGCATCATGGGAGGGGGGCCCTTCTCCCAAGAAAAAACTTTTGCCCACCTTAATGTTTTGGCACAAAAATGACTTTTACCTTTAGTATATCTTACATTTCCCCCTTTCCCCTTCCACCAAAAATATCTCACTCCCTTTAAACACCTTGTCTAGCAAAGGGCCTGTACACTTTCCAACTCACAGTAACATCCTCCTACAATATAAAGTGAAGGAAACTTTACCAATATAAGCTCACACACCCAAAAAGCCTATTGGTTTACACAAGGCAGAAAGCAGAGACAATCACAATTCAATCTCCTTTTTATAGTACATTGATGAAGTGAAGAGAGTTGTATGCAACTTTATTACACTGGTTCCCTCCTTGTAATAGTTGACTTGAATACCTGGGTGTTTTCTGTTATAGTTAGTATTATGTCAGTTTTAATATCACATGATGCTCTGGAAACATAATACTGTACATGCAGGTATACCTATGACTTAATATTGTGCAATCAGCTTAAACCCTCCTACCTAAAGACAAGGAAATTTTTGATATTTCTCTCCTTGCTAATTTTGACAGGTTTAACAACTGCCTAGCAACACCTTTTAATTACAAGATGGTGTTGTCAAAGCAAACAGGACATTACAATGGATTTTGTGGCTCAGTATTATACCTAAGTATTGTTCAGATCCCCGTTGACACTTAACCACTTCAAGTGTCTTTTACTAGATTGAAGAGATTCTAAAAATAAAATCTTAGACGAAAGAAGATTGATAACCGAGAGGCCGTGGAGCTGCTCAGACTTCAAAAATTTATGAAAAATTGGGTTTCTTTTTGCAATGCTTCTGATTACAGTCTGTACATTATTAGTACTCTGTGTCATGCTTGACGAAATTTTACGAAGCAACCTCATTACCGATTCTGAAATAAACTACTCTGATGAAACTTCTACTGTATTAATTTTACAAAGAATGGTTAACCTATTCGCAGGAAAGAACTCTCTGTTGAATTTCTACAAGAAGCTGACAGACTGAGAATGAATGACATTTTGTCTCAAAATCAATGGACAACTGTAAGTACCAGTTGGTCCTAACCGATGGACTGATGGTCCACAAAATGCGAAAAAACTTTGAAATGTGAGAACAGAAATATGTGTTTCACAGCCTTAGGGCAACTAACAGCTCCATGGTGTTAAAAACTTCTTTCAGAACAATTAACAGGGCTGGCAAAATGCTTCTTTTTTCCCAGGAAGGAAGTGAAATTTGCCAACACTTCTTCCATATTTTCATGTGCACAAAAAGGGAACTTCCCTCCAATTGTTGAAACAAATTTCTAGGGAAGGAGCCTCCCAGCTTCCCAATTTCTTCTGCGACAATTAAGCACTGGAACAGAAGGCTTAACACACAATACCGAAATTTAGTTCCTTTTACAGTTCTTTTAAGTATAATGGAAACCTTTTCAAATGTACTAAAGGAAAGAAAAATATCTGTAAGGAGGCATGAAAAATTTGACCTTTCAATACAGATTAATTGTGTATACAGTAAGTGCCTCTCAGGTACTCAATCTACCCATCCATAGACTAGAAATTGGCTTACTACTGTTCCTTACATGGACATATGACGTCATATGGTTGATGAGTTGTTTCTGTTCCTCCTCTTTACTCAGACGCCATGTGGGATGAAGACAAAATTGTTTCCAAAGAGTTGGCTCATTTGCCATCTCAAACCAGGATTTACTTACAAGCGAACATCGACACAGACTCACTGCAGACAAAACAGAAAGGTCTCAATAGCTTTTAACTCATGAAATGGGTACATGCAGTAGTACTTAGCTTGATAACAATTTGTCTGTATTCAAACTCGTAGGTATGAGCTGTCTTTTTAAATTTTCCAAACTTTAAAGGGGAGAAAGCAGTCACCCCAAGTGTATTTGCAAAAATCTGTTAAATCGTACAAATCTGCTCTGATTTCACTCACAAGTACCTTACATTATGTCTCTATATAAAAACACTGAATACTGAAGGTAACCCAAGGACTTATTCTGCATGAATTTAACAAATAAGTAACAAAAAATTGTCACATGATTGAGAGGAGCCATTCCTGAATTAGGATGAAGGGGTACACTAATTCAAATTAAATTGCATTTTCCCTTTAAATAGAGTTTTGTCAGTTCTGTCTTTTCTCCATCAACAAAACTAAACAAATATTTGTAACCCATGGGTTCTCAAGGGTGTGGGGTAATAAATATAGTAAGCAGAACTGAATAACATAATTTGCTTCCTTCTGTAAATTTGTGCTCCTTTCAGGCCATTCTAGGGTTAGTAATGTAATGAAACATTCTGTGGCTTACTCACAATGTGATTCTAATGTACCACCTTACCCATGATGCACAGCATTCCATGTTCAATTGTCTTCAACACAGATCATTGGTCTAAAACTTGCATAAAGACTACTCTGGCCTTGACAGGTTGAAAGTACACACAAAAAGATAGACATGGAACAAGCAGTCAAAGAACAGTATTTCTTCAAAATAGAACTACCCAGCTAAATTATTTTGATACTTGCCTATCATTCTATATCTATAAATCATGGTTAAAAGAGTACTGTATCAAAACTTCCTGTGCCATGAAAACTATTTCTCTGTAACAATGTAACAATTCATTCACTAAAATATCCTCACATGATTTTGAAAAAATGCACATTTAGCAAACCCAAGTACACAAATATCAGGTGGAGTGACTGCACTTGTCTTTAATATTTTGCCCCAGAAATTCTACAAACCATTTATGCCTTTACCTTATGAGCACAATACAACACTGCTTTATGATCTTTGCAATGGATATTACTAAAATAATTTGGTCATGAATGGTTTTTATCTTAATATAATGGCCCTATTAAAGCAACCACAAATGAGAAGAAAGTTTTAATGGCTTCAAATTACCATAGCAAGTCAGGTGGTTTAAAAGTGCATATTGCCCCTGGATATAAATGCTACCTTGCTGTTATCATCAGGTCATACGTACTTGTTCTTACACTCCATGGCGTTGAATGCCATGAATTATCCAATCACACACAATGCTTGTATAATTTCACTCAATTCTTCCAATTTTTATATTCCTTTCCTTGCTTTTGTAAAGCCTATATTTTTTTCATGGCAGCACACAGCATAAACAAATTGTTAATTAAAGCTTACCAGGATCAAGGTAAGACAAAATTAGGTTGGACAGCCTCTTTGGTAACCACGACAACAAATCTTGACAATTGTGAGGACAATGCTTATGAAGAATGGGTTCCATGGTAACAGAGAGCATGTGCATCTGTGGCAGGTCACATTGTTCCTAATGACAAAAAAATATACACACACACAAAAATGAAATAACTTACAAGTAAAACAAAACTACACTAAAATCTGAAGCTGAAATTAAAAACTCTTCAAAAGCATTTATTCTGAAGGATCAAAATGAAAATATACACAGGTAGGTGAAATGTAACTCACAACATCTCTGGTAACTTAACCTGATGAAAGGGGGGATTTTGCAATAGAGAAACAGGGATTTTAAGTACAATATGGAGTTCATAAAGCACTTAACGTGCCTGTATGTACAGCCATTATCTCTGCAACTTAATACAGGATGTGAAAAATACTTTCAGCAGGTCAGAAAACTGTGTTCCACTGGGCACAGTATCAGACAGGTACCTGAAGCTCACAAACAGCTGTTTCGCACACTGTAGGCTTACTTCCTTAACTCAAATAACCTCTGCCCTAAAATACAGTACACAAACAAACCCTAACCTACAAGGATTTACACTCCACTGGTGAAGGAACAGGGTGTTTAAGATGTCAAATCCCCAAATCAGGAAATCAATTTCAATTGTTCTCAAGACATCTTATTTTCAGACTTTCAGTGAGGCCTCAACATAAATAGAACAATTCTACAATGTCGTAACCTAACAATACTATTCATGTAAAGCATGTTTCTTGAAAATGCAAACATGCTGCCATGTTGAAGGAATAAGCAGGGCACTGATGTGCATGCCATGCATACACAAACAGACCAACCAAAGTCGGGCAGGGGTACAACTAATATGCATGAAATATATACTGAGTATCATCACATCACATGATAGGAGTAGTATGCAAAACACATCTGAGTGCATAAACCAAATGTTACATCACATAAAATGGGTCTATAAAGAGACAGATCAAAATTAATAGCAATAAGCTTCTCCCCACAGCTTCAGACAGCAACATACGATATATTGCCATGATGAGAACCAGAGCACAAACTGAAAAAAACCCAAGTTACTCAGTGGAGACAATGACCACTGAACTACTTCAGTTTATGAGGCCCTTCTGCAAGAAGCTGTTCCAAAGGCTCAAATAATTTAAATGTCCTTTTGAACACATTTCTTCATCTGTTGCTCATTGGTTTGAAAAATTCCATTTTTTTAATTCCCTTACTTTGCTTGCTATTATGAGGATGAAGGCAGGAATTGAAATGACCCAACTCTCCTGAGGGGGGGGGGGGGGGTGGCAATAACCATGGCAGTGCATCACATTAGTATAATGCCTATCTAGAATAGAAGGAACCCAAAGGCCATGCATACTGATTGTATCGCAATGCCATCTGTACTATTTTATTTAGCGCACTCGACTGTCTTTCATTTCCCTTGCTTTGAACTTGTGTTCACACAAATTCTACACAGACAAAATCTTGTTGGCCTTGTCCTGGCTTGTAGCCTTGCCCCATTTGGTTCATATTTCAAGAAGATTGTTTGGGGTTAAAACTGAATGAAAAACTGATTTCTGTTACTACTAGAAAGAAAGATGTTGAGTTGGTCTTAAGTACAGTACCATTCTATTTAACTCAATTTTCATACTGCAGTTAAATGCAAAATTTACAGAAACACTGACAAAGGGTGTATCTTGAAGAGATATGATGCCGCAATGAAATTCATAACTTTACGGTAACTCTTTCATGAAAATTGAACGAAAGAGAAAATCAATTTGAGGGTATTTATAATTTAATTGCTTTAGAGGTGTAATGTTCAATTTATAATTTTAGTGGTGAGAGTATAACCCATGCAGAAGCCACAAGCACTAACTTCATCACCTAAAATATTTAAAGGAATCTATCTTAAAGAGGAAATGTAGTCACCCTAATTTGAATCAGCATACCCCCTGAAGTTCATGTATTGTTCTATTTTCTCATGTACCAATATATTTGCAATTGACTTTATGACAAGTAAATCATTTCTTACTTTCAGTAAATGCAACCTGACTGGTTTCAATAATGAGCTGAGTATTTAAAGCCCCTGCCAACTTTTTGAAGTGAAACTGCATGAAAAATTTGTATAACAAATATACTGTAGTTTTATTAAACAAAAACCTCCATAGCATTAATGACAACCAATCTCAACTGGAAAAGCTTGTTTTCCTTACAGGCTCTTTCACACTAGGCGTGACGCTATGCGACGGGAAACAATACGATAAAAAATAGTTGAAAACAATGTTTATACTTACTAAGACCCTTTAACACTAGTCCACACACAACGAATTTATGATAAAGTGTACTGAAATAATTTCAACTTCAACCCACCTGTCGCCTAGCGATATTTTGTGTGACCAACGATGGGATAGAATTGTTACTTTGTTAGATCACATGACTAATTGGTCATTGGAATATCACTGAGAGAGAAAGAAAAAGTCTCCTGTGGTGTCAAAGGGCTAGCGACATTTTTATCGTGTCATATCATATCTCGCATAGTGTGAAACGGGCTTTACAACTGTTTTAGATGTTACTAGTTTGCTAAATAATATTGAGCATGATATTGTACCATAGATACAGTACTTGAAAAATGCTATGAGTGTGGCAGTTTTCACTTCATCAGTACACCTTTACCCAACACACTATGTTATATTGTATCATCTACTATTTATATGAATCGGCTATTTGGGAGTACATTTGCTGTACATTTACAATAAACATGTACTGTATGATGCAAACTATTTTTTTTTTTTTGACAAACAAATGATTGAGGGACACATGGATTATCTCATGATAAAGTTTTAATGAAACCTGATCATCAGGTATATCAGTTACTAGGGTATGTCTTCTAGAACACTGATGATACAGGTATCATGGTTAGTATGTTCTACAGTATGACACACTGTGTCAAGCATCGTACTGGGAGTTTTGAAAAACTCAAATTTTGTTTCCAAATAAGATTGGAGAACCATGGACAGTTTCGTTTAACCTTTGTAAAGGGAGATACTGTGCTTGTGCTACAAGAAATTTTTGTACCATCAAAACCATATGAATTGTACCTGTAGGATTGTAGAATGATAGACAATACAAAATAATGTCCACAGGGCCCTGTTTCATAAAGTTTTGCTCAGTCTTAAGTTTGACTTATCATGTTATAGTCCTATATAATTAAACCCAAGATCAAGCAATAAGTCATTTATGAAACAGGACCCAGGTAACTTTATTTTCAGGAAATAAGGTCTTCTCAGAAAGAAATCACTGTGTCGAAGCTCATGAATAATTTGTTCACCCAAACTTCCAAATTTTCAAATGATGCTAATGAAACTTCCAAATTTTTAAATGATGCTACTTTCCTTACTCTTATACTGGGTAATACTTTAGGTGAAGCAAGGCTATTGCAATCTAACTAATGGTTTCATAATAATACAGGATATTTTCAGTCTTCGCGATATTGATTCAATGCAAATAAAATATTTCCCTTAAATATTTCAATTATGTAAGTACTGCAATATGGCAGGATGCAATGATATAATGTAAATATTAAACCACATACTTAACGAGGGTATTAAAATCATCTGGCTTAGAAATAGTGCACTGCACTCAACTAATGTAGGCCAATATGGTACAGTATCTGCTGTGAAAATATTAAATCACCATGTATGCTCCCAGATGTTTCACGAGCCTAGTTTCCATTTGCTTGGGCATGCAAAATCTTCACACATTGCATTCCATGAATTCCTGTATTATAGCTACAACCCTGGAATGACTTGACTGCTGCCACTGTAGCTTGCAATAATCCCTAAATAATAGATTTATGGCACTGTATACACAAAATGGCACTTGGAAAATTATCTTCATGGCAAGATGCCGTTGATAAATTTAATCAAATATTTTAAAAGATCACTTACCAATAGTTTTTTAATCATACTGTTCTTCTGCTGATCACTGAAATCATGGAACCAGTTAAGTACAACCTGAAAACCAAATAACACACCATAGATCCACAAATAAACATTGACAACGTTAATTTAAAGGAACGGTTTAAGCTAAATATTTTTGATATGTGAAAACGAAACTAAATATAAGCATTCTGGTGAAATTTCCCATTTAGTTCTGACATGCAGTTCTGGAGATCAGCAAATGAAGTTTTTATTACATTTGTCATGGTTTGTGCCCTAAAGTAAGTTTGAAGCATGCAGGGAATGTATCATCTCCTCACAGTGATGGGCAATGTTTTTATTACTTTGTTTTTCAGTTCGTTCTGACCTTAAAGTTGACAGGAATATGACCTTCCCATGGGGCTTTTGAATTTTATAAAATTCTCATGATTCTCATGTGATTCATATTATGATATAACATGAGATGATTGGAGGAGAAAAGTGGTTGTAAAGTTTAAAGAAAAATAAAAGAGAAATCATTAATGTGAAGTTATGAGCTTATGCCAAGTTCACTTTGGTTTGAAAAATGTGACAACTTCAACTGCTAATATCTTGAGAACTACACATGGGATTTCAATGCAAATTTCACCAGAATACTTAAAAGCATGTTCTGGTGACCAAATTTGATGTTTTATGAATTTGAAGAAATACTTTATTTTCATGTTCCGCAGTGCATGATGGGAAATTTGTGATGTCATCTGGGCAGCTGTATGATAAGTATGGCACAGTTTTACACTACATCTACACGGAAAAGCATCTAAACATTCCAACGGTATCAAATTTTAAGGACAAACAAGGTATCCAATTATAAAGAATAACAAAAGGAATCTGAGGCAATTTGCCCACTTTGCTTCATGTTCTGTGACCTTGAGGAAATCTGGAGGTATTTCTTGTCAAAAGTAACCAGTCTTTTGGAAGGGATATCTTGAGTTAGGAATGGAGTTTTGGTATGGGGTTTGGATGACATGTAATGAAAAATTTTTATCTTTCCTATGAGACCCCTACAAAATGCCACCAGACAATGCCTTTAAGTGAAGGAATAGAAGGATTGTTAAAATCAGTGGTAAGTCCCGAAGCTGAGAAGCAAAATGATACCTTTTGTCAGCAAGAGGCAAACCTTATTCAGGACTCTCAAATGCTGAGAAAAAAAGTTCATGGACAAAGTTCACACAGCTATAAATGTTACCAGGGCTCAAAATACTGTAAGCTTAAAAAAGGGCATAGCCAAAATGAGCAATTGGCTATAGGTCTATGTTATTTTATCTAGGACATTTCTGAGGGGCACCACGGCCAGGGATGTTGTTACGGTGGGCGGCGCTGGGCGGTGACACCCAGCACTCGATATTCCCGTCCGGCACTCCAGGCAAACTCACGTCTCCCCGCCAACCACAAATCTGCCTACCTAGACCTAAAACTAGCCTTAAATTTACTCCCCAAAGTAAATTAAGGGAAACATGAAAAATTAATGGCTGAAAAATGCCATGAGGTGGGGTGAGATGCTTTCCCCTGATCAGATAATTACCCGACACTCAAATTTGGCGAGCTACATCTCTGACCACAGCCATCAGTAAGGGCCTGACAGCCACGGATATCGGTGCCATTGGTTATTTCGAACCCTGAATGTTACCATGATGATAATTTTTGATGCATTTATTTCAGACCACACCTGATGAATATTGAATTAAATTCACTAATCACTGCAAAGAAATATCACTATTTTTACCAACACACTCAGTCACATACAGTTTTAACAAGCACTCAGAAAAGATCTACAGCAGGGCTTCCAGGGACAGTATCAAAGTTTTACACTGGCCACAAATATATGCATGGAGCCAGTCCCCATATCTTCACCAAGTAGTTTCTGTTTATGACCATCTTAATTCAACCAAAAGTGGTGGCAATCTAACCTTTACATTTACCTATTTAAACCTTTTCATCACTATATCCTGTCTTGAAGCTAAAGCATCACAATGCAGAACAAACTCTGACAAATTCCAAATATGCACACACTCAAGGGGCGAAATAGTCTGGTTCATACCGCAATTTGCTACCCACGAAACTCCAATTAGTAATCATTTTTTATAAAGCTTCACATTTGTTACCAACCAAAACTTTCTCATGCAGATGGAGTAATTAATGCCTTATCGGTCTAAGCACTGATTAGCAATCATTGCTTAATCAATTCTCTCACATTTCATCCCTTGACACTGTACCAACTTCAATGCATAGTGTTTTTACATGCACTTGTACTGTAGGTTGCAATTCTGTCAGAATATAGTAACCACAAACGTAATTATGTTCTCAAATACTGGAGAGCTACAAGAGCACTATACAGTAATATTTAACATTTAAAGTGTACCTAAAGTTGAAACTTTCAAAAATATATGTTACAAAGCTTGAAAAATTAATTCAAACAGTCTAATTCCTGTCTTCACAGGATATTTCTGAGCTGAGATATTTATGCTGAAGTTTATTCACTCAATTTAAAATGGTACATGTAGATTGTGGTAGATTTGTGTCAGTACAGCAGATGAGGGAAATGCCTCAGTTACCTACATGCTTGTAAACTCCAAAAATGTAATCAATAAGGTAGACCTTGAAGACTGTCAATATTTTTTTTGGGGGGGGGAGGGAAGGGGGGCACATCTTTCAAGTTTACTGATCAATGAAATACTGCAATACCCAATCTCATATTGTAGAAGAAAGCAGATCCTGCATAAATTTGAATTCTTCCACTGGATCTTCGCACTGAACAATGCTTCTAAATTCTGCATTGTTCAGTGCGAAGATCCAGTGGAAGAACTCAAATTTATGCAGGATCTGCTTTCTTCTACAATATGAGATTGGGTGTTGCAGTATTCTTTAAGCACTTCCTTTAAGTCTTGTACAGTAAATTTCATTTTGACCCTCTGCTTGAATTTTCCTAGTGTGAGAGCTAACACATACAGTAGTCAAGGTGGCCCCCTCCCTCCCTACCCCCTCCCCCTCCCTCCTCCCCCCCCCCCCCAGCTAACAGAAGCCCCATTTTCAAGATTTTTCATGCTTTTATGTTTTTGCTATCTACTGTATACAATTAACATGATTTAATCTTGTTACTTTTTGTTCTACTTAGCAATTCCTCAAACAGAAGACACAATAGGCACTTTGTGCCGGAAGGAAGGGCTATTGCCTGTCATGTAGGGGGTGATTTTTAACCAAGAATTTTTCTGAACTCTCAGTGCTGCCAACTTGGTGCTTTATTTAGATCTGTGTTGTTCAACCAGGTCCATAATGTGGTCACCCAGGGGAGCTGTAAAAGCTTTGGGTGAACTGAGAAGAGATTAGGAACCGGGGTGGGTGGCAATCCTGCTTTTTTTTTCTTTTTGTTTTGACAAACAGGCCAACATTTTCACTAAATTTACTAATTTGTCCATTTCAGAACTGAAGAGAAGTCACCTGACACTTTATAATAATTCACAATGCCACTAAAATATTTTCTTTGGGGGGGGGGGAGGGTTGGGGGAGTGGGGGTGGGGGAACTACTTGACCAGTTGCATTGACCAGTTTGAACCATATGATCAAAATAACTGGCTATCTTTGTCCAATGTGGCAGAATGGTCACACTTCATAATGATCAGATTAAAAACAACTGAGTTTGTAATTTGTATGTATTGTACTTGTCTTCAATGCCAGATGCAAAGAATGAGCATGTAACAGTGTATTCCTGGAAGGAGAAGAAATTCCCAGCTACCCCTCCCCCTCCCCCTCCCCCCCAATTTGGTAGGTAGGTTCAAGGATTTTCCACGAAACGGAATTTACTTTTCTGTACGGAATTTCATGGAATTTAGCAAAATTATCAGGCTCGAAATACATGTAAATTTTTGACAAGAAACTGAGTTATTTTTCTTCAAAACCATTTCGAATGAATGCCTGCATATACCCAAGACATACACAGACATTTTACCATCTGAGATGGTGGCAAATTTACCTTAAAATCATCAAAACCCCTTGAAGGTACAATCAGAAAACAAGTAGGCCATTTACAAAAATCGGCAAAATTTGGCGGGACTGTATATGCTCCAGTTTGCCTATGCTATAGTGTGTTACAGTGTAGGCTAGTTCGCTTGTCTGTTACAAGTGTTTGCTGCCTTCAGGATCGTAACCAGACAAGTTTAGAACTTGTTTTCAACATAATTACTCTAAAATCTGAAAATCACGGAAAGCAGTTATGCTTGAAATGGAATTTTACGGAATTGGAAAGTCAAAAACAGAATTTTGTGATTTGTGAAGCAGAAATTCACTGGCCCTAATTTGGGCTTTTGGCTTTTGGCTCTTACAAGTTTAATCTGTTTCAGATTGTGACCTCCCTCTTTGGTGTAGAATTCTTGACTTCATGATGGATAACATGAATATTGGAAGAATTGTAATGTTTACCCCTGATCTACTATAGGTAGAATGTGAAAAAAATGATTTAAAAACTACATGGTACCTTTTGTATGACTACTTGGGCAAGGGGATAGGGAAACAGTTTTTACTCAATGTGGGTAACCACTAACCTAAGAGAAAAGGGGAAGAATCAGGCTTACAGTAGATGAAGTCAAGGCACTGGGTATCTACCTCAATCAATTGACCCCAAACTTCCCTATGCATCACTCTCAGTACCCTCTGACTGAACCAAACCTAGCTACACCATGGCTTCAGCACCATATTGTGCCAAGCTATTACAACACCCACTTTTCAGAAATGTACAGACACACTAACATAAATTTCTGACTCAGTGGCTGCATCACTCATAAAGTCTGCAAAAACCTAAGTACTACAGTTCTATGAGGATCATTTGCTATCTCTTGACCTCAATAACAGCCTTATGAAGTGATTCAGATTCAATATTTAATCTGTTATCAAGAACTCCACTATGCCACAACTTTTCTTTATTTCCTGATTGAATTCAATTAGGGTACACTATTTTTATCCCAAAAATTGCTTTCCTACAGGAAATTAGTTACAAATTTCCTTTTTCTTTCCTCAAAATAAACTTCATAACATCCTTTTTCATTCCCTTTTACATGAGGAGATAACTGGCTTATAAACCTGTGACATACATACATAGTGTTTGTTCTGGTCATCACACTATGTAAACAAAATTACTCACTTGTTTTATGTTAATTGATTTCACTTTTGACAGGCTGAAAGGGATCTTTTTTAGCAGAACTACTGTACAGTAATATTAAAGTTCCATTAAAGTGGAAGCGAAAATGCACCCAGGCCTATTCTTATCCAACCCACATTGTTCTAGAATCATGTATTCAACTGTTATTTGTGTTACAGAAGTTCAAAAATTTGTACCATATTTACTTTTAATTTGACCAGATTCTGTGTTATCAAGAGGTAAGAGGCATTTTTCAGGGCAGATTGAGATGCTACACTCCACAAGTGGAAAGATTATTATAGAGAGAGGAAAAACTCATCTTGACGGTTTTAATTGATGTTGTGAATAGACTCTGCCCTTAAAGGCTCTCTAATCTCACCCTAGCCTTTAAAATTTTACCTACTACAGTAAGTCTACTTTTAGCCCCTCCTACAATTTAAACAAAAAACACATGTCTGGTACTCCTCCAAGACAGATCCACAATGCCTAGCCTTTTACCTACTACAGCCTGCAATGAGTATAATTTCCTTGAGGCCATATATGTATTAACACACAGATACTGTGTGTGAGCATAATTGGAAACACAACTGACTGTACAAGTCATCTTGACCAACCAGAGTGGAGCTATGTACTGTTTGAATGAATGTCAATAAAAGAGCAGTCATCAACTCTATTTAGAACTCTAGGTTTATTCCTAAATATGCTTCGGCTTGGAGTTGCTAGCAACTCTCTGGTTTGTGGGATGCCATATCCCCCTTTTTAAGCCACCAATTTATTATTACATAGCAATACAAGCAGACAGTTGCTCATTTCACAATTAAGTTGTAAACTTCAGAGTGATTGAGGGACTCTGGAAAAAACCCACTAAAATCATGAGCTGAATCACTGGTGACTCACCTTTAACCTTGAAATTTAAGGCTGGTGAAAGGAAATGGTTCCTTTGCAGTTCTTACAAAAACTTACACAAAGAACAACTGAAAAGTGTAATGCTTATTATTGCAATAAGTGTTCAACTCTACTCATTCTAGGCTAGCTTAATTTTTACAGTACTAGTGAGAAATATCAAAACTGCATTTTTATGTAATTATGTGTGCTATGAACACTTTTGTCTGGGCAATAAATTTTCTTTCTACAGAGAGCTACCTGTACACTTCTCAGAGAATAGTCTCCATACACCTGTGAGAGTGACATTTAATCCCTTCCATTGGACTCACTTTCAGTCTCAACATCATTAAGTACTGTACACTCAAGTGCTAAATCAGCCACTACACCTAACAGTTAATAGAAGTTTATGCTGAAAAAAAGACAAAATTTATACCATGAAGAGACAATTCATGATTTTAAGGAACCTGTAAAAATTTATTACACTCACTTCCATTCTCTTCTTGTACACAGCACCATCTACACCGAGGTTATGCTGTGTTGCTGATTTGTTGTTGCAACACGGCAGTTTCATATCTCCTTCGCATGCACTTGACATATCTGTATGTACAATAAACTCATCTGGACATTTTCTCAGGAAGGAGGGGTCAAGGGATGCCCCAGTTGGCAAGCTACGAGACTTTCTTTCGTATTCAACCTGCTGAGCACAACAGCAACTCTGGGTAACCTTTGACAGAATCCGACACTGACCCGTGTGGTGACCCCAAACTTTACCAGTCATCGTCCTGGAAATTTCTCCTTTGGACAGCACCCTATGCAAACAGTCTTCATCCGAACTACTGGTAGTGCTGTGCTTGCTAAAAGCTATGCTGTTCCTTCCTCTAGCAAATGTCTTTAGTGGACATTCATATTTTCTTGGCCAGCTCTTGTATATTTGAGACTTAAAATTTGATTGACAGTTGCAGCATGATGGGCAGTGACACTCATCCTGATTGGACGAATTCTGAATACTTCCATTAAACCATTCTTCAATGCAACCATCCTCATCATATGAATACTGACTTTTTCTCTTAGTGGTCCGACTTTTACTTTTTTTGCCACTCCCCTTTCTCTGCTTGTCACTTGAGTTGACGCATGGCCCAAATACAGAGCGCACTAAACTGGGTTTGACACACGGTTGAAATACAACTGTCCCTGTATTACACGTAACACATCTCACGTGACTTTCTTCCCTAGGAAAACCAACGTACAGACTCTCTGATGATGAGCCCCAGTCAGAAAATTGCCTGCTTGTGCTCGAGGAGTTTGTGGATGGGATATCATCTACATCCATATTTTCACTGGGTAAGCATGCAGCACCCCCAATCTCCCCTGTGGCTGCACCATCAATCCCAGAGTGTACATCATTACTACTGCTGCTCTTTGATTTGTGAGTCATTCGAACAACCTTGTTCCAAACTTTGGACTTTGTCTTCGATCTCTTTGATGGTGATCGTGATGCCTTGTGTAGCTGAGAACTGGACTCATGTTTGGGGTCCATGCCGTAGCTGCATCAAGATGATGTCATCAAAGGATCTCAATGTATGTCAGAATGCTGGTGGGGGAGAAAGAATCCAGTAATTTACTGTACATGGGTTTGTATGATTTCACATGTTTTTGGTGTATGTTTATTCAAATATTTAAAGGTGTTCATAATTGTATAACATGACAACTCTTCCTTTTCCTTCACAATAACATGACATTAATTATCTGAGAAAAGAATTGTTTCAGATGGTTCAATTTTCAAAGAACTTCCAAAGAAAATACCAAGTACTGAAGAGATATCTTTAGAGGAAATTCAAAAGACAAAAATGAACACAAAAGCTTCCCACACATTGCCCAATTCAGCAAGTAGGCTGTCTTGGTCGAATAAGGTATGATTTGCTGTTAGAGCGACGTGTCTTTACACTTCTCCACAAAGGTGAATGGCCGAACTCTTTGAGGTAACTGACATCACTCTACTGTATATGCTGGCTATATACACACGTAGGAAACATATCAGATGTATTTACATACTACTAATCCTTACCTTACACTTTGTTCCCCGAACAAGGCCTAGGCTAACTGCCACTGTATCTTTTGATGAGTCGGCACCATGGCCACATTGAGTCAACACGCCAAAAAATTTTGCTGTAGTACACAGGGGTTACCATGAGTCAATCACTTAAGGAATATTGTGACAGTAAAAATATAATGAATGAAACTTTTCTAGGATATTTTCAAATGGGGAACGATAGGTACCTGTAATCTTACTACCATCTAACGTGCACTATGAGCACAAAGCATGTGTGCGCACTTTGGGTCCAGAGGCTTGTGTTAGGACCCCTGGCGAGGTGGAGAGGCCAAGCCCAAGTGGGGGTTCAAGCCTCCAAAAGCTCCCACAACATTACATATTAAGAATGCAAAAAATAGACTCCAGGTACTCTGTTAAGGAGATTTTATATCATTTCATATTTTATGAAATTCTATGTAAATGGCTGAGTTCAGCTTATTATCAGGGAACCTGGTGACATCCAGGGGCAAATCTGTTAATGGGGTTTGGAGCAGAGTCCGCATTAGTGTCAAAGTTTTGTATAGCAATTTCTGGTGTCGTTTTGGCCAAATGAAATTCTGCATATGGTTTTGTGAACAAAAAAGGCTATTCATTTCACAAATTGTGTAGCAATCACACAAATGCAGACACTGGTTTGGGCGTGAACAGAGAAAAGCTGAGCAAAGCGCACTCAAATTTTCCATTTAAGACAGTATTTTCATTCAGGCAGTACCTTGAGAGACTTCAATTTCATAACAAAACTTGGTCTGTCAGTACGTCAGATAAATCTAATTTATCAATGTTTGTAATCCACTTAAGAACTCTAGTTACCTTTGAATATGTTTCTTTTCAAAATTAGTAGAAGGTGGAAAGAATTCCCCTTCTTCCAAGATACAAACTTAGCTCTTGCATAACCATGCCTAAGCAGAAGAGAATAAAAGTAACTCTTGCATGAGCAAAATGTTTTAGATGGTATTTACTACAAGAACAGAAAAGAATTGAATTGAAGGTGCAAGTGCCAAATTCTGGTTACTTTGTGAAAGATTTATGATAGAAAACAATTAAAATATGCCAATCATTCATCCCTAAAGACATTTCACACCACGTGCTGTTAAAATCTTTTGATTTAACTACATATGGATCATTTCGAATTTCAATTAAATCGGTAGATGTGTACCCATTCACACACAACACATGCTAATGCCACTGTTTGTTGTTTGTCCTAAGTACATAGGGCCACCGATTTTCCGTGAAAAAAAGAGTCAAATTCCGTTACAGCAATTTCAAATTCCGTGAAAATCCGTGCAAGCAATTTGCCAAATCCATGACTTTCTGTTTTGCATTGATTAGTGTGTTAGGCCAGTGCAGCCTAACCAGACTAAAATCCATTCACCAGCCTAACGTCTAGGCCGCTACACATATACGTAATGGAGAAAAAAAACCCCAAACAACTTGACTTACGATTGTTTGAGTGTGGGTCCCTTCTTCTTCTTACATAGTAAAAGATCCGTATAAAATTATATCCAAATGATATGCAGGTACTAAATCCGATAATTATTCCACAATTGAAAGTGTAACTTGTCAGTTAGAACGTTATGATCGTTCGATCATGAACGTAACAACAGAGCAAAGCATGAAACTTGAGTAATGTGCGCAACAGTTTATTATGACGCACTAATGCATAGTATACCATACATACAGTACATGATACAGTATAAACAAGAATCAGCTACAGGCAACGGGATCGCGGGAAAACTTTGCAAGACTGAGCAACATTAGACCTACCGAAGGCTAGTAAATGCGCAACTCGCACCTGGTCCCACATACAGAAAGCATCGGAGGGGATGAATTTCAACAGTTTTCTATCAGATTGTAGTCTGCTAGAGCCATCCAGTGTTACATACAGATTTTTAAACTTTTTTTTTTCATTTTGCCCTCTTGATTGCAGACTTCTTTAGCATTCTGAGAGATTTTTGAAGTTCTGTGATTTTCCGTGAAAAAAGTAAAATTCCGCGATTCCGTGACAATTTCCGTGATCGCGGAAAATCGGTGGCCCTAAGTACAGTATACTGGCCAGACGTGCTATGGCATCTGTGATCATCCTGGAATGCCTAATGGCAAAAACTTGACATATCAATCCCTTTGGCCTGCAGAAAATGTTGGTTATAGCACAAACTTGTTACTACAGTTCCATGCAACAAGCCACCCCCTCCCCACCCCCCGCATGTATCATGTTGACATCTATATAACTGAAGACTGGCACCAATGCTCAGCCATTCAACTATTTTCACACACTGTTACCTTCCATTTTTGCCGTCGAACACTTAAACTGATTTTTAGAAGAGATTACGTCAACTAGAAGTTCCACCTAGCCCCTGCAGAAAGATAGATACTTTTCAGGGTTTCCCCTGGGTTTTAGTGAGTGTGAGGTGGTATTAGTTCATGGGGGTAAAATGGTGCTAGCTTTAGCACCAACAACGAGGGAGAACTACACTACTGTATCAATATTTCTATAGCCAGTACAGTACAGGTGGCAATTATACAGGCTGTAGCAAGTTTCTGTGAGGTGGTGGCCAAAACCTGTGAGGTGGCCGCCTCACTAAAAGAATGTCAGGGGAAACCCTGCTTTTTATATGCTTGTAGAAAATATTCTTAATTTTTGCTCTTCACTTTCTTTCTTCCTTTTTCTCTTATTTACCGCTTATATTTTTTCCAAGCAAAAGGGGTGGGGAGAGCCCAGGCCTCCAAGGTTCCTCCGTTATAATCCGCCCCTGATCCAATTTTATAGTGGCATATGTTGCTGACCTAGTATGGGAAGCCACAAAGAGACCCCAAAACTAGGTCAACAGACTGCAAACTGAAAGGTTTTCACTTTGCCTGGCAAGGGTTTCTGCCAGGCTGTCTGGGACCCTCATACTGCTTGTAACCAGGGTTATACTGCCTGGCACTCTTACACTGCCTTCCTAGTTGACAATATTAAGCAGATCCAATGAAGACCAGCAAGAATTGTTTGCAAAAGATTACTCTTCCTATAATAGTGTGACTAAAATAATAAACTCAGGTGGAACAGCCTTCAACATAGCAGACCTGCAAACAGACTAACAACTCTTCATAATGCTAGAAGGGCCTCTTTGCTTTACCAGTTGAAGACCTGCAATCGATCCAGCATCCCTCATGGTATCACCACCACAACAGCACTGTACCTACCAAAACTAGCAAGGACTGACATATAAATACAGCTCCTTATTCCATCAGAGACCATAACCTTCTTACATCTAGCATTACACAACTGAAAACCTCTGAGCCTTAACACTGCTTTGTATGTCCAAATTTTCACAAACTGTACAGAACTATAAGAACCATCTATGGTCATCCCATCCTCTTCCGAATCAATCCAGCACACAGCTCAGAGTTGAACTATGTTCAGCTTTCATACTGCTCACTCTCCTAAAGTATGAATCAGCCTTTAATGTTCCTGCTCCAACATGACTAATAATGCATGTACACACCTAATCCTGTGCAACTGACTCCATCAGGAATGTTGTGCAGTATTCACCCAGATCCAAATCCAGTCTTGTAAATAAAGTTTTTGCATGGCTATAACTCAATTATTTCATAGAAAACTCCTTGGTTTAAGGCATTTAAACATTTTTCCCATGCCTATGAACCCCATGAAGTTAAGATATGGGCAGAAGGTCAAGTACATAGGAAGTTATGTGTATAGAGAGCATATAGGCTAGGACAAACTTTGAGAGTTGACTGTGTGGCAATATTTATACATACACAGTGTGCACAGTCAGATATGCAATGTTTTGTATAGGTAGGGACCAAACTGCAGAGGATAGCTGGGCGGGCCAGATCTTGCGCACACATGGCAAAATTTCCAGTCTGCATAGCTGCAGACTAAGTGAGCCTATCTCCTATGTGTCCTCCATAATCCATGAACCATCTTCCTGCTACACTGGGAAGTCATATCTGATAAAAATTTTGGCAGATTACCTCTTTCCTTACTTTCCACACCATGCCAAATTGGCGCACTGTACAATGGAAAAGGTAGGAAAGTCATGCCATCTTGCATAATGTACTGCCGGCTAGGGATTTGACAAATGTGCAATCTCGTTTTTTGCGGCGCAATTTGTGGTTTTGAAGTTTATTGCATTTTTTTAAAATTTACCAAAAATGTCAAATTCCCCCCCCCCCCCAAAAAAAATATTCACGCCCAATTTATAGAAAATTCCAGCAAACTACATCTGTGAGTGCCATTGATAAATTAGTACACACATAATAACCAAGCCTGTATGCCTTATGGTCCATCATAAACATGGATCACACGTACACATACATACACAGGTCCTTCATCGGTTCTTAAAGAGCATATAAAGTGACTAATTACAGCCATTTGGTGTCATTCTCTGACCATATCTATCACCAAAAATAGCCCTTATGTTTAAAAATACCACCCCATGAAAGAGAAATTTGCTAAAATGAAATGGTTACCCCTTCCAGCACAACAGTCAAAACTAAAAGGAAGGGGTCAAAATAAATTTATAAAATAAAGTTTTATGCAACAAACTTTATTCCTGTTTTTGCCTAGAAGAAGCAACCTAAAACATACTGAAACAAGGTGGGAAATCACTTCTGTGATAAGCACCTCTGTGTAGACTGTAGTTTAAGTCATAGGCCTACATTGCAACTCGAAACTTGCCATGTACTGGGATTATGATCGTAAAGTTTCTCCGCCAAAACATGCGCCGTGCAGACACACTTCTAGAAATAACTAAACAGAATTGAAACACATCCTTTCAGCACTAGTAGCACTACTACCAAATACGCATGTACAGAAGCCTACGATGTACAGTCCTCTCTGTATGATTCAATCATTGCTGTAAATGCGTAGTGTACTGACATCATAGAGCAGTATTATAAGTTCTTATAATACTACTCTATGACTGACATTTACATCGATTCGATTACAGCAGAGCTGTGTGTAATCCATGGCTTAATATCATATCTGCATACTTGTACAGAAGTTATCGTGAGTGTGAAACGATGCGAGTCGGAATTTATTTAATACCACAGACATAGTGTTCAGAGACTGGCAATGCGTGTCTTGCGTCACTAATGTCCCAGGTAACATGCTCTACCAATCATGTTAGGCTAGTGTATATTTGTCCCTAGCCTGCACTTATGTTTACAACTGAAACTGAATTACGAACTAGAACACTCCAATCATCTACGCATGTTGATGTCTGTAATCTGTTTACAATACTCGCGCACTCGTTTCGAGTTAAGCCTTATCATGTAACTCTGAGGTGCACGCGGGTGCAATTATTAGGCGTAAATGTATACGTGGGAATGGTGGTAGCTCTGTACTATTGCAGCGATACAATTTTTTATTTGGATTTTTACCAGAACTAGGTGGAAAATGTCTGGATCTGGAAGGATACTGTACAACACTCCTGGTGGAGTCAAACGTACAGGGTTGAGTGTGTGCATGTAGAATTAGTCGTCTCGTCGGAGAAACCTCAAGGCTGAGATCTTAAATTGCTTGGGGTCCTCGAGATCTATCTATAATATTTTGGGGGAGTAAGTTCCAGTCTCTGACGGTACGGGGAAAGAAACTATATTTGTAGCAGTCCTTGTTGGTTGGTATATTTATGAAGCTGTTGGAATGATGGTGCCTTGTAGATCACAGGACCAGTTGCAGGTTGTTAATTGGCAAGGCTAGGAGGCCCAATCTGGCTTGTGGAGAATATTGCTGGCCTATTGACAGTTCGTCTGTCTTCAAGACTAGATCCCACCCCAGGTCTTTCAACATTTCAGTCACAGTATAGTGTGTTGACCGTCGAATGCGCACTTAAGAACCCTACCATTGCAAGCTTTTTGTATGATATGTTATGCTAGATGCGCAGTCGACGGGCCCGCGCAGTCGACGGTCACCCCATTATACTATGGGGAGAATAGTCATTATAAACAAACTTAGCGGCCCTGCGTTGAATTTGATCAACTTTATGTCTCACACAACAAAGTTGGGAACTGAAAAGTGCTGCATTTTGTGAGTAAATTTGCACAATGAATGCACTGGCAAAATTGCTTTATCATTACTGACTGTTAGGGTGAAAAAGCTGTGCGTCAGTTTGACCCCAGAGGTTTTGTGTCTGTGCGTCAAAATCAAAAGTTGTGCGTCATTGACCCAGGTGCCCAGATCAGTGAAAACCCTGTTACTATGATCTTCAGTGTATAGTACCCAAAATGCAAATGGGGGGCAAATGCCGGACTGCATAGTTTGTCAGTCACGCAGAACTTCTTCCGTGTGCATTTTCATTTTATTTATTGATTTTACGATGAATCGATGAATCAATTATAATTTGGCCTATTCAGTTTGGTTCAAAAATCAGCATGAGGTGCACAGGCAAAGAATTGAGTAAAAGATCAGCGCGGTGTAAGCAAAATCCCAACACTCTAGACTCACTCAAAAAATTACACTCAGTACACAATTCAGAAAGAACCAAACAATCGCCATCTTTCGTAGCAGACGACGCCCCCTGGACCACCAGTGGGATTTCACCCCTGCACCCCAAAGGGGCCCATAAGCAGGCCCTTGCACCCCACGCCTGGCCAAAGTACATTGCATGTCAGGCCCATGCCAAAGTTACGCCAAGAAAATAATAGAAAACAAGGGGAAAATGCCAACTCCATGCCGAAGATCTTCAGATCGGAGTGCATGAAATGCACCCTGGACACCTGGGCGCAAAGCGTTCATTGGCGCCAATTTTGAACTTAACAATTAAATTAACAAACTAGGCCTAGGCCCCTATGCAATCTAGGGCAAATGTCAAGCCAAAAAATTAATTGCTTCATATTTGCCTGTCAAAAGCAATTCTTGCTTCACTTTGACTGATGCATTTAGCAGCCATTTATATGAGGTAGGCTATGTGAACTTGGAACCCATTCCCCAACTTCAAACCACTCACTAATGTTAGGCCTAGGCTATAGCCTAGGCCTACATCATACGTGGTGCAGGCCATATGCACCTTTCATTTTGCTACATTCAGCTGGATGGCTCACAAGTAACATTAGGCCTGGGCTATGCTGAGTGAGTCCTTTAGCAAGGCTATTGGTCTTAGTAATAGTATAGCCTAATAACGTAAAGTTAGTAACTACAACTGTGATAATTTAGCCTGACTGTAAGTTTATACTAGGGCCTAAATTAGTGACAACATTACTCATTAGCCTGAGTTTAGGGCTGACTTGTTACTGTTACAGTGTTAGGCCTAACGTTACTGGAAATGAAGGCAACCTGTCAAACTTAGGCCAGTAATACTAGGCCTAGTAATACACTATTCAACCTGTCATATTGAATACACTGTTCATCACGCAGTCACCTCTCCAAACTAATTTACATGTTCTCTTCGCAAGTTCACAAACTTACCCAGTTTGACTAACGTTACTCATGTTGGACTGGAATACACAAAATTAGGATTTTATAGCAACATTTCTGCGATGACACTTAGCATGACATTTGTACACATAATATATCACAGTACGAAGATCTTCGAATACTGTATTACTATATCATATCACACGCTACCATACCAAAACATTGCTCATGCACCGTCGATTATCCTACAAATAGAGGGCGCGCGTCATTTTCTCGGCTGTAGTTGTTAGTGTGAACTCAAATTTAAGGCGCATCTTGAGCATCAAAAGTTTTGCAACCGGTTGCCGTTGTGGGGCTTCGAGATGCTGTCTCCCTCTTCCCCCGCCTCCCCCCATTCCCCGTCGGAGAACAAGTCAATGATCAAAATATTCATTTTTTGGCACGTTATCTCTCAAATAGGCATTCATAAATAAGTTTCACCCATGCTAATGTCCACTGCCCCATTTTGAAACTAACTCAAACGTCCCTTCAGATCTCAATGCCCCTCAACTTGCCCCTCTTGGACACCATATGCCACTCAGTTCGCTCCTCACTCCAATGGCACCCAAAATGCACCCTTATGCTTTTACTTCCCGTTTGGTGAGCAGCGTCCCCACCAAGTAGGGGAAATTCCCCCATTTCTGCTTGCCCCTCACTTCCCCCTGCACTTTGGGATCACTAGTGGCTCCACTGTAAGTGAGGCTTGCTAAAAATCTGTTTGCGCTTATAGGGATAGGAATATTGTTACCATGGGAGGGAAAATATATTTGCACACATCTATAGCTCTTTACCACCTTCCAGCACAGAAAGGCTACTGAAATAAGGTAGAAACACTGATTTTCCAAATTCCACTGTGTGCAGAGGCAGGATTTGATGTCTGAAAGTGGGGGCAAAGCTGGATGGATTGTGAAACGGCGCCGAAGGCGCTGCGGGAGAGCAAAGCGCTCCCCCTCACGGCGTGGGGTTCAAGGGCCCCTGGCGGGGTCCAGGGGCAGAGCTCCGGTGGGGGTCCAGGGGGAAAGCCCCCGGGAGCTCTTGGGTATTTACAAATTGAAGGTATTAAAATGATGCATTTTAGCTTCAATTTCAAATGACATAAGGTGGGCACTTAACAGACCACAAAAATCACAATTTGACTTTCCTCAATTATATTCTTACTCGGTATGCCTACAAGCAGATAGGATCGATAATGCAAGGGGCTTCAGGATGGTGGTGGACAGGATTATTTTGTGGGTTTCCCGGGGCTTTGGAACAATAATTTTTTGGATGGAAAATGTAGTATTCAAAGTTGGTGCGGGAGAAGCGCGCTGAAAAATTGCATTTTTCAGACTGTTTAGCGATATGAGTAAAAAAAGCTAAGGAAAGTGTCCTCAAGAAGCACTCTTGCCCCCCCCCCCCCTCTTCATCCTCCGATTAACGCCTGTCCCTTATTACGTAACCGGAAATGGCACTTTTCGTGCCTTACAACTTGCATCTAAACAATCTTTAAAGAATCGGTAAATTTACACAGATCTATGGCGATAAAAATTTTGCTTTGAAAATTTCTAGGGAAGGGGTAACTCCCCCTCCGCTGCGTATGGCTATAAGGGTATTGGTGGTTTTAATGATAATAAAAGAGTTTGTGCGAAGCTATGACAAGCAAGATGTTCTACAGGAAGTAACCCCGAATCCCGATAAAATACTTTAAACGGGTGCGCGCGAAGCGTGCCAAAGACAGCGTTTGAGACAGCGTTTGAGACATTAAATTGCAGCCTTTTTTTTCTTTAGTTTAAAATGCAGTATTTTCGTTGCATAAAAATTTTTCCTGCTTTCCCCAAGTGCCTGTTCTTTCCATAGAGCAGGATATAGGAACCTATATCCTGCTCTATGGTTCCTTCTTTCATATTTCATTTTGTCGATGGTCTGGGACAAGTCCCCCTCACTTTGCCCTGTATTACTCCTGCACCTATATCGGCTGCACTCGTAATACTAACTTCCACGAACTAGAGTATTAGAGTATGTAAGTCAAAAGAGGAGTGACATATTCGACACCTGCTATGAAGATAACCCTCAACTTTGCTAGGGTGAAAATTAGGTAGTGTCGATTTTGAAGGTTACAGACTTTGTGATACTTTGAAAAGTCAATGGAATGTATTATTAGCAGTTTTTACATGGGCATGGCCAAAGGCATCGGCAGTTGAAGTGCCAGGGCAGTCATTTTTATTGAAGGCTGCATCTTGGGAAGTTGTGGTCGGCGAAGCCTTCATCCGCGAGCGCCGAAGGCGCGAAGCCGGAGGATGGGCTGAGGGTTCTCCTCGAGAAATTTTTCTGAAATTTGGCAGCGTTTGCGGCCATTCTGGACCATTTCCTGAGAAACCTCTATTACCCCCAGGTGTAATTTAAAATGCTGATAAAATAGTTTTCTTCTGATGATCGCAAATTAAGATAGTAACTGTCAGTCAATTTGCTGAGGATGATGGTAGTTGAAGAGGAAAGTGAAGAGGTGTAGCGAGGATTTTGGAAATAGTAATTTACTCAAGCTGTCCTACAGGAAGTAATAACGAGGCAATTTTACCCGTTTTTTTACGCACAGCAGTACAGCAGCACTAATGAGACATCGATTTATATAAGCGTATGCGAAGTTCTCCGAAAATTTTTCCGAGAATTGCGACTCCCTACACATGGGTAGGGTTTGGGACTTTGTTTGCAAGGACCATGGTGCATTTTTTTTTCTCTGGAGGTGCGTGCGAAGCGCGCCGAAAAAATCTTCCTAGCATTTTTATGGTTTTTGGTAGGCTATAAATGTTTATCTTCATTTAACATTGAAAAATTTTAGTCATGATAGGCTATTGAAAATTCTCGTATAGTTTCAAGGTCTCGGTTCATTTCGCTCATTTTTTTTTTTTAATTTTTAAGCTCTGGAGAAAAGTGGGGGAGGGGGGGGGGGCTGGGGGCAAGTGCCCCCGTAATCCCGCCTGTGACTGTGTGCAATCTGATCATGAAAGACATGAATGGTAATTGTGGTATATTATGCTGGTCAGGGCTGCAAATGACAGACAGAAAAATTTGCGCGGTGGAAGGAAACTGAGGAAGTACAGCAGGGATATGCGCAGCGGAGGGCAGAGATGATGTACTCCAAGTTTAGCCTAGTCCACAGTCTGCTGACCTAGTATTTGGGAGGCTTTGTGGCTTCCCATACTTGGTCAGCAATATATGCCATTGTAAAACTGGGCTACCCCAGGGGTGCCCAACCTTTTTTGACCCAAGATCTACATTTCAAGTAGCCACCCTCCCGAGATCTACAAAACATACACTGTCACACAGTTACACACAGAAAAACTTTATTTTTCATTTTTTCCTACACCCCTCGCGGTCGACTTGGGATCAGTCCGCGGTCTACAAGTAGACCGCGATCGACTGGTTGGGCCTTCCTGGGCCATGCGCTTAGCTACGGAGGACCTGGCCCCCAAATGTTTGCCGAGCCCCCCCCCCCCCCAAAAAAAAAATGTGCGTGTCTTAATAAAATGTGTAGCTTGGAATTAAGGACGGCGATCGATGCTGTGCCCCCTATTTAATACGTAGGCCCTCCTAAAAATGTCATCCTAGCTACGCCCCTGTCCTGGGCAACCCCATTTAAAAAAGAAAAGAAAAGAAACTGACTAGGGTCTCGACCTTTTTTCAAAGTCACATTAACTCCTATTCATTGAATCGTATGGATCCTTATTACGTTCAAGAAATCTTAATTTTTAAGGAATACTCGCATTTAGTGTCCTAAACATGTCCAAAAGCAATGATTCATGCAAGCGATCCCGTTTTGTTTTTCAATATTTTGGCAAGTTTCTAAATCTTGTTGCTAGGATTTTCACATCATTGTATACTGAATAGCAGTGTTGTTGTTCAAATGTGACATAGTCAAATGCTATGGTTTGGGTTCAAATGCGCATACGCGTAGGTCGCAACAATCACCATAGTAACGTGTGTTGATGCGTAGTCTCTCTCACGGTAATGTGCGGTCAAAATATGCAGTGGCACCGCCAGGCTTTGGTGATGGGGGGGGGGGGGCACAACAGATGATGTCGTAATGGCACTTCAGTTAACCTCGACAGTCTGCGCAAAATCCTTTTCTTTTTCGTGTGCTCCCTGCGTTCGTATAGTGTGGGGATCCTTCCTTTGTCAGGTGTCACTACACTAAGTTGTCGTCCTGGGGGAGGGTTCTAAGGGTAGGGGGTGTCCCCCTCTTCTTTGAGAAATTTTTGTTTATTAAAGGTTGCTTAATTAGATGCAAAATGGTACTATCTTTGTGATATTTTTGGAGCTGGTCACATACCTGTATGGCTGGAAAATGTCCATTATTTAGTGAATTCTAATTTTTCCGACTGGTTGGATGTTTTTGTCGAACTGGGTGGCGACGCTAAAATATTCCCTTTTTTATGCGCCCTGCGTTTGTATACAGCAGTGGGGATCTTTCCTCCACTACATAAAAGTGCCGTCCTGGGGGAGGGGTCTAAGGGGAGGGGTGTCCCCTCCTCTTTGAGAAATGTGTGCTAATGTAAGGTTTCTCAGATGCAAAATTGTGCTATATTTGGAATATTTTTGGAGCTGATCATATATAGCTGGAACATGTCCATAATTTAGTAAATTCTAATTTTTGGTTAGGTGAAAGAGGAGAGTATGTTGTCTAAGAGAAGAATACGTTGTCAACAAACCTCCTGAAGACTCCTTTTTGGCTACTTTACCGCCTTCTATTCGGGCAAAGTTTTTACCCAAAAATACGTGAGTGGAGTAGACAGAAATATTGTTGGACTATAACGAAATTTTCCTCCCCTTCATTGTGCATTATAAAAAGGCATCTAAGGCTGGCAGATACCTGTATAGGGCCTCCTGGAAGCTCTGGATCAAGTACATAAAATGGAGCAATGACATAATGCTTATTACCTGACATCCAAATGATAATATAGAGTATGACGCAGAGCACTTTACACTGAAATATCGTATTTCTACTAATTTTGAACGAAAATCCAGATGAACGGCTTCCAGCAATGGAGAACGGGCGGGAGGGAGAATATAGGTGCAGGAAGTTGATATTAGACCTCCCTGATAGGTATAGCAAAAGGGGTGAAGGACTAACTAACAAGCGCGTTTCAGAATGTTTTTTGTAGTATGTGTATTAAAAATCACCTTTATCAGGGGCCAGGGGCGTAGCCAGGAATTTGACAAGGTGGGGGGGGGGGGGAGCCCATAGACAGACTCTCAGCGCTTCGCGCTACCACGGGTTGGCGCAAAGTGCAAGAAAATTTATGCCCAAAGTGTCTCATAGATCGCTGGAAATGGCACTTCCCAGGCTTATTTACCGCATATAAATAGGGGAAACACTAGCAACATTGTAAAAATAAACATTAAAAAAATACCAAAAATATGCTCAGGGGGCGTCTTCCCCCTTCGCCCCCCCCCCCTTTGGCTACGTGCCTGCCATCTATACCGAAAATGGCTGAGCGCAAAGCGCTGGGTAAAAAGTTTCGGAAAATGTATAACGGCAAATACGTAATTTCAACATCTATACCATGCTACAACTACTTACAATGAAAGATCTCATATTGATGCTAGGCCCTAGAGATGTGGTGATTATTGTTCCATGTATTAGTACCTTAATAATGGTCATGAGATGGAGTGCAAACCGTAAAGCCAGCCGTACACTACACGACTTAGCACACCGCAACCCAACTCGATCGTCGGTTCGCCAACAGTCGTGAGGTGTGCAAGAGTTTAAGACTGCGTTTGGTAGTTTTAAGATCAGTTTCAAGTCGCGCCGACTTCAGTCGGGAAGAACGAACATGTTGGTTCTTCCCGACTGAAGTCGGCGCGACTTAAAACTGGTCCTAAAACTTTCAGTCGCAGTCGTAAACTCATGCACACTATACGACTGTTGGAGATCCGACGATCGAGATGAGTTGCGGTGTGCAAAGTCGTGTAGTGTACGGCTGGCTTAAAGCACACGCGCGAAAAATTCCATGACAAAACCTGCATCGAGACACTTTCAATTGCCCAACAAACCTACATACCACTCAAAAAGCCAGTCTGTTACCTGGTAATTCGTGAACAGCTTTCAGCTTTTGCTGCTGTGCTTCTCCGGGAGTTGCTATCAGAAGATAATGATAATAAGAACATTGTTGTAAGGTTTGAAGCGCGCGAAATTTTTGATAGTTTGCGAAGGAAAAGGATTTGCGAAAATTCTGATAGTTTGAGAAGCATTTGTGATAGAAAATGATTAAATAGATCTGTCACTCAGTTAAAGCACACCTCATCCCACCCTACATCTCATCCTACAGAAATCTGTAGCCTAATCGCCATTTGGGATCATTTTAAAAATTTCAAAATATTTTCATTGGGCCCCCATGCTGGTGCCACTGAAAATATGGATACTTTATAGCCTAGGCCTAGTTCAGAAACTTCAGGGAGCAAAGTGTGCTTGAGAACTGAATCTAGGTACCCAAGGCTAGGTATAGCCATGAGAGAGGGCAATGGGGGGGGGTTGCATTTGTGTACTCTCATTAAATGGATGATGTGGATATGTTAAAGTAGTACAAAGGTTTAACTTTCACTATAGCAAATATATGCTATCTTATGAGTAGTGTTCCCCCCCCCCCCAAAAAAAAAAAAAAATCACAAAACTGGCTAACAATTTTGCACATGCATGGTTCCTCTCTAAAATCTTATCACAAACAATTTCAAAGAAAAAGTGAAGAACCACTGATAACTTCCTCTTTTGATCTGTATTGCAAACATGAAGAAAAACTTTGAAAAACTATGTACAATAATGGCTTGACAGTCCTTACATATGACAAGTAATAGGGATGATCATATAATGGACAGAAATATATGTTAAGGCAGTTTTCTTTGGCAGGAATATAACTTTCACCTTTCTCAGTTGCACTGACAGATATTAGCGGCTAAACTTACACAATGCTGATGACTTTGCGTTGTTTAGGAGACCAGCAATTCAACCCTTAGACTTGATCTCTAAGTACAAGCAGCAGACTGGCTGACATAGAGATGTAGGGGCATCACTGCAATAATGATAACACACATTGTGAGAAGCACTCTATTTAACCATCAGCAGCATGGGCATACAGGTCATTTTTTCTTGGGATGTTGAGTCATTTTTGTCAGGAAAACCTTTATTACCTCAACAAATAGCCCACTTTTTCCCCCAAATCTGCCAGAGAAAAAGGTGTTTTCCCCAAACTCCAGGGATGGTGGGTATAGCCCACTGGCTCGTACAGCTATGATCAACAGCAAGACATGTTGACTTGACTGTCTATCGATGGAGGTAATTACAATTCATGCAAATCAAATCTTTACTGATGTACAGTGCAACTTTTTGTCTTCTATGAATAACACCATGTAATTTCACATACCACTGCAATATTAAATGCAGTTTGCATTCTACATTCATTTCTACGACCGAATTGTTCACCCTGGGCCCACCATCCCAGAAAACATTCTCTAACCCACATCAGTCCACAAATTTTTTTAAGTTCACACTACAAACTGATTACAGATTGCTGAAAACATACAGTGTGAGCAAGAAAGTATTCAATTTCAATAATGTCTGTTAAGGTTTTCCCTATACCTTAAATGCTAGATCAGTGAGAAATTAAGGCAATGGGTGATAAGTTCTTAAATATTAACCTGAGTCTACTGAATACAACTAATTCTTTTGGCTTTCCCTATGCAAGTACTGTTACATTTCAATAGCATCTGTAAATAATATCACAATGACCTCCTGACATGTCAGGGCAGCAGGAAGTGTGCTGAAGACTAAAGAATACTGTGTCCACAAAGAGAGCTAAAGACACTTTTCAAAACCATTCCACATATCCTTGTGGCCATGGATCATTGATATGCTTACTTTGAAGGGCTGTTCCTTGACATACCAGTATGACAGGATCCCTAATTCCAAGGTTTAAAACACATTACTTCTATGAAACTTAAAAGATCCACCATACATGTATTATGACAAGAATATGAGCAATGAACAGTTGAACATCACTGGTTCTCTCTGGAAATGGTCTCTCAGTTCTGCACCTAGAACTCTTACTTTTAGACAACAATAGACCTACCAGTGTTAACAAAAGATATAAATTTAAATTTCAGCTGATACAAGGTGAATTCAATGGCAAGGCACTGAAGGAAGTACCAAGTAGCTCAAACTGAACTTCATAATTCCCTTTTAAGTTTAAGGAAACCCTAATAAGGTTTCAAGTCCTATAAATTAAACAATCACTGAATGATGATGCTGCTGAAATGTGTATGGTAGGTCTATATCCTAACCTCTTAACTTTTCAGCAACCATCAAGGCAAAATATTTAAATGTAAGATGATCCAATTTTTCACTAAAACATAAAGATAACAATAGACTACTGTATGAATGGTAAGAATGACTGAATAAACCATTCATAAACTAAATATATTTTGTACTTGAACACTTCCCTCAAAGCATAAAATCAATGGGTACAACAAGTTATCATGTGGAATGTCCATAGCACACTGTGATTGTTATTAAGAACTCAAGGTGATGTTGATGTGTAGCTTCATTGATCCCAGAGAAGGATGTAACTATGGCAACAAATCTATTCTCATTACAGTTAATAAGAGTAAATCTTTATTTGATGAACATCTTTATCTGGACATTCTCTCTCTTTGTTGTAGTAATAGAAATACCCATCCTTTCTTACAAGTTTTTTAATGTATCCATTATTTGGCCATCTGTCAATCTGCAAGAGGAAGCAATACAAAGAGTAATTAAACTATTTATCAATCAAACAGCCAGCCATTACTGAGAATGACCTCCAAAATCAATACAAAAATTGGTCATTTTTGACACAAAAAGCCATCATTTGCAATTTCTGACTCCTAGTACAGTAGTACAAGAGCTGTACCCCTCACTGGGCACATAAATATTGTTAACACAGGTTACCTGGACAACTTGCCCCTGAAAACACTTGAAAACACACCATTGGACAATTCCCACTCAGAATAATCCCAAACTTCCGGGGAGGTTGCTGTTTAACACAATTGTTACTTCTCAATGATCTGTGACCCCAGAGATTTATCAATGTTTTAAATGTACAAAAACACCAAACATTAAGCATAGAGTGTATTCTGCTCCCTTCAGTGGAGGCGGCCTTTCCAATTTACTCTATATTCAACTGTCTAAAGTTTCAACAGCATGCAAATGATAGTTTTCAGCAACTTTACGGTAAACTTTTCATATCTGGTTACAGTCATTCAATTTGTGGATCCCTTTCATGCACTCTAAAAAGGCACTGAACAAAAATGATCCACAAGCAAATGTAAGTCACTAACTTTGTTTTAGCAAGAGGAATATAGGAGAAGCATTCTGCGAAGCACAAAAGTATCAAGCACTGTTTGGTGAGCAGAAGTAATATTATATGTACTGTAAACCTCTCTAGAAGCAAGAAACACCTTTCCATTTCAAACTCTGACCACTTGTATAGATGTTTCTATGAGAACTAACAAATGGACTTCAGCCCAATGTTTATAAAGGCCATACTATTCCATAATTTTATGCAGCAGACTTAAAAAACATTTTGCTAGGCTTTGACAAACAGATTTTTAGTACTTGCCTGTAGGGCTAGCTGTTTTCTCTGTTTTCTAAACCCATTTGCCCACATGAATAATGACTTGCCCAATAAAAGACCCTAATCCCCATGTGGCTGAACACTTCAGGGAGAGGATAGTTTTAGCAGAATTTGTGATTACAAATGTAACTTTTGTTACAATATTTGGTTTTTTTAAGTTTATTTTCAAGACAAGGGTTACTTGCATTCCACAAGGATCATACTCTTCCTTGGTACTGAAAGCAGTAAACCAGACACCCCTATTTGTCCTTGATCAGCGGCAACACCAAAGTTTTGAAAGTAGGGATGGGGAAGTAACTACATGGAGGGAGGGGAAATAAAAACTTGCTGTCTGCATAAAAAATTGTTGGGAATGAATGAGGTGGCAAGGGGGGAGAGGGGGTGGCAACAGATTCTTTTTGAAAGCAAATCCTCCCTGTCTACGATAATCCCAATAGATGTTAACAGCTATTGTTCAATATTCATTTAAGTGTGTCTCCTACCTCTGGTCCTTTTACAGCTTTGTATTCTTCTGCTCCTTTATAACCAGCAACCTGAAATCTGTAAGCTTCTTCTACCTCTTCCGACCACTTGGAGTGTCTAGTAACTGACTTTGGTTCTGGAACTGCACCAGCACTCATGATGACAGCTTTATATTTATAAATGAGTTGTTACTGTAAACTTCTGTTGAAGGAAAGAAAACTTAGATTTGAAGGGTTTGGCAAGAAGTAACAATGCAACTTCTTCTGTACCACAAATCTAATCTGATGGAGGTTAGGTTAACTGAGACCACTATCTGAGGAAGTTCTTCCCCAAAACCTGAGCCTCCACTGACTGGAGGCATAGAATTACCTGTCCACTTTTCTAAAGTTTACAGTCTGTGAATGAGTTGTTGAGGGGAGGCTCAGACTGGTACTGTAGGAATGGTGTTTTTCTCAAGATATTTAATTATCTCTGTACTGCAGTTGTGACCACACTATGGCTCAGCTTTAAAAAAAAAAAAAAAAATAACATGGCAAATTTTACATTATCACATTTCTTGAAAGGAACGCACATGTTGACTTTGGCTGAGCATTCTGAAAACATGGTCCATCATATTTTGCTTATTAAATTCAGGGTCTGGAAGCCACATGGGCACACCAAGGTCCCTGGGCCATTATACTCAGCCTCTACTCAGGGTTGAGGGAGTCCCACACCAGGGTTGGATTACCAAGAGGCTTTAAGCTACTTAAACCAGCCAGTTTCACAACAAAAACACTTACAGTAAAACTTACTGCAGAACTTTGAAAAAATATTCCAGGTGGCTATTTTCCAGGGGTCAAAATTCCCGCTGTTCAGCTGTTCCGAGAACAGTGCTTCTCCACAAGAAGCACATTGCATACAAACACATACATCCTAATCCCTGATATAAATGTATGTGTAATCATGCCATGAATATCAAACATTCCAGTAAATTTTGACTTAAGTAGGCTATGAAAAGCAATGTGATTCCATCTGTGATCAACTGAAGTCAGTTCGACTTACTCCTTTTATTTCCCTATGCTGCATGGTAAGCCTCTACTGTGTAAATGCACATACTGTCAGTTTTACTACCAAGTCAAAAAATTTTTTAGCATGTCATTATTGCCCTGCAAACAAAAGTCATCTTACATTACCCCTTGTCTTGAGTGGCACATTCCAAATGACCCGTAACTGTTTATAAATATTATCGATATTCCCTCCAAGCTTGCAACTATGCAATGAAACTTAAAAATGACTAAATGCAAGTCTGACTGCTGATATCTCCTGATCAAAGTCCATGGGCTTCAAGTGTGTTTTTTTTTCTTGCTTAAAATGCAAGATCGTTCCACTGACTTACTGTGTGAAATGATGGTTGGAGCAATGTTGCAGCGAAGGACAAGACTAGAATGATTTCAAGTAAATTTGCGATGAGAGAATAAACATCAGTACCGTACATGCGCTAATACAGTATGTTGGAACCCCAGCTCATTGCATCAAAGAACTTGCTCTTTCACAATATGAAAATTTCTGAACAGTAAAATCTGATCTGGAACTAGAGCTGTGAACGTTTAGTAAAATTACTAAACGTTTAATCGCAAAGTTTTGCGATCATTTAGCGATTAATCGCAGGTACCTATGATCAACATAGAGACTTTAAAAGTGCTCTTGAACATGATGAATATGTAAAATGCATTACTGAGGTGCAGGGGACATAGTTTCTATGAACCTGGCAAACACGGATCTTCATAGAAGTTCAACTTTGATGTATTTCACTTTTTCAAAAAGTTAAAGGGAGCATCCAATTTTCTGTAATGACTGCAGATTGGTTTTTATTTCCTACGGAAAAACAGGTTTTGCGATTAATCGCTGGTAGCTTTGTACTAAACGTTTATTACACATGCGATCGTTTAGCGATTAATCGCCAAACGGTCACAGCCTTATCTGGAACAGCAGTTTTGGAAAAAGCACTGTTCCATGACCCGTTTTCCAGGTTGTGTGTGTGTGTGTGTGTATGGGGGGGGGGGGGGGGAGGGTTGTCTGGCAACCTTACTGAACAATTACAATACATACTTCCAAATGCATTGTTGACATACTATACATATGCGTAAGAATCAAGTTACCCACATGACATCTGTATATGAACTAGCCTAGGGTACCTAGGCCTAGTTCTCACATACACTTTGCTCCCTGAACTAGACCTACGCTATTGCTGTACAAAGTTTTTCCCGCGTGGTTACTGTGAGAGTAACATCGTCTGCGTGCATTTCTGCAATGATTGTTGCTACATACGCGTATGTGCGTACATGAACTTAACCATAGCTATGAACTATGTTACAAATGAACAGCAGTGCGTGCTATATAGCATACAATAGATAGTTCTCACGTGACGTCATAGGAGCTTTTCACGTGGCGTATTTCAGCCATGTTTGAGGGCAATCCCCATATGTACGCACAGGCCTGCCCTCAGACATGGCAGTTGCTAATGCCTAGTTGTGACGTCACTGAGAACTATCTAGGCTATAGTGTGAACATCCTAGTAACAAGAATTAGCAGCTTGATCATAGAATGTTTAAAAAACAAAACTGGATCGTTTGTATATAAATCAAAATTTTTGGAGACTAAGTGCTAGTTTCCTTAGAACGATGGGTCTTAAACATATAACTGACCCGTAGTGGTCAATTACCAAGGAGTAGGGCCTAGCCTATATGTGAATTTGAGAAAGATCGAGACCATTCAAAATGTTTGAAGGTGTGGTAGCCCAATTTTGCCAATGGGTATATTGATGACCTAACGTAGTATGGGAAGACCTAAAGCGACCCAAATGCTAGGTCAGCAGACTGCAGACTTTATATGAACATGCTTTGCTGTTGACCAAAGCATGTAGCCTAGCCTGATTTTGGCTTCAGATCGCATCTTTTTGAAAAGTAGGCCTATGTCTGGGTAAGAGTATTATCTGCAGGTGTATCGTGTGTTCAGAGAGTTGATGGACAAAGTTTGGTGAGAAAATAGGCCTATTGTCATTTCAGGGCGTGCGAGGTCCCCGGACATTGGATGTGAAAAATTTGTACACAGTGCATAAGGGTTGTGATGGAGGTGTGTAACGGAACAACCCGGGTCTGTTCATGGGCTAGGTATTTCGGAGTTTTACATGAAGTATCTGACAAGTGGGAGTGCAGGATAAATGATGGACACGGCCTTAAGCAAAAGCAGGATAAACGATGGGACCCATAGGCCTAGGCTAGGGCCTATACAGGCTAAAAGAATGATCAATTACTTTTCAAGTGATTCTCAATTTAAATTTATGAATTGCCTTGTGGCCGGATAAAATTGCCATATATGCGGCCCGCGGCCTGAGGTTCCCCACCTGCTATAGGCCTATGTAATACTGAGAAGCCTGTGCCCAAGGTATGCTCGCTCACTTCACAATTTATGATTCAGCCTGGGCGTAGCCTTAACGTTAGTCTGTCTACATTGGAGGATTTAAGTTCCTAACGTTAGGCATAGCCTAGGCTAGGCTAAAAAAATAAACGCTTACTTTTAAGAGAGCACTTCCTTGATGACTATTAACAATGTTACTTCCAGCAGATACTAGCTCACTTTGAAAAGCTTGAAGTGGAATGGAAGCTCAGCTTTACTGAGTCATGCAGCAGTTCAAGTACATGCGCTATGCACACGATTACAATGCATTGGCACAATGTTTACATTTGAACTGACAAAGCTTGTGTTGCCAAGTTACACTACACACATTTGTCGGACAGGAAGTAAGCCAATCACAGTCAAGGTAAATGACATCATGGAATGGTAAGGGAGCGTAGAAATGCCAGATGGTTGGTGCTTGTTCCAGCCACAGGCGTTCGGAGCATTACATATACATATATACCAGGGGGCTGTTAGGAAGGAGACACAACTTTCTATAGCACTTTGACGCAATGTTTGTTCCCGATGGTAATCTTGCTTTTATCCTCAAAATTCCTGTTACAATTAACAGCATCAACTAGGATTAAGGGACCTTTTGTTGAAATGACAATGCATACTTCTACTCCTTACATTGAACAGTTAACTTTTCGTTGCCAGCCGTCACAAAAGTATATGAAATTTTACACTTTTGTCGTTATTGGTCGCAATAAATGTCATTTCTGTTAGCTTTACAGAAGACCTCCAAGACAACTTACATTTCGAATGTGTTTCGAAGTGATGAGGAAATAGGCCAAAACTGGGAAAAATGAATTAGGCTTGAACAATGTTCGAAGCAGAAGACGCATCAAATTCGTCGGGACGTAAAGGAAGAACACTATTTAAACTTTCATTGACAGTCGCTTAGTGAAAAAATCTTGATTACAGCATAGCCCCGTCGGTAACAAACCTCAGATCAAAGCATGTTTTTACAAAGTTAATTATTACAGGATTATTTGGGTGTGAAAGGGGCACATATTTATTAGGAAGGCATTAGCGGCTCGCCATAGGAGCACGGGGGGGGGGGGCACTTGCCCCCCAAAAAGTTTGCAAAGCATGGTCTTCAATTTTCAAAAATAAAAATAATAAATAAAAAAAACATGTAATTCGAGATGGGTTAGGCCCTCCCTTTTCCTTGAGTGGGCTTAAAATTAAAGGAGTGAATAACTTTCCAATGCAATGCGAAGGTTAAACATTAATAAAGTGCTTTCAAAACGCCATTTTTTCGGCGCGCGTCGCGCGCGTTTTCTCAGTTGCTTGTTTGCTACTACCGTATATGTACTTCAGACATCACAAATGGACCTGCCGTTAGTGCGAGCTGAGGTAATCAAAACAATTGATCACTTTGTGATATTTGTAATCTGATTAGCGTAGGCATCATAATGTCATTTACAGAGTGTAACGGCAATGCTGGAGTTAAATGCCCATAGTTTTGCAGACACTTCAGAGCTTTCGGGGTCATTAGATACACAACCCATTAGCCGTGTTGATTATCATCCACGACTAAAAGCAGTTTTGCCAGGGTGTCACCTGGCCAGATTAGCATAGGTATCTGTCTATAAAAAGTTGTAACGGGCATGTAGTCTAAAAGTATTGTTTCCCATAGAAGGAGATGTTTCCCTTCCCTTGTCCAAATTGACAGCGCCGTTGGCCCACGAGCGGTCTTATGACTGTGAAATGGCCTGCTATAAGCAAAAGGTTCTCCACCTCTGTGCTAAAGTATATACCGTTTCAATTGATTTAAAATAAACACACCAAACAGTCAATCTTAGCTCAGTGTGATGAGACTTTTGACTAGTGGCCTAGGTATTTGTATACAGGATGAGACGACGTTCTGAGTTAGGGGAATTCCCCTCCCCCTGTAAAAAAATTCGTTTCGGAACGGTACTGAGATCCAAAATACTAGTGCTATCATTTCATCGTTTTCAAGTGTCTTCATGCTCGAAATCTTCGTTAGTTTATGAAAACAATCCAGAAAAGCAACATTTTATGGCTTCTTGGCAAAGCTGAAACATATTGTGGCACAATGAAAGAAACAATAAAATATTTAAAGGTGGGGCTCATTTTATACAAATGGATCAAGCCGCTTTGCCCATTTCACCTGGCTCTTACTCCACCCCTATGGTAGTACTGTAGCGTTCGGTTGATATGGTTGTTTTTATTTTTAGTCTTCTCATGACTAACTGCCTGAAATGGTTTGTGAAGAGCTTTTGAAAACTACATGGGGCATCGCTGTAATACATAATAATAACCATACTCCCATAGGCGTAGGAGGCAGGGGGCTGGGGGCTGCAGCTCCCCCTACAAAATATTTGTGTGAAAATTCCGGCAATATTCTGATAATTTTTCGGGCAACTACTGAAAGAAAAATAAGGCAAT
This sequence comes from Holothuria leucospilota, assembly GCA_029531755.1. Classification (NCBI taxonomy): domain Eukaryota; kingdom Metazoa; phylum Echinodermata; class Holothuroidea; order Aspidochirotida; family Holothuriidae; genus Holothuria; species Holothuria leucospilota. The sequence goes on along the minus strand of CM055962.1, from coordinate 28,621,441 downwards.
AATGTAGCTTAACGGAAGTCGATACTTTAAAAAACTTCCTTGGTAATTAAAACATAGTTCTGATTTGGATTGCACCAGTACCTATATATTCGGTATTAATTCACCAGTGTGTTTTTAATGGTTAAACATATATTATGATTATCAGTGGTGTATTTGAGGAGCCATTAGGCCATGCCCCCCGTCACTGACGCCGATTTTTCTTTTTTTTTTGTACCTAAACTAAAACACAAAATTTTACTTCAAAGGTAGCATATGTGGCACCAGATTGCATGTATGGACACCTAATTTTTCAAAAAATTCTCCCCTTAGACCCCTCCCCAGGCCGGCGATGACACAACATAGCCCACCCCCATGAGAGGGAAATCTTGACTACACCATTGATTATTAGCAGCATTTTTGTAACGACTTCCCCCAGAATTATAACCAATATGGAATAGCTAGTAACGTGGCAAATTATTGTATGTAATTGGCATGCGGTGTGCTAACGGATGCATGCCGATATGATATGTACATTAACATTTTGGACGCGCGCGGAAATTTTTCTTTCTATTTTTCGGGCAGATCGTTACAGCCCCCCCCCCATCAACTTGGGCCCCTACGCCTATGCATGCTCCTGTTGAGGCTATATTACTATCTGGAGCTGACCATTAATATTGCTGGGGAGGGGGTCTTCCGAACCTCCCTGAATACGGACTTGAGTTTGCCCCCCCCCAAACAAAATTTCTTAGAGCCGCCCATGTAGGAAGGGTAAAGTCAACAAGGCTAGATAATAGTTACAAAGAGACCTGTCAATCAAATTTCGATACCTGAATGGGATTAGATCATTTTCAAGTACTTTTTGTCTGTCAGGTCTGGTTGTTGTGTCTCCTTCATAACAGCTCCCTGATCATTGGGTATCCAGTCAAAACGTCCCCAGACCAAAACGTCCCCGTATTTTCGCTACCAAAACGTCCCCGCTTTTTACCAAAACGTCCCCGTACTATTATATATGGGAAGTCAAAACGTCCCCGCCATAGAGACTTTGAACATGATTTTAGGAATCCAAATTAAAACTATCGGTTGGAAACTTGAAGAAAACTTGAGACATGTTAAAAAATTTGAGTGTATGAGGATCGATTACGATAAGGTTAGGCAGGCCTAGGCCTAAGATAACGTTAGAACTTAGGCCTACTAACGTTAGAACTGAGAACTGAGATGCTATCCGACTAACGTTAGGCCTATAGGCCTAACTGTTAGTTTTACAACAGACGAACGTAGAATGATTACCACAAACACTTTGGAATTTAACATAAAAGGTTAAATTTTCCAGAAAATTTCCATTTCATTCCAATAACTGTACTTTACAAAATTATTTGAACTTCAGAGTAGGCATACTGTAAGGGAAGATAAAGGCTACCAAATCCGGGGACGTTTTTGCACGGGGACGTTTTGACCAATAGCGGGGACGTTTTGGTACGGGGACGTTTTGGTCAGGGGACGTTTCGACTGGTAAAGCAATACACTATACGGTTGTTGGTCAAGTCGCCCCCTAGCAAAGTCGCCCCTCACAAAGTCGCCCCCTACAAAGTCGCCCCCTGACAAAGTCGCCCCCTCGGCCAACAAAGTCGCCCCTTAACAAAGTCGCCCCTTACAAAGTCGCCCCCTGACAAACTCGCCCCCTGACAAACTCGCCTCCAGACAAACTCGCCCCCCGACAAAGTCGCCCCCCTTACGTTTAGAGTACTACTTCATTTGAGATTGTACAAGGCTAAGCACAAGAGAGTATTTTTGGAAGTAGCTTTTCGTCCCACTCCTAGGGCTAACGTTAGATTATACGCGAAAATGACAACAAAAACAGCTTATAATAGGCCTGCACAAAGAACAAAAAGTTGCAGCGTGACAATGGCCAATTGCCACCACACCAGGGTGACCAGATTTTGAAAAGTAAAATACGGGACACTGCATGGTTGGAAGGTGGGTTGTGTGCACGCGTAGCGCGAAGCGTCCATCAGGTGGGGTTAGGGCTGTGAACATTTAGCAAAATTACTAAACGTTTAATCGCAAAATTTTTCGATCATTTAGCGATTAATCGCAAGTGCCTGTGATCAACATAGCGACTTCAAGCGTGCTCTTGAACATGATGAATATGTAAAATGCTTTAGTGACGTCCGGGGGACATAGTTTCCATGAACCTCAAACACGGATCCTCATAGAAGCTCAACTTTGATGTCGTATGTTTACATGTGTGCCATTTGTATAATTATGTATTTCACTTTTTAAAAAGAGTTAAAGTGAACATCTAATTTTCTGTAATGACTGCAGATTGTTTTTTATTTCGTACGGAAAAAACGGGTTTGCGATTAATCGCCGGTAGCTTTGTACTAAACGTTTATTACACATGCGATCGTTTAGCGATTAATCGCTAAACGGTCACAGCCCCAGGTGGGGTCCAGGGGCCCGCCTTAGGGCCCCTGGTAAGGTCTGGGGCAAAGCCCCCGGAAGCTTCTGGATTTGAGTGCATTCAAAGCACCAGAAAGTCGTACTTAGAGTGGTCCAAGTTATAAATCACAAGGTCCAAAAATGTGTTGATGTAGCAGCCAGTCCTGGCCTATCGTTTGGCCTAGTAAGTTATTGCACATCGCTAGTGATTTTTGTTTGTCACTTAATCATTAATCAGTGAAGAATGTTGGTAATTTATACCTTTTTCGGTTTATTTTTAATGAGGGGCGACTTTATTGAATTGAGGGGGCGACTTTGTCGGGGGCGAGTTGGTCGAGGGCGACTTTTTCGGGGGGGGGGCGACTTTGTAGGGGGCGACTTTGTCAGGGGCGACTTGACTGGCCCCCACTATACATATATGGTTGTTGGTCAAGTCGCCCCCTAGCAAAGTCGCCCCTCACAAAGTCGTCCCCTACAAAGTCGCCCCCTGACAAAGTCGCCCCCTCGGCCAACAAAGTCGCCCCTTAACAAAGTCGCCCCTTACAAAGTCGCCCCTGACAAACTCGCCCCCCGACAAACTCGCCTCCCGACAAACTCGCCCCCCGACAGTCTCCCCCCGTACGTTTAGAGTACTACTTCATTTGAGATTGTACAAGGCTAAGCACAAGAGAGTATTTTTGGAAGTAGCTTTTCGTCCCACTCCTAGGGCTAACGTTAGATTATACGCGAAAATGACAACAAAATAGCAGTGAGACTCTTCGATCGATCCATGAAAGAAAGTGTTTTGTTTTCCGTCTTACAACTTAAGAAGAGTTGTCATCCTCCTTTTAATTTGCTAAAAACTGCAACGCATATGGCTGCCATAGACATCGTTAGGGAACGTAAAAATTTCTGCCAGGTATTCCCTGCGAATACCTATAACAGTCTATCCATTATGATCTCACCAACCAACAATAAATCAGTATAAACAAATAAACAAGATAACACATTATTAAAACAATTTTAAATTATACTTTCATTTGGCTAAAATCCTCAGGCCTATAAGCCTCCTAAAAAGTGTACTGAATACAGCTGCTCGGAAAATTAACCATTTTCCTATTGAATTTGTTCTCGTAAATCGCTCACTTAAAACTCAGACAATCTTGGACAAAACTCGTTGGGACACGGCCCCGCTCCCCTTCACAAAGTTGACCATTTTCACGGCATACAGTCATTCACTCTGCGCAACTTTGGAAGGGGGAGCGGGGGCTTCATGTAAACCTGGGAACGGAGATTCAAGAATATTATGACAAAGCGTCCCAACAGTTTTGTCCAAGATTGTAGTTGGCTAAGCGTTCACATCTGCGTCTACATAGGCCTAGGCTAGCCTATAATGCAATGATCATGTAGCAGCCGGTCCTGGCCGCTAGTTTTTTTTTCATAGGATACCGACGGGAAAATCGATTTTTCAAAAAATTTTAAATTTGTTTCAAAATCATGGTTAGGGTTAGAAATAAGGTTAGGGTTACATGGATGGGGGTTATTTGGCCTGTTCTTTCATGATCCGGTGTCAGAATTACAAAACAACGGTCGGAAAGCTGCTATTTTGGAATTAGGGGTGTGACCTCTTTCCAAGAAGCTGATTGGTCCGTATGAATAGAATTCCCCTCGCTATCCTACGAAAAAAAAACTCGCGTCCTGGCCTAAAAAAAAAACTCGCGTCCTGGCCTATCGTTTGGCCTAGTAAGTTATTGCACATCGCTAGTGACTTTTGTTTGTCACTTATCATTTATCAGTGAAGAATGTTGGTAATTTATACCTTTTTTCGCTTTATTTTTAATGAGGGGCGACTTTATTGAATTGAGGGGGCGACTTTGTCGGGGGGCGAGTTGGTCGAGGGGCGACTTTATCGGGGGCGAGTTTGTCAGGGGGCGACTTTGTAAGGGTCGACTTTGTTAAAGGGCGACTTTGTTAAGGGGCGACTTTGTTGGCCGAGGGGGCGACTTTGTCGGGGGCGACTTTGTCAGGGGCGACTTTGTAGGGGGCGACTTTGTCAGGGGCGACTTTGCTAGGGGGCGACTTGACTGACCCCCATATATATATACTACAAGGTATGTCGCGGCAGTTGCGTTTACCTGCCTAGCTATCCATGGGGTTTCAACGTTCGTCACAGCAATTACGTGCGTTGGGACCGCATGTTGTATATATATGTATAGTGTATTATATGTGTATACTATAATGCTCCGAACGCCTGTGGTTCCAGCAAACAAACGTGAATCATTGGTTCGTATGTGGCACATGTGAGGGCACAATCAAGTACTTAAATACGATGGACACTTTTTACAGTTTGATCGATTATCTGGCAGCGAGCTGACCTTTTCAAGACCCTACTGGACATTTTTCTATGTATGCACCCTGTCCACTTTCCCAATTCCAGGTCATCCCATCATTTTACCAAGTAAACATAGCAGAGGGAGGGGCATGGTATCCTTATTTATACCAAGATCAGTGCTTTCCATTATTGGATCGCAGCCCAGAGCAAAATTCCACATGGCAGTCGGGTAACTGGTGTGTCGGGTTTTGTTGGGTTTCAACTGGTTTTGTCAGGTAGGCCTACCTGTTAAAATCCGACACGAAATATCTGTTTCTTGACTGGAATGTTACTGGTTTTAGGCTGATTTTGTCAGGTACCTGTTAAAACACGACACCCAATACCTGTTCTTGACTGGAATTTTCTCCTGGGTGATGTATCGAAGTCAGTCAGAAAAGTGACGATTTTTTTCAAACAGTGCTTTGTAGGTGGCATCTTAATTCGTGTGACATGCCATCAAAAAGAGCTGTTTCACTTGTCAGCTGAAGAATTAAGTCTTTCAATGAAAGATCCGTTGGAATTATTTCAATATCTTTTACCGTTCTCAAAAAACACACAAAGTTTGATCATGGTTTCTGAAGTACGGTAACTCATTACCTATGCAAAAATAATGATTTGGAGTGTTGCACAGTGTTGAGATTTCTTTTGTTAACCCTATATAAATTCTCTTAATTATTGATCAGATAGTTTACAATTTGGTGAGTGATATCAATTATTTCTCAAGGAAAAAAATTTAACTTTCATATACTAAACCCCTCAGGAGATAACAATACTACCAGTGTCCTTGAAATTAAGGTTGAAAAAACAAAGGCTAACATTAGCCATATATGTGGTATGTCCATCTTTCGATGTCACATATTTACATATGTAGCTCATGTTTATTTAAGATGCAAGTATAAAATAGAAATTACCCTGTAAAACGGTCAATATTTGATGGATGTTAATGGAAATTTCGGCTAAATTTCTGGATTTTTAGTACTTTTTACATCAAATATCCAACTATGTAATTTTCTTGTCACCAGACCTTTAAGAGCCTGGGTGAACAATATATCTAAAATCTTTCTAGTTTAGAATCACTTTTCATAATAACGTATGGTCTTCTTTAAAATCTCCATGTTTTAGATGTCACTTCTAGGTTTTCTCGCTAGAACCTCAAGGTCTGCCATTTTTATGTTGGCAAGTCTGTTGATGTGAGACACGTACCTACCCCTGCAATATTAGAATACTCCTTGAACAAAGTATCACTGCTTGAATAAAGCAGTGTTCCTTCTGTTACCTATTTTTGCCAACATATTTTTCTAATAAGTAGTAACTCTTCTCAAGTTGGCCTATTCATTTCATATCACCGTGACCCTGTCACTTTTGAGAAAGCTGGCAGTCATATAATGTAGTCGAGGCCACAGGTCCCGAGGCCGACTGACCACACCCTTAGAGGCCCGAGGCCAGCCTATCGCATATCACAATGCAAAAGCCCCAGCTTAAAACCTTTACAGTTTGTTGAGGCCTATATAGCCGGGGGATGTACGTGATAGCATCCCTGAAGAGGCGGAGGGGTAGAAACCTTTTATAACAAAAATCCCGAATGTGGTTAAGTTCATGGTCACTAAAACATTTGACCGATCACTACACAATACTGTGTGACCGTGCAGTGCCTTCGGATGGTGTGGCGTACTGCTAGCCACTTTTTGAGTGGGAGCAAAGACCAAAACTTTCTGGCAGATTACTATCTTCAAATAACATTTTGTTACTACTTGAGTTTAACAGGGGTGATCAATTTTGCTTTGTAGACGTGTTGTTTGTTTGGCTTAATACCTCCAATGCTTTCTTGGTGAGTGTTAAGCAGAGGGCCCTCCTCCTTTCCAGTTGGAAATTTTGAAGAATAACGTAGGGCTTAGATGCATAATATTGCTACATGTTTCAATATTTTAGGGTACTATGAAGTATGAACCTTTCAAAGCGTTTTTTTTTTGTTTTGTTATTGTTTGAGGGTCAGGTCCTCATCAGCAAAATTTGGTCGGCTCGTCGACGGACCGCTGTCGTCCACTTCGGCCGTTCACTAGCCAAATGTCCTGTGGTTCGTAGGCGATCCGCCGATGGGCGTCACGCTGATTGGTTAAAATCTTTTACCCATCATGCAATGTTGTGTTCAGACAGGGCCCGGACCACCGCTGGCCCTCCGTCGCCCCTCTAGAGCAGTGGCGTAGCCAGGTTTCCTAGTCGGGGGGGGGGAGGCGAGGACAATTTTCGTCCCGATTTTGACTTTGTCCCGGACTTCCCGGAACCCCAGTTTTGGGATAGCAGAGTGTTGGCGTATTCAGTGGCGCAGCCAGGATATGGTGATTGGGGGGGGGGGCGGTACCACAGATGACGTCGTAATGCCTCCCGAGTCCCCCAAGTCTGCCTAAATTGTCATTTTTAAGCACCCTGCGGTTGTATAGAGAGGTAGAGGATCCTTCTCTTGTCAGTACATAAAGGTGCCGTCCTAGGGGAGGGGTCTAAGGGAAGAAATTAAAGATGCTTAGATGCAAAATGGTGCTATCTCAGAGATATTTTTGGATCTGAGCAAATACACTGGGAAATGTCGATAATTTAGTAATTCTAATTTTTGGTTAGATAGTTGGGTTGTCTAAGAGAAGGGTATGCTGTCAACAAACCTAAAGCCCCCCTTTGGCTTCTTTACTCCCTTCTATTTAGGTAATATTTTTACACATAAAATACTGGCGTGGAGTCCATAAACATTCTTGAACACCACCATGGGCGTCCGGAGGGGGGAGGGCAAGGGGGCACTTGTCCTCCCCCTCCGGAAAATCAAAAACTTGAAAAACGAAGAAAAAATAAAAGAACGAAGAAAACATAACATCAACATTTCTTAACAGTTCAATCAGTGTGAATTTCTACTCTCAAAACAGGAATTGAATAAAAATATCAACACTCAGGCCCCAGCAGCCCCCCGAGTATATTTTTGGTATTTTTAAAGTTTATATTTACGATATTGCTTATGTTTCCCCTTTTATATGCGGTAAATAGGCCTTGGAAGTGCCATTTCCAGCGATCTGGGAAGCATTTGGGGCCAAAATTTTCTTGTGCTCCACGCGCCAACCCATGGTGGTGCGGAGCGCTGAGGGTCTGTCTATTGGCTTCGCCCCCCCCCCCTGACAAATTCCTGGCTACGCCTTTGTCAACGCTGTGAGAAAGTAGCATCTCAACTCTTTTCTGGGAGTAAAATATTTCCCATGAAAATAGTTGGGCCGCCTAAAACATTTTGCCCCCTTGAATTTTTTTCTGCCGACGCCCATGAACACCACATATATAGGGACTCCGGGAAGCTCTGGATAAATTATATAAAATAGGACACTGACATGATTCTTATAACCTGACGTCCAAATGACGCTAGAGTACATTATTATGGCGGGCATTTTTGCAACTGTCACACTTTTAACAATCTTGAACGAAAATCCAGACGAACAGATTCCAGCAATAGACCCTTTTCCAAATAGCAATTACAAAGGATTGTGGGATTGGATTTTGGCAGTGTTGGTGTGCGTCGTTTTTGGCCACAGTAGAATGCCATTGAGAAAAACGCCCCACTTCAAAAGTGTATCCCACGATCCTTTGTGACTGCTATATGGAAAAGGGTCTATGGAAAAGGGTCTATGGGGAATGGGAGGTAGCGGGAGTATGGGTGCATGGAGTTGATATAAGACCTCCCTCATACGAACAGCAATAGGCTTCGAGTATGAAAGACTTAAAAGCGCGTTTCAGAATTAATGCGTTTTCGTTGTAAATGTATTAACAATTACCATCTATACCGATATAATATATAACGACTGTGCACGAAGCACTAGGTATTTTTTTTCTTTGAAAAATGTATAACGGAAAATGCGTATTTTCAACCTTCAACATAATGCTACAAATTAAATTGAAAGATGCCATATTGATGCGAGGCCCTACAGAGGCTGGAGATGTACGGTACCTCTGTTATTCGGAAAAGTGTCGTGACCTGAATAGATCCGTGTGTTATTACTTAAACAATGGTCATTAGATAGAGTGCAAGCCTTGAATTTTACAATAAGTATAGGCTAAGATTCCCTCGACAAAACCAGCATTCAAGCTCTGCATCGAGACAGTTTCAATTCCCCAACAAACCTATTAGACAATAAAAAATAGGGGCACGCGAATCCAAGCCTCGCGTGTCGGTGCTACTGGGCCGGCGTATTCGGGAGAGACCCGGCACTATAGGAGTAGCTGCCTTTGGTGTATTTCATTTTGCTTCCCCTTTTCTATTTCTACTTCTTTTTTCCTTTTCCTCTCTCTTTTTCATTTTTCTCTCTCATTTCCTCTTTCTCTCTCCTTCCTCTTCCCGTTTTTCTTCCCTCATCTTCCCCATTTTCCCTCTCGATTTTTTTCAGGGGGGGGGGGAATCTGTCCCTCCCCGACTGGCTACGCCATTGCTATAGAGACTGGCCGCGTATTCATGGCCGATCGTGAGCCGACAGTGGCCGCCGGATACATGCTGTAGCTAATACATACACATAGCCATGCACTGGGCGTCCGTAGAAAGATAACACTATGGACCTTATGCATATGACGTCACTGGGAAGAAAAGGGGCTCTCTAATAAAGGCAGGGGCGGGAAGCAAGTTTTTCGTAGGATGACGATGGAAAAATCGGTTTTCAAAAATTTTTAAATTTGTTTCAGAATCATGGTTAGGGTTAAAATTAAGGTTAGGATTATGTGGGGAAGGGATATTTGACCTGTTCTTTCATAATCCGGTGTCAGAATTACAAAAAATTAGTTGAAAAGCTGTTATTTTGGAATTAGGGGTGTGGCCAATTTCCAAGAAGCTGATTCGTCCATTGGCATGATTCTTCCATTTCCAACCTACAAAAAAAAAACCTCGCAGGCGGCTATCACTACAATACGGAGCTTTTAAGGTGTCATACAGATGTTGAGATATTATGTCACTTTCTCGACTTTTTTATCAGTAAAATATTCAGATATTGACATCTGAGATCTTTTTATCTCAATATTTTAGCGTAAAATATTGAAATATTACATAACAGGATCTCAATATCTTAATATCTTTACTGAACGATATTGAGATATTGACATCCAAGATCTTGTGTTCTCAATATTTTAACCTCAAATATTGAAATTGCACCAATTTTATCTCAATTGGTGCAATTTCCAGGTTTTGTACCTGGAAACATGACTACCTCCCTGCCCTATGGTGGCTCTACCCTCACACATTCAAACTTTGTTCAACCATCTAATTAATTTCTTTCTCTCACAGCTTAAACTTTCAGGAAATGGAAAACAACAGGATGAAATATCAATGTATTTAAAGGAGTTCTTTAAATAGTCACCATGGAAACAAACACCAAAGCAAGAATACAACTTTAAGAAGAGAAGAACAACATAAGTACTGTTTTTACATATATTTTCATTTCATTTCACATAATGCTACAGACATGTACAATCTTAAGAAAGTGAATCAGAAAGATGAATAGATATGAACCACACAGCTCATTCATGAAGAAAAAAAAACAAGGTGTTAATCTCAAGGTATTTTACAAGGTTTAAGTGACATATCAGCCTTGGACCACAATATGAATACTATCTGAAAGTAAAAATATAAATTATCATTTTTTTTTTCATCAACATGAACTACAATTTACAATTCTGCTATGTGAATCACCCGAATATTTTCTTTAAATTAAATAATCCATGCCTAATGAATCATCTTGAGAAAAATTTAGGGGGGTTCTTGTTAAAAAGATCTAGCACAGGTCAACCTTTATGGACAAAGTGATGAATTATTACTCACAGAAAGATTTGGCAAAGGACCAACAAAAGGCCCACGTACAGCCAAAGTCATGTAGTAGACAACAAGTTAATTACGTAACACTGGTCAAATACACAGTTAAAAAGATCAACAACCTTGCCTGTCATCCAACCTAAAGCTAAGAGACTTCCCACATATTTCATTACTATTTTCATTCACAGTTACATGGTTAAATTAAGGAGGCTTTTGCAACACCCCAAGCATGTGTATGATGGATCTCTGTATATCTCTATTCACAACTGGTGACTGTACTTTGATTGACATTGATTTAAACAACAGCTTCGCTCTGATTGGTCAATGGTGACTTGTACAGATCAGTGGTGTTACACAATGCATAGCAGACTCCTCACATACACTAATGAGTGGATATGGCCTTGAGCAATTTTAAACTCCATACAGGCTAATGTTACTTTGTGTGAGAGGTGCAGCAGACAGATGATAACCAATGTAATCACCCAACCTTGACCTGGTAAAAGGACACTAGGTTAATGATTTTACAGTGTCAAATGTGATTCTTATTAGCACACCTTCCCCCACCCTGTAAGGTACTTGAAGCTGATGTCACTTTTGACACATTTTCCTATTAGTCTGTGTAGCAGCTCTAAGCAGCTTCCGCAATTTAGATCTGCTACCAATAGTTCTTTCATGGCAACCAGCTGAATCAAAAGCTTTGTTCACTTCCCATGTGAAAGATTTTTTATTGGCATGTATTAGCTCCATTCATTTTTGTTTTGCCTTTGGTGTACGTTTTCAGAGATATCTACTTATTGTTATGCAATATTTGCATATCACTTTTCAACAGAGTTGCAGTAGCTACAAAAGCCAAGAAGTAGGGTCGTTTGGCACACAGCAATTGTTCTTACAACTCAAACATTTTGGGGAATAAATGTTTGTGGCAATATATATTTCCCCACCCTTTCAGGGAAACATTGCACAATGAAGTTTTGTTCACTATCTGAGGAGATGATAATTTACCCTTCAACCTGATCTCTACATTTCAATTTTTGCAATTAAGAAACTCCACACTATCAAACATTTTGTGCTTGTATGTCCCCATATACAGCATTCCCATAGCATCACATAACATTGCCTGCATATGTATACACAAAAGACAAGAACTGAAAAGCAGTACAACTTACATGCTGTAAATCATAGGTGGGCTAAGTTCAAACACCAGGCCACAGGAAGAACACTTGCAGATATTTTGTCTCCAGTAAAATAATTTTCAATACTCTATCAAAGCAGAATACAACCTGGCTACTAAGGACAGGAAACTTTTGCCACCATCTGTGTATAAAGGTTAACTCTAAATATATCTAAAAACAAACAAACTGTGACACTCCTAAAGCATAATCTGAAGAGAAACTTAAGTGGTATCATCTTAAGAGTGAAAACACCAAGCATCATACTTCATTACAAAACAAAAAGCAGTTACATCTGCTGGTATCAACAGTATAAGTATTAATAAATAAAACACTCAGTGACACATGCTGTCCAAAAAAAGCTCGAGTGTCTGATACATGTCAAACATGGTACTCCTGTTGTCATGTGGCTAGTCGTCTATCAATCTGACATGGTTGTACCCACAGGGGTAGTTCTAACATTATTTAGTGCATACATACATACAATAAGGAAAGGTGGCACACTTCCATTACAAAGTAGTGAACAGGAGCAAGATTTGGCCATATATGCACTAATATGGCCAAATTGCTATGTGATGTGGCCAAACTGGCTATTCAAGCTCTAACTAATTTGGCCATATTTTTGTGCACATATGGCCAAGCAGGCCAAAACTGGCAACTGTTAACTACTTTGTCATGGAACTGCTCTACCTTTTGTTATTATATATATATGTATGCACTACATACCCTTTGAACTGCCTGTTGTTGTTCTTTGCCATAAGAGCAGATGTAAAGGGGCTGCTGAATCACCCAACATATTAAGGAATATTTCCATATCTCTTTTAACACTTGGTGGCGACACTTTTGATTGACTTTAAGTCAAACAATAGCATATACTCTGCAACTGATGTCTTGTGTAGTCAGTGAACTACTCAATGCACAGCAGACAGCTCACACACAGTAGTGTGTGGATATGGCCTTGAGTAATCTATATTCAGTACAGGCCACTGCAGTTTTGTCTGCAAGAAGTAACAGACAGGTGTTTTTTTTTAAATGGATGAAAGGCTAGAAGTAAATTTATTAGGAGATATTTTCATCTTTTTGGCTGAGATTTGTTGCCCATCTGTAGTTGCTAACACTGGCATTACTTTGGAAAGATCAGTAAACTCATTACAGCCCTCATTATTCTTCCTGCTAAGTACAGAAGTAAGAAGCTGCTCTTAGCTGGAGGAGGGGGAGGGGAATGGAGGATGAGGATTGCTAACCGATGGCCCAGGGAGGTACTAAAGGAGGAAGTGCTCCCCTCCCCTTTGCAAAAGTCTTTAAATATCCGAGTGTCCTTAGATGCAATTTGATCTACATATTGCATAAGTTTGGAAAAGAATTTAATTCCAATACATTGCTAAATGAGCATAAAGGGGCTCCAAATAGTATGCTCTAGTTTCATGGAAGGTACATGCATGGGGTCATCCACTTTTGTTTTGTATTTTATTGTTATTATTTCCACAAGTGTGCACAACATACTCTTTTTGTCAGCTTCCTTCCTCGCCCTATCAGAATAGGCTATTAAATAATACAAAAATGGTGACTTACAGAGTCTGCATTAGTGTCAAGAAAGTTTTGTATAGCAATTTCCTGTGTTGTTTTGGCCAAATGGAATTCTGCATATGGTTTTTGTGTACAAAAACTGCCATTCATTTCAGAAATTGTGTAGCAATCACACTCATTTGAGGCACATTTTGCTATGCTATACCAGCTAATGTGGACACTGGTGACTTAGGGGCAAAACACTGTCATCCTTTACTACACTTGAAAAAAGTGTACATTGGTCTTTGACCACCTTCTGCTCATCATATTTTTACAAGGCTTAAGAAATGAGGACAAAAAATAGATGATCCATAGGGAGTTTCTCCCTTGAAATGTAGGGGTGAAAGGATTCTCTAGGTCCAAACCCTTCCTGCACCTGCAAGTAAATCCCATGATGCCTCAGAAATCTTACATCACAAACTAACAGAAGTGCCTACTGAGTACTAAACTCCAAACAAAACAATTTTTTGGCAGCAATCCCATTTCATTCCTAGGCGAATAAACCTGCCCTGTAATGATTTTGTTGTTATATGTGTGCTGCAAGTATATCCCATGATGCCTCAGAAATGTCTACTGAGTACTAAACTCCAAACAAAACAAATTTTTGGCAGCAATCCCATCATTTCATTTCTAGGTAAATAAACCTGCACTGCAATGATTTTGTTGTTGTGTGTTATCCTGTTATACTTGTTTCTCAAGTGGTCTTCATCACTCGTTTCTGACGTCTGAAGGATTCTTCCTGCAGAATGGACAGTGATTGTTCTGCAGGACCAGCAGCTCATACTCATCAATGTGAAATGTCTGATGAAAGAATGGAATGAAATTCATAATTAATAAAAATATAAAAGATATAGTTTTAAACATTTGCTGGCTGTTGAAAAGGGGAGTTCACCACAACCAAACATCTTTCAATGACCCAAGTAACTTTATGTTAAACAGTTTAGTAAATTAAGGGTCAGGAAACTGCTTGGGCTTACTGAAGACTCTAAATTAATTTGATTGTGAATGAACGACCACGAGATTCCCCTTCTCCTTTTTGACTAGTGCTCAAAGGGTTACAAGGCTGGGGGTGTACCAACTGTTCCCAATCTTACCTCCATAACAGGTGCTGAATATGTACTCCTCTTTGGACATACATACTCTAACACCTGTGAACAATGACAGAGATAATCCAATTTCGCTATCCAATTTGATGTTACCTCTTGACTGTTGATTGGTTTTGATATGTGCATATTCATACTGCACGATGAAGCTTCAACTGTATTGTTGTTCTACGACCTATTCACTTTACACAGTAAGTCAATGGGACTTCATTGTTTGAGCTTTCAGCAGGAGAAATCACACACTAAAATCCCATTGACATTGGTCTTCTGAACAACATAGTAATCAGACTTGCTTTAGTCAAATTTTTGCTGAATATTTATAATTTGTGTTTGTTGTGATCGTACATGTGCATAGTGAATAGCATACACTTTTTATGCAGTTTGATGAAGAATTCTGGCAAAAGTTTGCGGACACTGATATTACCAGTGCAGCCAATATAGGTGCAGGAGAAATACACTTCCGCCAAGCAGGCAACTCCCAATCCTGCTCCTTTGACCACCTTTTTGGAATTCTGAGTCACCAGAAAAGTTCCAGGTGGTTCCACTAGGATTTGATCTGGGGAAACCTTAAATGCAATGCAGTAGACTCAAACCAACATGTCAACACCAACAACTATAAATATTCTTTACAGTAAGACTGACCCCTACCACCAGGGTATGCAAGCAATGTTATGAACAAAGAGGAAAGTATCGTTACCCGCAATAACAACAAATCAGCAGGTGTGTTTACCTGAAAGCAGGAAGGACAAACAGAAACACTGACATCATCAAGAAGGGACTTGAAAAATTGGTACCGAAGAGGAGAGGGCCATCTCTTGATGACCACCTGACTCCTGTCCATACTCTGAAGGACAGAACGATTGACCACTACTGGAACAAAGTCTGTGCCTCCTTGCTGTAACATTGAAATAGTATAATGCAATGTTAAAGATCACACAATCTCTTCCACAGATCAAGTTAATATGTGTCTTTAAAAAGAAAGAGACTTAAAACATAGGGTATAGAAACAATCATACCTGAATTCCTGCATCACTATCTAAGTTGCATAATGCAAGAATAGGTATTTAAAGTGTTGTGAACAGATCTATGTAGTTCAAAGGCAATATTCTACATTGTAATAACAAAAGTTCTTCAATTTTGTAGACCGTAGACCAGGGGTGTGCAACCTTTTCAAACATCGGGCCAAATCATGTTGCTGTGACCATATGGGGACCGCAGTGGAACAGAGATGTGTATACGAGGGTGGCATCTCACCCTCACCCCTTCCCCCACACTTCCCCACCCATTTCCTTACCCATTCCCTTACCCATTCCCACCCCTTCCCCCACCCCTCCCCCATTAGTGACCAATGTGCCCATCTAGGCAGACCCACAAGCACTCGAATAATATCGTAGTATGGGCCTACTAATTGTTGGCGAAACTTGTCCCGTGTATTGCATCTCTATTTTGTCGACAAATATGTTAATTCAGATTCAGAATGCATTTTACAAGTGAATTCTTTAGTTTATCAAATAATGAAATGGTCGAGAATATCCACCTTACATCAAAAGAAGTGATCGTTTCTTTGTTTTCATGATATCTTGTACTTACGTCAAGTTTTAAGTTGTGGTCAAATAACAAGACGTACAAGGGCCAAAAATTAGGCAAATCGAAATTGGTTCGCGGGCTGCACAGGAGGAAGTCGCCGGCCGCATTTGGCCTGCGGGCTGCAGGGTGCACACCCCTGCCGTAGACAGTCCCCAATTCTAGACAACTGCTGCAGTCAATGTACATGCAGTACATGGAGTATTTCCCTCTCAAAGATCTACCTCCCCCATCCATCCCCTATCACTCCTCCGTCATTCACCATTTGCCACTCCACACCATCTTGCCCCACACTGCATTATCAAGCTAAAGCCCCTTACCCTTATTCCTCCCCTTTTCTTTCACCCAGTACCCTGTCCTCTCCCCATCCATCCCCACCATGATTTGTTCCCTATATCCTGTAAGCCACCACTTGCCACCCTGTCCCATACTCCATCGGCAAAATGAAAACTCTAAGCCTCATTCTTCTCCCATACTCCTTTGGCATAATTTCTGGTATACAGCTGATCATAGTATGCAGAGGAAAAAGTTCCCTAGAGGAAGACTAGCTCTTGCCTCTCAATCCACTTCCCCCTAAACTCTTTTATCAGTGTTTTCCCATTCCTTATTTGCAAATTACCTCATACCACCCTAACCATCCTTCACAGCATAAGAAAACACCCTCCTCCCTCACCCCCTTCTTTCCCTCATACTCCACTGACAATTCTAGTAGCGGTGGCCAGTGGAAGCAACAGCCTTGACAGGTCAACACTCTCTTGTCTCTCCATGTATGACAGTGATTTTGCTATATTTTTCTCCTACCTCAAAGCTCATGAGTCTAGCAGTAAATGGGTCTTCTTGCATTTCATCTTCTCCAAAGTCATCCAGCCTCATCGACTGCATATTTCCTGATGACTGCTCTTTCCACTTGTCTGCTGATTTCTTCCTGGGAGGTTCCATCTGAATCAACTGGACTGCCTCTTCATCACCCAGCCCATCCTCTAAGACAAACTCAACCAGAGGTAGTACATCTGCAATCAACAATAAAGGGAAGGTTCATAAAAGGTAGTTGCAAATTGCACAAATTCTGAAAATCTTAGCAATTGCCATTGCTGAATGTTGTAATAGGGAAAAAACAATTTTACAGTCCAACCATCAACAAATTTAATTTCTTAATTCATTCATTTAAAAGGGTGATGACTGTGCAATAGATTTGTTTAATATGGTAGAGGGTATCCAACACAACTCTATGCACAGGGTTTGGGGAAGGCTATGGCTGTGTACTGCTACACTGACGCTATAGTAACAGATAAAATACTCACCAAAAGACGAAAAGGAGTACACAAATGGCTGGCTACAGTTGATACACTGGTTACCATGGTTATTAAGGAGTGGGTTTGTGGTAGAGCATCTGTAGCACATAGGCAGGACTTCCTATAGAAGAGCAAATGGAAAACGTCAACATGAGAACTGGTTGAATGTCCAAACACATACAAAGTCACAGCAACTTTATTTTGAGATAAAAGGATAAATTTATAGTCTCCTTTAACTTAATTACAAACATCTTTTAATGAAATATCAAAGTATAGCATGCATTTCAAAGGTAAATTAAGGAATTATCCTTCATGGTGTAACAATTCAGGAATACATATATTACAGCATAATTATAAAGAAATATAAATGAACTTTTAAGTGTACTCAATTCAAATAGCAGTTGACTGCGTTTGCCCTCTTAAAAATGTTGATAGAAAGTGTTCTGAAGAGCTGGAAATATTTATTTCTAGATTTAACAGGACACAGAAATGCCACAAACCTCAGCATCATGGAAAGGTTTAGAGCGGATAGTGATGCTTCCAAGATCCACAGTCTCTTGCAACCTTGGTGGAATTCTGAGGGACTGTAACTTTTCAAAAGCAAACCTGGCCAGTTTGTAGGCTTGCAAGACTCTGCTCTGTTTCGCCAAAGCATACAATGTGTTACTGAAGGAATTCCAGTCAGGGAAAGTTGAACAAAGAGGAATGAAAAAAGAAATGAGGAGAAATGAATGATAAAAGGAGCATCCTAAGGACATCTCAGGAAAAGTAAGGAAAAAAATAAATACATACAGACCATTTCATGTATCTTTTGTAACCATACATCAGAGTTGTAGTGAGTACATACTCAGAGTATGGCACACTGTCCTGAACTCATACTCATCAGTGAGAATGAATTGGTACTTGTACTCAAAGTCACAGATTTAGACAGTGGCGTAGCTAGACATTTTTTGTGGGGGGGCAAAGCCAAAAAATTCCGACAGATTATTATCTCGATAGTTGTTCGAAATTCTGGGGAACTTTTTTTTTTTGTTCTTTTTGTTTTGTTTTTTTTTGGCTTTTCGGGCAGTTTTAAGACCGACTTTTGATTTTCACATTGACATATCGGTGTGTAATTCTGCTTAAATGCATAAGAAGTGTTGTAAGTGTTTCAAATGACCTGTTTTTATTTATTTCCGACAGAGACTAGAAATTTCCGACAGAGGCCTTGTGGGGGGGGGGGGCGACCCGCCCCCCCTGCCCCCCCTCTAGCACTGGATTTAGAAAGTTAATCACCAAGTTTTGCAAAATCTTTTGATGATGGAAAAAAAGTGTACCCATACTTTTTCTAACAACAAAAGATGCTTAAACTTGTACTCAGAACATTATACTCTGAAGCTAAGAAACACTTTGACTTGTACTCATGCTTAAACTCAGTACAAGACAAAACTGTAATTGTACTCACAACATTGTACTCAAAAGTCTGCCATTTAGTATTTAGACACAGTATCACAGAAAAGTTGAAGAAGTTACCTGTTCAATTAGTGACGATTGGAACTTTATCTCTTCCCAAATAAAACCTCTAATATTACAGAAATGTGAAAGAATTACAAAAAAGAAGACTGCCCCCATCAGCAGCAGGAGATTGGTAAGACAAAAAAGAGACCCCATTTATAAAAGGATACACTTTGCTGACACCATGTGGGACTTCTTTAAGTATAGCATGCCAGAGGTACTTTGCCATGTTAAAGAGGGTCTCAGCTTGTTGGGATGTGAAGGGTTCATCTGTGTACCTCTGTATTGTGTGGTATACATAGTATATCTCTGCCTTGGATTGAAATTCATGAAATTTACTCAGCATCTCTTTGCTGTCTTCTTCATTTTCTGAAAGTTAATAATATACAAATAATGAATGTTTATGAGCGTGATAGTATAAATAATTTCATGAGTTGAAAGGCTGAACGTTCACTTCAACGAGGCAAATATTTTATTATTTATTATTATTTGTTTTTATAACAGCTTACAACTTTGATCTAGTAGTTGGTTCAGTTTGTGTTTTGGAAGTCACTATGGATTTAAGTTTGCCTGTGTGGTAGCTCCATGGTTTGTTGTTTGCTGACTACACATTTATGTACCTAGTACATACAATATACAATGTGCCATCCCCAAAGCTGCATTGATTTATTGAGTTGCGGCAAAGTTTGTACTACCGCAGTGATAGCTGACGTCAACGCCGTGTCTTACACTAGACTAACATACAATGGATGACACATGACCCTGATGATAGTGCCGAGTCACCCATGGCATGTGACGACCAATCCTCCAATCAGATGTAGAGGAATTAATAAGGTATTATGTAAAAATAATATCTATACAAATACCATGAAAACCAAAAGTGTGGTACAAAATGTTTCCAGGCAAGCAAACCATGCCAAAACAAACCCACAATGAGAATTCATCCTTACCTTCTCGGACAGCATTACATTCTCAGACTTAAGCGAACAAACCTGAGTGCAGGATGGCATTGTGTTATCGAGGCATTTTCATACAATCAAACAGAAAATTGGCTGTTTGTTACACCTCCCCACCATTTTGCTTTGTATGCAGAACAGGGGTAATGCAGACAACAAATGTGTGATACTCTTAAAGTGTGCCTTGTGCTATTTGTATATTTTTATGGACAGTTCTGATTTCCCATCCACGGTACCCACACAACAGTTTAACAAAGAATTTCGTAGCTTGCTGCTGCTCCTAAAGCAATCTACAAAAGTAAAGCTCAGGTAAAAGAACAGCTTGATTCGACTCTTCTACTGATGTTTGTGTAGTGAAATATCACCATCGATTGCAGTCAACCTTGAAATGATAGACTGAAAATGGAAAGAAATCACAATGAATTTATCAGGCTCCATTGATACTTCAAAGTTCACTTGGGGTAATTGTATATGCTCTGTAAAGAGATAATAAACTTTTTGTTTTAATACCTAATTTGATAATGTGAGATTTCAGTAAATAACTAATCCATCCTTTCAACTTACTTCCAGCAATCTCCAGACACTGCATTGAGAGCATCCAGAAGTAATAACCAGCATCATTGAAGCGACTCTCCATGACTGCATTGTGTGTTAACTGCTCCAAGACCCTGACAGCCTCACTCTGTTGGCCAGCCTTATGAAAAGCTGTAGTTGTAATAAGAAAAAATTCATGAAGCCACAAAACTAAATGAGAGAGGCAGTAGATACTCAACAGAAGCTTTCTACTAATGTTACTATGTAAGGCTACTCTTTGTTTGTTGGTTGGACATTTTGATAGCCAATCACTCATGATATCAAAACTGTATCTATTTTTCTGTTAGTTACAGATACCATCACCACACCTTCTGCCTTGGGTTGCCAGATTTTCAGTGAGGCAACTAGCCAAATTTAGCGTTTAATATGGTCAAAAAATGCCAAATGAAAATTCGCTGCCATTAACACTTTAATTGCTTAAAAATCATCATTTTTGTAATAAAACAGACCTGATTTTTTACGAACACCCACCTAGTTAAATACATCCAAATTTGCTCTGAGTGTGAATTTTGGGACATAAATTATGCACTTAACCACAGTTTCCTAAGAAATTGTGGAAAAACATGCATATTTAAGGAAAATTGATAGTCAAATGTAAAAATGCCAAAAAAACACCAAAATACTGTTTGGCGTGTGTTTTAAAATTCTTAACACCAACACCATTGCAAAAATGCCAAATTCAGTGCTTTTGGTATTTAAAACACCAATGTGGCAACCCTGCTTCTGCCCATGAGCAGTGACCAGTGGCAAAGCAATCACACTTTCATCCTATATGTAAGACAGAATCCTTTTCTCTAGTTACGAGCATGAGGCCAAGTATGTGTCATTTTTCTTGTGTAAGGGCAAAAAATATTACACTGCTTCACGTACGTTCATCTGCTAGTTTCTATTCAAACCCGTGAAACAAAAGCTATCACGTACAGTTGAGTGCATGAGGAGGAGACAACTTAAGTCTGCTTTGTATCCTTCAGGAAAGCACAAAAGAAGTTGTAGATAAACACATTAACCTAAAGTACTTTCAAACAAACGTATCTTACGTTAGGAATGGGATACTGCCACTGGGCTTTGCAGAATTCTTAAAATTCTTAACACCAACACAATTGCAAAAACACCAAATTCAGTGCTGTGATGTTTAAAACACAAATGTGGCAACCCTGCTTCTGCCCATGAGCAGTGACCAGTGGCAAAGCAATCACACTTTCATCCTATATGTAAGACAGAATCCTTTTCTCTAGTTACGAGCATGAGGCCAAGTATGTGTCATTTTTCTTGTGTAAGGGCAAAAAATATTACACTGCTTCACGTGCGTTCATCTGCTAGCTTCTGTTCAAACCAGTGACACAAAAGCTATCACATACAGTTGAGTGCATGAGGAGGAGACAACTTAAGTCTGCTTTGTATCCTTCACGAAAGCACAAAAGAAGTTGTAGATAAACACATTAGCCTAAAGCACTTTCAAACAGATGTATCTTACATTTAATAGGAATGGGATACTGCCACTGGGCTTTGCGGACATGAAATAAAGATTTTTTTTCATCTAGGATCTAGTGCCACCAGAATATGCCTTTAAAACTTACAAACTCTATAAATGGTCCTTTTGACCACAGCATTTTTTTTTAACAATGACTTACCTTTTTGGGCCTCTTCAAATCTGTCATTTTCTGCCAACCATCTAGCATAAGGCACATAAACATCATCCTGTAAGACAATATATAATTAACATATGAACACTATACAAAGCTGCAATTTATGATACTGCTCCAGTATTTGCTTGTGTTACAATGTGTGAAATTGAGAAAAGCTGCCACAATTTTCTTTCCATACACATTACACATCATGAAAAGTAATTATACTAATTTTGAACCATAAATGCAGCAAAACAAAACCAAAAACATTTCCTGTACTCCATTTGATTGAATCTGAAATTAAATTATATATTTCAGGAACCTTTTAAATGAATATAAAGTATTGTACTTTTAATGTGAAAGGATAAAAGTTCTACAATTTGGTACCTACAAAGCAAATAATTTCAGGATATGTAAGCCTATATGAAGGGTGAAAAGGGAGTTACTGGAGAAGGTAAAATGACAGTGACCTTCATGTTCTACTTGAAAACTAACTCAAACATCTGCAGCCATAAAATGCTTTAAATGGTACATACACATCCCTCTTACCTCAAACCCTCACCAAACACCACCCCTCCCCCTCCCCGTCTCCCACCACTGTTCACAGTAAACCTAATGCATTCATTAAAAAATATAAATACAAAAAAGGAAATAACTTTACCTTAAACTCAGGATGTTTCTCCACTAACATGAAAGCTGCCTCCCAATTTCTAGACTCTACATGAAGCAAGACTAGGTTCTTGGTGTCTCCCATCTTAGTAAGAGTTTCCGCAGCGTAGGCAAACTGTTCCATGCGTTTAAAGTATTCTGCACACTTTGCAAGAGGTTCTCGATCTGCCTTGTCCAATTTACGGGCTACATCAATAAGCCTTTAGGTGTAAAGATCAGTTTTAAGCTTCTTAGTAATTAACATAAAGATTTATTTGGATAATATAATCTCTTTCAAATAGCTTCAAAAGAAATGCATCAAAGCAGCTTTACAGGGTATTTATTCAAAAAGATGTTATTTTGATAGACTTTTAGATAAGGAAGCATACCTCGAAGAAAATCAAGGCTCAGTTTGCAACCTTCACATATATAAAGACAGCTAGATTTACAACAGAAAATAAGTCTGCTACTATCCACACTTCTAGAGTAAATACAATTTTGTAAATATCTTCTTATTGTCTTTACAACAAGTAGTGGCAAATTACACCCCTGAATATGAATACAAGAACGAGCTACCACAGGTTTTAACTACATACACACAATTGACACTAACACTTAATTTTAAATGTCTGTAATACTGAGGTAATCATGCTTACAGATCAGCCCATCCATTGTCACCAATAATTTCTACAGCTTTGAGGTTCTCTCCTGCTGATAGGTACATCTCTGCAGCTGCTCTTGGTTCGTTGATATTCTTTGCCCAATCAGCTTGCTTCGTAATCAGCAACTTCTTGTCCTGAGGGTCCCCTGTACCAATGAATTCCTTGGCTTGGTCAAACATGCACAGATCTGTATACATATTCATGGCTTTCTGTTCATGTCCAGCCCTCTTGTAAAGTTTGGCTGCTTCAGCAAACTTACCCTGGTAGGCAAAGACATCGGCCAGGAATAACTGATCATCCAGCTCACCTCGTCGCTTCCTTTCCTAATGGATGTAAGATTGAGAGAACATAGACAACACTCTCAGAATGTCCACAGGTACATGAAACATGCATTAATGGAAAATGTACCTTCCATACACTTGAAATAAAATTTAACATAAAAACATTACTTTTCATAAAACACTCTTATCATCAAGGAAGTCTTTCACATACTCATTGTTTGAAACTGCTTGTTCGCACAAATGATTGATAATATAATTTCAATTCTCTGAATGGTTATCCACATGATACTCCCCTGAAAAGAAGAAAGCCAGGTGGGGGCTCAATCAGCCCAACCCCTTCTCCCCATGCTTTTGAAGACATGAATCAAATTGATTTGCTTTATGAATTTTCATGATCTTCGTTCTGAAGTTGCTACATTTTACACTTATTACTGAAGATAAGAAATGTAGAAAACTGCATTTTCTAGTGACTGTAAAGGCCCCTAGAACACTGAAAATTCCAAATAAGGACTTCCATTTCCCAGTTTACAGGGAGAGGCCATTGGAAGCCCCAACAGGTATACACATTAAGTGCTCTTATGCAAGGGTATTGGCTTCACAAATGAGCTCCTCCTTCAAGATTTCTAAACCCTGGATATGCCACTGCTAAAAGATGGTTGTTTAGGATGACCTTTGACATCCATTACATACCTCAATGCTATGAATCAGTTCCAGGTATCTCAGGTCTCTCACCCTGACAAAGGCTTTCTTGGATATGTCAAAATCAAGCCCCTGGAGGGCCTCATGAGCCAAAGCATTCCAATCTTTCTCTGTAACTCCAAGACAAGCCACTCTGTAGGCATCCCTGCATTGAAAAAGATAATTCATACTTGTTGACACTCTAATGTGCAATCCCCAACTCACAAATCATGCATACATCACTAGCCAATCACAGTGGCTTATGTACATTCTAAGGCATAGGTTTTATATATCCTCACGAGAAGTATGACTAATTACTGCGCAATCTGTGACTCGGTTATCTGCGCACACCACTAGCCAATCAGAGTGACTTACATTCATTTGAAGGTAAAAGGTTAATTTACCATCAAACAAAGAAGCGTGACCAATTGAGGATGTTACTGTGAATGTATTCAGAGGCATGTCTGTCTAGGACACTCTATTACAGTTTTCCTATCTTCCTTTATCTTTTCTTTCCAAGTTTCCTATCTGTGTATTTAAGTTGATATTCCATAAGATTACTAGCTCATTGAACTTTTTGTTTGCTCCAGAATCCTTTCTATACTTATACTGTACGTTGAAATTGTATTTGTGTGGACGAACAAACAAGCAGACCAACAAACGAATGAATGAGAGTCTACCTTTTAGCATCCTAAACAGATGCATGATATCCATGGGGTATGATGAATTTACCTTACTCTAAAGATCACTGTAAATCTGGTGAAATTATAAAGGTAAGTGAATAATACCTATTGTTGGGGAGCTCAGATGTAGTGCTCTTCTCTGGAGAAAGCACAAACAAACCTACTATTCCAAGAGAAGAGAGCCACATCATTCACATTGTTTATTCAACCTTGCTAGTAAGCACAGAGGTGAAAAGATGTAGATGGCAGGCTCAATCTCTTCTGTCTGATGGCCTATCAGCGACCAGACTTTTTCATCGGGGCAGGGGCAATGTGGGTAGGGAATTCAAATTTGAAGTCAGGTTAAGGATATATACATGCATAAGCACAAATACACTGACACATATACATATACATGTGTACAAACCCAGGAGTGTGTATAATGTTTGTTTATGTACATATGCCCTGAATTTACTTGAAGTGCACCCATGCATGCAGACGACAGTCTCTCTGCAATCAGAGGGTCACAGTTAAGTCTTTTTTAATTTAAAATATCATACATTGATGGAAAAGTGATGTGATAACATGCATTTTGTAATTCTTCTACGATATATTTCCTTCGCTCACCAATGTCATATGGAGGAACAAGCTAGGGAAGTACATTTCAAAAGGAGGAAGGGGGAAGTACATTTCAAAAGGAGGGGGTCCCTCCTCTATTAAAGCAACTGGAGGATTCCACTCACTTGAACTGCTTCCTCTCCAGATACTGATACATGGGGGCTGACTGGGGTACTTCAACGGTGGTCATGGCATACACATGAAGACAGAAGATCTTTGAGCCAGTGAATCCAACGACAAATCCCTGCATCTTTTGTTGGTGTACAGGAAAGTTGCTGGCTTTAATGTTTAGCTGATTGTTACCAGAGAAACACAGCATATCTTCACACTGAGTGTTCCAAGCCACGCTGTTGGCATTTGGTTCCTGAAAAAAAATTGCGGTCATCTGTTCTCAAACTGAGATTTAAAATTTTGATAGTTACTGTTTGGAATGAGAATAACAATGACACATGCCACTGGTATAGAAACAATCTGCATTTCAAAATGTAAATATTCAAGATATAGTGACATAAAAATGCAGTGACAGCTAGTTAACTGATCTGCCTATGAAGACTCTGTCTGATGCATAACCAGCTTTGCCAGCTGGCCAATGGATTTTGATGGCATGTCTTTGTCAAGTTGAGGAAAACCAGAATACCTAGAGCAAACCATGTACCTCTAGTGAGATTCAAACCTAAGCACTGGTGAATCACATTGCTGCGAGTTGGGGTAAAACCACTCTGTAACCCACTGACTTTTTTAAAACAGAGATAGCAAATCTATATAACATGTATGCCTGACTTACCAGTGCTTCTCAGACTTTACGAGTTAAAACTTTTCAAAAGGGGGAAGTTTTCAGTTTTTTGTGTGAAAAGTATGGCAATCCATAAATGTTCCCAGGCAACCCAATTTGGTAACCAGCCATAACTAGAGAGGCACTGACATAAATTACCTGAAAAAGCAATTCCTTTGTATCAACATCATAAACCAGGCATGTATTGTGTTCATCAACCACCGCAAGATGTTTCCTGGAAGAATTCAAATCCAGGCATCGGACAGAAGTTTGCTGCTTCAAGATCAGGATGGGGAATGGGTTATCAACAAATATCTTCAGAATCTGTGAGATGAGGAAACAGAAATCATTTCAGAGAAATAAGAAATTAGAAGTCTTTACACTTGGAAATTACAGACAGAACAGAATTAATTGTACAAGGAATCTCCCATGGATCAACTGCTGCTTTCATGTTGCTGGTTTCTATGTATAATTGTGTCATGTGTAGACCATGTGCCCAGAATGTGACTGGTCCCTTATGTTTATCAATTAATATAGATTTATCCCCTATGTTAATTCTTAAGAACTTCCTGGGACAGAAAGTAAAGGGCAGCGGCGTAGGAAGATGTTTGACATTGGGGGGCCAGACCAGATGTGACTTCTCGACCTTGAATCCCCTTCCCACACTAAAACACATCTACTCAATGTGATTCTTCCGATTTTAATTTGAGCAAAATAAAAATATTCAAAGCAAAAGGAAACAAAAACAACACCATGCAGGAGTGATTTTTTGTTTAGGAGGCTCTGGAGGACTGGAGATTTTGTGGGGGTAACTCCCGTTTACTATCTAAGCGGAGCGCCACCATAGGTTGGCGCGGAGCGTACCAAGAAAATTTTAGATTTGAATACGTCCCAGATCGCCAGAAATGGCACTTGTCAGGCTTGATAGCAGCCATCAAGATGTGCAATTTTTGTGAAAAAATGTAAAACTTGAGTTTTTTTATAAAACACATTTCTGTGAGGACAGATTAGTTGAGCTGGCCTGGACTTGGAGTCCGAGGATTGGAAGTTTGATCCCCATTTACTATCTAAGCAAAGCGCTACCATAGGTTTGCGTGGACGGAGCGTACCGAGAAAATCTGAGATTTTAATACATCCCAAATCACCAGAAGTGGCGCTTGCCAGGATTTTTTAAGCCATCAAGATGTGTCCTTGTTGTGCAAATTTTGTAAAGTTTGATTTGAATTTAACACTTTAAGTCTGTTACAATCTATCCGACTTCATTCAAAATTGTTCAGCGTTGAGTTATCCCCCATGGATTTCAGTGGATTAGTTGGAACTGAGATTTTCTACAGCCAGACTTTGTTAACTTATTATTAAGTTGAGTAGAGGTAGCCCCACGATTTGCCCGGCGAACGGCCAACGACCCGAAACTCCGACAGCCCCAGTGCCGTCGAGTATTGGTGAGGTGGGATTTGAAGAAAGCCTGTGTACTAGCCTCCATTTCATTCCGGTCATATACTGCATAAAATTTGTATTTATCAGAGAAGCTAAGTTCCGAGTTGAGTAAATGTTTTTCCGGAATCTAAACTGTAAAACTGCAAAGCGCATGAAGCGCGCAAAAATTTTTTCTGGTCATTTTTCACAAAAAACATAGGCCTATGTAATTATTAAAAACAATAAGAAAGAAAAGCTGTAGGGGTTCTAGACCGTATAGGAGATAATATGCATTGTATCGAAACTACCATGACTATCCGATGAAATAGCCAAATATTGCTCAGTGAGTCCTTCACCAACTGGCAGTACCGCATGACACACAAGAGAACAGTAGCTAGGCTTTGCAATATGGTATGAAATTTATGACCTCTACATAAACTGTGTACTTTTCCTACATGTTATGGTAAGGGGGAAAGGACTTGCGCTATCTAGTGATGTAGAATGAAACTATTGAAGAAACCAGAAGATCTCTCCTGCGCGCATAGCGCGCAGAAAATTTTAGGTTTTTATTAGAGAAATTGTCCTCTTAAGAGCAAAAATGGGTAAAACGAAACTGTAAACTGTCGCAATTATTGGGGTAGGCCAAAATGACAATTGGCCCCCCTCAAAACATATTGGGGGGCCATGGCCCCCTTGGCCCCCCCGGTTCCTACGCCACTGAAGGGAGGGAGGTGATTGGTTAGTTGGGTCAGGTTTTCATTCTCTGAATGCTCATTGGTCAACCAGTGATGAGATTGCCTCATGTTCTGTAGCTAAGGATCAGTCTTGCCTGAGAACTGGTAGCCTGCAGACTCCGTGTATGTTTGTCCTCCTAATATTGTAGGTAAAAATCTTTGAAGATCATAAAATAAATGATTTGATTGAAATCAAGTTGGCGATTTTGTTCTCTGTCTTTCTTTGAGTGTATTACAACTACTTGACGCTACCTACTGATGCTGGAAGGAAGAAAGACACGCCAATGTGGTTAAACACTACTTGAATAAACTGAGCAATGTTCATACCGTGAGGAAGTACCTATCCGTAAGAGCAGCTACTGACAATTACTCCACAATACAGCATTCTAGCACAAACTACAGTCAGCAAACCATTTTCGTGCCATTATTTTTTGTTTTCAAGCAAGCCTTTTGTAATCATAAAGACGCTGTTTTTCAGCATTATTTTTTTTCATAACACGTTAGCTATAGTACTCCTTCCTAAACTTTAGTATGTAACATAACAATTACATAAACTTTGTATAAGTTACACCATACTTTTGTTGCATACAATACTTTACTTTCGTTAATGTTTACACAGCCACAACCCTGCTATAACTGCATAGTTTTGCAATGTATTTCTGTGATTTGAGAGAAAAAGAAAACTCGGATCACAATGACAACACCAGGGGTCGAAATTCCCACTGTTCCGCTGTTCCAAGAACAGTGCTTTTAGTGCCGGAATAGTAACTTTCCAAAAGCCACTGTTCCGTGGAACAGTGTTTTTCCACAAGAAGCAAAGTGCATATAAAGCAAAGTGCATATAAATATACGCACATGCTCATCTCTGATAAAGTAGTGATGCTGTGAATATAAAAAATCCCAGTAAATTTTGGCTGAAGTATGAAATGCAATCTCGTTCCACCGTTATCAATTAAAGTCGGTTACACTTGCACGTGTTATTCCCTATGCTGCATGATACAGTACTGTGTAAATGCACATACTGAAGTTTAACTTCCAAACGCAGAAAAACTTTTAGTACAGTATGTCATTATTGCCCTGCAAGTGAAGGTCATCTTGCATCACCCCTTGTCTTGCGCGGTATGTTCCAAATGACCTCTTAACTATTCATTGATATTCCCTACACTTTATTGTGTTTTTAGGCGGTTTTGTACTAATATTCCCTCCAAGCTAGCAACTAAGCACCGAAACTTGAAACGACTAAAAGCAATTCTGACTGCTGATATCTCGCAACCAAAGTCAATGGATCCTAAGTGTTTGCTTTTCCTTGCAATATCTTC
This sequence comes from Holothuria leucospilota, assembly GCA_029531755.1. NCBI lineage: Eukaryota > Metazoa > Echinodermata > Holothuroidea > Aspidochirotida > Holothuriidae > Holothuria > Holothuria leucospilota. The sequence goes on along the minus strand of CM055962.1, from coordinate 28,591,682 downwards.
TCATTGACTTACTGTGTGAATGATACTTGAATCAAGGTTATGGCGAAGGATACGACTAGAACAATTTCACGTAAATTTGCTGCGAGAAAATAACAACAGTATGTGCACTCATATGTTGGAGAACCCACTCATTGTTTTGCTATAGCAATAAACCGCAATGCAAAGGATGAATCAAGCAAAAATATTCCTTTACTGTGGAACTTCTTTGCTCTCACTCAAATCCCACTTGCCTTGCTTGCTGTGCCTTCTGCATCAATTTTGAGTGTATTTCATCCTACAGTAGGTTGTGGGACACTGAAATGTTAGGTCTCAGGATAATGCAAGACTATTGGTGATAAATTTGTGCTTAAAAAATAAGAACCAAAAGAAAATCAGGATATCCCACTGGCTAATCCCCACTGCAGGCGAAAATTCACCCTCCCCACATTACGGTCAAGTCATACCACTCGAATACAGTAGACAGCAATTTGCACCTTTGCAGTTTGCACGAACTGTACGTATGCAGAGGTACTGTGCTCCGGAACAGTAAAATCTGATCCGGAAGAGTAATTTTAGAAAAAGCGCTGTTCCGTGGAACAGTAGCAAAAAATTTAAATTTCAACCCCTGCAACACCCTGAAATTTTAGATCACAATTGCTACACCCTAAATATTACAAATTGTCAGTTGCATTTACACATATCTGAGCAATGTTTCATGTCCATCTGTATTTTACACTAATTCTCACCTGCCCATTCTTGAGTCCAACAAGAAGTCCTTCTCGCCCACTTGTTCCTCCGATAACTTTGATGTACCGAATGAGTGCTTCCATTACCCATTCTCTTTCTTTGCTACCTGACAAACTGTAACAGGTTAAACGTCTCTCCTGCAAAATACATTACAGAAAGCAACTTGATCTAAAATGAACCTTGAAATTTTATTTTATAAACTAAGTGTACCTAAAAGTCTCTACACTACACAAGTTCTGTAGCTACTGTGTAGTTCTGATACTATTGTGTAGTTCTGTGGAGAAAGATGTTAACTTCTGAATGTAATTTGGTAGTTAAGCAAATCTGTCTCTCAACTTATTTCTTACTTTCCAAATTCTCATGCTCAACTATTTCACATACTACTTTGAAGACGCTTGTGATACTTGAAATGCTGGTCTGTATCAAAACCCCTACATGATATCACCTACAGATATGAAATATAGGTTCATACATTTAACACCTATTTTTATCTGCTTGTATATAACACTTTTGGCAGCCCCCCTCCCCCCTGACCACCATGGTTCACACATAACTTGACTGCAACCACTAAAGGCCATTGCACAGGCATAAATAATGGTAAGAAGCACACAATAAAAAGTGACATGAATAAATACCTTTCATGTATCTTTTTTCATGTTAAATCATAAAACATGACCACCCTTCATCTGCCTGTTTCCTTTGGATTTCAAATCTATATGAATACAGATTAACTCATAGGACCACCAGGAAGTGTTGTTCCAGAATCAAATCTCAGACCCTGGCCACTGTCAGTCAGTATTGATCTCCAATCTCAATGACTTGGTCTTGGTCTTGTCCTAAAACTCTGGTGTAGAGGTATTGTTGCCAGACCACTGGCAACCAAACACAGGGCTCAAAATAAGCTTGAACCAGAAAGCCTAAGGGCTTAGTGATTCCTTGCCGAATGGGGATGCTTTGTTGTAGTGAGGTTCATCCCTCAGATATCTTCCTTGACTACATCATTTTACGATATTTTAACAATTTCACCTCTGCTGACCTCACATGAACTTTGAACCCCACCAAATATAACAAAAAAGAAAAACGAAAGTGTCTTGAAAGGAATTCAACTCCAATGGATCTTGGATCTTGAAAATTCTTGGGAAATTTTGTTTTTTGACCTCTGGTGACCCCTGATGACTATCTTGGGAATTCTTGGGAAATTTTGCTTTTTCACCTCTGGTGACCCCATATAACAATCTTGGAAATTCTTGGGAAATTTTGCTTTTTGACCTCTGATGACCCCATATGATGATCTTGGGAATTCTTGGGAAACTGCTTTTTAACCTATAGTGAACCCGGATGACAATCTTGAGAATCCTTGGGAAATGTTGCTTTTGATCCCAGTGACCCAAGATGACAATCTTGGGAATTCTTGGGAAATTTTGTTTTTTGACCTCTGGTAACCCCAGATGACCTTGACCTCCACCAAAATTGATAGGGTTTTCCCCCTCAACATGGCAAATTTATATACCAAATATGAAAAAGTGGCTGTCACTGCTATCGTGAGATATTGTGATTACAAGCCATTTACAAGGTTTCTGTAGTTCAACCTCTGGTGACCTCAGATGACCTTTGACCTCTACCAAAAACAATAGCATTCTTCCTCTCAACATGACAAATCTATATCCACCATTCCTATCTTGACATATCCCAATTTCAAGGATTTCGGTCTTTGACCTCTGGTGACCTCAAATGACCTTTGACCTCCACCAAAAACAATAGTGTTCTCTCTTTCAATATGACATATCTATATACCAAATATGAAAAGTGTTGGTCACTCCTATCTTGAGATAAAGTGATTACGAGCTTTTCGGCCTTTTACCTATGGTGACCTCAAATGACCTCTGACCTTCACCAAAAATTATAGGGTTCTTCCTCTCAACTTGATGAATCTATATACCAAATATGAAAAGTGTTGGTCATTCCTATATTGAGATAGCGTGGTTACGAGCCTTTTCGGCTTTTAACCTGCGGTGGCCTCAAATGACCTTTGACCTCCACCAAAAACAACAGGGGTCTTCCCCTCGACATGACAAATCTGTATACAAAATATGAAAAGTGTCGGTCATTGCTAACTTGAGATATCGTGTTTACAAGCCATTTACGAGGTTTTCGCAGTTTAACCTCTGGTGACCTCAGATGACCTTTGACCTTTACCAAAAACAATAGGGTTCTTCCTCTCAACATGACAAATCTATATACCAAATATGAAAAGTGTTGGTCATTGCTATCTTGAGATATCGTGTTTACAAGCCGTTTACAAGGTTTTTGCAGATTAACCTCCGGTGACCTCAGATGACCTTTGACCTCTACCAAAAACAATAGGCTTCTTCTTCTTGACATGACAAATCTGTATACCAAATATGAAAAGTGTCAGTCATTGCTAACTTGAGATATCGTGTTTACAAAGTTTTCGGTATTTGACCTCTGGTGACCTCAAATGACCTTTGACCGCCACCAAAAACAATAGGGTTCTTCCTCTCAACATGATAAATCTATATACCAAATATGAAAAGTGTCGATCATTGCTATCTTGAGATATCGTGTTTACAAGCTAGGCGTCACATACACACACACATACACACACACATACACGCACACACACACGACATCACCATCGCATAGATTCCTTGCCTGCCTTCGGCAAGGAATCAAAAAGGGCTCAGCCAAAATGAGTAAATTGGCTGTTGGTCTATGTTATTTCCTAGTACATTGACTGAGGGGCACCATGGCCATCAGTAAGGGCCCGACAGCCATGGCTGTCGGTGCTGCTGGTTATTTCAAGCCCTGCAAATATATATGCCCAGGATAAGTTTCGTTATAACTCAAGAAGGATACAGACAAATCTTCCCCTCTGGAAAAACCACAGGTGAATTACCACATGCATTTTTTTTTTGGCTGATAGGCCTTTATAATTATTCCATTGCTCCTGAACTATATACATGTGTTGATACTGCAGTAATTTTGTATAATGTTGATATAACTGCAAAATAATGCTTTGGAACAAACATGTTTTGTTTGCTAATGTCTGTCACCGAACTTGTCAACTCGATTGAGATTCAGGTATGCTGGTGTCAGTTTGGACTCAGAATCTGATTCTGATTAATGACTCTGTCTCAGACTAAGACTGTGATGGTCCAGCCATGGTCTTAGACTCAGAATAAATTAAGCTGGTCCCAACTATGCTTTCACCAACAAATTAGTACATGTCTGACCTCTAAATCAAGATGACATTTGATATAACCTTCCTTCACACCCAAACATTACCTGACAGAGTACGATGTGTTGTGAGCAAACTACCAGCAAGTTACAGTCAAATTTCTGGTTGATCTTTTCTTTGACCCTATAGTGCATGTCAGCAGCATCTTCAGAATACAGCTCATAGATGATAATCCTGTCTGAGAGTTGAACCTGAATAGAGATCAAAATAAGAAAAGTAATCCTAAGCAACTCTCCAGTAATACAGTTTGCAAGTAAATAAAAATAGTGTTAGGGAAACATTCATGATTCAACCAATGACAGTCACACCAAAGGACGTTAGGGGAGGAGGTGAGGAGGTGGATGGGTTCCCTAGTAATCAGCAACAGAAGAGAAGAGTGCCCTAATGTCATTGCAAATTAAGAGAAATTCATCAAATACGGAGAATTTCCAAACATAAAATCAGGGAAAAAACAATAGCATTTTCCATCTAAATCACCTATACAAAGATTTCTCAAAGTTAGACTCTCCTCCCCCCTCCCCCAGAATGGGGGATAAGGACAGGACCTGCCCTTGGTGCTAACTAATGTAGGTACACCACTGCATCTAACATCATCAATTTGAAAACAAATGAACATTTTACTACTTTCTCAGCACTGAAGTGAATTATTTACTTAGTTTTTGAGTCAGCCAGTGATACATTAATTTGTATAGAATGTGTGCCATTCAATCCAGTGCAAGCATGGCCAGTATAGCTTCAACTTTGGTGATAATCTCACAAAATAGTTGAACCTTGACACAGACTGACAACCAAAAGGACTTCTAGGTAACTCTTGGGTGGTAACCAATTTCATTACTTCAATCCTTCAATTAACTTTCATGTGACAGATAAAGCACTTGCGAAAGACTGGGGCTTACTTAAAATGACCTCTCTCACTGATTGACACCCCCAAAGATTTCAAATTGTCAAGTTTCCTTCACTAAACTTACATCTAAGAAAAAAGTTGCAAGGCTCACATCCTTTCACAGGAAATGTTGAGTACCAGCTTTAAGTAGCTATTTTACTAAAATAACCTGGAACCCATAAAAACAAGAAAACCAACTTAATGTTACAAAAAAAAAAAACCTACTCTCAGTTTTTTTTAACACATGAAAATATTTTCACACTATGGAATAAGATGCTCTTACTTTCCTTGATAAATATTTGGCTTCCCTTGGAAAATGTTTGACACCCAAAAGAAAAGAAATAAAAACATCTTAAGTCATTAAAATCAAGTGATCCACTTACAGCAAGTCTGTTTTTGTAAATGGCAATTTTTTTCACCAAATCCCGGCATTTCAAGCGGACTTTCTGATCAGTCAGAAGGTGCTGTACTATGACATCTGTCATGTTTTCCCTGAAGGCATACCGATCTTTATAAAGCCCATGAACAGTGCTGAATATTAACTGGTAGTAGGCTATTGTCCCATCTTGGCAGCCGACAGCCTGGAAAAAAGCAAGGAGAGCATTTACATTAAAAGTTGGTGGGGGAGGAACAAACTTGGTTGGTATATATTGCTACACCCAAAACCAACCATCTTTGGTAAGGCATGCGGGAGAAAAGCTGAAGTGCTTGGGGAACAGTATTTGAAGCCAAGCACTTGTGAAACACATTGGTACATAGCAGCACAAACCACTCTGCCACCTGATGACTGTGACCAGATTACCCCCCAGACAATTCCCACCCAGAAAATATCCCCCAGACAATTGCCCATGAGACAGTTCACCCCCAGACAATTCCCAACCTGGACAATTTACCCTTGGACAATCCCCATCCACAAAGTTACCCCTCAGACAACTTCCCCACCAAAAGATTGTCCTGGGTGGGAATAGCCTGGTGTAGGAATTGTCCTAGGGGATTGTCCAGAGGGACATTGTCCAGAGGGACATTGTCCAGGTGGGGATTGTCCAGGGGGGACTGTCCAGGAACTCCTGTGAACTCTACTAGTTGGGGGAAAGAAATAGACATCATATGAGGTGGTGGGGAGAAAAGACTTTTCACTGACATTATAACTCTGTGGTTTGTCAAATATTTTCTAAATGGAGATTACTTCTTAACTCTTGGTAAGTTTAGAACAACTCAAGACCACTTGAATAACAACTAGGTTTCCAACCTCTGATTTCATTGATATCTCCACACCCATTCCTGGACAAAATCTCTGTTTACTAAGATTCAGTTTTACATTTTATAATAAACATAAACTGCAACAGCTAGCTGAAACCACTAAGAAGTCATGAGGAAACACACAAACTTACCACATTGTCAATACTCTTGCTGGAAAAATTTGGAAAATGCATGAAAGAAATAATGTACCAGACTCATTAAAAAGGATCAACTCAAAAGTGTCTAATTAACACCCATGTGCACCAGATAGATAAGTTGACCTTTTTGGCAAAGTTTTTAGCATTGAATTAAGCTTCTCTTTTAATTTATTCAGGAACGTTACTTTCCTCCTTAAAGTGGACCTAAAGTCTAAAAATTCAAAAATATATATTTTAGAGGTTACAAAATTAATCTTATTGGTCCAACTCCCATTGTCATAGCTTATTCCACTGCTGAGATATTAAATGTTAAAATTTATTCACTTAAATCCAAACAGTTCATTGCACAATAATTTTTGACATTCTTGTTGTACAACTCACATTAAATGCTTTGTTTTCTTTTAAAATTAAAAATGTTTATATGACCTTGACCGCTTCCTGTTTTCTTGCATGACATGCTGTACAGAGAGGGCTTATATAGTCAAGTCACCCCAAAGCAGTAAGAACGCGATCACATTTTGGCACAAGGTGCGGTGGCTTTCAGAAAAACAAAGAAATACAAAGATTGTAATTTGAGTAGTACAACAATGACATCACAAATTATTGCGCAATCTACCTTTTTAAATCGAGTGAATAACTTCAACATTTTATATCTCAGCTTAAGAAAGTCCTGTGAAGATGGGAATTGGACCATTGGAATTCAGTTTTCATGCTCTGTAATATATATTTTTGAATTTTCAGACTTTAGGTACACTTTAAGAGCAAGTCAGACAAGACAGATAGTACAATGAAAACTCAGATAGATACGACATTTACCACCATCAGTTTAAGTTGTCCAGGAATCATGCCAAACAACCGTTGGTAGCATGCTGACTATTGGTTAGAATAAAGTAATCATAAAAATTCACTAACCACAAAATTTTGGTCTGGTCTGACAGCACAAGACCAAACCCAAGACTTCTGTTCAGCGATGACTCCTAGTGGTACCCCTTCTCTGGTGTAGAGTGTTGCCTGTTTGTCTGAACCCCCAATAACCATATATTCTCCTTTAGAAAAGAAACTCAGACAGCAGGGGTCAAAGGTCAAGTCACGATCCTTCCCAATCTGAACAAGAAAAAGTTGAAGACTTTCTCATTTACTAATCTACAAATTATCAATTTGCGTATGAAATTGCTGATATTACGTTAAATTTGTACCAAAGCAACTTCATCAAATATGGAAGACTGAACTGATGTGATATCATGTATTCATAAAAGATGGAGGACCCTTGCATCTTTCAGGACACAACTTGACCTCATACAGATTCTCACTGATACAGCATATACACAAACATACCCACTCAACAGATTAGAATGAGAGGAAAGAATTAAAAGGCCAAAACTTTGGGACTTTTCCATACCTTCCCATGGACCACACTGCAAACTGAATGGCTCTTAGTATGGACAGTGCTGTAGTGGAGATTTGTGTGTAAAAGTAGGAGGGGCGTAATGGACCCTTGAGGCAAAAGTTACTGTCTGAAAAAGTGGAAGTCAATGGGAGCATTTCCAAAAAGTGTGGGGGGGGGGGGTGAAGAATATATTCCCCTATCCTCCCCAGGATTTCTGCCTATGGACAGTGCATCATATAATGAAATCCAACTCACTGTACTAAACTAATCTCACTTCTTCCCTTCCTTGAGTTAAGACTTTCTCTGCTACTTAAATTCCACATATTTTTCCATGATTTTTAATTTTTGAAAATTTTCTGACAATTGAATTCTTGACATTTCATGTTTTTCTGGGTTTTCCATGACTGCTATAAGCCTGTCTGACGTCAAAGGAGATACATATCATGTTTGACCTCTTTAACTTTTCCTTTATTTCTAAAACATCCTACCAGCACTATATCTGATACCTTGGATTTCCTACACAGTCTGCATACTATACTAACTTCATCCCAGTGTAAAGCAAACTTTGAAAGTGAACTTGTAACCTTTCTGCTCAAATTCACAAGCAAAAATTGTCAACAGGAAGTTACGAGACCTACAGGAATCTTATTACCCTTTTTTCCACTGCTAAGTTCAAACTCTTCACTTCCACAAATTATGCCTTTCAGACAAGCAGATCTTCCTCAAACTAGCAGGTGGCATACATTTGTTAAAAATTTCTTGAAAGTGCATGCTGTTACCTGTTTTCCACTGAGTTGGTAGCTGGAAAGTTTCTGTCCCCAATCTATAACATTAAGAACATCATGAGCTTCACCCCTGAGAAACAGAATGGTATAAACCACGTTGTTAATGGATTTCATACAGAATCACTCTTAGCAATGACCAATCCAATTTTCAAATGTGATTTCTCACATGCTCATGCAGCATCCATGAACTACAAACCAGAATGCAAACTTGTGTTATGGTTCCAAAGGCTTTATGAAACAATTCCACTTGCTTCCTCTACTCAGGATAAGAAATCCATATGCAAACAGCCACAGCCAGAGACACACTTCTTGCGACATTATTGGTTACAGGGTTTCCAGAGTTTGGAATAGTTAACGTGGTATTTCATTATGAGAAGTCATATTTTGCATGTGGATCTTTTATACTGAGTAGATAATCCTCTTGATTTTGTTGGCGTCTCATAGACACAAACACACTTACACAAACACAGTTAAACACACAAGGGGATAGGAAGCAAGGGGACTGGGGGGCCTAAACCCCCCCGTTAAAAATGTGGTGGGATGGAGGTATGCTTCCATCCACCTCAATTTGTGGACGAAATCCCATTGTTTGTTCTGTCTGTAAAAAATGTCTAAAATTTTCAGTAATTTTCCTTAAACTTTGCTCAAATAATGCACCAAACTGCATCTAAGGACCCTAAAATATTCAAAAATGTTCCAAAGGGGAGGTGCCTATGTTCCAACTTAAATGACATCCCCTTCCCTTAGACCTCTCCCCCAGGACAGCGTGTGAAACGTTCATCCCCCTTCCCCCCCCCCCCCATCCCCCGGATGAGAACAGCTTCCAATGCCTATGCAAACACACCATCACAATTGCATAGATTCTTCTTACATTGTCACCAAATAGGAATTAGCTCTTCCACTTATAACTTGATGACAGTTTCAGTAATCATATTCCTTCCACAGACAGCTTTGTGTTATAGCAGCTGACAACCAGAACAAGCTAACTTGTAATAAGATAGCTGTTACAAACAATCTGTTAGGCAGCTGCTGCTGTTTGATACACATGGTTTTTAATAAGGCATATTGGCCCATTCATCGATTATATTACATGGACTGTGAGTGATAGCCGTCATTGTCAACCACATCAAACATCTAATGTACTAAGGTATTGTACCAGAAGAAAGCCATGAGTAGAGTACAGAAAATATTGTAGGTACAACTACTCAATAGATGAGTTGGGAAACTTCAATATACAATGCATGCTGAGAAGGAAAGTGTACCACAAAAGAGACTACATGTGCAAGACAGATATTTTGTATAATCATGCACAATTGTCGAATTTAAAACTATGGTTCTCTAAACATCAATCATGGGTCAAAGAGAATTTTCTTTAGAGGAAAAGTTCTTTTTGAAGTTTATCTCCTTAACTTGGACCGAAAAGGTTGGACAGTATGACGGTAAATTGTGAAAGACAAAAACAGTTGATCGAATCCGTGCAAAAATGTCCATGGACTTGATCTGTGGCACTACAATGGTACAGCAACATCTAAATTTCCCAACTCGTCTATTGTAGCAACTGTGATACACTGTAAGATAAAACAATCATCAGCAGAGCCTACTTTGCAGGATTCCAGCTAATCTTCCATATTGGGTTAAGAGCACCTCCAGGTCTATCAAACTTCAATTTTTCTTCCCCATTCTGTGTAAAACAAAAATTTAGTTACATCATTTTCCATTTAGTACAAATGCAGGAAAAGCATTTTCTTTTATGGACAAAAGAATACTTTCTTCACATGTTTGCATCTGACCCTCCCAGCAAATGTCAGCTTGATACCTTTGCCAGAATGATACTATATACCAATGCATCACATATGATTGTAATGGACAAAATAATATTTTTTTTACATGTTCACATTTGACCCCTCCCCCCCACCACCACCATATGTCAGCATGGTACTTTTGCTAGAATTATACTAGTGTTATACTAGTGTTTGCAGCAGGTACACAGGTACCCGGGTACCCGACCGACGATGTCAGGACCCGGTTCTGAAACTGCTACCCGGATCCAAAGTTTCACTAACATAGATCGCACGTGTAACAGAACACCTAATATGTTACTTTTTCCTGGCAAAATTTATCACCCACACGCCTAAGAACACTTGTCATGCCCATACGTAAGATACGTTGGTGTTATATTATATCAACTTGCAAAGCAAAATTCCTTATAACGACTTTACAACAAACTTGTAGCCTTTTCGGGTACCCAGGTACCCGACCGACCATCGACTTCGGGTACCTGGTTCCGAATTTTGGACCCGGTGCAAACACTACGATATACCAATACACCACATATGTTTGTGTTATGCCCCACTCTAATCTGTATGCTACTCTCCCCATTCCTGCATAAAACATAATCTTTCCATGACAGTGAACCTACCTCAGCCCCTACATATGACACTCATTGTCAGCACCATCAATGCCTAGCCTGTACATATAATACCTACCCATGTTTGAGTATTATCTTCACCATATCTGTACAATACTTCACTCTCGTCTGTGCACTACCCTTTCCATGTCAGAGTAATATCCTACGAATGTCTGTAAACTACCATACCCTTATCTGAATAAACCCTACACATTTCTGAGTAATATCCTACCCATGTCTGCAAAGTACCCTCTCCATGTCTGTACGATACCTACCCATGTCCGAGTAGTATCCTTCCCATATCTGTAAAGTACCTTTCCCTTAATGTCTGTATAACACCCAGGCCATGTCTGGGTAATATCCTAACCATATCCATAAAGCATCTTTCCCTTGTCTATATAATACCTAACCTGTGTCTGATGAATATCCTAGACATGTCTGTAAAGTACTCTAAATTTGTTTTTATAATACCCTACTCATGTCTAAGTAATTCTACCCATATCTCATACAATAGTTCACACCTATGTATGTCTGTATAATACCCTACCTATATCTGAGTAATATTCGACATGTCTGTAAAGTACCCTATCCTTGTCCGTAAAATGCCCTACCCATATAAGTGAAATATCCAGCCATGTCTCTATAATACCCTACCACTGTATGCAAAACACTAACCTTTTGCCTGCAAAAAACCCTACCCATGCCTGTAAAATATTATCTCATGTCTGCATAATAGGTACCATTTGTCTGTGTAATAATACCCTACCCTTATCTGTAAACTATCCTAACTTTGTGTATAGATACCCTACCATTGTAAAATAACCCTTAAAGGGAGAAAACAGTCGCCCCAAGTTTATTTTCAAAAATATGCTAAATCTTACAAACCTCCTCTTATTTTGCTCACAAGTATTTTTCATTATGTCTCTATATAAAAACACTGAATACTGAAGGTAAACCAAGGAGTTATTCTGCATGAATTTAACAAATATGTAACAAAAATATTGTCACATGATTGAGAGGAGCCATTCCTGAATTAAGATGATGGGGTTCACTAGTTCAAATTGGGGGATTGCATTTTCTCTTTAATATCTTTGCCAGTTTAATACCCTACCCATCAGACCTTGAGTTTTAGATTTTCCAGGTGTGCTCCTCAGGAAATCAAGGAGTGTGGTAAGTGTGCTGTTTTACTAAACTTTAGTAAATTTATCTGAGTTCCCATTCTTTATCCAGGTGTGCAAAAAATTGGACTTCTCACAGTGATTTGAGGCGAGTGATGGTGTGCAATCGCACTCGCATGCCTCAAAGTTCAAGGCCTGCTACCAGTGTCCATATAATATGTGCAACTGGAACACATATGGACATATCAACCTTCATCAACACCTGTCAACATGATACACCATAAGCTTCATACATATAATATTCTGCTTTAATCTACAAACTACATTACCTTTGTTCTTATGCTAATCTGCCCATTGTACATGCCAATTGCCAGGTACTGTCCATCATTGGTCCAGCTACAACATGTCGTTCTGCTAACACATCTGTGTTTGGACACTGCCTTCTGTTCCATGGACCAAAGACCTGTCAAATATAAGAAGTCACATGTCAGTACCTCTTAATCAGTTTATTTTCAGTTTCACAACAACAGAGTTAAAGAAACATTGATTGACAACAAACATTTGGGGTGCCTCTCCTTATGTGCTCTATTACAGCGCTTCTCAACCGGTGGGCCGCGGCCCACTGGTGGGCCACGAAGCTCTCACAGGTGGGCCGCGAGATCCGCCATAAAAAATAAAAAAAATAAGAAAAAAGAATAAACTTTTTGTAAGGTGGGCCTCAGAAAAATTCTGAGAGTGAAAGTGGTCCTCAAGTTAAAAAAGGTTGAGAAGCGCTGCTCTATTACATTATGTGAATTACAGCTGCATTCCTCCTATTGTTGTGCAATACTTTAAGAATCACAATGCCTTATGAAAAATTTCTTTGTTACAGTAGTATATTTGCTGCAAATTTTGCATATTTCCTCAGAAATGATATTCATTTACACCAGAAGGAATTTTTAATATTACTTTTTGAGCCAATTTTTCATAACATACAAGGATTATATATCAGTAAAATTTCTTCTTCATATTCTAACTTGTTCTTTTAAAGACTTGAGTCATGTAAAAAAGAACAGATAGCCCACAGAAGTTAGCCTCAGTCTGTTGACGAAATAAATTCTAACATTAGTATGAATTGGATTCCCTTTGCTATTTATCTGCAAGCTGTCTTTGTTTCAATAATACCTTGCAGATGATAGATGAAGGCTTATCCATACTAGCAGCTACTAGGAGCAAATGTTTCCAGAAGAACATATGAGAGACTGAGGTTAGGTTATCATAAATGTCTGCTTATTGACTCACCCTCATTAGCTTTCCAAATTATACACTAACTTTTTCAAGCCCTACTGTGAAGGGAAGAAGAATGTCCCATTTCCAAATACAGATTTATCCATAAATTCTCCCCTTTTGGCACCCTGACAAATCTAAACCAGACAGCCAAAAGGCTTAGTGATTCCTTGACAATGAAATTTAAAAAGCAAACTTCGAAGCACTAATTGCAAGGATATGATAAGAGTGAGCACTATTTAAACATACTTTAGCATTTGCCGATGACGTTCTCTCCCTAAACTCATGTTTTGAGGTTACCTTTCTTAAGATAGCTCTAAGTGTGACATACACACACACATACATACAGCACACATGGCATCACCGTCACATAGATTCCTCTAAATACGTCAGGGGATCAAAAACTTTGTCTGGTCTCGATCTTTCTCAAATTCACATAGTAGGCCTACCCCCTATACCCATGCTGAAAAGTTTGTATGCTGTAAGTCACAAATTTATCATGCAACGGGACTTATGTTTCACGGTATACCAGTATTTCTGTTTAAGTACTGGTACCGATACGTTACCACGCATCATAAGGTACCGAAGTATCGCTGAGAACCATACCTGACGGTACTGCGAAAATATTTTTTTAAAAATACAATTGAATGAAATATTACTGAAATATAAATACCATATCCATTGGATAACTGCCTTGAGTTTTTATATTAAAATATAAACATGAAACGTTCATCATTTTCACCATACTGTACCAATCACAAATTTGACCTCGGAAATGTTAATTTTAATGTTATCCTATGTTGCTAATGAGTACCCTTGTGATCAGTGCTGGAAAAAATGTTTATTTCCTGGGAAGCAGTGTTTCTGCTAAGCTGCTATGACGCGATTTTGATGCAATGACTAGATTTGACGCACTGATGTTCATGGCAAAAACGCATACGGCATAATGGTTTCATAAGTATAGGCCTACACACTACTATGCAGAGTATACAGTGTGCAGATATAAATTTACTAACATACTGGAAGCACAGCACAAAGTGACTGCTCGCTGGAAGTGCGACTGAACGAAACGTAATCAGGTGAGTACAATTTGCCACAAACCCCATTAGCAATATCATGGCACCCTTAAGGGAAGAGTTGGTGCTCTAATCCCTTCTACCATAGCACCACAGTGGACACATTTCAGGCCAAGTCCAGGGTAACATATGGTGGAGCCACTCCATGAATGTTGCCAATAAGGGTCCAAGGAACCATTAACTGACATACATGTACCAATATTCCATTTTCAATAGTACATAGTCGGGCCGAAGCCAACAGTCAGGAGAATGGCAGTGACAAATAATGCTATCTAACAATGCTCACATCATTTTGTTCTTATTGCGAGTCAAGTTTTCACTTCTCTTAAATATCAAGAGTAAAAATATTGCTGCCACATCCCGGCCGTAATGGTAACCAAAGTCTCTCACAGAACGAACTATAAAAGGAAATACTTTGAAGCCTACAGTACTGTCACGCAACTACTTCGCTATTTCACACCATCATACCATGTATTACATAACACAGGGTGTAGGCTCACACGTGTTTGTTTTTTAGTGTTATAGTATCATATAGAGCGGTAAGTAATGCATGCATGCACTTTATTACTACATAAATATCTGTTCGATTTTGTTCGCAAATCAATGGACTGTACCTGACTACCTACATATGAGTCCATAGATCGAATGTGGCCTACTGTCTATGTGATTTGCTGCAAAACAGTCATGAAAAATTTGCTGCATGAAATGTGTTCATGACGTTACGGTTGTAGCCTACCCACTACTATTTGCGGCATATATTTGTTGTGGTTCACTGACCTGGCGCGAACCAGCGTAGCTACAACCCTGGTTGACTCCTTATCACTTTATATGCTTAGAGCTAAAGAATCAAACATTTTTTGCAGGTATTTTCTTGTGTTAAAATTTGGACTTTTTTCTCTTATGGTACCAGTATTGTGGTACGTGTAGGCCTATACCGGTACCGTTTGTGGTGGTACTGACAGTAGGCTACCAAATTTCAGTGGTACCATGAAACGTTACAGGGGACTATGCCACGCCAACTTACTAACACCCCTGTCTCAGAGAGAATAATCCTGACACTACAGTGCATTACTGTTTGTTACTGCAGACATAGGCTTAGGCCTAGGCATACTGTGTATTTGGCTTAGGATGCAGGCTAGGCCTAAGCTAACATTGTTTGTTGTGCCACAATGACATCGCCATTGTGCACCAAAGCCAGTATGGCATACAACTTCATTTGCCACAGATCTGCATGAAAAATGTTGAAATTTCCAGTATACGCCTAGGCTAGACCCCGTCGGAAAACATGTATGTTACGCTGAAGATTTTCGGCGTGCAGTAAAGATCTTAAGCCTAGGCTAGGCCTATAGGCCTACACCAACTGGATGGCGTGATTTTGTCTTTTACATAAGCCTACACACTGTACTTAAAAGACAGTACAACAATTTGGCGTGGCGTAAAAGTTGAGGAAAAAAGGTGACTGGCGTAAAAATTCGATGTAGCAGATGCGAACTTTCCAGACTGGGGCTACACTCGTAGGTAGGTCTAGTTGTAGGCTAGGCCTAACCATTAGCCTACATAGTACATTCAAGCACAGGCAGTTCTAGCGTTATACAGTAAATACCCTATACAGGCTATATAATAGTGGAAAGGTAGCGCACTTCACGGCCTTTCGGTACCAACTTCGCTTAACTGAATTATGATTTTATTTACCTTATTTACAGCGTACCTTGATGGTTTTCAATACACATGAATGCTCCAATCACGTGCATCGATTGATGATTCATTTGGACCAAAAATGTTTTAAGAAAAATAAACATTTCTCCGCGAAAATTTGGTTTCCAGACATCATATTTAGTCGTTGCGATGGTGACGTCACATACATTAAGGGAATTTCCCTCCTTCGAAATCCGGTCCTCCCATTGGATTGTTCGGCCTATCGTCATGAGAGAGTCACTACGTCATGACAACTATCCAATGGGAGAGCCGAATACCACTGCTCACAGCTTATTATGATCTTCTGGATACGGATGCCCATGGGGTATGGTTAAGTTTTACAGAGCATGTAGTAAGTATACGTAGACATCATTGATATGACTGCTCCACAGAGCTACCGTAGAATGAAGACCTTGAAAGAAAATGCCAATTTTGACCTCAGATGACTTCTAATCTTCATGAAATTTTAGGACAAGTATGTAATACATAAAAGCAAATCACACAGCAAGTTTCAAGTTAAACCAAGTTCTACATCCAAGGATATTGTGCTTGGACGATTTTGACCCTTTTCACCTCTGGTGACCCCAAATGACCTTTGACCTCTACCAAAAACGATAGGGATCATCTTCCTAATATGGGCCATGCACATGCCAAGTTTGAGATTCCTTGATGTTACACATCTTGAGATAGAGTGTTTACAAGCAATTTCCAAGGTGTTTACCATATGACCTCTGGTGACCCCAAATGACCTTTGACCTTCACCAAAAACAACAGGGATCATCTACTCAATAAGGGGTATCAACATGCCAAGTATGAGATCCCTACAGGTTACCCATCTTGAGACAGAGTGTTTACAAGCAAAGCGTCACATACACACATACACACACACACACATACACACACACGGCATCACCATCGCATAGATTCCTCTGACTACGTCAAGGAATCAAAAACCTGATTTTGGCATAGTAACCAACATGTCCCTGTTTCCAATTTCACAAAAAGACAATTGTTCTCTCAACTGTAAGTTCTTTGCCTAAATAGTTTTTCCTTGGTTTCAAATTGTGGGGAATACATTTAAAATATACTACATTGTCATTTCTACTGTTTTATGCCAAGATATTGAAGATTCTGGCTAAAAGTGTATTTGTCAGTATGCCCAAATGACCTAAAATCACACCCATCACTGGCAATTTCAAGGTTTTGCCTTTCTCAGGAGGCCAAAAAGGGGACAAAATATAAGAGTATTGTTTCTTTGTTATGACACTTAAAGGCAATAGGCAGTTGCCCCCAAATTTGCTTTGAAAATCAGCAAACTCTTGCAAATCTCCTCTTATTGTATTTCAAGCACCTCTGAAGACATTTTGAACATAACTATTACAAACAATAGGTAAAGCAAGGAGAAATTCTCCTTGAATTTCATAATTCACTAACAAAAATATTGTCACATGATCAAAATAGGCCATTCATGAACCAGAGTGACGAGGCATACTAACTCTGATTGGGGTGACTGCATTTTCCCTTTTAACTTTTAAGTAACCTGAGGTAATTACTCCAGAGAGGCAAAGGTGAAAATACAAGTCACATAGGTCTACAAAGAAACTACTATACCCAGTGGACCAAACTGTGATGATTCACTCCACAAAATCTGTTGTGAAGTACTCTTAATGAGATGAATATGATATATATAATTAAGTACAGATTCAAGGCAAATGTCAGAACACTGGTCTATCTTTGCAATGCGTCTTGTTTGGCTCCTGACACATTTTGATAACATTTTTTGAAACCTGGCTTCAAAAAGAAAAAAAAAGGCAAAAAATGGATGAAAGAGGTCACCTGACCATAGAGAAACCACCCAGTTTAATGAACTACAATGATTCACATCCCGACATAATCAACTATCAGAATGCTGGTCTCTCTATACCATGTGTCCCTATTTGGCTGCGGGCAATTCTGGTAACATGAGATGAAAACTGAAACCTGGCCTGTGAGGCAAACATTACCACAGATGTCACATGACTTCAGAGAAACTACCCAGCTCAGATTACTACGTAATGAAAAACACCCCTCACTTTTGTTTTGCTTGAAACAACCTTGATCATTTCAGAGCAACTTTTAATTATGTACTTCAAGATCTTCTTGTACAGAAGAGTCAAAGACTTCTTACATCTTGTTAAATGCAAAAAATAAATAAATCATAATAATTCTACGAAATCTCTTCCCAAGATATCTTCCACTGCCTGGAAACTTAGCTATCACCAGACAAAGAAAGCCATACATTATGAATAAGTAGAAGCTGATTAAACACAGACTTATCAACCTTAAAGGCACTAACTAATATTAATGGAACAGTAATAGTTCCTGTCTTTCTGTTATGTGTGATAAAAATTTTTTACAGTAGTGTTCAAAACTCCATTACACAGGCACACCAGGGTGCATTATGCAGTCCTACTCCCTCCTGAGAGATTCTAAGTAAATGAAATCAAACAGTTCACAGAGGTTAAATCACCTGATGTACACTGAAAAATGACAGGCTGACTCATGCAAAATTAATAATTAAGAGTTTTACTGTACATTCATCATTTTTTTTTCTTTCTAGTGGTTTGAACCTTATAACAAACATTAATAGAACAAAGTAACATAGAAGTCACTTACCGAAATCACTGCAGGCACAACTTGCCAACTGATGGGTGATTGGGTTAAAGGAGAGACACTGTAGGGCATCATTGTGGCTATAGAGAAACAAGAAACAAGATCAAATCATGACTGGGAGCATGGAAGTATAATTACTTCCACCTTGGCACTTTACCTCAAACTTCATGTTTACAACACTGAAATGTTCAAGAGCTGATTGTATGTTAAAGGGAGGGCTGAAGTGACCATTTACTTTTGATATGTGAAAGGGGTACTAAACCTATCCATTCGGGTGAAATTTTCATTTTATTCCTATATGTGGTTCTCAAGATATTATCATACACAGTTTACTACAAATTTGTAGCCAAAGTGAACTTAAAGCAAGCACAAATAATGTCATCTCCTCACAATGATGAACAATGCTTTATGCTATGTTTTCTCTGTTTTTCAATCTATTTTTTCCAGCTTGATATAAAGTGGGTTATGAGTTTGCCATGTGGAATGTCAAGTTTGTGAAATACCCTTGCCTCCCACTTCATTCACATTACAAAGCATGACAATGTAGAAAATAACCAGTGACACTTAAAAAAAAACAAAAAAAAAACAAGTTGACAAATGTGAGGTTATGATGTCAAATGTGCTTACTTAAAGTTTACATATGGTAGAAACAGTTTATTAAATTTTATCTGCTAGTATCTTGAAAACCACAAGTTATAACTGAATTTAACTCCACAAGAATGATCGGACTAAGTGCCTCTCTAAAACATCAGAGATAAATTTAAGCCTTAGCCCTTGAATTAAAAAAAAGGAAATCTATAGTCACCTGAAGTTTAAAAATCAAAACTCGTATCCCTGCTGTATGCTAATTCATGTATGGTTCTCTTAACAATGTAACATTATTTAAATATATTGCCACATTCATGTGGAATTACTCCTTAGTTTACTGTTAATATGTAATGTTACCATCAGAAACAAGAGTAATTCTGAGGAGAATATGAGAATATATGAGCGATGTGGCTGATATGATAAGTTAAGATTATTACAGGTGATTGATGGAGCTCTTTAAACATTACTGCACTTAAACAAAAACAACTCTTTCAAAAATCTCATAAAGTGTTATTCTGGCTCATTGGTCATTTCTACTCACGTGTACTTGAGAATTCCTTCTAGCTTGTTTGTCCAGATGATGACGCTTTTGTCCGCTGAGCCAGATGCAAACCT
Organism: Holothuria leucospilota; assembly: GCA_029531755.1. Classification (NCBI taxonomy): domain Eukaryota; kingdom Metazoa; phylum Echinodermata; class Holothuroidea; order Aspidochirotida; family Holothuriidae; genus Holothuria; species Holothuria leucospilota. The sequence goes on along the minus strand of CM055962.1, from coordinate 28,571,828 downwards.
TTTGCCATCCTTTGCATATGCTACACAATACACAGTATCCTTGTGTCCCTTCAGTGGTTGTATCAGTGTACCATCATTAGTGTCATAGATCTGATGAAATACAGTCAGTTCAACAATCACAAATATTGATGGTCACTGCTTGAAATGTTTGTAGGTGCAACAAGATGAAAATGCAGTTAAACCACAAGAAAGAATTCTGAACATACAGAGAACTCTTGCAACATTCAATCAAACAATGAACCCTATCATTTGTTTAATTCTCAACAAAATACAGGTTACACATAGCCACTGGAAATTTTTGAGGGGTTATTGCTAGCCCATGAGGCACTTGACAAACCTATTCCACTAGCCCAAGGACATTTGTACAAGTCCAAAAATCCAAAGAGTACACTACATCTACACCGCAATACCCCATTTTTTAATAGCCCATAGAACTTTCTATAGTAAACTGACACTAGCCCGTGTGGTTTGCAGGGGTGGTGCCAGGATTTGCCTGATGGGGCCACGCTCCCCAACGGAGGAGCAACCCAAAGCCCCGACAACTTAGGCAATGGGTTCCACCGTTGCTGAAGGGATGTCAAAATTTGTTTTTGCTTCTTGTAACAAAAATTTGAAAATTTTGGGGGTTTTATGGGGAAAAAAATAAAAAAACTTAGGTGATTATTGATGAAAATTTGAAAAATTTGGTGTTTTATTGAAGAAAATTTGAAAAATATGGGTTTTTATTGAAGCATCAGCCCTTCCTAAGAGCATAATCTGGCAGATCATTGGGGCGACTGGCTGTCGTCAGGATTACATAGTTTATTGTAAGCTTTAAGGCTCCCCCACGAAACTGGAAAATTTCCTCCATGGGAAGGCCAGCCTTCCTCGACAGGGGACCATGGCCTCCTGCCTCTCCCAATGGGGCCACCCCGGTGGTCTGATCTAGCCCTAGGTCAGTGGAGTAACCTCTTATATATGCTTATATCCTCTTTTTACCCTCATGCCCAGACAACTCATTTTAAAACCTCATTTATCTGTAAAATGCTGTAATGGTAACCTACATGACTAGCCTTCTCCCTCCCCTCCCCCAGCCTCCCTCCCTCCCCTACCCCTGCCCCCAATCACCTCTTCTTTACCTTTATAACCTTTACTTTAATACCTACGGTAAGAATTTGTCAAAAGATAATATTATATGGAAAAGGAGTACTTAGGAGAATGCCTTTGCAATTCCTTTTTACCACGTCGGACAAACATGGTTTGATACCCGTTTTTCTTCCAGAAGTTTTCAGTACCTGCATCAGGTCTACCTGAAAAGTAATGAAAGAACTGTGGTGGGCCCTCTCCTGAGGGCTCCCTTCCACTAAACCTCCATGGTGAGGGGATCACAGATTCCTAAACCAGGGAGTGTTGTGAATTTTGAGTCAATGCAAGTTCATGTAAGAAAAGTTGATATAGGTTTTGTAGGATCAGTAATCTTTAAAGGTGATCAGTCGTCTTGAAATATTCTTTGTGACGTCAGCCTTTTCTTGACATGTTTCTGCAGTCGTCACTGTTCAAGGATACACCGTACAAGCATGGTATAGCTAATCGGTAAGCAAGAAGAGACGGCTTGTAGCTGTATACCTACTAGCTATACCGATGTCATCATAGCTACTTGTACGGTGTATCCTTGAACAGTGACGACTGCAGAAACATGTCAAGAAAAGGCTGACGTCACAAAGAATATTTCAAGACGACTGATCACCTTTAAAAGTTACTTTGGTAAAAAAAAGGGTGAAGTTGACTATACTTACCAACACCCTGTTCCCCGCAGCTACAACTATCTGTGAGCCATCTGGTTTGAATGCAAGGTCATAAATGCTGATGTAAGAAACAGAGAGATTGCATTGACCGAGCTTTCTCTTGAATTTAAGTTGAATGCAGCATAGAGTACATTTACCTTAGGCCTTAGAGAGCAGAATAGATGACGATGCTAAACAACCATGAATTTGGGAGAAGCTTGTAAGGCCTTATGGGTAATAAATGCATGTCGAATACTACCATTTCAACATTTTAACTCTATTAAGAGTCTAAGTACAAGTTAATAAATACTAAAAGTATAATAATACCAAAGTCTGTTTTTTGTGTAGCTACCAGTTTTCCAAATGAAGTCCAGGAAACTCCCCAGTATCAATAACTACCTCTACTGGTCTGCAAAATGCGAAGGAACAACACGTATGAAGCACGCCTGCAAAAAGCTGGACGCAAAGACGCATTGCGTCCGTGAAAATCATGCTGCAGCTAGAAATTTTCATCTTAGTCCCAAATTACGTAGACCAGGTGAGCTAGAAATTTTGGTTTTCAAAGTATGTGCGCCCACAAAGTTTTGCAAGTTTTACAGCCATGCGTATGAAGAAATATAAATAGCAGGATATGCCACCAAGGATGCCTGGTAAACATTGTACTGTAGCTGTCATACTAGGATATTGTGAAAAACAAAGTATGTCAATAAAGGGCTGTCTGAATGAATACAGGTAATACTAAATAGTATAGCAGGAAATTTCCGTGAGGCTAATTTTTGGCGGATCTGTATTCTGTACCTTGTTCACATAGTTGCGGAGTGAAGAATTCGCTATTGCAGGCAACCAACATAGTCTTGTACAAACTAACGAAAGTACTTTCGCGGGTCTTAAATTCGCAATTAGATACTTGGTCGCGAAAAGCACGAAAATTTAACCCCCGTGAAAATTTCCCACCATACAGTATTTTACAGGTGTAATATTTGTGTAGAAGCATCCAGGGTTGTATGTACATGTGTTGGCCATAGAGAAGTGTGCATCAAGCCCTTTGTAGTATTAATCCCATTTGTTCAAGCAGTTTCAATGTCACATGTCCTTTCATAAACTTTACAATTACTGTAGGCAGACAATAGCACACACTAACACCCAGAGTATACAGCTCAGTGAAGGGAGCATGCATGATAAATTGATAACAATACTTCTGAAAAACTGTGATCATTTGGTTTCCACACAACACAACCCCCCTTCCCTGAAATATTTCCTGCTTGGGTGAATTCTCTTGGACAATGTTTCCCACACACCCAACTAACCCCCCTCCCCTAGACAATTCTGACAGTCTGGTCAATTCCCACCCTTGGGTATTCCAAACAAGTTCCACAAGGAGAGCTGTCTGAGTTAAGGGGGCAACTATCAAGGAGGGAATGCACTTTATCTCAGGGAGGGGGATATTATCTGGGTGAGAATTGTGCTGGGGTTGTCTGGTCATGATCAACATAGTATTGAAGGTATCATATGGAAGCTGATACACTTTGACTTTACGAACAATAAGTACTTTCATAAGTTTGAATACATCCACCAGCAGTATCAACAGAACCATATTGATTCCTTGCTGAAGGCAATAGTGATCTATGCAATCATGCTGGCAAATTATGTACATGTGTGTATGTATGTGTGTTTGTGATGCTTGGCTTGCAAACACAATATCTCAAGATAGCAATGATTGATACTTCTCATACTTGGCATAGAGAATTACCATGTTGAGAAAATTGACCCTATTGTTTTTGTGGAGGTCAAAGGTCATGTGAGGTCACCAGAGGTCATACACCGAAAACACTGTAAACAATATTTCTAGGTACAAAGCATGGGATGCTTTTCATACTTGGTATGTGGATGTGCTATAATCAGAAGATTACCCCTGTTGGATATGGTAGAGGTCAAAGGTTATCTGAGGTCACCGGAAAAAAAATACAAAATTCTTAAAAACATTTTTTAAACACAGTAGAGGTCAGAGGTCATTTGAGGTCAAGAACCAAAACCCCTTAAAAAAATGGTATTTCAAGACGGATGATTTTTCATACTTGGTTTATAGATCTGTTACTTTAAGAGAGACAGAATCCTAGATGGGCTTGTTGAAGTTTGAAGGTCATCTGAGGTCATCAGAGGTGAAACTACAAAAACCTCATAGCCATAATAGAAAGTGGGCGGTACCTCCAAATTGTGTCCTGCGGTTTGTGACCAACCAAAAAATCAGGACTGAATTTTTGTACCATTCCAAAGATAAAATTACAGAAAAAAAACATTTACTTTTTCACAAGCACAACTGTTACTGTAATAATTCTTATTTGAATTACCAGATTATGAACACGTGTAAAGGATGCTGTGACTATAGGATAATTAAAAATACCACACATTTAATGACTTCTTTGATGGTGTAGTGAATTAGTGCTCAGTTTCTCCACAGATGGCCCTGGTTTGAGTCCTTCCTAAAACTCAAGTTTTCCTTTCATTTTTTGTGATTCAATTTTTGGTGGAGTTCAAAGGTCATGTAAGGTCAGCAGAAATCAAATTGTGAAAACATAACAAGAACACCAAGAGGCATAGTGATTCCTTGCCAAGTTGAGAGATGGGGAAGATATGAGTGCACAGGTTTAAATCTTCCTTGCAATCAATGAGGACATCATTGTAGACTTGTATAATTAATACAGTAAATGTATGACATATTAAGTTTCTTTATACACCCCTTATTGAGATAATGTGGTGACAAAAGATTTTATATCTTGCCAGCTGGTGACCATAAATGACCTCTGACGTCTCTTAAAAGCAATCCCAACTGAATTCTTTGCACATTGAACTTACACATTAACTTGTGAAGTTTGCCACTCCTACTGTACATATCCTTCACAAGAATAAGGAGACTGTATATTCATATAAATCAGGCAATTCCTTGCAGTGGTGAATCCTTGCTGTTACCATGCCAGCACCAATTACATGGACACATCATTTCAAGGTGAGCTGTGTACCACTTTTGATGGTAATTATTCTTTGGGGACTTCAGTTCTCTCCACTTTCCTGTCACCTACCTAAAATCATAGGGGTGTCAATCAATCATATCTTTGACAGTCTCCTCAGACAAAGGACAGCAGAGTGGGCTCTCTTTTGCCACTTGTAAAGGTCATAGGTCAAGCAGCTTCTCCTAATCTGTTTACAATGATATGGTCTGTCTGTTAAAAACACTAAACAGATCAGTTTGAGCCACATTGACAGATACTTTGTAGAATACTGTATTACCATCATATAACTTATACAAGTTTTGTACAGTATCAACACAAGAGATGATCAGCACCTGTTAATTAACCAGAAAGCCAAAAGGCTTAGTAATTCCTTGCCATATGGATATACTGCAACAAACATGAATCACCCACATGACAAGCATGAGATCCCTTACAGGTATCCTACTTGAGATATCATGTTAATAAGGTCAAAAGCTTTTGAAATCTTGTGACCCAAAATGACCTACATGCTAAATATGAACAATCCACAGACCAAGTATGAGATCCCTCATAGTTATCCTCCTTAAAATATGTTTAGTAGGTTTTGACCTTTTGTGACCTCAAATGACCTTTGACCTGCATGAAAAACAGTAGGGATCATTTACTCAATTCAAAAAATCCACATGTCAAGTGTGAGATCCCTCACAGTTATCCTTCTTGAGATATCGTATTTACATGGTTTTCAACTTTAGACCTCTGGTGACCCCACATGACCTTTGACCTCCACCAAAAATAATAAGGATCATCTACTAAGTATGGGCAATCCACATGGTAAGTATGAGATCCCTCACAGTTACTCTTCATGAGATAGTGTTTACAACGTTTTGACCTCTGGTGACCCCAAATGACCTTTGACCGCCACCAAAAACAATGGGGGATCATCTGCTCAATATGGACAATCCACATGGTGAGTATGAGATCCCTCACACTTATCCTTCTGGAGATATCATGTTTACAAGGTTTTGATGTTTTAACCTCTGATGACCCCAAATGACCTTTGACCTCCATCCAAAAACAATAGAGATTATCTACTCAATATGGGCAATCCACATGCTAAATATGTGATCCATCACAGTTACCCTTCTTGAGATATCATGTTTACAAGGTTTTGATCTTTTGACCACTAGGGATCCCAAATGACCTTTGACCTCCACCAAAAACAATAGGGATCATCTACTCAATACAGAGAATCCACATGGTAAGTATGAGATCCCTCACACATATCCTTCTGGAGATATCGTGTTTACAAGGTTTTGATGTTTTGACCTCTGATGACCCCAAATGACCTTTGACCTCCACCAAAAATAATAGGAATTATCTTCTCAATATGGGCAATCCAAATGCTAAGTATGAGATTGCTCACAGTTATCCTCCTTGAGAAATAGTGTTTACAATGTTTTGACCTTTTGACCACTGGTGACCCCAAATGACCTTTGACCTCCACCAAAAACAATAGGGATCATCTACTCAATATGGACAATCCACATGCTAAGTATGAGATCCCTCACACTTACCCTTCTTGAGATATCATGTTTACAAGGTTTTGACCTTTTGACCTCTGATGACCCCAAATGACCTCTGACCTCCATCAAAAACAATAGGGATCATCTACTCAATATGGACAATCCACATGCTAAGAATGAGATCCTTCACAGTTGCCCTTCTTGAGATATCATGTTTACAAGGTTTTGACCTTTTGACCTCTGATGACCCCAGATGACCTTTGACCTCCACCAAAAATAATAGAAATCATTTACTTAATATGGGTAATCCACATGCTAAGTATGAGATCCCTCAAAGTTACCCTTCTTGAGATATAGTGTTTACAAGGTTTTGACCTTTTGACCACTGGTGACCCCAAATGACCTTTGACCTCGACCAAAAACAATAGGGATCATCTACTCAATATGGGCAATGAACATGGTAAGTATGAGATCCCTCACATTTATCCTTCTGGAGATACCGTGTTTACAAGCAATTTCCAGGGTATTTACTATTTGACCTCTGGTGACCCCAAATGACCTTTGACCTCCACCAAAAACAATAGGGATCATCTATTTAATATGGGCAACCTACCTGCCAAGTATGAGATCCCTCGGAGTTACCCATCTTGAGATATCACGTTTACAAGGTTTTGACCTTTTGACCTCCTGTGACCCCAAATGACCTTTGACCTCCATCAAAAACAATAGGGATCATCTACTCAATATGACCAACCCACACACCAAGTATGAGCTCAGTCATAGTTACCCTTCTTGAGATATCGTGTTTACAAGCAAAGCGTCACACACACACACACGCGCATACATACACACACACATACACACACACACACGACATCACCATCGCATAGATTCCTTCTGCCTTTGGCAAGGAATCAAAAATATATAATGCTTGGTCCACAGTACTTAATAATTACACATCAATCTGGTTTTGACTCGGACAGACCACCAACAAGTTAGGTGTCAGAGGCCAGCAGTACTGCAGTCTACAGGTTACTTGTCTTTGTGAGTTGTGACAGATTTATCCTCAGTGGGCATAGTGGGGAACTGTTATTACCTCTGGTTCTTGTGGTGAAATATGTTGTATCAATCACAACATCTCTACATCTCAAACCAAGTGTGAGGTACAAATAAATTAGAGCCTTAAAACCTGTGAAATCATAACATAACCCAAGTAACTGTAAATGGAACTGTTTAAAATGATTATATCAAAAGCAATAAGATCATAGGGATGAGTGTAAAGAAAATATATAGTATGCTTGGAGTAAACATAACACCTGTAACCTACTATGTGCAAATCCATCTTTGAACCACACAAAAAAGAGTATCTCATGAATTCTGTTCAAAAATTGGAGTGTGCATAAAAAGTTTACAGGGTTTGACCAACAGTGACCCTCTGAACCCCACCAAAGACAATCAGGTACTTTGTCTTACCATAATGCATCTACACACTAAGTATAAAATTTATCCAAGCTTCCTACCTTGAGATATCGTGTTAAAGAGGTTTTCAGAGTTTGACCCCAGATGACCTTTAACTCCCACCAAAACCAGGTTTTTTGTTTCACCATAATGCATGTAGCCTACATACTAAGTATGAAATTTATCCAAGATTCCTACCCTGAGATATCATGATAACAAGGTTTTTAGAGTTTGACCACTGGTGATTCCAAATGACCTTTGACCCCCACCAGAAATAATAGAGTTCTCTGTCTCCCAATAATGCATCTACATACCACGTATGAAATTTATCCAAGCTTTCTACCTCGAGATATTGTGTTAACAAGGATTTCAAAGTTTGACCTGTGGTGACCCCACATGACCTTTGACCTCCACCAAAAAATGTTACGTTGTCTTTGTCTTACTGTAAGGCATCTACATAATAAGTATGAAATTTATCCAAGCTTTCTGCCTTGAGATATCATGATAACAAAGTTTTCAGAGTTTGATCCCCGGTGACCTCAGATGACCTTTGAACCACACCAAAACCAATCCCAGCTGAGATCTTTACATGCTTCACCCACAAATCAACTCTCCCTTTCCCTTCAAAAACTAGAGTGCTAACGAGATGTTGTCACACACATACACATACGCACACACATACACCGACATCACCATCGCATAGATTCCTTGCCTGCCTTCGGCAAGGAATCAAAAAAGGATATAGACAAGCGGTAAAACTTTGAGAGATGAACCTCGGTGTAAGCACCCCCTTTTGGCAGGGAATCATTAAGTCTTTGGGCTTTCTGGTTTAACATAACAAATAGTGTACAAATTATGACCATCCAGAAAGCTGGAATAGGGGCCAACTGGTCAAGTACTTTATACTAATTCCATAAAACTCAATATGCTTTAATAAATTTCATGAAAGGTGGACTCTGGATGGATAGCTCTTTGAAAGCCCAGGATGCACAACCAATCCTTTGTAGGAGTAAACTCTTCCAGCTGTCATGTTTCAAGGCTTTCAAGCAGAAGATTCTTACTTTTAATTTTCTTCCACCTTAACTTGATGACTTGAGCAAAGATACAAATATCATTAATGACTGACAGTGATACCTGTTGCGGCACAAGGTAACTCTCTCCTCTCTGCATACCTCCTTCTCCCCCACCCCACCCCCACTCATTCAAGCCAAAAAAAAAAACACTTGAGTATGGATGACTATCTTCTAGATAATCTCCATCGTGGACAATTCCCACCCTGAAATAAATTACCAGCCATGAAAATTATCCCTTCACAACTCCTTCCACCAGCAAATTTATTATTGTCCATGTTGGAAATGCCTGAGAAACAGTTGATCAGGACTTCCTTTAGTCATCTGGGGGAATTCCTGCATGGTGGGAACAGTCTCATGGGCAAGGAGGTAGGGAGGGGGACAGGAGTCTGGGAAACCTGTAACCTATAAAATTCTTCACCATCCTGTATCATCAATCAAAGTTCTCTGAAAAAAGTACACATATATAGTTCAATTTTTAAATAACAGAAGAATTCTAGTGAAATTCCCATGCAATTTAGTCTCAACTTGTGATTGTCTAAGAGTAACATTTACCAAGTGGCGTTTTCACACTTGTGAAAGATCTGATTTCAAAGTTGAGGAAAGGAAAGAGGCAATAGGGACTATGCCAATTGCCATTCACAACATACTATACATAGGATTTAGCAAATGACAGTAAAAACTGGCATTAACTTGCAGGCAACATCATGAACTTTCGTTCTTTTGCTTCGCTGCCCCTCAAGCTGCTTGCATTTGTGAGATAGAAGGCACGGATAGCTGCTAGTGTTGGGTGATACATCGAAAATTACCATTATCACGATAATTTTTTTGTGAGATGATACCATAACAAGAATTCAAAAATGATGATAATTTCTAGTTAAACAAATGTGAAATAATTTGCCTTGTGTTGTTATATTTCTTCTCACTGCTATCTCCAAAATATGTTTTTTATTGAAACCATTCTTTTATTACATTGAACTGATGTAAAATCAATGAAAGTTCGTAATTTCCCTCTACATTTTTCCATTGAGGAGAGAGCAAAATGAATAAGCAACAGTCATTCTTATAGGTCTGTAATGTATGCAAACACTGATAATTTAGGCCATGTCCGTGTTCTGTACAGAAATTTAAGTGAAATACTTTAGGCGATGAGAGCACAAGAAAATCATGTGCACACGTAGGTCTGAACTGCATGCAAACAAGCATACATTTGGCTATGCACCTGCTCTGTAGAAAAGTTGACGTATATGCATCGCAAAAACATGAGACATGAAGTTCAGTACTTTTCTGATCACCCTTGTGCCGCTTTATTTCCAGTTGTTACCTCTATTTTGCAGTAGAAATGGTGGGGGCTTTTTGGTAAAACATGCATTTGTGTGATGTGAAAGATTTACACAATGACCAGTGACTGAAAAGTGGCCCCCATGAGCTGAGCATGAAAGTTTGACACACTCTATTTCATATTCGACTCGTACGTATGTAGTCGAGTAAGTCGACTCAAGGAAAGGTACAATACTAACTTCACTGATTTGCGCAAAGTATAGAGAACAGATATTTACGCACAGATAATGCGTGCATGCATTACGTACCCCTGTATGATACTATAACACTTAAAACAAGCATGTATGAGCCTGCACACTGTACTTATGTAAAGGTATTTAATTATTCCAGTGTAGCTACTTGGCTATTTTACACTATCCTACCATTTAATTTAAATGGTAGGATAGTGTAAAATAGCCAAGTAGCTACACTGGAATACTGTGAGTTTCGAAGAAATTCCCCTTTATAGTTTGTTTGTGAGAGAAACTTTGGTTACGCTTGACAGTGTAAACTGAAAAGAAAGAAAATAGGATGGAGGTGCAGCGACAATATTTTACCTTTCTTATTTTCCCCCCACAATTAGTACCCACACAGGGTTTGCAAAATGGCAAGACTGGGAAATGACTCGTTGACTATACTTGACCATGAGTATTCTAATACAGCAGCAAACTTGAAGGGAAACTGTCTTCATAGGAAAATTTTATACATCGTGATTATCGAATTATTGCGATAACAAAACAAAAATTATCGACAATGACCATGGCAGAAAAGTCAGTTTCGCCCAACACGAATAGCTGCACAGGCTCTGTAACAGGGTTTTCATTAGGATTCCAATCTCAAGAGTCCCGAAACTCTCAGCTTTCTTTTTCGAGCGTCCCCCAAAATTTTCAAGGGTTTCCAAAATTTTTCAAGAGTCCCGTACTTGTACTGTAACCTATACCATACGTATACGTGTGTACAAGATATGGAGCTATACCATAACCCTTCAGACAGGCATATGTATCGAGCTTCCCTGTAAATGGAGCATATCCCAGGTATAATAAAATATGCAGTTTATTTTTATTGTACAATAAGTACGCATGCATTTACACAAGAATCCATCATAACTTCTGCAAAGTGTGAGGTGGGAATGACAGGTGTTTTAGTACGAACTTGAACTGTACCGTGTGACCGGAGTACGTCGAGCTAGCTCTGCATGTCTGGATTGTCACAATTAAGGCTCGGAAAATAATTTTCAAAGAGGTAGCCCGTCGGGCTTTTTGGTAATAGACTGTGGTAGCCCGGCAAGATTTTGTTTGAGCTCGATAAACACGAAATTAGCATCGAGCAGGCGTGGTTCCGTCATTTGTTTGTAGCACGAATTATCTATGCAAATTATCCCACAAGGTGCTTCGATTTTTCAACGAAATAAAGATAAAACATTTCAGATTTTGTTGAGTTACAACTGTTTACTCTAGTTTTGTTCTAATTTGAAGCAATTTAGACCACTTTCGTGCCATTCGCGTGGCGCGTAAGTTTGGGCGATAAATCGGAAGTTATGGCAATAACTTTTCCATGAGACTACACGATAATAAAAATTCAAAAAAGGACTATGTCTTGTGAAAAAAAAAAATTTGCAATAATGTGGCTGGTATTCTTTCCTTTCTTCTTTTTTGCTGTCCTGAACATATATTTTCTTCATTTATGGCATTCTTTTTCACATTGAACTGATGTAAAATCAATCAATGATCGTCCTTTTCTCCACATTTTTCCATTCGAAGAGAGCAAAAACATTCGCGGTCAAAAAACCGTATTATGTTTGGTATAGGAATTGTGTATGTGAACACCGATACCTTAGGCCAGGTTCAAGTGAAACGCATGGCGAACCACGGCAAAGTTTGTAGTGCATGTGCAGTTCCATAATTGAATTCAAACACCCATACCTTAGGCTAGGCACGAGCCCTGTAGAGAAGTTGACGTACGTACGTGCGTAAATACATATGTGGGTAAAGACCATGAAATTTAGAGCTACAATTTTTGTGCGTATAAGGCTGAACATCATGCGTTCATGGGGCGCACGAGATTTTCTCCCAAGCATCTAGGCGGCTTGTCATGCGTCTGAGACCCGAGAACCCGGGTTAGCGAAAACCCTGTGTAAGTGAATGCTGTAAAGAGCAACTGACGAGGGGAGCCTAGATCCAAAAGTAATTGTTTTAGGATTTTTTGCCACTTAGAAGTGATCTTATGCACAACATGGTATCAGAAGAGGTGCTGAATTTACTGCTTAAAACAGATGACATAGGCCTAGGCTAAGTGTTTCCAAAATTTCCAACAGTCCCGTACTTGTACTGTAACCTATACAGATACGTGTGTGCGTTCACAAGATATGGAGCTATACTCTTCAGACAGGCATATGTATCGAGCTTCCGTGGAAACGGAACATATCCCATGACTGGCATACATGACAGCCCTACAACATTATATATTGCTTCCAGGAGTATGTTCGCATCAACTGAAAAATTTACTGGAAAGTATGCAGGCTTGAAGTTTCAAAGGAACTTTGACTGCAAGAGTGCAGTACGGCATATTGTAGCACATTTTGGATATTTTTGCCAAGAAATTTTGCAACATTTAGAGCTACAATTTGTGCGTTATGCTGAACATCATGCATTCACGGGACGCACAGGATTTTCTTCCAAGCATCTACGCCTAGGGCCTAGGCAGCTTGTGGTGAGTCTGAGACCCGGGAGCTCGGGTTAACAAATCCCTGAGTATGAGTATAAGTATAGGCCAAGTTTCATGTTTTGTCTGGAGAAGTGTCCTACCTTGTTAGTAGCCTATAGTGTATAGTATATCGGATACAATGCTGAGAAAGCCTATGAATAGTAAGAATGTGAATTATGAATATGATCCCAACACTCTTGATCTCTCGTGGAACTGGTATATTACGAAGTTACAACAATAGCAATGTTAAAACGAAGCACTTAAAACCACACCTATTTTTAATACTTAATGCACTTAAATGTCGCTTAAATCTGAATGAAATCACGCACTGATAGGTTTTATGAAGAGAGTGATAAAAATTCTGTTTACCATTGTTCTAATTTGTCTCTGTCTACCACTTTATCAACCCAAGTCGGTACAGCTCTCATGATGTTATCGTTGGCTAAGGAATTCTGTGTTTTGCGCATGCGCATCTTGGATACTCCACTTCCTTGACCCAGTTGCTTGACAACGTGACGCCAGTCAATGAACTCCTTTATCATCCAGAGAAATGCTAAGCATTTGCTAAAGATAGGAGGATTCTTGTATAGTACAAACTAAAATTGTAATGGGCTCGTTTGGTATTGGTCTGGTTGAATCGTTTTAGTAAGGGGTAAATTGTAAGCTGTTGGAGCATATTTATCAGCATGATTTGATGGATCACTATGAAACAGTGGCGTAGCTAGGATTTTGTTTAGGGGGGGGGGGGTGGAGATTTGTGGGGGTTCCACTCGTTATATGCATGCTTTGCACTACCACCCCCCTGCTAGGACTATAAATGGCTATAAATACAGTTTTTTTCCCAATACAATTCGGGAATGGAATATCCCCCCCCCCGACAGTCTTTTTGAGGGGGCTATTAGTCACCCTATAAGCAAGTGGAATCTTTTACCAATTCACTGAGGGCCTGACTGACCACACGGCGCCTACGTGGTGTGATAATGTCCTTCTGGATGTCGCACCATTAACCAAAAGAAGAAGAAGGAGAAGAGGGTTTGGACTTCGGGGCATATCTCATGGGGTCTTTAGCCCTCCTTTGCCCTTTAACCTGTTAGGTTATGTTATGTTATGTTACGCTATGTTATGTTAAGCTATGTTATGTTATGTTATGCTAAGCTATGCTATGTTATGCTATGCTATGCTATGTTATGTTATGCTATGGTACGCTCTGCTATGTTATGTTATGTTCAAACCAGTTTGGCATGGTATCAGACCTATTGGTTAAAATCATGTGTAGCAGAGATGGCGCGAGGATTTTTTAATTTCAATGCTTGGGTTTCAATTAAAGAAAATTTTACTGAACAAATCGCCCTTTTCAATTTTGAAAGCATACTTAAATAAAAAGTCGGGCGACCTGTCGCCATCGGGGATAACATACTTTACTACTTTATCATAGCTTATCAGTGAGACCCCCCCAACGAAATCGTACAGCCAATTCCTCGACGGGGCCATGATGGCTCTCCTGCCACCCCGACCCCACAAGGTGCCACCCCTGATGAATAGTAAAATGTATCTGTAAAATACAGTAATAGTAAAATGTATCTGTTCTTTTCAGTTAGTCTACAATGGGACCACAAATGTCAGACCCATGACGTAAAGGTCTCGGAATGTCGATAGGCTGGTTACTAGTTTAGTGCCCTTCCAGGCTTTTTGTACTGAGAGGGCACGCCCTTTAGCTCTAAAAAACGGTGAAAAAATTACAAGGGCTATATATTGCCTTAAGACATCTCACCCCTGAAAATATATTTTACCTCTAGAAAATATCTCTCCATGGGGGTATTGCTAGACGAGAGTTAGAGGGGGCCATGCCCCCTCCTCCCAGGAAGGCTGGAAATTTTGGTTTCTTCGTCCTTCCGGAAACTCGTCGCCATTGTCGGGGCTTGTGCTTTCTGCCGCCCCTACCCCGTTCTGGCAAATCCTGGCGTTACTACTTATCTCGCCTCTTCAGACCATAGTTTGGTGTCCCTTGTGGAGTGTTCACTCCTTCTGGGAGCAGAAATTCTCCTGGAGTTTTGTTTTCACTTTTTGGTTTCGGTTCTTGATACTTTAGGAAAATGGTATCAGCTATCAAAGATAGGCTAATAGGAAAAATCATCAATGACAGAATGCAACACACCCACAAAATCCAGGCAACAGATACAAATGATTCCACTTCTGACATACCGTACTTTAAATGAGTAAACTTATGAAAGTGCCAGTGCTGGAAGCTGTCGAGGCCAGGCCTCCTCTCGAGGTCAATTTCAGTGGCCCGTCTCATGAGGTAATGCAACGGACGAATTTCGGCCTCGTACCATCCGGAATTATTTTCGTTTTTTAGCTGAGGCCAGCTGATAAATGATTCTGGGTACTGGTGGGGTCTTCGTGGTTGCAACCTTTTTCAAAATATAAGTTTTGACTCCAAGTATGCTCCCCCACTATTCAAGGACGAAAGCCCCTTGTTTGTTCCCTCTGTAAAATGTTTACAAATTCAGTAATTTTCATTAAAATTTGCACAATTAGTTGCACCAAACTGTATCTAAGGACCCTCAAATATTCAAGAATTTCCCGATTATACCTCTCCCCTGAGACAGTGGTCCGAAACGGCGTTCCTCCCGGCTGAGAACAATTTCCTCCCCCTATGTGCAGGATAATACCAGAACTTAGGGGTTGGGGGACTAAGGTGAGAGGAAGCAGGGTTCTGAATGGCGTATGACGAACTACGAGGATATGAATATTGTCCTGAACAAACTTTTTTCTCCGGAAAAGGGGAGAGCAACTGTTTTCCACTGGGGGTTTAAAGCTATTTCAGACCGCCGTCCTGGACAAGGGGTCTAAGAGGAGGGCCCCTCCCCTTTGAAAATTTTTTGAATATTTGAGGATCTTTAGGTGCAATTTGGTACAATATTTGAGCAAATTTTAAAGGAAATTCTTGTGAATTTTTAACATTTTTTACAGAGGGAAAAAATAAGGGGTTAGTTTTGTCTTTGAATTGAGGGGTCGTATACTTCGTCCCACCTCATTTCTACTGGGGGAACTTAAGCCCCCAGCCTCCACCCACCCTGCTTCCTGCTTCCTTAAAATGGGGTCAAACCCCTTGGAAGTTTATGAACTTAACCATTTTATTCGGGGAATATGGTAGGAGGTAGGTGAGCCATATATATTGAATGATTTTTCACTGGCTAAATCAATAACATCATTTATAAATAAACTGAAGTAAGCGGTACATGCAAGACGGCAGTTTGTCATCACTTGCTGAACACAACTAGAATTTTTTTCGCTCGCATTTTCGTACCTTTTACCAAACATGCATGGCACCAAACATATCATGTCGTCAAAATTTGGCGTTGGCACCAGGCGCGGTTACAAGATTTTGAGAAAGGGGGCGCACACACTGTCGGCAGAAGGCCGACGAGCTATCGCCGAAAGCGCGAAGCCAAGGCGGGGGTTGGGGGTCCTCCCTAAGAAAATTTGAATTCTAGATGCGCTTAGATACAATTTCCCAGCATCTGGGAAGCATATTTTCCATATCTATTTGCTCATTTTTTTTTTCAAAAAACCATTGGACATCGAAAAAGAGGGGGAGGGGGCGTGCGCCGAGTGCGCCCCACTTGGATCTGCGCCTGGGCACCCCTACACCGTTGCACTCCCTAACCAACTGTAAATGCAAGTACCTATTAACTACAGCAATGACATTACCCGCCCACTGAAATACTGTACGGAAGTGTACTCCAAAGAAGCCTGACGGTTTTGTCGGAAATCCCCACCAATATAAGCCCACCAACATGACCTATATTCCTTCCAGAAGAATATCCCGCCTATTATGAAAGAAGCATTGAGCACATCTTTTAGATCACGGAAGAACATCTGTTGTTAACATAAGCTTACCGGAACTACTTCCTGTTAAATTCAGTCGCTGGAATTGGATGTTGGCCCTGCACTGGGAAAGTAATCGAGCAGGCGATTAAGATGTATATGACATAAGGATGTCTAGGTCATCTGTCTCCATACGTCGTCGATCTTGCTTCCTTTGAGGCAGTGTCGCCGACACGGAGGGTATGGGGGCGCGTGCGCCCAATCGATTTCATTTTAAAATTTTTTAAAATGATCCCAGAGGAGCAGATTTCTGTAGGGGGTAGGGTGAGGTGTGATTTCGACCGAGTGATGGATTTATTGTAATAATTTTCTATCACAGATGGTTCTCAAACAATCAGAATTTTCGCAAATCCTTCGCAAGCCATCAAAGTTTTCGCGCGCTCCGTGCGCTTCAAACCTTGCCTCATTATTGTTCTTATTATCAGTACCTGAAGGTAGTAACTCCCGGAGAAGCACAGCAGCATAAGTTGAAAGCTGTTTACGAATTATCTGGTAAAAAGACTGGCTTTTTGATTGACATATAGGTTTTTGGTAATTTAAAGTGTCTCGATGCAGAGCCTGGTTGCAGGTTTTGTCATGGAAATCTTAGTTTAATGAAAAATCTTGGTGAGCTTCGCACGCATTCGTCACGTTTGCACTCCATCTCATGACCATTATTAAGGTAATAATACATGGGAATATTCTGATCACAACACATTCCGAAAAACAATGGAACATATCCAACCTCTGTGTGGGCCTCGCTAGGGGCGTAGCTAGGATGAAATTTTTAGGAGGGCCTAGGTAATAAATGGGGGGAGCGCCGAGGATCAGGCTTGTCAAGACTATCTAAGCGGAGCGCCACCATCAGGCTTTACAAACCCTCCACATGGCCGGAAAAGGCACTTCCCACCTGTTTTACGCTACGTGTACCCAGCCTTGAAATTCGAATCTCATGTCTGCCATTTCTCAAATAATGGGAAAAAAATCAGTCCATGAAAAATGGTAATACACAAGGCCGCACATACAATTTTTTAGCGGACTAAAGGAAAGGGGTGTCTCCCAAAAAAACGTTTTGTGTATAACTGAGAAATTCCTTAAGCCATTGATGATTGAAACTACCTATAGCAACAACAGCAACATTGTAGCTATGTATAATCGCGCACAGCGCGAAAATTTTTAGAAAAGTAGGCTAGAAATACATCCTAATAGAGCTGTAAATGATTGGTGATGTGTAGGGCTACAGATACAGGCATGAGAATATTGATCTGCCTATTTGAAATTGCTATTTCTTATATTTTTACTGCGTTTTTTTCTGTATATTTTCAAAGTTGGAAACGGTGCACTTTGAAAATTTCTGGGGACAATTGCCTCCCCCTGACCCCCACCCCGCTGTGTACGGCCGTAGATATCATATGAGCTGAGATAATACAAGAATCATACTGAATTATGCATCCCTTTTCATTTATTCTGCCTGCAATTCTCCCATATTCACCTTCTAGTATATCGCTGTTACATTTGTCCATCACCCTATACATAGGCTACATGTCCACTACTCAATTACATATCCCCTAGATCATATACCATTTGTCTCCAACCTAGGGTTACCATATTTATTTTCTAGCAAGGAGGACATACCGGTAGCTCACCGTCCTGATGTAGGTCTAAGGGTGTCTCCTTCCCTGTGGAAATTTTTCCGGTTTTCAATGGTGTCTAGATGCAAAATGGCGCAGTATTTACTCACGGACTCAAGTCATCGGTATATTACTTGGTCAGACCTATAATACCACCAGTAAATCTTTCAAACTAACCCGCAAAGCAGAAGTAGGGATCATGTGGGAAACACATGAAATCTGGACCTTGTTGGCAATTTTACAAATCCGCCCGGACGCCAGTGCGAACTAGTAAAAAGAGGACTTGTCGAAAACAATCGTTCTACAGTGCACTCGTCATCATGGCCAAGGAGAGAGACACAACACACTTGTTAAGTTAGGTCAGGTTAGATGAGGTTTAACGTCCCAGTTTCCAACCAATTGGTTCAAGTCGAGACGACCACGGCCTTTTTTTTCGGCCTTTGTGGCTCACTGTCTTGTTTTCCCTACTCCATTGTTTATGCTGAGCACCAAGCACAAAGGCAGTAGGTTCCATTTTTAAAGTCTTTGGTATGACCCGGCCAGGATTTGAACCCTATACCTTCCGGCTGCAAGTCGGATGCTCTAACCACTTGACCACTGCAGTCGGTCTGACACACTTGTTAAGGATAGAAGAATTATTCGAATGCAGTACCTTACCGTACGGCATATTTTGTGTATGATACCGTACAGGAATGGTCGTGTACTGTAGGAATGGTCTTCAGTATATGGTTGCCATGTTTTCAATAAATCAACCAGCCATCCGAAAGGCAGAAAGGGTCTAAACCTGACAATGTCACACCCGAATTTGTCGTCGGGACGTTCGTTTCATCGTCCAAGTGAATTATGTCCGAACTAAACGACAGTGCAGATTATATACCTAATTTAGTGAAAGTAGGCATTTTAAAGTTATAAGTTGATTTCGTCAGTGCGCGAAATGTGTTTTTCACACATTTACTTTTTCTTAATTCTTACACTATTAATTTATTTTTTGAAGAAATACTTCAAAGTTTATTTCCGTTCAAACATTTATTTTTTCTTAATTCTTTCACATTTTATTAGGACACAAAAACCCGGGGGGGGGGGGCTGACGAATATCTGGGGGCTAGGCGCCTGGGCCTCGCATCAATGTGGGATCTTTCAATCTAATTTGTAGCATGATGTGGAAAGTTGAAAGTATACGTATTTGCCGTCACACATTTTTCAAAACTTTTTACCGAGCGCTTCGTGCGCAGCCATTCTCGGTACACTGTAAAAACAATTGGGTCAGGTGGGAACCGACCAAAATTATTGGGTCAAGTAATGACCCAAATAAGGCTTAATATGACCCAAATTGGGTTAAATTTGACCCAACATTTTGGTTCAGTTCCCTCGTGACCCAATGGTTTTTAGAGTGTATAGATCGTAATTGTTAGTACACTTACGACGAAAAAGCATTCTGGAACGCGCTTTGTAGTCCTCCACCCCTTCTGCAATACCTCTCAGGGATTTCTAATATCACCTTGCTCATCTATACTCTCCCTCCGTCCCATTGCCCATTACTGGAAGCTGTTCGTCTGGATTTTCGTTCAAACTTAGTAAAAATATGATAGTTGTAAAGTGCTCTATAGAATCATCTGCATGTCGGGTAATAAGCATAATGTCAATGCCCCATTTTATATAATTAATCCAGAGCTCCAAGAGGCCCTATACCAGTATACCGCTTTCTGCTAGCCTTAGATACCCTTTTATAATGCACAATGAAGCAAAGGAAAATTTTCGTAATAGTCCAAGAATGTTTCTGTGGACTCCACGCACATATTTTGGGTAAAAACATTCCCCGAGTAGAAGAACGTTAAGTAGCCAAAAGGGGGTGGGGACTTCAGGAGGTTTGTTGACAACATATCCTTCTCTTAGACAACATAATCTCCTCTTTCACCCAACCAAAAGTTAGAATTCACTAAATTATGGACATTTTCCAGCCATATATGATCAGTTCCAAAAATATCCCAAACAACAATACAACAATACAACATTTTGCATCTAAACAACCTTAAATTAACAAAACTTCTTCCCTTACCCCTCCCCTTAGACCTCTCCCACAGGACAGCACCTTTATAAAGTGGCAAAGGAAGGATCCCCCACTGTTGTATACAATCGCAGTAAAAAGGTACAATTTACTCATACTTTGAGGGTATAACTGAGGTGCCATTACGGCGTGATTTATGGTGCTCCCAATCACCAAATCCTGGTGGCGACTTTGCTTTGACGTGTTCGAGCTGTTACCAAAAATACAGTGTTGCCCAAACATATAACCCCACCCCCTCTCCCAAAAAATATCGTGATAATAATTATTTAAATAAAGGTAATGAGCGCTGAAGGGGAGGGGGTGTTACAAAAAAGTCTTCATGTTCAGATGTTGCAGCCGATTCAAAGCACACTTATTGTCCAGCAGGAGAGTATAGTGAAGAATCACGAGGACAGAGGTATGGAGGTGCTGAATTGGGATTTTGGGGTACTGTTTTAACGTTATTTCATGCTGGCAATACCGTAGGTGTGCGCTATTAGTTTCTAGGTGGCGCCAGGTGAGGGAAGGGGCCATGGTCCCCTATCGTGGAAGGGTACAAAATGTCGGAGGGTGCAAGGAATGGGAGGAGGGAAAGAGGAGAGGAGGAGAAAGAGGAGGAGAAAGAGGAGGAGTAGTGGAGGGGAGGGGGTAAAGAGAAACTTTAAAGGAGGGAAGAGGAAGAAGCGAGGGGGTAAATTCACTTTATCGTTTTAATTAATGTTGAGACAACTTGGGTGTGCCGCCCTAGACGATCAATGAAAACGCGAAACCTCTCACTTTATTTACTCATAAAAGATAACGTTGCTCAATGGTTACTTGACACGAATTTCACAACGTACCGTATAGTAAGGGAAACCCCCAGGCTTCATGTTAACAGTACAGTAACATGTACATCCTTTCGGAAATAAGTTTCCATAGCAAGTGAAGCTCGATGTGACCGCTTTCAGTATAGTAGGCTACGGACGTCAATGTGAAAAGGACAGTTTTGTTGCAAGCACAACTGTTTCATCGTCTCGTATCGTATCAGTCACGCCACGATTTCCAAGGGGCTTCGCTCTGTGCGAGTAACGATACGAACGACGAGAGAAGCTACGACACGATGATAAAAATGTCGCCAGACCTTGTACAGTTCAGGCGTATTTTTCATCCCTCAGCTATATACTAATGCCCGATTAGTCATGTGATCTAACAAAATGGCAATTCCATTTCATGGTTGATAATTTTTTCTCAACTCAATTTATGATTGGGTCGTACCGCACCTAGTGTGAAAGGATCTAAGCGATGCCACTGTTTTTAAATATTTTTTTTTATCGTATCGCTCATCGTAACCAGTGAAGGGTCTTTACAAGTTCATTTCTCATCACCGAATTGTCGACTACCAACAAAGGTTTAGAGACTGCTATCCATACGCATTTAAAGTATTATTAAAATTTGATTGTTTGAAAACGGAAAACAACTCTTCCTAAATTTAGAACCGCCTTACCTTTCAGAAATTTTACGACAAAAGCTTCATTTGGAAAACTCTGGAATGCAGTTTACTCCTCATTTTCTCCAGTGCATTGTTTAGGTTTATATTTATGACGGAGGTCAAATGGCGAAGAAAGTCGATAAAAGTAGATACAGAATGTTATCGTATAAGTTAGTGCCAATGTGAACATATAACTTCCTGGAAACAATATCTGAACGTGGCATTTGATTTCATTAGTTTGAGTTTGACATATACATTTTTTATCTTTTAGCCTGCGCAGCAGCCCTTTATGGCTCCTGCGAGGGATGGGTGGCTTACACCACCCTTACTCTGGCCAAACGCTTGGATGCTGTTCCGTCTGATGAAAGAGTTAAAAGAAACACCTAGTGGCCGTTTATTTCCATGTTACACGCCATTTCCACAAATTTCAAGAGGGTTTAGTCAATAATACGAATCGGGACGGGAGCCTAGGATTGACGTAAGCATCCAATTAATTTTTACCACGTTTTCTTTTACATGAATACAAGATCTGCTATGACCGGATGGACAATTGATGACGTGTAAATACGTGGGAGATATATCCGCCTGATGTGCTTGTTATAGTGAAATCTGGTTTTTCATTTTAGGTGGGATAAATTAATTGTTTTCGGTCGGAACAAAGTTTGTTACAATTTAATCTTCCTTGACACTTGTTGTGTTCTGTGACTCATTTTGTACACACTGGGGGATTTCCGTCATTTTTCACCAGCGTACCCCTGGAGTAAAGATGTCCCTTGATGTGTAACGGTACCCCTATAGGCAGACAAAAACTCTCTTTTACAAATAGAATGCGACTTTGCTACAGTTTTACTTTCAGTTGTAGGTGTATATGTCAGTTCTTCAGGTAACAATTCAGGCCCGTATAGGGGGACCAGGGGGCGAAGCCCCCTTGGAAAAATCCCCCCCTAGAAGATCAAAAATTAGCATTGCCGTAATGCATTTTAGTATGTTTCGCCCCCCCCCCCCAGAGGCTTTTTCTCCCCCCTTCAGCACCTTGTCTGGCTACGGGCCTGTAACAATTGTGTTGTTCTATATTGTTAGATTGAAATGGACGTAGTACATTGTCTAGCAGTGAAAGGAACGTCGCCTGATATATAGACGAGTTGGGAAAATGCTTTTCACGCAGTGCATCAGGGGATGGGTCAAAGGTCAAGTGAACCACTTACTTTGACGAACTATTGTCATGATACATCTGACCTTGTGACCCCTCCGGAAGTACTGAATTACCCAACAACAATTTTGTTGCTCTTTTCACTAGAAGTCCCAAATTTTCAAATTTCTTCTATGAAAACTCCAAAATTTTCGGGCCTTCGCAAGACGAAAATTTTACGGTCACCATTCATTGGGGATGGAGGTCCGGGGCCACCACAGCGTAAGAACCTCACTGAACTCAGAAAATTTCTTCAACCTCAAATTTAATTTCCCCTGTCACTGCATGGTACCTTACTTAGAGCTGGGTCCGCAGCTGCGGGGAAGGGGTCTGAGTCTGAACATCCCCCAGATTTTTCAAAGCTATGATTTCAGACACAGATGCTAATATTGGCTCCAAGTAAGTGTCCATCTTAAAAAGAAAAACCCACTCCCATTTGAACTGCTGCGTATATAGCTATCTGAGTGTGAGAGGAGTAAGGCTATTATGTGTGCAGCCTGCTTAGCAGGCGCACACGAACTCCCCTATTAAAGGGCCAGTCATCTCATCCAAGACAACTTAAAAGAAGGGTCTAGGCTCAAATCAAACAAAACAATCAAACAAAGCATTGTTCATCAATATGAGGAGGTGATAACCTCTCTTTGCCTCAAGCTCACTTTTGGTCACAAATGTAATGACTTCATTTGCTGATATCTCAAGAACTACAGGTACATGTCCGAATTGAATGAAAGTTTCACTAAATTGCTTAAATCTAGTTCCTCTTTCACATGTGAAAATCCCCCTTTTTTTTGCTTAAACCCTTCCTGTAAAATTCTCTCAGCAGAGTGTACTTCTATACCCTACTTTCTGACTTCTGCACCTTCCAGACAAAGCTACAAAAGCCTGCTTTAAACTTGCTCACGGTCATATTCTGCAAACTGCACTGACTCTACTTTGTGTAATTTTCACGCTACTACAATCTGACCTGTCAAGGCTGAACAATCAGAGGAAACCTGTTGTTTGAATTTATGTCAATCAAAGTGCAGTTACCAGTTATATGTTTAGACATACAGGGGGTTCCGTGACATGTTTGGGTCGATGCACCGCCCCTTTAATCAGTTAGATCATATATCCAGAGAACTGTGAACGACCTTCTGACCTCTGCCTTGCAAGGCAGGGGGGTATATCTATGAACTGGAATTATGATTCTGTAATCTGATAATGTACAAATCTGAACCCAAGTGACTAATCTACACCGGCAGTAGGAGTTTCTTACGTCATGACAGCATCTGATGACATGAACTCGTTCGCAAGTTACAATCTCTTTGGTTCCTAAACATGTGATCAAATTCTGCTCTTAACCCGGGGCGTAGCCAGGATTTTTTGAGCAGGAGGCACTGGGGGTCACGAACCTTTCCGGGGGGCACAATTTCTGAATTTCTCCCTCTCTATAGGGCTTATATACAGAACTGTGCATTCCAAAATTTTCCACGGGGGCACCTGGAGTGGCACGGCTTTGTCGTGGGGGCACGTGTCCCCTCATGCCCCCGTAGCTACGCCATTGCGCTTAACCTCTTGTCACCATACCACACCATACTGTACATGACAACCTATCTACTTATAGGAAGAATGCAGTTTCCCCAAATTGAATTATTACCCGGGTATGCTAGTAAATGAAAGGCACTTTAATCACATGACAAGAATTTTGCCACTGAATTTTTAAATTTATGTGAAATAGCCCTTTGTTTACCTTAAGAATGCCACATTCATGTTCTGAAACATTATGAAAGATACTTGCAGTAGAAATAAGAGGGAATTTCTAACATTTATTTCATGTGTCAAAGTAAGTTTGGGGAGAGTGCCTATTCCCTTTAACTTGACTGGGAAACCTCTGGGAGGTCTTGACAAGAGCTTCAGAAATGACTTTCAAAACATTTAACAGTCCCTTCGCAGCCCTGCCGTAGGCCTGGTGAAAGCTCTGTATGATGGCAGTAGAAAGGAATGTGTTTTTCTTTTTTTTTCTTCTTTTTTCCTTTTTTTTTCCTTTTCTTTTTTACATCCTAAAAACTTCTGTATCCATGGAGACAGTTTACACGACACGCAAGTAAACTGATCAGAGTTGAGTCATTTTCACGGAAACTCAGGCTCAACTTTTGTATTTTCCTGTTATTTCATTTTGTTTGGGTTTTCATCGCTCGCGACATGTTGATTTCCAACCCTTCCGATGACCGGAACTTTCTGAACATTATAAAATAAAATTCGTACGGTTTTGTTTGCAGTTTTGACAGTACCATTCAAGAAAGACGGTCGCGGGTACGTTTAATAAAACTTTTCTTACACAGCAGCCTATTGGCTAGTCTCTTTCGAGTTGGAGTGAGCAAGCTATCAGAATCTTGGCGGACAAACAGTCGAGATTACGTCAGTTAATGACGTTTAATTTATTCTAGTCTTGCCCAACTTCAGCTGTAGTTTATTTTCTATCACGGCCATTTCCATAATGGACTTCTCCAAAATTCTGCGATCACTGCAAATATTAACATGTGCGCTGCTTTGTCTACCAGATTTGATAGGAAGGTTGCAAGTTGAAGCTATTCCGATCCCAAGGAACGCCAATAGAGACATCGCACCTCGACCACAATCAACACGACAAAGGCTGCGGGTACAACGAATTCACGGAAATAATGTCAAAATATGGGTGAGAAAAATATTCAATTCAATTTGTCAATTTAATATAGGCTATTGAGATTTCTGTGCAAAGTTTTTAGATACAATTTTAATAGACCTATAGCCGTATTATAAAATGTGACAAGGTAGACGTTATGAGCTTAGTTAAAATTAAGGGCGTATTTGTGTAAGTTATTTTAGCTCTTTCGTCACCCCACCCACTCAACCATCTACCCCAACCCACCCCCGTCATTTTCTATGTTTAATTTGATTCTGCCATCGTCGGGTCGCCTCTTCTCATCTATTTCTGCTTTTCCGCATAGTTTGTCCTGTTTCAAAATGATTTTGTAAGTACTTCTATTTATTTTTCTTGGTTTCAAATTAAATGAAAATTTTCTGTGATACAGTTGGTTACTTTTAAATTAAACCCGTCGAATAAATATCTTGCTTAGCTATTTTGTCTGGACAATACCACATACACAACCAGTAACTGGTACAGGTGTACCAGGCGGACTATGGGCGGCAGTCCTTAAAGCAAAGAATGTTTAGGCTAATGGAGGGCAAAAATGTCTATTTCAGGACAATGGCAATATATATATATATATATATATATATATATATATATATATATATATATATATATATATATATATATATATATATATATATATTTCAATTGTTTGTCAATTAGGAAAAACAGTCGGGGTAAACACCCTCCGATCCCGTTATGAAATGTCTCCCTATACGCATTTGTTAACTGGTGGGCCTAATTCCAAAATACATGAAGAGACTTTGATACAAATTTATATGGTAAGAGATGTGACACCTGAAGTGAAAATTTGAAGCAGCAATTACGGCGGAAGGAATGTTTTCCTGTGTAAAAGTTTTGATGCAAATTTTTACGGATTAGTTGTGTCACATTACATACTACTTCATTGTGTCTTGAAAGAGCGGGATCAAACAGAAACATGACCCCGATAAAAAGCGGAATTTCTAGTCGAACTTGTAACTTTGAGGGTGGTCTTTAATAATGTCTCAAATTTTGAATGAGTAAGTGTTCTTATTTTGTAAAGGTGAGAAGGGTTTACGAGTAAACGATAACGATACCATTGATAGCTACAGTTATATTTCTGAAATATAATAATCTACTGTATGTCATCTGGTCGTACAGTTTGTAAGTTGGACATGTTTTGTTTTTCTCAGAAATTCATGAGGAAATATGGTTATCTAACGAAAGAAATAACGGAAAGCCAGTTCGACGAAAAACTCCGTAAAGGAGAGCTTCGAAATGAAATAAAACGCATACAAGATTTCATGGGGTTTGACCCCACGGGAGAGATAGATGAATCCACCATTGAGAGGATGAATTTACCAAGATGTGGATTTCCTGACCTTACAACGAACGTTGCACACGAAGAAGGCGCAGAGCGCATGAAGCGGTTTACTCTCGACGGGGGACGATGGGAACAGACCATTATTACATACAGGTAAGCGAATATTAATTGCAAGAACGAATATAATCAGATGATGGAATTTAATAGCAATGTTATGCAGATTATGGTATTAAATGAAACGTTACCCTGCTGAGAAGTGTGCATTGTGGTTCCCGGGTCGCAGGTCACATGATTTTGTTATAACGCGCCTTGGTTTACTCAATTGTACTCATTGCCAAAACACGCCTCTTCCATGAGTGTCGAGCTTTTTCGTTATGTGTCATGTTAATCTTATCACGTACCTATTCCCGGTAAGAAGAAAAATTACAGGAATGAGATATGGATTCCTTTCATAGCCTTTTGACCCTCAAATCGGAAGTTGCTAATTACCTTCTTGTTGAAAGCAGGAGCAACACTCATGTTACAAAGATTATCACCTCAAACTTGCACTTCACCTTTATAGCAAGGCTTTGGAAGGGGAGAGACGGTTCGACTGAGTAGTGGTCCAGGGTCTCATCTTAGAACCTGGTGGGGCCCTTAGGGTCAACTACCGGTGAAGGAAAACTTGGTGAAGAGAAAACGCTTTTTGTTTTACGGAGGGTACATGACTTCCATGCTTTAAAAAGTGAAAAAGATGATAAGATGTAAATTCGTTTACTACCGTGCTACGTTCAAGTAATAATATGATTTGAAAAGGTGTGCAGTAGCTGATTTAAGGGGCGGGGGTATCCCAATGAAACCTGATTTGAAACGCTTTCCAACATACGGGAGATTTACGCATAATAGACGCATAACTGACAAATGTGTGTTTCAGATTGTGATTTCCTGCAATAAGACATGAGGGATGCCAATTTTCTGACCTCAGCCCCAACCGTGGTTTTGGTCCCGTTATGGGCCGCCAATCTGGAACAGCCTCCTTTAAACAATCCTGGATTCACCACTGGGTGGGCCCACACCTAAAATGGTTTCGTCACCTCATTCCGCGCTTTTTCTCAGTACAGGCATCGGTATCCAGTCACCACTGTAACAAGGGAGGAGGGAGACATAGGCGTACGGGAAGACATTTCACAAGGGGGACGGAGGGTGTTTGCCCTGAAAATTTTGCCATATGCGTTGTGCAACTAATAAGCATTTTGCCCTGTTAGCAAACGTCGCTGCCCGCCGCACTGCCCACTGCACTGCCCCCTTGCCCTGAAAATACAAGTGTCAGTACCCTGAAATAAGCATTTTCTCTGCTCTGGGAGGGCTGCAGCCCCCCAGACCCCCGCCTCGTACGCCTAAGGAGGTAGATGCGGGTGGGGGAAGGGAGGTGTTAGGGAGATCCTAACACCTCCCTGGTTTGACATGAGGCTATGAACATGTTTCTGAGACGTCTCATTTGAATAACATGTGAAAGATCTTTCATCCCTTTACATCTGGATTTATAAACCCAGAATCGTTAATACATCGGCAGATCTCCCACTCAACGAAACAAGGTCTGTTATTCGACGTTCATTCGACGTTTGGCAAGAACACATTCCGAAGGTATTTCAAGAAGTCCAGTCTGACCCTGCAGATATTAGCATCTTGTTTGCGACCTTTGACCACGGTGATGAAGTAGTGTTTGATGGACCAGGTGGTACACTAGCGCATGCGTACGGTCCTCAGTCAGTTAGTGGAGATGCTGCAGGGGACATTCACCTCGATGATTCAGAAACTTTCGTATCGAGTGGAACAAATGGTGATTATCTTTGAATTGTATTTGTGATAGTTATGAAGAGGCTGCTAATTTTTTAATCTCCATGGTGTCAAAGATTCAGTTTTGTTTGGCTCTGAGAGGTGACCATTCTTTCACATCTCAAATCCGCTTCATAGGCTATTCCAATTTTTGGGCTCAAAACAGTTTCTTATCAAAGACTCCGTCAAATAATGTGTATTGTTTGATTGTAAGCCTATTACTTCTTTCAAAAAAAAAAAAAAAAAACGTCGGCCAGGGCTAAAGGGTGACGGACGATCAACTAAAGACTCATGAGCTTGTAGTAAAACAATCAAACCGTAACAGTTCTACAACACCTAGTAATCTAATATGCATATATGGGGACCAGAAGTTCGGGATTTTGATAGTTCATAGCCTCTCCAACAGTCGTTCCTTCACTTATAGATAAAAACCTTCAATTAATAGTTTATCTAGCATGCAAAAAAATGTTTTCTATTTTCCTCTTTTAGGAACAAGTCTCTTCTGGGTTGCATCACACGAGATCGGACACAGTCTCGGCTTGGGTCATTCCAACATTGCAGGGTCACTCATGTGGCCATACTACGGTCAGTCTACCTGGAGGGGTATTTTGAATTACGATGACAAACTCGGGATACAGAAACTTTATGTTGACGGTGGGTATACTTTCCACTTCACCCGTACTTGTCCCCACCCCCATTCCCCACCCCACCCCCCACCGCTGACATGTAACCACAGGGGAGGCTTCTTAAATGTTTTTGGACAAATCATTGCCCACATTTGTCTGTAGTCTGCTGCTTCAGTGCTATCGGTTCCCACACCAATGCACCATCAAACTTCAATATAAATTTGGGGGCGGAAATCACGTCTACTTAGTTTCATTACGACTGAGCCATACGTTCACATAGGCCTGCGTGCGCGGAATAAACCTCATACACACCTATACCTGAAATGTATGGGATTTGTTTGTATACTAATATATTAACAGTTGTATGAGCATTTTTCTGTACCTAAGTAAAACACCTAACTGTAAAAGTTCGTATTAAACAGAGATATACAATGGAGCTATCAGACTAGGCTGAAAATTAGAATGCAAAATGCTTCCCAATCACCCAACGCTTTACAAAGAAAAGTTTATTTTTGAAACAAAGTATCGGGTTTGTTTTATCTTTTATAAGGTGGTTTTTCTGAGGGTATGGATTCCTCTCAATCGTCATCATCTTTCGATTCATCCGAATGGTCTTCCATAAGTTCGTCTTTGTTTGGCCCGTCCGAAGGATCGTTGGAAGCATACGAATCCTTGATTCCTCCCAACACAACATCAACGTCGTCTACATCATCGCAGGCGTCGTCGGCGAGTTCAGAGCCATCAATGCAGGTATTGTCAACAAGTTCAGAACCATCATCGCAGCTATCTTCGACAAATTCAAAACCATCGTTACCCACGTCATTTTCAGAATCAGTGTCATCGCTATGGTTGTCATCGATGGAGACAAATGAGGCGTCGCAGCCTGCCAAAGACAAGTCGGAATATCAATCTGAAACGTCCAATGACGAATCATCATCTTTAACCTCACCAAAGGAAACATCTGAGATACTAGTGTCGTCGGTTTCGTCAAGAGAGTCGCCACCTCCGCCTAAATCCTCTGGTAGATCGTCATCTTCGTCGTCTTCTGAATCATCAAAAGAAATTCGGAAACCTTGTCGTCTCCCACATCATAGACAACATCATCGTCCTCATCGTTACAATAGGGCACATTATGTTCTTCGTCGTCCGCATCGGTTTAATGATTGAATGACGACATCGTCGCCAGTGTTGTCTTTAGCCAAGCTAAGCCGCACTTCCACATTTTGCCACGTTGCAATGCCGCATCCGTCGTCGTGCTTTGTCCAACTTGGTCTTACCCAATTGTGGGAAACGTTGTCCACTTCGTCAGTCCTCGGCGTGCTTTTTGGTCACAAGATAAGGATACTACAGCACTTATAGGGGCCGCTTACTGTGTAGAACATAGGCGT
Organism: Holothuria leucospilota; assembly: GCA_029531755.1. Lineage (NCBI taxonomy): Eukaryota > Metazoa > Echinodermata > Holothuroidea > Aspidochirotida > Holothuriidae > Holothuria > Holothuria leucospilota. The sequence continues at coordinate 28,540,996 of CM055962.1, read as the reverse complement.
TAGATGAAGGGTCGGGGTGCACCCACAAACCCCCAAAATGCCGATTTCAGGGCACCGTCACTTCATTTACAAGGCAAAAAACATGTCAAGATTGTTGGCTAATCAGTAAAATTTTAAGGGAAAAGACCCCCCCCCCCTCGGTGAACTGTCAACTCACACGCCTACCGTTAAGCACCTACACAATAAGTAGCTACTCTTCCCTTATCATAAGGAAGGTTTTGAAATGAATGTCTAAAACTGACCTTTTTGCAACAAACTTAAATGTGCGCGCCATACATCTTCTAATACATTATGAGCTGAATAGCTATATAACCTGTTGATTGGCATTGGACAGTATTGACTTAACACGATCGAACCCATCTCCTGGGTTGGACCCCATCATCCCAGCATGGATCACCCTAGCTGTTCAATGATGTCATTTTACGTCATTTGCGTCATCATTGTCAGTTTTGTGATGATGTCTGCCAGAATAAGTTACCGCATTCATTCCAGCTATATTTATTATGGTCTTAAAAGGCATGTATATAAAACGCAGTCAATGTGAAATACCACGCGTATTTAATTTAATACGTATGAACCACAAGTTGAGTGATGGAACGTTATGGTTAGCAGAATGTGAATGAAATAGTCATCTCGTTTTTACACTTAATATTATTTTGCCAACGGTAATGGCGAATGGAATGGAACAGGAACGTGTGTTTTGTTATTTGTTCGTTGCCTTGCTAACTAGATTATCTTAATTTCATATGCGGACCCTCTCGCAATCACAGGTTTTTTGTAATGTATCAATGTTTTCAACCAGGAAGTTTGTTAGGATGACAAATGCCTGTTTAGTTAAGCCATGTGGCGGATCCAGTGGGTGCCGTGGGTGCATGTGCACCCCCCCCCCCCACAATTTCCAAGACTAAAAATTTCACGTACTAAGGTGGACCATGGCTTTTATATTCTATCGCAGACATCTCACTGTTGCTCTCCTCGTCACGGTTTTGATATAGAAACTCGTACACCGTATTAAGAGCACCATCTTTTGTTTATCTAAGTCCTTCAGATGGACGACACTCTCCCACAGTAGAAAAATCTAGTGCACCCCAAACAAAAATCGTGGATCCGCCCCAGGTTAAGCCCATCTGTAAGAGAAACGTAGCAGCGCGAGATACGGAATTGAGGGCGCCTGGCAGGAATGACATGATCTATCTCGCTAAGCGCAGGGCGCCCTACTCTTTTGAAAACTTCTGCGTCTAATTGTTAAAAAACAGCATGTTAGGATGAACTTACTTGCTCCTTTTTTTATGCAGAAACTGAAATTGCCCGTGTACTGGTTACTACTCTCACCTCTTCTACAAAAAGTATATTTACCATCAATAATTTTGTTGCAACTTCAAGTTTTGAACTTTTGAATATCAGTACGGTAATAACTGTTCCCACATCCTGGTCCTTTGGGGTATTTTCCATATTCCAAGGTTTCCGTTGTTGTATTGTGGTCATATTTTTGCCAATTACCTTGCTTCCTTACCGAATATCGTTTATAGCCTTATAAATATCACCGCCCACCCCGAATGATACACTCCTCTGGTTTTTCTCACAACTGCGTGGGTCAATTGATCTTTATAGAGGTACGTGGGTTTTTCTCCGGGTACTCCAGCTTTCCTCCCACTTAACGCTGCTAGTTACCCAGCCGATAAAATCGATTGCGGGCCGGACTTAAACGTTCCGGGAGGACCATTAATCCAGAAGACTTTGTTTTTCTCCCATAAATTACCGGTACCAGGAGAGAAAATGGCAAGCTTAAAATCCTCACTGTGTAAATTAAAAATTTATTAATTTTAATTATGAATGTACAAAATTAATCAACGTAGAAGGGAATTGATATTCTCCCCGTAAGTAAAATGAAAAAAAAAAGATGCAGTAAAATAAAATAAAATAAGATAAAATAAAATAAAATAAAATAAAATAAAATAAAATAAAATAAAATAAAATAAAATAAAATAAAATAAAATAAAATAAAATAAAATAAAATAAAATAAAATAAAATAAAATAAAATAAAAAATAAAATAAAATAAAATAATATAAAATCAAATCAAATCAAATAATAAAAAATTCCCCTCTTCATCACCTTACTTTCATAAAAAAAAAACTCTTTTGTGCACAATTTCAGTGTCACATCATTATTTTCTTTTGCATCTTAAAGGGGATGAGCAGTCCCTTGACCTCATTTGGAAATATCAGCGAAATTTTACAAATATTCTCTTACTGCCCTTAATGATACCGCTGATTTGGGGGAGGGGTGGGACTAATATTTAACAAAGTCTAAGTGATTTACTGGCTCGCAGCGTAACAAGACAACTTTCGCAAAGGATACCCCTTAGCCTTGCCGGAGGTGGTACTTCCCATGCCTTGTAAGTTGCACATAAACATGCGTGGTTTTGATATTTCATGTTGTAGAAGTTTTATATCCCAAAAAAGGCAAATTAAAAGAAAATGTTTCTCGGTAGAATCACTGTAAATGCCAAAACGATGCCAACCAAGATTACGAAAGTTATTTTATCTGTGCGCTTCAGTTATGTTAACTTGAGACCTACACGTTCGGCTTTTTTATGAACATTAGTGTAAAAAACACTTATTGCATTCGAAAATATATCTATTTTGTCTAATTTGTCTAAGTTAGAAATAAATTCTGATCTTGTCTCAAGCATAGGCGTATAAGGCTGGGGGAGGGGTCCAGTGCCCCCCAAAAATTTGGAAAACCTCAAATCTGTAGAAATTCAGGCAAAATCTGTAAAAATTCTGGCAAAATTTGTATACGAAGGCTTAGAGATTCTAGTAAACAAACTCCCCCCCCCCCAATTCCAGATGGTTCCATACGCTATATAGTCTGAAGACGTAGGGTTTAATTCAGCTTTCAAGAGCAAATGCTGCCAATATATCACTAGAAAAGTTGGAGGCAAGTATTTGTACGAACAGGATGAATCGGGGAGGGTCCTGGATACATTATACAATCCGAGCGATTAAGACATACATAGGCATATCTTCTGTTCGAAGAAAGAAACCTGAACTTAAAATAGCCTATTGACCGTTGAAATTAAATTCCCTACAGTTGTGGCATAACGTGCGGACATAAGAGAGAAGAAAGCTCTCCGCTGTGTAATGATGAAAGAAAAATTGCATGAATAAAACGATTTCTTTTTTCCAAGGGCTTTGGAACGCCATTTGCAATATTATCAAAACACTACATACCATTCGAAGCAGACCATGAATATTGGGGGGAGGGGAGGGGGTCGTCCGAACGTGGCCTGCTGCCTACACAAGGGGCTGAACTTGTACATGATATTTAAGACGTTAAAGGGAAATATTTCGTTTAGAATGAACCAACACGGCAGACAAAGAAAATAATTATAATTATTTTTCCATTCAGTCTCACCAATAAACTCCAGCAATAGCTTTATCTCCTCAAAATATTATGCATTTACAGATGTGGCATCTTTTGGAATTTTGAAAGTCTGGGCCAACAAATTATTCTTGAGCAACAAATAACTGATTTTTTCTGTAAGAACTTCGCGAAGAGAAAGCTACCGACCGTCCGTGTTGCCTTATTTTGAATTGTCTATCATTCCTTGTATCTATAAATATTGGTTTAAAAAATATGAAACTTTTCTGTACAGAAAACCCATATTTCATTTTAAAGGGTGATATTCGTGTAACTGAAGCCGTTTGCAGTTTGAAAAACCTCAAAAATGCTGACTTTCTTTGCAAAACTTTTTAACTGAAAACGAAGTTGTAGCCCTTTATCGCAGGCTTCACTAAAGTCGATCCAACGCATGCCACTTATCATCTGGAAAGTTTCTCAACCCTTCGGGTACCAGGTACTACATATTTTTATGACTTACATTAGGAATTGTAAAAGGATCGTTAATGACCTTCAAAATACTCTACTCTTGCAGATATGTATCACTTGACGTATTACGATTTTCAAGGAACCTTTGTAACCCCTTAGTAATTATCTCCCAATAGGTACCGCTAAGATGCCAAGCTACAGGAGTACTGTGACGGCGGCTTACACACTGCGTCACGGAAATAAACCCCGTTTCTATGGGACCCTGTAACCCTACCGCGGTCAGTTCTAACTCTACATGAATGGTATCAAGTAAGTTCATGAATAGAGAATGCACAGTGAAGCGAGACAGGTAAAGTTAACAATAGAGTCCCAAGAGCAACAGCACTGTCACGTAAGCTACAGTGAATACACACTTAAAGTCCTATCATCCTGCACTTGTCTTTCACAACAACGTGTCGATTAAATCAAACTCATTGGAGTGGATAGTTAAGAAATGTAAGCCTTTTCAGCTATCGAAATGCAGCGAGAATGATTTCACTTCAGCTCAATCTTCGTGTACTTATCAAACTTCGATTTTCAAGAGCGAGGGACTTCACAACGAAGACAATATGAGTCGAGTAATCTTGTTATCTTTGCGAAAGTTTTATCCAACGGACAGTCCTTCTGTGTGAAACTGAAGAGCCTAATACCGACATTCCTTCGGTAGTATCACTCACTTCGAGCCTTGGAAAGATTTTTTTCTGCGAGCTATAACTGAGTCTGAAACACTTTTCAATGGTTCAAGAAAGATATCAGCCGTGAGACGAGAGAGTCACAGAGTGATGGTGAATTTCACCCTCGATGAGTGAGACAGAGGTGGCGTTTCTCGGACATGGACAGCACCCAGGTAGGAACTCTCACATAAAAGTACAGTATTAGAAATGAAATAAAAAGGAGACAAAGAATAAGCCGACAGCCCGCCAGACTATATAGGCCTACTGTTTTATACTAGTAATCATACTTGTATTATGATATGATACTTTGTGCTCTATCAGGTGCACGTGCTCCGTCGGAACTTTGTACCTTGGTCGTAGCATAGGCGTATGAGGTCGGGACACTGTGTACCCCCCCCCCCAAAAAAAATCCCAGAAAACCCCAAATTTCGGATAGAATCTGTAGAAGTTCGGGCAAAATTCTTCTAAAAAGGCTTAGAGATTAGGGCAAAAAATGCACCTCCAATCCAAATGGTCCCATACTCCTATGGGTCGTAGCTAGTACGAGTTTACAGTGCCCCCATGAATTCTTTCATCTGTTCCCTAAATTCTTTTACTTCACTCTGACTTCACTGGTTACTATGGCAATGAAATAGGTCTACATCACATGTCAATATCTATTTAATGTCCATACGATATGAATGCTCGAATAAGCAATATCTTTGAAAAAACGCTGTTGTTATAAAGATCAGTGTCTGTATATACAATGACAAGTTATGATGGAAAAGCTTAAAATACCAAATATTCGGCCTATTCCATTGGGCCTACTGTAGGCTGTGGTAGGCTTCAAACTGTCACAGGGTTCAGTGGATACCTAGGCCTACTTCTACCAGCTTTAAACCCACTGAGTCGTCTCAGTATGCCGCCATTTCTGTGAGATTCATTGGACAGAACGTAGGCCTACAGTTGAATTTACATGTGTCAAGAAAGCACGTTTTATCAGGCCCGTAGTCAAGGGGGGGGGGATTTTTCCCCCTAGAAGATCAAAAATTAGCATTGCCGTAATGCATTTTAGTATGTTTCGGCCCCTCTGGAAAATTTTTCGCCCCCTAGAAACTTTTTCGCCCCCCTTCAGCACCTTGTCTGGCTACGGGCCTGCATTCTATAAGTATTGCAGTCATAGTGTACAGCCAGGAATGATCATTATATAGTAATGTGCGGAATATCTTGCATTGCAAAAGCACCGTATCCCCATTTTCTTTAATACCGTGCCGAAATATGGGGAAATATGTAATGATCCAACGTTTTTCCAATGTTCTTAAAACATAGTCACTCGTATTTCTTTTTATTGTGAGTAGTTGTAGCCTACACAGAACTTGTAATTTAAATATATTATGGTCAAGTTACATTGCATCAACCTTGCACAGACGGAAAAGAACTTTTATTCATTTATTAAATCTTTCAGTGTCACTAATAAACCTTGGCAATAGCAACCCCCCCCCCCCCCAAAAAAAAATATTTCACATACCAAGTGTATAACAAATATTGCACTAGAAAGTTTAGGGGAAAACTTACTCATGAGGTTGAAATTCACTGAATGCCTTTCCTTATACGTAAGTTGTAGGAGCTTGCACCAAAGGTCAAAAGGTCAAATTCAGTCGACGCGCTAGTTGTTCGGAAGGACACTCACTGAAAACCTAAACTAGTCAGGATGGTGCCTCTCCCGACTAATTTGACTGACTAGCGTAAAAATTAGTCGGTGGATTAGTCAGTGATCACAAACTAGTCAGTTTGATTAGTCGGTGTCACACGGACTAATCCACTGACTAGTTTGTGATTACTGACTAATCCACCGACTAATTTTTACGCTAGTCAGTAAAATTAGTCGGGAGAGGCACCATCCTGACTAGTTTAGGTTTTCAGTGAGCTGCGCCACGCACCACATTGCTTTAGTACATGACCTAGCATCTGCGTGTGCTTGTTTGTCCTCCAGAATGTGATTGCGTAAGTTGACTTTTGCACTTTTGAAACCTCCCTGTTTCTTTGAAGTTGAGTTACCCGACTACTTTTTTCACTTGCTCACCATTCTTTATCTGTAAAGCACACTCCAAAAAAAAGTTGGGTAAAAATTTTACCAACACTGGGCACGTATGTGAAAATACTGAAATTGGGTAAAGTTTGCCCAAATTTGTTGATTAATGGGTTTACTCAGACGTTGAATGCCCAATTTAGTGTTAACAAGACTCGCGTTAAACCCATTATTCACCAATTATTGGACAAACTTTACCTAATTTCAGTATTTTCACATATAGGCCTACGTGCCCAGCGTTGGTGAATTTTTTGCCCAATTTCTTTTTTTAAGTGCAGGGTTTTTAAAGGTATGAAAATTGTCGTTACCACAAAGACAGTACCGTATTTCCTTTTAAGTAATTGCTTATGGATGCCTGAATGGACAGGCGCCTGAATGGACAGGCTGTGACCTTTTTTGTTTTCAGGTATTCCTTAGTCAAAATCCATATATGGCTCAGGTATAAAAATCCATATGTTGTCATATATATTACATACCTGACCTAGAGTTTCAAAATGTCTATAGAAGTACAGAACAAAAATAAGTCAATATATAAACAATGCAGAAAAAGTGCTTTCAATTAATTGACAGCACATTTTCAGTATTTTGTTTGTGTTTCTTTAAAAGTGTTTGCCCTGTAATTCTATAGCATTTTACAGACACTTTTAACAGTACGTATATACAGCAGTTCTGGAATTTATATCTAGCAAGACAAATATTTTAGAAAAGGCATGATTCAAAATACATCAAGAAAGTTGTGGCACACAGTTCATTCTTTTTTAACTTCAACTATACACTTACGTTCACATCGGAGTTTGTGGGGTCACGAGGAAACCTGTTTCTCCCATGTTCTAACATATTTTGCCCTTGTTCGATGGAGCTATATGAGCTTGTGAACATTGTGAGAAAAGCAGGGATGGCCTATGTTATTTTTACACTTCCAAGGTAGCTACACCACGGGTATAATTCACACCCCGCATTACTTGTTTGAGGAAATGATAAACAGGGGTCAAGAGGTCAAGTCATTAATGTCTACCACTTCCGTAACATGTGTTGGTACGTTCTGTCTCTACAGAACCTGTTGCCTGCAGAAATAAAAAATGGTAGGCTTATATATGCGGCTTTGCAGGGTTTGTTGTTCCATGTTACCCCTCGTACCAACAGGCTGACAACAACGATGTTTTAGTGACCTGTATCGTGTAATGTGGGTGGTGGCAGGTGGCAATTTATCTTTGCAGGTTGTAATACGGTGAAAAAAACAAAAATATTTTAATGATGAAAACTAAAAATAGCCCTATAAGTAAAAATTTTTGTCAAAATGTTTCCCTTCCTTTCGATCGGAGACATTAGGTACTGTACGTCGTAAAATTTTGCGCGTTTTAATGTTTCTCCTATGTGGTAGAAAATGATTGAATTGGCTTTTTCTGCATTGGTTTTTTCGGCTCTAGATCAGATCAAACTGGAAATCACTCAAGTTTACTTCGAAACACACCATTATTACCTTACGAAGCCTTACGTTGAGCAGGCACCAGGCGATTTTTAAATTTAACCCATGGTCCCGACATTTAGCGCCTGGTTTACTTCAAACATTTATGACCAGACTGTTTTTTTCTTTTCTTCTCGTGTTGAACCAAACCTAGATGTATTAAACCTAAACTGAGATGGGTGCTTAAAATAGTGAGTGAGCGATTTCCATGATTTATGCACGTAAATTTTCACTATTTGTAGACCATACGGCCATATTCTGACAGAAGTTCATGAACTCATTTGAAATATTTGTATGTACGTACTACAACTCAAAATACCAGCTTATTCCTAGTCTCGCCAGTGCATTATCATGAAACTAAGGCTCTTGTTATGGAAAAATTGCACCACGGTTCTGTCAAAATCTAGAACACCTGGAGCCAAAACGTGGATTATACTCATGCCCGAAAGGGACTGTTTTTCTCAGGGAGGGCGGTTATTTTTGCCCGACTCCAGACCTAATTTAACTGTGCACTGTTTGCGCCCGACTAAGACAAAATTCTGCCCAATTTAGTCAAATTTCTGACATTTGGGGGGCGGCCGCCCCCAGCCCCGCGGCCTGTTATTCTGCCATGATTATACTGCTGCTTGGTCCAAGCCCACCTAAACGTAACAGGCTTGACCTGTACCGTAATCACAGACGGTAAAGGTATTCCAAAATTTGCCTGTAGGGGATGAGGAGGGGTGATTTCTTAAGAAGAAAGAAGATGAAGGTTTGTTAAGTGTTGACAACTTCAAAACTAAAAGGACAGTCTTTAGTAGACAAGTATATCAATCATCTGCTACCTGTTGACTTTTATCTTCTCACTGTCCCATCCCGCAGAATTATACACTTAGCGGATCATATAAATGTGATTGTATAGACATTACTCCATTCTAGTTTTCAATTAGCCCAGACGTTGGGTCCATTGTACACCTATGTGGAAAAAATCGATTCATATGCCCTCCATATCATTTATTCGAAGATACTCGTAAGGTGCAAGTTACATTCCGTTGATCATGTTCAGTGGTTAGGGTAACTCCTTCGATATGACGTGATTGTATTTTCAAGGACATCTCTGCTCATGGGTGGAAACATACCTGAAGAATTGAAAGAAATCGGTGGACTCGTTTCCACTTATCACGTAAGCAATTCAAACAAACACCATAGCGTGAAAGTTCTATTGATTTATCGTCAGAGACAGAATTGCTTTCTCTATTGATTTAACAAAAGCTTGCGAACACTAGAGTTCTCGAGAGAACTTCAACATGTCTACTAAGAGCAAATAATACACATCAAGAAAATAGGCAACAAGAAAAACATCAGCGCTGATTGAATGTCTTCTGTTGATTCCATGATTTTCGTATTGACGACAACTTACTAGAAAAATTTTTATCCTTGTTATCTGTATTTTAATAGTATGAGTGGAATTCTGAAAAAGAACTATGATACACTACACGTGTAAACTCATACCCAAATCTATACAACGATTGTGTGGGTTAAGTCGAGTAGGCGATTTGCTATGTTTGAGCCGCCATTTTGGTTGCTAAGGGACATTCCGTCCTCGTTCAGTACGTCGTTCAAGCCGGAATCTTGGATGAGTTTGAATCATTTATCCAAACATAAACTCGAGTCTTTAAGAAAATCTGTTTTCTATATTTACTTTCGAAACTTCTCTATGGTTGCTCTAGAGGAGTTGGAAAGTATTGCAGCCAGTGGGCGTCTGCTTAGATTTGGAGGGGCAAATCTGTAGATGGGAGGGGCACTTGTATGGGACAATTAGTCACTACAAATGCAATTGTTACTGAATTCATAGCAGTCAGACTATATGGGGGATATAGAAGTGTAAAGGAAAGATTGTCCCCTCCCATTCCTCACCCGGTGGTTATGGCTATGGACCCGGGTCCTTTTACCTCCGAGTGTTTATAACTTTAGGCACTACTTAATTTATTAAGGCCTAAGTGAAAAGTTCGAAGTTATTGGATACTTTTAAAGCCAGGATTGAGAATTTATTACTCAATCCCTGTTTTGTGATTTAGAAGGAACAGAATGAGAGGAGTAGGGGAGGGGTCACGTTTAGGATAGCAATACACTCCCAGCCATCAAGAAGAAGTAACGCTTCATGAATCTAATGACAGTGTTCTCCTCCTTCCTAACGTAACTTAAACTTATCAAGGATAGTATTGTACAATACAACCATACCGACCCAAAACACTGGCCCTATTTGCAGATTGACGAACCAACCACGCATGCAGCATATAACATTTATTACCATGATTAATTCTGACGTCAAAGCTCGAAAGTGGAATGAAAACACAAAGTTGTTACGTCAGAGTCAACTACTTCAATTCAATTACACTCGCAAAGCAATGTACTAAGACTGTCGATGGTGAAGTCACTTGTCACTTGAGCTATGTTTTCATTCCAGTTTCGAGTCCATCTAACCACTCTAATAGGTGAAGAGAATAATGAAACTTTGTTGGGTGATGGAAAAGGAAACCATTCCTTGAAAGGTATAGACAAAATAGGGGTTGAGGTGAAGCAAGAGGCAACGGCGGCGATTTGTTCTCAATATTGGGGGGGGGGGGGCATGGCCCCATTTTCAAATAATTTACTGTGTGAAAAAATCAAAGTCAATTGGCGATTTCTCAAATATTTGGGGGACATGTACCCTTGTCCCCCCCCCCCATCGCCGCCCATGGCCAAGAGGGAACGTAGCCACGTAGGATGGGAGGATGCAAGTTCCTATGACTGAAGAGTAAAAAATAATGCCCAAATTATCTGTTTCGAGGAAAATATTCCGATAAGACCTCCTGCCCCTGACCTGCAATTTTCATTACGAAGAGACGCTGTGAGGTCCTGGACCTCAAGCCTAAGTCTTACAGTCCCGAGGTCGATTCTGGCATCATTGAGTTAGTGGGGTCTGACCTCCCACCCTCGGAAAAAATACTGCTTATGCGTCTGGATGGCAGTGTGTCTTTACAAGTGATACTTGTCATGCCGAGCCAATCTGCCAAGGCACGAAGTAAACACCCAATATTTATTTCCTCAGTACTCTTGTACATGGTGGTTCAGGAGAAAACCCTTTGTCGTCCGGGGCAGGAAGTGTTATTCCTTCCGGGATATCTGCTCTGCCATGTGTCCAACACACTGGAAAGCAATTAGGATACATTACGTTACTCGCATTAACCAGGAAGAACATTCCCTCGTATCAACCATATTGGACGTGCTTTAATTGAAATTTTTTTTTCTTATGTGGTGATTTTACAATAAGTAATATTATCCCCTAATTTGCGGTAAGGTACGGACAACCGAATTATAATTCTGTTGTTGAATAAAAAGAACAAAAATAAGAAAACTCATAAATGACCACACAAACGTTTTGAGTAACTGTTTGAGGTGACCGACAAAATGGACCTCACTGAGTCGAAGAGGTCATTCGAGAGGGCAACACATCACACTTATGTTACACTTGTTTTCATCATGGCATTTTTTATGAGAAGTCCAACAAATCGACGCATTGTTAGTGGACAGTGTAGAACTGATGAGTCGTGACAAGACCGGTAGCCATGCGGACATTCTGATGGAAAAATTCCCCCAAACTTCGATCATGCCGCCCCAGGTTGTTTCTGTGGGAAGTACCTGAGCTGGTGGGTTTTTAATGTCGTTACTTAGTTCTTGAATTTCTTGAAAATTTTGTTATCCCATAGTTCCCCCGTATTTTGGTGAGCTTTTTAGATCTAACTGGTTCAATTACGAATTGCAATCCTCAGAGTTCACGTGTGAATGGTTGCCAGTTCAGTCAATGTATAACTGATTGCCATTTTCAACGTTACATGATACATCTGTGTGAGCTACAGCATTTCTGCTCTGATTTTTTGTTCAAATATGTGTGTTTTCAATTTCCTACCCCTATGATCGATCCATTCAAATGCCCATACTAGAGCTCTGCAACTTAAAACAAGCATCTCACCCATCCTTAATTGACAAGCTGGCTACGGACCTGCAACATGACTCTAGTGACGAGTCACCAACTTCCAAAATAACCTGACTTGAGAAATTCTAGACAGTTTTTTCCTGATTGAACCAAGTCTGTAAAACCGCTGATATGAATTGAACAAATAGTCGAGTTATTTCTTAAATCTCAAGCCTGTGGTCAAAGGGGAGGGGGTAGGGATTGCTCATTTTCGCCTCCTAGAATAATTCTGAGGAAAACAATTAAGCCGGTGTCACACTACAACGAATTCGGATCGGATTCCGATCCGATTTTTGTGAGTTTTTATTAAAATCTTCTCCATCTCTGGTCAGAAAGAGCCCCAAATTTGCCAACCAGTGTAAATATATGATTTGCATCAGAAGTCTATGAAAATAAAATATTAACTGATTTTTTCGTGACGTCACACCGATAAACAGCTTTTATCGGACACGCGTAGTCCGATAAAAGCTGTCTGTCGATGTGACGTCACGAAATAATTCGTATAAATTTAATTTTCGTACTCCTGCGATAAAAATCATATAATTACACAGGTTGGCAAATTTTGGGTTCTTTCCGACCCGAAATGGAGAAGATTTTAATAAAAACTCACAAAAATCAGATCGGAATCCGATCCGAATTTGTTGCAGTGTGACCGCGGCTTTACTATTGCCGTAATGCATCCTAACATCCCGGAAGCTATCTCTCCCCCCCCCCCCCCCCTTTCAACACCTTGTCTAGGCTAGCTACGGGCCTGTTAACTTACAACTTTATTTTTGGGATCAGAAAAATTTTATTGACGTGTGCCCTTTTTCGACAGTTACTTTCATGAAACCACGGAAGTACTCCCGTGAGATACGGTATCATATCCTGGACAAACAATGAAATCGAATTATCCAAATAATTTACGACAGAGAACCCTGCCTAAAATTGTTAATAAGAGCATGTGCCAGGCTCGCAAATTAGTCTAACAACATTAGTCCAGTTGTATAGTATTTGAAGCTGGAGCATTATGTCTTTTTCGTGAAAAGAACGAACGGTGACGGATTTACCAACTTTTTATTATTTTTAAATAGACTGATACGTCAGACGGGTACCCTGTGATAAAAGCCTAACATTTATAGAATGTGTATTCACATAAAAAGAAATTGCCCAAGCTGTCAAAGGAGAGATTCACGTAATTGATTGAAGTTGAAAAGTGTTCCCCAAGGAATTAATATTTTCTAATAAACAATGTTTTCTCACTGTATGTTATTTCCGTAAGGTTTTCAATTGCCACTGTTTGCCATATTAACTTTTCGGATGTGTTGGGGTCTTTAGGGAGCTCTTTAGAGGCAAAACTTGCTAATGAGAAGTTAGATCAGATTAAGAGATAAAATAAGTAATGTGGCAACGTCGCGTTCAAGTTTTCCGATGAGATATCTTCAGAGTGGAAAAGTAAGAAAGCTTCTAACACTACTCTTGTTCGGATTCCGGTGTAACAGATTAAATACCGGTAGTACTATGTGTTATCGTATTTGATTAACGAAATGTCATTCTTCTATCTTTTGTCGTCATTTACAAATATTCCGAAAGAAAAACGGGCTGTGCTTCAATTTATCTCTTGGACAGGCTGGTAGTCAAAGGGAGGGCGGGGGGGGGGGGGGCGGGCAGCGGCGACGTCACTCGTCGACAACTCCGTCCCTAAGAAAGTTTTTGAGAACAAAAATTACTATTGCCTTAATAATCTTAACACATCTCGCCCTCTGGAAGCTATCTTCCTCCTTTTGTGCCTTGTCTGACTACGGTCTTGCTGTTGAGTAAGAAGTGGACGTTGCATTGGTATATGCCGTTAATGGCTCGGGCAAGGTGACGTCGGAAATTATGACTGCGGACTCTTCAGTCTTAGATGACGTTTGCTTGCTCAAGTCCCGCCCTTTTCGGGACGTAATAACTAAGGAGTTACTCTGGCTGATTAGAGACGAGAGGCGTAGCCAGGATGAATTTTATAGGAGGGCCTAGGTACCGAATGGGGGGTCACGGCATTGATCGCGGTCCTTAATTCTTACAAATTTTATTAGGACACACACAATTTCGGGGAGGGGGTAGCAAACATCTGGGGGCAGGCCCCCGTAGCTACGTGCCTGTTACAGACGCAGGAACGATAACCTTGACATTAAAGTGATCAAATGATAAAGATTGCACACCTCGACTTGGGACACGTGACTAGAAGCCGAAAAGATGTCTTACCATACGGGGCAGACTTCGATTTCATCGCATACTGTACTTCTGAATCACATTAAAACACATCGAGTAAACCGTGGAACCAGTAACGAAGGCAAGGACACCTGTAATGAAGACAAAACATTCTTCACAGTGTTTTTACAACAATTGATTTAGAAAAAAGTGAAATCAAAAGAAGAATCCATATATTAATCCTATCACAGGCAACGGACTGTAACTGATCTCCAAACCTTTTATCTTGGTTATGTAAACATGAAGCAAACGACCCCCTCGAACTTGTTAAAAACCTGTCTCGGTATTATAATTGGCTTAAGGAAAGAGTGTTCTTATCATCCTTAGCCAAACGATTGGAAGGTTATTTCTTTCACCGGGTAACAGAGCTCAACAAATCGATTCCTTTTGACTCCAAGTTTAATGTCTCCTCTTTCTTTTTCTTGGCGACAAGTCAGCTTAGTTTGGTGAATTGTTCTCGAAGAAGTGCAGTACCACTCAATGGGGAGAGGTTTGTCAGGATTGTAAACCCCCCGGCATCTGAAAGACACCTTGTCCCATTCAAGAAAATGATCCATTTTAAACTTCAACGCTAATTATTTTAAGGACAATTTGGGACTTCGTGAGTGAATTGAGCTTATTAAAAAGGCATCAATTTCCTTATTGGTCAAACTTGTCGAAACTTTCTGTCTTTCTTAACCCTTTTTGTCAGACATTCCCATAGCAACTGAAAATGTGACGGTTCTATTTGTCCAAGATGTCACTTTCACCTTCCCTATAGTGGCAGAGCTGCGACGTTTGGTCGGAGGAGGCAAGATTGGTTTTGAGGGCGCTTTGTGTTTGGTAGATATCGATACCTCGAAACATACTGAATGACTGTGCGCCAAGGTAGATAGGCGCGTAGTGTATACAGGACATTTTTCGCTAAAATATCTCATAAACGGAAATAACCCTTCCAAAGGCACATGAAGTTGCATATAAAAACATGACAAAATGATGAAAAAGCGCCAGCATTCTATTTGACTCAGTCACTTGGGCGGTCGCCCCTTGACCATATGCTATATGCCATATGAAAGTTCCGTCATCTAGGATCTCATAATTGTTAGCAGAATGGGTGCAAGCTTTAAATAGCAGTTTTTTCTAACCGTTTCTGAATTATTGATGGGCTATTCGTGAATCATTGCATGGGTCCATCGAATATTTTAAGGTCCCGTAAAAAGAGTGCGAACTACGTACAATCCATTTTTATAAGACGATGGCCCTTAAATTATAGCCGAGTAACTCACTTTGTCGGGCCCCGAGAATTTCATACATACCTTACATGTAAGATAACTGTTCAGAATTACAGGTTCCACATTCACCTCAGAATGTAACCCTGCCCTATACACTCTCTAAATGTCAGTTTCTGACAGAGTTGTAGTCAAGTAGCAACTCGAGTCGAAACCTTCCAAAGTATACTGTACCTGACTTGACAAATTCCAAAAAATTTCCGCTTTTCAAATAGCACAGTGACCAGATATACCTCCCCCGGACAATTTTCCCGGACATTTCTCACCGTGACAACCCCAACCCCCCAACTCTCCTAGGACAATTCGCCCCGTACAATTCCCACCCGGAGAGTTTCCAACCGGGACAATCCAACTGTTTGGGTGGGTAAGTTGTCTGAGTGGTTACTGTCTAGGGTAGAAATTGTCCGGGGTATTTCCGGTTACGCTTGGCTACAACTCTGGTTTCTGGCTAAGCTTTGGACCTGACTGAGAAAGAAGAATCACAATTAGGCATGAAGTAGCCCTCATCAGAATGAAAGTGAGTACACACTTGCACTCATGCGTTGGCACATTGGTCTACTCGTTCTCGTGAGAATAGATTTGTACTCGTACCTACACTCACTGATATTTTGTGTTAACTTTTGGGTGCTAAATGGAAAATTTTGTACCCATACTCGCTAAAAGGACGTGTCTTCGTGAAGTACTCTCAACCCACGCTTTGTACTCATAACGTTGTACTCACAACCCTAACCCTGCATATAACCGTGGATGGTTGCAGTTCTCTGTGAGAATTGCAGTTATGTATTGAGTATCTACTTTCAGTGGGCTTGTATATGAGTAAAACTTTTGACAGAATACGTAATAGGGCTTGGTTACTGGCCAACACGGACGTGCATAATGATAATTCAAGTTGGTCAATGATTCAATCGTAAATTTCGTGGAACAGAATTTTGAGGTACTCTGTAAAGGCCTTTATGGATCGTAAACGTAGCCAACTGCGTGGGTTCTAATTGAACAGTGTCTTCCTTAATCGTTGTTGACCGAAAATAATGAAACAACTAATTGATTTTTTTTTCTTTTAGGTAGATTAAGAGCGTATCCTTTGGACTTAAGCTTTCCTTTAAAAATCATTCAATGAATATCGAAAGATCGATTCTGGAGTGACCTATTCACGTTTCTTTAAACCTCTTGGGCTTCTCAATTATCACATCAAGATGTGTGTTGCATGAATGCAGTGATCATTTGGATGACTTAATTTCCTCGACACCATCGATGTTAGTTGTTGCGGTCATCCAATTATTTAAATTGTTTTTAAATAGTTTCGTGAAAAATAACCCAGAAGTCACCAACTGTTGTTCATTAGTTGTGATCGCGTTACCATGACTCTCAATAGTTAAAGATGTTTTTCTCAAGTTCACCTATGTCTATTTTTACCGGAAAATGATCCATTCAGCAATGAGTTAAAAAAATTATCACGAAGAAAAGGAAATTTACGGACATTTTCTTAAACGACATGATTCCTTTTTTTAACTATGAAAATTTGAATAAAGTGACCGTTTTAAAATGGGTCAAGGATTTGGAACTGAAACAAAGCCCGATTTTCTCTACTTTTTGATGTGATTTTGTAGCGCCATTTGAACTCAGCCATAGAGGTGATGGTTGCCAAGGAAACAAATAAAACATGGTGTTACCAATGGCGACGTTCATTCAGGTCGGTGCAAATTTTATTTTTTTGTGAACCATTTTCTGTCTTCTCCTATTTTTAGGTAGCTGAGAGAATGCCAGGGGGCTACAACACTCGTGACAAAGTATCACTACGTGGAAAAAGAAAGGTAAGCTTTTAAACGATAACCTTTGACCTCAACAGAAAAATGACCCCCCCCCCCCCTCCAGCTTAGAATAGATATATAGGTTGGCAACACAGGGTAACGTACGTTGTATCAGGTAAACTAAGTGAGTTTCAAATGGTCAGTAGCCGCAAAACATCCCAACGAAATGGAACAGGCCTATTATGTGATATTGTAGTTCGCCTCCACTCATGCAAAGTACGTTACAGTAGTGTCGGCAACATTTCCGTAGTTTAATATTCCTTTAGATGCAGGACGAGCCCACTTCTTTTGGGGTAGGGCATTTGATTATATTGAATGAAGATATATAAATGTAAATTGGTACGGGAGAATTTATTAGCCTTAGTCTTACAAAGCACACAAAAAACAAACAAACAAACAAAAAAAAAAAACAAGAAGTCACATACCTTTGGAGATCTCTGGTGGCTTTGCAAAGTATTATCCAAATTTAAGACAAAGATAAAACAGGATGATGATAAAATAGCTAGGAGAGAAACAAGACAAATTTAAAGTCGGAGAACCCCCACCCCCTTTTTCTGATTTTGTATTTCAAGAATATTTTTAGTAAAATCACACTCTTAAACCGTTGTGTGGGCATGTATGCCACCTTACAATTAAAATGTTGGGTAAAGAAGCTATACACAGGATGATCAAAAAGTATGAAACTGACCAACCTGCACTGTAAAAAAATTTCTGTAGTTTAACAGAACAAAAAATAAGGAAATACATAAGGAAAACAGAAAAAGTGCTATCAATTTTTTTTCCAAAATTGACAACACTTTTTCCGTTTCCTGTTTGCATTTCTTTATTTTTCTTCTGTAATTCTTCAACAGTTTGTAGACATTTTTTACCGTATAGGTAGTTTCTTTGCCCATCAGTTTAATTGTCAGGTGGCATAAACGTCCACTAGTTTTAGACTGTATGTTCGGTTGAGAAGTGTGCCCGGGTTAAATGCTATTACTAGGTCTGGTCTTCCAAAAATTTTTTTCTCATAACCTGATTTGATAAAACACTTGCAAATGACAAAACAATGCACGCTTTCACATTTTACAATGCAGTGACAGACGAGTGAAAATCTGTTTCATCCCGCACCCAAGTTGTGTCAATAATTTAATTTCCATATTTCACCCCTTGCAAAAAATGTGTTTCTTTAATTCCAGCATTACATGCCCCGACTGTGGTATCTATACAAATGCATTACAAATGTGGCAAGCACGCGTTCCAATCAAACGTCGTTCAACCTTCATGGGAGATATAACTGTGGTCTTCCCACGAGGACATAAATCCGTGATTAAATATTAATATACCACAGCCTTCAGTCATAATGTCATAACAACCCTGTAAGGGTTAAGATGTTACACAAGATGGTATTGCAGAATATTTTACCCGTCTGCAATGCATGTGGCATTGAAACCTCCCTGCGAGCTGGTATATGTAGCAATTACCCCATGCAAAGCGGAGGTCAGAGGGATAGCATACAACAGACACTCCTGGGGTCCACAAACTTGACAGAGCTGCATTGTTGGCTTATGGCACTTAAACTTACTAAAAACTTTGCTTCCGACCACAGTGGTCATGAAGACTCCAATTATTATAACCAAACTTCGCAGACCGGTTTAGCGAATACTTGTTGCGGAATGGACAGAAAAGTAAGTGTTAGCTCAAATCATAAGCGTAGCATATTTTCCATCATACTTATGCATTACTTTGATTCCCCTCTCTTTATATATAGTTTACTGGGAAACGTCACAATTTTTGTTTTTGTAACGTAGTGTAGCCCAATCCAAAAATGCTCCAACTCGGTATACCATTGGCATAGCATTAGTGACATTGGAATGACTGGAATCTTTGCTGGACATGTACTAGTGTTATCTATGTTCTAAACGTGTGCATAGACCGCCCAAAACCGAGACCGAACCGAAACCACCCGAAACCGTAATCGGTTTTGGGTGAACGGTCTTGGTGATCACGGACCGACGGATGGGTGGTCTGACCTGTCATGAAACCGACATATTTCGGCCTCGGGTGGTCTGCCTGTTTGACCCTACCCGAGGAAAACCGAAAACCTACGATTCAATTGCTGTGAAGTAAATGTCATTTTCTCAAAATATCCCCCATTGAAAAGGCCACTACCGTATAGGTTACAGTCTGTACTGAAGTGAAAGATAGGCCTATTTAAAGTCCATGTAAATCCAACGACTATTGGTCAGTATATTTTGCACGATTTTAATTTGCATATTATGGAAAAGATCTTATAAACTATAGCCTCTAGCCTACATTTGTTCCATGAAAGCTTGCTTCGGGTTTTTACGGGTTGGTCTTCGTCGGTTTGGGGATTAGCTAACCCCCAAACCGATGTCAGTTTGGTCTCGGGTACGATGCTTCGTCGGTTTCGGGTGGTCCTGGTTGTGTCCAAACCGACGATTGGACGGTTTACGACATCGAAAAACCAGACCGACGCACACCTTTACTACTCCGCATGTTCGGTGACAATCAGAACATAGGCCATGAGTTACTTCTTTACAGAAATGTCCCGTATAAGCTCAATTCATTTGTAAAGAGATAAAACGGTAAAATTTCATTCTTAAACGATGCACAGATTGTAACACCACTCTAACGATCCTTCAGAGCAGAGGAATTAAAAGAAAGAAAAAAAAAACATTCAATTAGAGGTATAAAAAGGGGGCAACAGGGCCGTGGCCTGGGGGCAACTGCCCGTGCGATTTCCAAATTGTAAATGAAAGTTGGCATACATAAGAAAAACATACTGAAATGCTGAAAATTTCGCTGTCAAAATTATGCTTTCAAGGCCCCAAAACCAAGGATTACGCATATTTATAAGGGTTTCTTTTTTTCCCAAATTTTTCCTAGAAGGTTCTCGGATCCCCGCCTTTGATGCGTCCTTATGCGTGTTCTCCTCCTAATGAATGAACTATTTTCCTCCTGCAAGGTACACCCGTTGAATATACCAGCATATAGGCTGGCTAAAGATAAAATAGCCTATTATAACACTTAGTTATTAGCTAAACTCAGTGAGCCGGTAAACAGGTAAAGAAACTTAATTTAAAGGGCATAAGCAGTCACCACGAACTTATTTTGAAACAAAAACTAAGTCTCACAAATGTCCCCTTACTTCACTTCAAATATCTTTCTTGATATGTTAGAACATAAATATTGCATATCCAAGTTAAACCCAAGAGTTACCCTATAGCTCAGTGAGAAACATATTGCATCATGATCCTCAAAAGCCATTCCTGAAATAGGATACCCGGTTACACTCACTCAAATTGGGGTGACTGTATTTCCCTTTAAATCAAATCTAACTTTTCTTATTGAAATGTTAACTTGAACTTTTTCTGTATACAGCATGGAATCTAAAAGTACAGAATGTTTAGATGCAACCAGTCGAAAATGTGTCACCCCCACCTCGGGAGACATTTCGACCGAACATTTTCATGCAGGCTTACGCTACGGCTAGGCGCCAACCGATGTTGGTTCCCCAGTGGTATACTAAGAGCGCTAGGGAGAAGCCCACACCGGGTACCAGCCTTGTAGGGATGCCATGCCAGAGCCGAAAGATTCAGTAAATAATTAAAATTTTAGATCATGTTATCAGTCCAAAGCTTTACCAAAGATAACTCCATTTTAGATCTAAAAAAACTTAGAACAAGAAAAATTTCTCAAAGAGTAGAGGTGTCATCCCTCCCTAAGGCAACACCCCAGTCAATTACACCCGACCATTAAACCAAATAGAAAAAAAAATCACTAAATGATGTGGATTCTTAAACATATAATTAATTCAGCGCTTCACGAGCTCAACCAAAGATCACACCATTTTGCACCCAAAGCCACTCACAAATACAAAATTTCTCAAAGAGTACATAGTATCATCCTCTTCTCTTAGACAGCGCCATTTGACTTACGCCCAGCCAAAAAAATAGGAAAAATGTAACTAAATAATGACAATTTATGAAGATATAATCAGTTCAACTCTCTTTGCAAAACGATAGCACAATTTTGCACCTGAGCCAGGCCTTACATGTACCCATTCACCCAGCACCTTCCCCCAGGATGGCACTCATGCACAGGTGGAAAAGGAAGGGTTCCCCGGGTGTCAATTACTATCTATAGGCACGCCACTTGGTGCTCCGCTTAGCTAGTGTCATAAACTGCCCCCCCCCCCCCCCCATCGATTTCGCCCAAGCTACGGCCCTAGGCAATAAACAGGGATAAAGAGTTAAAACTGAAAAGATAAAAGCAACTTTCTGAAGCACACAATACGAAAGCATGCCTGCTATTGAGGTCGGTTCATACCGCACAATTTATCACTGCTATAAAATGTTAATGGATCATACATGGTAGGGTTCATATCTTGTGTGTTTCGTTTATATTTAATAGCAGTGATAAATGCTGAAGTATGAACTGGTCTAATTCGGAGTCTTAATTTTGAAACGCGAAAGAGTGAAACTAAGCCATCAACAGGCCTAGATACGGATTCAAACAATTCCCTTAATATTGCCATGAACAAGATAAGCCTTCTAGTTTCGAAACTCTTACATCAGCTGACAGCACACTTTGTCCAGCTCCCAGCAGAACCCAGGTGGGACAAACGAAAGTGAAACTAATGAATTAAAATCCTGGAAGAGAGAATTCGATGATAAATATGCTTAAAATTATCACATTGATTAAGTTGAGTGCTTCCGTGAGGAACAAACACTCAAAGGGACAATCATGTGAAACTGACTTCACAAGAATTTACCACAACTCCTTAAAACATCGATTACTTAGGCAGTTAGGCTTGTATGAAATGTATTGATATAGGTTACTGATGTAACTTTTGATACGCTACTGTTAATGGTGAAGTTATCGAAGGGTTGTACTTTTTGGTATCCCGTATAGGGGTACGTGGAGGGGGGTTGTATTATTCTTTCAAATTGGCAGAAAAGGCATGGAATTTAGGCAAATTGCCGGCCGGGAACAACCGCATTTGGCAGTGGTTTATCGACCTATTTACAATTTCCAACGAGGTTCAAAATTTGGGGTGCAAGAGACTGGTTTAGTGTCATCAAGGAGTTCGTACATATTCGAACATTTTCTCGATTTTAAAGTTTTTCCACTGAGATGTACACAAACTAATGAGAATTTTAGGAAATTTGAAAGGAAACAGCTTGCCCACTGAAGAAAAACATCTAGGCTCATACAGCCACAATACCCGTATCACTAGGGCTGTATCACGGGGTCCACCTTATCCGATTCCGGGCCAGTGACGATTCCAGTGGCCACCATTCTGGAGGACCATTTCTGAGACCGGTCATTTGGCAATGTAGCATCTCGTGTAAATGTTTTTGTACTATTTTGGGATTACACTCAATTAAAACGGACATTTTTCAGGAGTAAATATCATATCCTGGCTCACCCTGTAATTTAGTTGACGTATGTGACCATTCATGTGTTCAAATATGTACCAATAACAATGTAGCTTGAAAGGGGAAATCTCCTCATCCCAGACAGTTCCAATTATCCCAACTAACTTAGTTCTAGCCACGCCCATAACTGTCTTTAGCTTCTCCTTATGCAGACACAAACATAGTTTATTACTTAAGGCCATATCCTGGTGAGCATACAAGACCCTCATATGTAGTCAGAAACTCTCTGTGCATTCTGTGTAATGTGAGGTACTCTGCATATTTTGAATTTCTGACTCTGATGTCAATCAAAGAGCAGTCACCAACTGAGACTTTTGCTTACCCCCAAGTAAAAGTCATATATTTGGGGTAATGAGTATCTGTCTTTAAGTCATATTTATGAAACTTTCATTTTTGTAGTAGGCTCGGCTGGAATCGGTTCCAAGTCCGAAACCAGATGCATCCCATTCCAGGTTAATTCCGGGACTTCCCATTCCGGGCCAATTCCGTGTCCGACGAAAAACGGACTCGAGTCTTGGTTACGCCGCTGTTGGTCAAGGCTATGCTTACCCCCCCCCCCCTCCCCTCCTCCACTTTTGAGAATCTGTTCATAGCTTTGGTTATTTGCCAAATTTGGCATATCTGTTTGTTTCAGGATACACTTTCCGGGCGGGGGAATTTTTCCCAGGACGATTCCGGGCCCAACCTGAGCTGAACAATTCACTAACATTTATCGGTCGTTTGATTGGTGTAGTGGGCGCGATCAATCTTTTTGTTCACATGTAAACAAAGCGCACAGCCAGCACAGGGGTTCGTGGCGCCCAATGGTTACACTGTCGACACAATGCTTGGAGTCTTCTTAGTGCCTACGCTCTTTAGTGGCCGTCCGTGACGTGTATAAAAATGGCCCGTGGAAAATAGTATTGAACTATTTCAAAATTTAGATAAAGAAAACAAACTACGCCTACTTGCTTTAATTCTGGCTATATGACTTTTGTTAACCCAAGTAACAGTGACCCTCGGCCTTAAACTCTTGAAAACAGTATTCATTGGAAACTACCGTATTATGCATTCTTGTGCATATTCATATTTCTGATCGCTTGCTTGTGGCAAGGCTAGGTCCCTTTGAGGGATTATTTTAAACTTAAGAAATATAGGCCTAGGTTTCCATTGGAGTATAACTCTGTATACTGTATGATCAATCCAACTATGCGTGTTGATTGTGAGAAAGGGAATTGATCAAGATTCATTTCTATTGTTTTCTCTGAAAATAAATCTAGTTTATTTTTTCTGTTTGAAATAAAAGAAAACAAAAAGTCCGCTTTGACAAAAAAGCTAGAAATCCGTGTAGGTAATCATGACAACTGTGATAATGTCCAGGTAACGGTCAAATTCAGGGATTGTAGATAACCTATGTTGTTTAGAAGAAAATTACACCCGCTGGTTGGCGGGAGACGCCAAGAAAAGCTGTATGGAATTAACTTGACTGTCGAATTCACAAACAAATCGATACATACCAGTAGGATCAAGCGAGAGGGGCCCAAGACTGAAGGTGCTCTAAATCGAATGTCTTCTCTGTTGATTGAGTTAGGATTACCAGGCTAGGGTTCGGTACATTAGAGGACTAGCTGACCTCTAACCTTCATAGCAGGTGTCGAATATGTACTCCTCTTTGGCGTACATACTCTAACGTTTGTATTGCGAGTGCAGTCAGTGTGGGTGCAGGAGTAATACATGTCCGCCGGGCGGGCAAGCTGACCTCCGGACATGCTCGGACCTGCTCGGACCTTCGGACATGTGGGCCTTCGGTTTAGTCCAGCGACCTATCACAGTATATATTTAATTGTGGATGGCTCAACAGAAAACAATCTTTTAGATTTCTATGCTCAGAACGGAACATGTCTTTTCTCGAATTAAGGGTAAGATGACCACCGTATATGAAAACTATAGCCGCTGTTGTCGATACCATTATTACTACATAAAGAACCCAAGAATCTCATCACGCTACCCTGATGTACAATGGCACCACTCAAGTCGGGTAAGACTATACTATGTGGCGTCCTCTCGTGGCGGAGAAAGGCCGCTCCCTCATAGCAGGGAGTTGCTATTGACTATAACTCCCTGCCCATAGCCTCATCACATAGCCTATACTATCAGCGAGCTAGTACTCCCAGCCTTCCGAAAGAAACTCAGGGTCATTTGGCTGTTTACCTCCCTGGACCCTCCGACAAACATTCCATGTACCATACTTCAGTGTAGTATTGCACATTTCACAACGTACAATGTACAGTGAATTATAGTGCGTAATATGCACTATTCCCATATTACGTAGAAACCTCCCAACCACATCCCTAGTGCAGCTGGCACGATAATCGCTAACCCGCTGCTTCGATTTCCACATGAAACTTATTGACTCATCTTATTAAAGCCAAGAGACGTTTTGTAGATTAGTATAGAAGTTTTGCAAATGAACTTAACCCAAGTTTCGATCCTATCTTACTTCACAGAGGGATAAAGCTCAGGTGAAATTACGCGATCGAATGCGAAGGAAGATTCAAGGTAAGCTTGTTATAGTTGACTTTAAAGATTTAAAAGGGTTATTTTAAGATGCCTGCAAGTTATTTGTTCTCTTCAATTCAAAACGCGAAATACGCTCCAGCGTTTTACTACAGTTGAAGTCCAAGACGTTGGTGTAATAAATTAAGTTGTCAGAAAGTCCAAAAGGGGATACCCATTTTCCCTGACTTAACGGTTTCTCTCATTATCTTCCCAGATTCCCGTGTCTTCCCTCGACTAAGCACCCGGTTTGAGGAAGTAGCTCCACGCCCTTTTGGGTTTGCCACTAGTCGAAGTCACATTCAGCCCCCAGTGATTGAAACGGTCAAAAAATCCCCCCCCCCCCCGAAGAAATTTGTTCTTGCATTTGTAAGATTAGACATTTCATTGTTACTTGCCTGTCGCTAATTTGCGATCATTCAAAGCTTCCACAAAATTCTTCGAAAAAAGCAGTGCGACTTTAATATACCCCACTGGTAGTTCGATTAAAATAAGTTTGAGGTGATTGCATAGACCATGCACTATTGAAACTGCAGGGAACTATGTATCTCTGATCAGGGAGGTGACATTACTACCGCTATTATTTTAATTTTACTGATTACCGATATTAGATTACCGATTATAATATCACCTCCCTGCTCTGATTAAGATCTCCCTCGGGTATTTATGCCCTTATATGACTGTCTTAACAGAACTTGCAGTTATCCATATGTTACATTAAAAACAAATGTGGCAACACGAAAGTTATGAATATGGATGTAAAAGAGTTATCTTTTCTCATAAACATGTGTTCTGTGAATATCCGTGACTTAATTCAGAGAACTGGCTTAGGCACGATACCTCCACCCAGTGAATTCAAGGGAAAGAAAGTCTTAATGAAAGTTTTATGTCAAGCTCAAAGGTTGTTGGACTTGGGATAGTTACCTTAACTCCATATTCGTACGGGGGTTAATATTTCTGGGGGTCAGGGATAATTTTTGCCCGCATTTAGAATTTTGGACCAAGTTGTCCGAATTTTGATACTGTTGTGTCGGTTGCAAAAGGGTATAATTTATTTTCTAGGCTGTCTCATTTGCCCGAATGGATCCACTCTTTTAGCCCGAATTGGGAGGACATATACCCCCTGCTCGGGCCCCGCCTCATACGCTTATGCTTAACACTAAGTATAATTCTTTGATTGTTTCTGGGAACAAAAAATGAAAGGTATGGTAAGATTGGTCGATTTAACCATGTGACAGAATTCTGAATAACAATTGTCGATGAACTGAGTTATGGCCTGAGGTGGGTTTCTTTGCTATTGAGAGAAACGCTTTCAAGGCCTAACTATAATGCTATACATACTAGCGCTAAACTGGCGGGGCGACGCGGCAGTTCACTAAATTCAGTTCAAAATGAAAAACTAAATGCAGTGATCTCACTTTTCAGAATGCTTATGCAGGGACAATTTTCATATCAATTTCAAATTATTGAAATTGTCACTTCGAAATGAGTGCAGTGAACGAAAGTGGTTAATTCGGGTATCACTCTTCTACATTTAGAAAGTGTATGAAAGCGATTTAATAGGCCTATAATAATTTCTTGTAACATGATGGACAGTCCGGGTAGCTTTAAATTTGAAGATCATATGTAGAAATATAGATGTCAAGGGGCAATCACCACAATGCTGAATTTCGGGCTAATAATTCGGGCCTTGAAGAACAGTAATGTTTTACGACGCTAAAATGATTTATGAATTACAACTTCAGGTGGGATTGCTTTCAGTTCGTTATATTTACTTAAATTTAGAATCTTCTCGATTACGAAGGCCAGTTCAGATGGGGTAAACCGTACATTGTTCTTGGATGAAAACATCACCTACTTTGCATGACCAGGCCGGGACTAAAACCTGCGATTTCCAAATTGCTATGCATCACGTTGGCATTTACATATTTTGTCATTAATTTTAATATGTGACGTTTTTCTCCATGAGTTTTCGTGACATCGCGAGAATGATGTAACAACGGCTATGCATCCCAAACGTTGTTGGAACTCTACTGGAAGTAACTGTGGGGTGCGTGGTAGCCCTGTTGGTTTACCCAGTAATTGCGCTGGTATAAGGGATAAAGGGCTTAAAAGTTGAGTGAAAGAAAGCCCTCTACAGACAATGAATAAAACAGCGCAATTCACCACTCGAATATTGAACATACAGTTATCATTCAGAGTCCCTTGTAACATAACATTACACTCTTCTTTCGAGTGCCATTTTCACTCTCTTCGAGTTAATTATCACTATACGAACAAAGTGAGAGTTTATTCGACTTTTACTCCTAAAAATGGAATCTCTATCGGTACTCCTTAAATTAATTAAAGGTGACTGTGTCTTTTACAAAAAATAAAGAGCAACTTGGGTGGTGGTGGGGCGGAGGGGGGAGGGGGGTGAGGAAGCAATTTTCTCCAAATGTCTGAAGCAAAAGAACTCCCAGCTTGGTGCGATTGATCTAGTGATAGGTGATGATAACCTACAGGAGAAAAGTCGTTTTCGTTTTGAAGTATCCTCATCCTCTTCTTTCAAGATAAATATTTACAATAATCAAAGCTGGAGAAATTCGTTGTCATAGGTTTTACCCGGTGACTTGAAATTAATATATTCATATGATTTTTAACCTAAAAAGTGTATAAATCGGGGTAAATAGGACAGCCACAATTCTTATCAAAATCTACGTTAAGGATGGACTTTTTTTCAGCCGCCAACCAAATACGAGTTACCTTCCATGCTTTGGGTTTCACATTCACGTTATGAATAAACATGTCACAGTGGCGTAGGAACCGGGGGCCAAGGGGGCCATGCCCTCCAATATGATTTGAGGGGGCCAAATGACATTTGCCCCCCATGCAATAATTGCGACAGTTTGCAGTTTCGTTTTACCCATTTTTGCTCTTAAGAGGACAATTTCTCTAACAAAAACCTAAAATTTTCGGCGCGCTACGCGCGCACGAGAGATATTCTGGTTTCTTCAATAGTTTCATTCTGCATCACTAGAGAGCGCAAGTCCTTTTCCCCTTACCATAACACGTAGGAAAAGTACACAGTTTATGTAGAGGTGGTAAATTTCATCCCATATTGCAAAGCCTAGCGCTACTGTTCTCTTGTGTGTCATGCTGTACGGCCAGTTGGTGAAGGACTCACCGAGCAATATTTGGCTATTTCATCGGAGAGTCAACTTGTAGTTTCGATACAATGCATATTATCTCCTATACGGTCTAGAACCCCTACAGCTTTTCTTTCTTATTGTTTTTAATAATATTACATATGTTTTTTGTGAAAAATTACCAAAAATTTTCGCGCGCCTCGGGCGCTTTGCTGTTTTACAGTTTAGATTCCGGAAAAAACATTAAATCAACTCGGAACTTAGCTTCTCTAGTATATACTAATTTTATGCAATATAATTATGACCCGAATAAAAGGCTAGTACACAGGCTTTCTTCAAATCCCACCTCACAAATACTCGACGGCATTGGGGCTGTCGGAGTTTCGGGTCGTTGGCCGTTCGCCGGAAAATCGTGGGGCTACCTCTACTCCACTTAATAATAAGTTAACAGACTCTGGCTCTAGAAAATCTCAGTTCCAACTAATCCACTGAAATTTTATGGGGGGTAACTCAACGCTGAATAATTTTGAATGAAGTCGGATAGATTGTAACAGACTGAAAGTGTTAAATTCAAATCAAACTTTACAAAATTTGCACAACAAGGACACATCTTGATGGCTTCAAAAATCCTGGCAAGCGCCACTTCCGGCGATTTGGGATGTTTTAAAATCTCAGATTTTCTCGGTACGCTCCGTCCACGCAAACCTATATGGTGGCGCTTTGCTTAGATAGTAAATGGGGTTCAAACTTCCAATCCTCGGACCCCAAGTCCAGGACAGCTCAACTAATCTGTCCTCACAGAAATGTGTTTTATAAAAAAAAAATCAAATTAAGCTTTACATTTTTTTCACAAGAATTGCACATCTTGATGGCTGCTATCAAACCTGACAAGTGCCATTTCCGGCGATCTGGGACGTTTTCAAATCTCAAATTTTCTTGGTACGCTCCGCGCCAACCTATGGTGGCGCTCTGCTTAGATAGTAAACGGGAGTTACCCCCACAAAATCCTCAGTCCGCCAGAGCCTCCTAAGCAACAAATCACTCCTGCATGGTGTTGTTGGGGTTTCCTTTTGCTTTGAATATTTTTATTTTGCTCAAATTAAAATCGGAAGAATCACATTGAGCAAATGTGTTTTAGTGTGGGAAGGGGGTTCCAAGGTCGAGAAGTCACATCTGGTCTGCTGCCCCCCCCCCATGTCAAACATCTTCCTACGCCGCTGCACGAGTTACATATTTGCAAATCAATAGTTGATCGAATGACGACATATTTCTTAGGCATGTGTGCAGTATCGTAGCCATGATTTGCCCCACGGGGGGAAGGGGGAGATGCAGTATGTTCTGTGATCGTCGGCATGGGAGACGTGTATGAGGGAGGGTGTCACTCTCCCCTTTGAATTTTTTTTGAATGAGTATAGGCTGTCCTTACATGCAACCTGGTGCTACATACATTACGTATTGAAGTAATTTGTATTGAATTTTACGTATTTCTGGTAATTAAATTACAAAAAAAGGGGGAACAGCAAAGGGGAGGGGGATATTGCCCAGAGGCCTCCCCTAAATACGCCACTGCATGTATTTTATGTTGGTTAGTCAACTTCAGTTTTGAGGGCAGCGTATAAGAGCATATAAGGGACAAATAGACCAATCTGAATGCAGTAATTTGTCCTGGCATTCTAAGTCACCTCAGGTACGGCTCTTTATGTTATAATACGTTTGTTACTAGCTGAATTGTTCACTTCATGCTAAACGACTATTTGGATTATTTTTAATATGAAATATTTCAATTGTGAAGCAAAATGAAAGATGCTTCTCTGGGAAATGAAAGGAGATTCGTAAGATGTACCGTAGCAGATGTTTCACTGGTTAAATTAACTGCTATGGTCACTTAATTGTCTGCATGTCTGTCTGAAACGTATAAATATCGCCCTCTTGACTGGTGTATATGGTTCCCGGACGCGGAATGTTTCCCAGGACGAATGCGGGCGATTTTCGGAAATTTCCATTGAAATCATGAAAAATGATGCTCAGGTTAGGATCAAGGTTAGGGTTAAGGTAAAAAAAAAATGAAATTGCCCCCATTCGTCGTGGAAAAAAATCACGCCTCCCGGACAACTCCTGGGAAAATCCCCCTCCCCGGACTATTCAAAATTTTCTGGTGGGGATGTTGTCTGGGGCATTTATCATGGTTGGGAATTGCCCTGGGTAAGAATTATCCGTGGGGATATTATCCGGGTGGGACTGAATTATCCCGGGAGACTGATCTGGGCACAGGCTGACGAGTTGTGGTGTATTATTAAAAAGTAAGCCAACGTAACTCAAAAATGACAAAATGCATCACCCCATGTTACCATTTCTGACTGGCTTAAAGAAGTACAACTAAAATTGGTCCAACTTCTATGTCTGAAATGATAACAGTTCAAGCCTTTCAGAAAAATACGACTTTTAATTGAATGTCTTTTGTGGAGAATGCTCCTTACTTTTAATGATTTCTTCTTAATGCAGGATCAACAGATATCCAAAACCGTCTTCAAAATTCGATTTCAAAAACCACACGGTCTGTTCCACCAGCAATGCCGACCCTTGGTGAACCTATCGGACAACCTAAGAAGTCACTACTTTTCCGCGATGGTTACTGGTGAGTTATTACAGACTGCGCATGTGCACTGCCTCATATTCATCATAAATATGACATGCCACACAAGTGTAAGAGGTTAACATTTCGGGGGAAGGGGCGTAAGGCCAAATTTGCAAAGCTGTGATATGAAAGCAATTGGACCAATTTTCATATAAACATGATATTTCTTGGCTGATACTTAAAATTTTCAAGTTTAAGCGCCCAACTTAAAGTGGTAAACTGTTCAATATGCATGTTGTCAATCTTTTACTACTCAGATTACCCTTTGTTATTTGTCTTTTTCATGGCAAAATTTATGTCACGATTGCTCGTCAATTAAAAAAATGAACGACAAGCACCCATCTGAAATGATTTTTTGTTTTATATGTGGTGTGGCCAGTGAGCCACAACTGGAAAGAAGGTCGTGGTCGTCTCGACTTGAACCAATTGGTTGGAAACTGGGACGTTAAACCTCATCTAACTAACTAACTTTATATGTGGTAATAATTTCTGACTTTTTCAATTTTTTATTGCTTTCATTTGACAGGCGGACTCAGCAAGAGCGATACGACAATATTATACACACTAATAGCTTTACACATGGAAGTGATCGCGACGAGATCCCATTCCAGGCACTCATGGACAGATTCGCGGAGAGGAGAGACAAGCAATCATGTGATCAGCCAACAAAGAACAACTCATTATTAACAATTAGGTAAGCCAAAGTTCATTCATGCATCATCTACCCACAACAACCATGTTTAATGTGCCCGCTAAACCGCCATATAAACGACACATCTCGCTTTTGACATGAAAATCATATTTGCAAAAATACGAGACCGTAGTCTCAGGGAAAAGGGGTGTTAGATTACTTGATATAATAGGTGCTAAAGCATCTATTTGCTCTAGGGTACAAAAGAGTTCGTCTTCCCATGTTTCCGGTTACTTCAGTCACTGTGGAGAGAGAAGAAACAAAAACATGCCGAAAACTGAGAAATCAAACTGGGGTACGGAAAGACCCCGCCCCCAAAAGACTAAGGTCCAAGATATGCAAGTGCATTGAAATGAGTAAGAAGCACTTACCTGTAGACCTTTTTCCAAATAGCAATCGCAAAGGATTGTGGGATAAAGTTTTTGGTACGCGTTGTTAATGTTAATGGCATTTTACTGTGGCCAAAAAGGATGTGAACAAAAATTCTATCCCACAATCCTTTGTAGGCTGCTATTTGGAAAAGGGTCTATTGTTTAACGGTCAGTCGAGGGTGACTGAAACGTAACAAAACAACAAAACGCCTAGATGTGTGACCTATTGTGGGTAATGCATGAGTCCACGGCTTCATGCCCTGTGTGATAATGTTACTGCACACTAATGGAGTCTATATGACGACACTCGCACTCAGGAAGCTTCTTTCCTAAAAAGGTCAAGCCATTTGCGAGGTGTTCCGAGGCTTTCCCTTCCGGGGAACCAAATAACCAACACTAGTTTTAACATGCTACTAGCTAAAACAGACTGAAAGGGATTATGCCCTATTTCTGGGTCCTTTGTTGTGTTTATCATTATGAAAAGATTGAAAGTTTGTGTCGAATGAAGAAGGGATAATAAATCTGAAAGAAAGACGTTTGTCTCCTAGTGGAAAACCATTCTTTCACAAGTAATGTTTTGAAACTCAACGCCCTCAATGACGCTGAATCAAAGAACGCCTCCATTTCGTTTTGTAAACCTGCAGAGCTTTGCACGTCTATGGTGTACGTCATTAAAAATTTCCAAGACTAGTTCATAATTTGCGATTAAACGTAATTAAACGTAAAAATTGTTTTCATTTGTTTTCTTTCAGATCCTATAAACGTCCGACAGCACCTTACGCAATTCAACAACAACCAATGATAAAGTAAGAAGCAGAGTTTGTAAGGAACAAATTCAAATAATACAATTGTCAGTCTTTACCCACCGTCATGTCCCTCGGACAGTCACTGGCTTCTTTCACAGCAATTCTACTGGCTATCACGTGTTACTAATATTTAACTTGACTGATCAAAGCTGCTGTTGTAAAGGTTGCATATACTAGTATACTTATCTACAAACAACTTTCCTCAAAGGACTCGATTTATACTGTACTGTACAACTTTTCAGGGCGGTCTCGTCGGTAGCTGGTTTCTATCAACACAGGCGTCCTGGGGCCCCTGGGGCATGGGTCCAGGAGCTGCAACTCCAATCCCTGACTCCTCTACTCCCACAAAAATATGTCGATATAACTGAAAAACTGGCGTTTTAGGGCACTGATATTTTATTTTCGTTACAAATTGAATTTCAATTGGCGAGTTGTATTCTTTGGAGACTCGTTTCTCCTTTCTTCTTAGCCGTTGAAACTTTTGTTAAGCACGTATTTAGCTGTTACATCAATAGAGAATCTTCCGAAAGAATCTAGAAACAATTCAGCAGCTATGGTGTTGTTTTTTACCGCACCCTTACACGTACTACATACTCGTGGCTAGGGTGACGTCGCTTGAGACTTGACGATTCACAGGTTTGGGTTCTTTACTCGGTCAGGTTACAGGAAGGTGGCTTTGCATCTAAGGACAATGTAGCTGTTTTTCCCTTTCTGAAGTGAATTTCTTAGTGGAAAATCCAGTTGCGATCTAAATAGTTGAGTTGGTCAGCCACTCGACGTGAAGTTGTAAGTTTAAGTCAGGGTCTTCTGAATTGGCGGTCGCTTAACGTCCTGCCCTTCAGGGCCGTGTCATACACCTAGTATATCGCTGCAGTCAAATATGTTCGAATCACATATGGTATGAGCGCACCCAAATTCAAATCTATTATGACCATATACGGTTCGAATTTGCAGCGACGAGACATCAAGAAGTATGAACCGACCTGTGAAGACTTACTATACTTCGGTATTCAATTCACGTTATTCACTGTCAATTTGAGACTATCGTCAATTGGAGGGCGCAGGGCTGGGCACTTTTGCAACAAATTAAAATTTGTAAATTTATCAAGTTTCAGGTTGCCCGAAAAAGAGCGTATTTTGCTGAGGGTGGGGGCTGCATCACCCACCCTCTTGCCCATACGCCCATGGTTATGAATATTGTGGTCATG
The DNA here is from genome assembly GCA_029531755.1 of Holothuria leucospilota. NCBI lineage: Eukaryota > Metazoa > Echinodermata > Holothuroidea > Aspidochirotida > Holothuriidae > Holothuria > Holothuria leucospilota. The sequence continues at coordinate 28,506,797 of CM055962.1, read as the reverse complement.
TCAAGATACGTTAGATGAAGGGACTGAACATCCCCAGAGTTAAAAATCTATATCTCTGCTATCTCTCTGACAGGAAAATGGTTGGCATCGAACCGCTACCACGACCAAAACCAGAAAGGAAGGGACCCTATGTTCTTGTCCTCCGAACGAAAAAGAAAAAAGACAGTGAACTGCAGTCAAGTCTAGAAAGTGCAAAGACGAAAGAGACTTCGCCATTGACCGAAGAATCGATGGATGAATCGACTACCGTTAAGGACAGTTCACAAACTAATCAACCAATCGATGAACTCACGAATGAAACAAAAGCTGGCACAAGCTTAGATTATATGAAAATATGGACGCCTAGTCTGCAGAATATACCGGAGCCAGCAGCCCCTCCAGACTTTGATGACAGAGGAGTGACAAATTATAAATTGCAATTACAACAGGCAAACAAATTAGCAGAGTCTCGCTTTCAGTATAAACATTCTATAGATCGTGCATCCGTTTATAAGTATTCAACTTTACCGTCTATACCAACGGCTATGGTGAATGTTGAGAAGAGTGATTCCATTAGTCAGAAGGGATCTGAAGAAAATGGGGTGAAACCACAGGACTTTCGAGAGGTGGGAGGGGGAGGAAGCGAGACCAAGGATGACAGTAATACAAGACGTTCAATAATTCTTAAAACACGAAAGAGCAGTGCTACTGAAATACTGGAAGTTATGGAGGCTAAAAAGAAAGCTAGGAGACAAAAAATCTCGGAAAATGATTTTCAGACTTTACTGAAGACAAGAAATAGGTACACTTCAGACACGAGAGTATTTAAGGATGAAATTCATAATATGCGACGGTTGTCTATCATCTCTGAGACCAACTCTGTCGCCAGTGACAGCCAGGGTCGAGCATCTTCCGCAGAACGAGCGGGTAGCAGGACTAGTATAGCGTCCCTCAAAAGTGTGCTCTCCCTAGAGAAAATCGACGAGGCCAAAGTTGTGAAAGACACTGTAGATGAACGTGCAATAGCCCCGCGTATGACGTCATCGCCCGCTAAGATGTATCTTATAAAGGAGGAGAGTGAAGGTATATCTGTCAGGGAGGCAGACCGCCTATGTGCTCCTCCGTCCTCGCCAGTAAGTAGCGAAGATGAAGCGGTAGAGACCGTGAGGAGAAGTAGAAATGATAAGGAAGATACGTCGAATGAGGATGGACAGTTTGAGGGAATGAGATGGATAGCTGGGGATGAAGAGTATGTAGAGGTTATTTAGGCGCAATGAACGGCAATTCACATTAACTCGAATAAATTATTACTACGCAAAAATTGAAAATTTTAAAATGTTTTCTTCTTGTATTTTGACTAGGAGACGTACGTAGGCCTAGCAGCCACTTTGGTAAAAATCAGGGCCAACTTTTTTCACATCAACCACTTTTCTCACTAGAGATCACGAGTTTTGTCAAAGCAGTTACTCAGTATCCCCGTTTACCTAAAAGCATTACCAAAGGAAGGCAGGTTCGCAAGACTTTTCGGCTTTCGACCAGCTGGTGAACAGGGTTTGCCAGGCGCGGATCCAGGGGGGGGGCTGCCCCCCCCCCCCCGCCACGAAAAAAAAAACGAAAGGAGAAAAAAGGAAGAAAAAAGAAGAAAAGGAGAAAGAAAAATTAAGAGCAAAAAATGAATAAAAGTGTCTAAGAACGTATTCAAAGTATATATTTCTGTAGGGGTTGGGTGGAGCTATAGCTAGATTATCTCTTTAGATATCTTTCAAAGTGGTTGGCGACGAAAGGAGAGCTACAATGTTCAAAAACAGGTGAATAGCTGAGTAATGATCCTTGAATTAAGATCTAAATAATTAAACATCGTGACATATGTAGTATGGGCCCGGCTAGCTGCACTGAAATGTAGTAACAATTTTGCGTTAAAGAGTGAAATTTTTTGTAATCTACAGAAGACAAGCTGTCAGGTGACGTGATATTGTGCACAGTGGCACCAGCCGTTGCAGGCAAAGTAGCGGCGTGCATACCCTGTTCGATTCCGAAACTGTCTGAAAAGTTTTAAAATGAACTTAAAAGGCTTTTAAGCTACAGACAGTGGCGTCGGCACAGTGGGCAATGGGTGACGTGTGTCCCCCTCCCCCATCGATTCTTGAAAATTTTTAAAATGGTCCCAAAAGTCGTTTAAGCTACAGATTTCTGTGGAGGGTGTAGGGTGAAATGTATTTTTGATGATTGGTTTATTTTTCTAACCATTTTCTTTCACAAACTGTTCTCAAAGAGTCAAAGTATCATAAGTTTTGGAAATTCTTGACAAATTCCAAATTTTCGCACGCTCCGCTAGCGTCAAGCCTTGTGTCAGAGTTGTCCTTATTATCAATAGCTTTCGGTAACTACTCACGGAGACACAAAGGAGCAAAAGTGCTTTTTAAGAATTCTCAGTCAGAAGATTCGTTTCTGACTAGCATAGGTTGGTGGGAAAGTGAAAGTGTCCGATGCAGGTTCTGAATGCAGGTTTTGTCATAGACTAATATTTTACTCAAAATTTCGGCGCGCTTCGCGCGCATACGACAGGGTTTACACCCGATTTCATATACCATTGACAAAGCTATGACGCAAGAAATTATTCCAATGCAAACATTTTTGTAAAAAGTACATCTCCTTCTCTGCAGGGCTCTCATCATTATGGGATCTTTGACAAATCTAGTCTAGCACATGATTTGAAAGATTGAAAGTACGTAATTGCCGTTGCTTATTTTCCAAACATTTTACCGCGACGTTCAATAACGATGAAAATCTTTCTGAAACGAATTTTGCCCGTCCACCATCCCTCTTGCTATACCTAAAAAGAATGTGATATATCATCTCTCCTCCCATATGGATGTCAGGTTGTGAGAGTCCTGTTGGACCCCCTTTTTAGTGTACAATTAATGCAGAGCTCCCGGGAGTCTCTATACCGAAAGTTTTCGGCGCGCTTCGCGCGCAATTGTTTACGCTTACGGAGGGAGGAACGTTTTTATTGAGTGATGAATTTATTCTTATCACTTTTTACCAAAAATCATTTGAAATCTTTCACGATTTTTGCAAAGTCTTCTCAATATTTCTTGATTTTCGCTTGATCTGCGTACTTTTAGCCTTGAATTGCTCCTTTTACTATCAATAAGGTCCCAGACGTATTCGCATTACTCATCGGTGGGGTTCTACCATAAGCCACTTATTCGTGTGCATAAACGTGATTTCAGAGGAGCCAGCATTGTAAGGATGTAAAGCAACTGATATTCATTTTGTCACCCTCCTCTTCTTATGAGAACTGAAAACTTAGTATCGAACCCACCTTCTAATTGATATACATACATAAAGGGAATTGACACCGTTAGTCATAGCAATGGTTTTAAATGTAAATTCAAATTTTCGGCGCGCTTCGCGCGCAATTGTTTCATCTAACGTCCTAAACCCGAATACCGTATAACGAAAATCAACCACTCATTATGGCAAAAATCATCTCAAGTTACCTACAAGGGCTCATAATGTTGGTTTGTAAGTTTTAAGATAACTTATATTCTCCGGAACTTCTGCAGGTACATATAGTAACTTATACTGAGCCATACACATCAAATTCCATGAAACATGAAAAGGTATAAAATCTCACTGACGTAAGAACTGGAGGTCGATTTCTGTGCTCTTAAAATGCAATATTGCGAGAGCTTCCGGGGGCTTCGCCCCCTGCACCCCCACCGGGGCTCCGCCCCTGGACCCCGCCAGGGGCCCTAACGCGGGCCCCTGGACCCCACGCGTAGGAACTCGCGCTTCGCGCTCGTGGTGCACCTTCGGTGCACATGAGATTTTCCATCTTGGGCCCCCCCCCCCCTCAAAATTTCTGGATCCGCGCCTGGGGTTTGCCAGTAACGGCGACTATTTGCGAACAAGCGTTGCGAATTCCTCAAAGTCGCAAGCATTCTCAATGAATTGAGGGCACTTGCAACCGATAAGTGGCACAGCTAGCTCAAGTCGTGCCGATCCGACATTGTCTCAGAACATGCGACTGTTCTGTTGGGTTGCATGCTCTCCTTAGTCTAGCAGTATGCGACGGGCGTAGGTCTGCCCAATGCACTAAAACGTTTGCTTTTTCCACCATAGATGTAGAACTGGCATTACTACGGAGCAGCTAGAGTTGTAATCGAGTCACTAGATTCGAGACTCGAGTCACCAATTGTCAAACTTTTAAGTGACTCGAGTCACTGTACTATTTCAATGGGGAAATTACTCCTGAATTCTCTCGAGTCACTATCATTTTGAGAAGAAGTGACTCGAGTCATGACTCTTTACAACACTGCTACGGAGACTTGGTACAAATAGAAGGCTTGTCCATTTTCCCCCCAGTTTATAAATTTGTGATTAAACCAGAAAGCCAAAAGGCTTAGTGATTCCTTGCCACATTGATATATTGTAACAAACATGAATCACCCACATGACAAGCATGAGATCCCTCACAGTTATCCTACTTGAGATATCATGTTAATACGGTCAAACGCTTTTGAAATCTTGCGACCCAAAATGACCTACATGCTAAATATTAACAATCCACAGGCCAAGTATGTGATCCCTCATAGTTATCCTCCTTGAAATATGCTTACTAGCTCTTGACCCTTTGTGACCTTAAATAACCTTCGACCTGCACAAAAAAATAGTAGGGATCATCCACATGTCAAGTGTGAGATCCCTCACAGTTATCCTTCTTGAGATAACGTGTTTACAAGGTTTTGACCTTTTGGCCTCTGGTGACCCGAAATGACCTTTGACCTCCACCAAAAATTATAGAGATGATCTACTCAATATGGGCAATACACAAGCTAAGTATGAGATCCCTAACAGTTACCCTTCTTGAGATATCATGTTAACAATGTTTTGACCTTTTGACCTGTGGTGACCCTACATGACCTTTGACCTCCACCAAAATAATAGGGATCATCTACTCAATATGGGCAATCCACATGATAACTATGAGATCTCTCACAGTTACCCTTCTGGAGATATTGCATGTTTACAATGTTTTGACCTTTTGACCTCTGGTGACCCCACATGACCTTTGCCCTCCACCAAAAATAATAGGGATCATCTACTCAATATGGGAAATCTAAATGCTAAGTATGAGATATCCCTCGCTGTTGCCCTTCTTGAGATTGTGTTTACAACGCTTTGGCTTTTTGACCTCTGGTGACCCCAAATGACCTTTGACCTCCACCAAAAAAGGGATTATCTTCTCAATATGGGCAATAGACATGCTAAGTATGAGATCCCTCACAGTTATCCTTCTTGACATAGTGTTTACAAGGTTTTAACCTTTTGACCTCTGGTGACCCCAAATGACCTTTCACCTCCACCAAAAAGAATGGGGATCATCTACTTAATATGGGCAACCTACCTGCCAAGTATGAGATCCCTCGGAGTTACCCATCTTGAGATATCGCGTTTACAAGGTTTTGACCTCCTGTGACCCCAAATGACCTTTGACCTCCATCAAAAACAATAGGGATCATCTACTCAATATGACCCACCCACACACCAAGTATGAGCTCAGTCATAGTTACCCTTCTTGAGATATTGTGTTTACAAGCAAAGTGTCACACACACACACATACACCCACACACACACACACACACACACACGGACACGTTTTGACCCCTCCCTCCGTTATGGACTTTTGGTCACCCTGGGGTACCCCACCATGGGTTAGGACTTTAGACTAGTAACTTGTGAAAATTAACTGTTACCATGGCAACGGCTGTTATTTCTGCTGACATTGCCGAATATAGCCCAACAGGTCAAGTGACTACAATATCTCATCCTCCTCACGGAGCGATGAGATAATAACATTTCCAAATACCACACAAAACTGCTCTTTGGTTATTGAGAAGATGTCGTTAAAAGATTGCTAGGTGATGATTTGTAACAGTTTCTAAATTAACCTTACCATACCACAATAAGACCATGTGATAGTACATTTCTTTGTTTTCTTTGGTTTTCTTAACTTGAGGAAATTAAATGAGAAGGATGGTAACTCAATCCTTAAAATTTTAAATTTTAAATTTTAAAATAAATGAGAGGAGAAATTTCACAATGTTGTGGTATCGAGCAAATAATTCAGGTAGATAATAAAAACCTACACAAAAGAAAGTTGCTGTTGCTCTGTGACATCATAAAAACTTACATTAAGTTTTTTGAAATAATGGTACCGGCGGAAACATAGCAAGATAAATAATGCTAATTACTCTGGTTGCTAAGATATGATTTGGTGCTTTATTATTTATATCATTCTACTGAGTGAGCAGTTTGTGTTCTCCTTTTAAAGATGAAAAGTACCGTTAAAAAACCAAAGGAAAGACAAATTTACTGTGAGCTTATAACATCATCAATGCTTGCCTTAATTTTCATTACGGGTGACACGAGTGTTGTATCATAATATGAAATTTAAAAACCAAACAAAGAAATCAACGTGTTGCCAGAATACTTTAATAAGGATCCTCCTGCATATACCCGAAAGAACGTAATAAGTAACTCTCTCTTTACTACAGCACTTAAGAATACTTATTCAGTCTTGTTGAGCTGCATGGTATAAGAGCTACCCTGTATTTTTGTTGTAAAGTTACGCATAATGCATATTTGCATAACTGTATAGTTTTCAATGTTTTGTACTTAGCAACGACTTCGCAAAAGAAATTGCATTACATAATCACTGGTGTACATAGCGGGGCCATAAGGCCATGCCCCTCCCCCCACTGATGCCGATTTTTTAGATCCTACAAATACGTTAATAATTTAACACAAATTTTATTTCAAAAGGTAGCATATGTAGCACCAGATTGCATGTAAGGGGCACCTCCTCCCCTTAGACCCCTCCCCCAGGCGGGTGATCACGCAACATACTGCATGGTTCCCGTGAGATAAATCCTGGGTACTCCACTGTACATAATGTAGCTTTGCAGAGACACGGGGGAGGTAACGACAAAGATTTTTTATCTTCAAACAGACATATTTTCAGTTCCGAACACTTTTGGTGTGCGGGCTCCTAGCTCTAGGGGCGATGCCTTTAGAACAGTGGTTCCCAACCTTTTTCAGATTAACGCCCCCTTTCACCGAGTAGGGATGGGCGAACGCCCCCTTCCCCCTTCTATAGTATAGTATTGCTATGAATGAAACCACAAAAAAGGGGTAGATCTACACATCATTTTTACCCACCCAGGTTAGCAAAACAGTGGCTCGGGATAAAAAAACTGACTGAGATAGTGAAACCTTTTCATACGCATTGAATAAAGTTCACATGTAGTAAAGGAAGAAATATATAATGCACAGCAATTATCAAGGTATGATCTACTGACCTATAAACAAAAAGAAAACAACACCAGGGTACGGTCCAGGGGCGGATCTAGGAGGGGGGCCGACCCGGCCCCGCCCCCCCCCCCTTTTTGAAAATGCAAAAAAGAAAAAATGAAAGGAAAAAGAAGAAAAAAAAAACGGAAAGGAGAAGAGATAGAGAGAAGGACAGAGAGTGGAGTGATAGAGAATGAAGCTGCAATTAGCAATCTCGAACCATGGGAGTCATAGCGCACAGCAGATCAGTTTGAACGTCAATTGGGACAGTTCACACGCATGCTATCTTACTACACATGATTGGATACAATCAATATGATACAATACCGATACATTCTCATCCGCCAATCGAAAAATACCTTACGAGACAGTGCGCATCAGGTGAGATGGGCTGCTATCAAGCCTGGCAAGTGCCATTTCCGGCCATCTGGGATGTATTAAAACCTCAAGTCTTCTTGGAACTCTCCGCGCCACCCTATGGTGGCGCTCCGGTTAGATAGTAAACGCAGTGGCGTACACAGGGGGGAGGTCATTGGGCCATGCCCCTCCCCCCACTGATGCCGATTTTATGTTAGTTCCTAAAAATAAGTAAATTTTTTAACACAAATTTTACTTCAAAAAGTAGCATATGTGGCACCAAATTGCATGTAAGGACACCTTATTTTTTCAAAAATTTTCAAAGGGGAGGGAGCACCTCCTCCCCTTAGACCCCTCCCCCAGGCCGACGATCACACAACATACTGCATGCCCCCGTGAGATAAATCTTGGGTACGCCACTGAGTAAAACGGGATTCAGACTTGGACAAAAAAGTCCCAACAGCTGAGCTAATCCGTCCTAAAATTAAATCAAACTTTACATTTTGTTCACAAAAATTGCACTTCTTGATGGCTGCTGTCAAGCCTGGCAAGTGCCATTTCCGGCCATCTGGGATGTATTAAAATCTCAAATTTTCTTGCTACGCTCCGCGCCAACTCATGGTGGCGCTCTGCTTAGATAGTAAAAGGGAGCCCCACAAAATTCTCCAGCCCCAGGGCCCCCAAACAAAAAAATCCTAGCTACGCCACTGCAAAAAGAGAATTAAGATGGAAAATCATGTGATTTACAAGGGCTTAGAAGTGTCTTTTCTGGCTATCTGGGATGTGTTTTTACCCCAATTTTCTGGTATGCTACGCATAGGCGGCGGAAGCAGGGAAACGGGGGAGGACACGGTTGGCCTACAGCGCAGTTTTGATACTATGTAAGGCCTACAACAATACCATGATTAAACTGCCTGGACGTACCCCCAAGACAATGACAGGGCTGCCAAGTCTCGTGCATTTTGGGGCATTTTCACTTTCTCACTGAGTCCACGCAAAACAAGAAATTAGGCAGAGGGGAACATGCACGTGATAAAACGTACATTTACGCCCACATGTCAATGCAAGGTTCCTGGGTCCTGGAATCAAGTCTAACTAAGATATGGGTCACAAATTTCTCAAGGAAGTCCTTCAATATTCACCAGATTAGAACATGACTACTAAAGATCTGATTAGACGCCTTGAACAGAATGCATTGTAGTAAGGCACTGTACCTATAATAACTGTCTTCTGTTGATAACTTATGGGAGAATTAATGTATTGAGAGTTGAAACATAAAATTAAATGAAGCAGAAAATGCAAAAATAAGACATGGGAAGTGCTATTTCCGGCGATCTGGGAGGTCTATTTTGTCCAAAATTTTCTTGTACGCTCCGCGCCAACCGATGGTGGCGCTCCGCTTAGATGGTATAGTGCCATCAATCGCAGGTCGAACAACTTCGGCCCCCTCCCCCCCCCCCTTTTCAGAAATCCTGGATCCGCCCCTGGTACCACTGGTAACCACTTACTCGCCAATACTCTCTAATATCCCCACGAAACTACAAAAATGTACAAAAGCACTGACTGATTCGCCAGGACTAAAATCAGTTTTTAAAGAAACCCCCTCCCCCATGGTTGCTTCCCGCCGTCCACGGTCTCTACGAGACCTTCTAGTGTGGGCTATGGACTCCTCACCCAAAGACATTGTAGACACACACGCGGCCCAACGTGGCTTTTTTTTATTGTAAATCTGAACGTTGCATGGTACACAAGTATATCAAACAGACAGACCAAAACGCGGCAAACATTTCCCATGACATCACATCACAGCACACTTACAGCAGTAGCCAAGGGCAACACACCATTTCACTTCCCGTGAGTTACCATTATCTAGATTCCTAAGATATCTTCTAATCTTTAATTTTGGTATTTTGATACTACCTAGAACTGTATCAACATTTAATGTCTAGACTTTCTCTGCTAGGTAGTTTCAGTAAGTAGGTTAATTTGCTTAGTAAAGCATATCATTTTTCCTCTTACGACACTCTATTTTAGACTTAGTTACAAGTACCATTGTAAACACTAAGTCATCTCCTTTCCATTTCTTTCTTATATAGTATCCTGAAGAATACACACACACACACACACACATATATACTATATATATATATATATATATATATATATATATATATATATATATATATATATATATAAAATACCAACCCCTTCTGCATCAGTCTAAGCAAATGCTTGTGGCAGTCCCCGACTTGTCTGTTATAAGTTTTCGCAACCCCCTAACCTTAGGAAGAAACTTGTACGCGCCAAATTCAAAACCCAGTTTAGTGAAACTTTAGACTTTAACCAAGCCTGTAAACCCTGTGGCGACAGACGTTGTTCCTTGTGTGACCTAATGGTAAGCACAGTTTCCATTCGTAGTAAAGAGAATGGCAAATTGTTTCCTTAAAAGCCAGGGGAGGGACTTGCAAGTCATCTTTTTGTATTTATTGCATTTTCTGCCCTGCCTGCAACCTAAAATATGTGGTCTCTACGGTTAAGCTTCGTAGTCGCCTTATTCAACACAAGTCTTCACTGCGGCTGTATTCAAACTCAGGAAGACAGCGTAATGATTGTTGGCGATTGTACGAACTCCTTGGTTTTCATTTCCCCAATAAATTTTCGTCCTTTCAGACCTTCGTAATGTTGAAACACGTTGGATTTGGAAGCTGGACACTGTTTACCCTAAGGTGCTTAACATCGATGATGGTTTCCGTGTTCAGGCCCGCAAGTTCCGTGTACGCACTAAATAGGCCTTTGTAAATTTTCGCTGACCCATTTAATCCCTTGGCCTTTTCTTTCTCCTTGGCTTGAGGCTTTTCGCTTTATTTTGTGTAATTTTCGTGTTCGTTAGGCCTACTTCACGTAGTTGTTCAGTTTGTTTTTCTATTTTCATTGTAACTCGATGAAGGGCCCTGTTTGGTCCAAAAATTGGATATGTTTCGCCAAGTGTGTTATATTTGTTATTTGCTGTTGGTTTGATGCTCTTTTCAATGAAATATGTATATATATATATATATATATATATATATATATATATATATATATATATATATAAATAGAGAGAGAGAGAGAGAGAGAGAGAGAGAGAGAGAGAGAGAGAGTTTAACTACATTGTATACAAAACAAATGTCGTACATAGTTATGGCCGCACAATTGTGAAAGCGACCACTGTATGTGCCTTTAACTCAAATTCACAGAAACAAACGTAAAGCAGATAAAACACGAATTTACGTAGAGTGTATCCATTGTATAATGCTGCAATATTTCACTCACCTCTCCTTCCTGTACAGCAGTTTCAAACATAGAGTGTCTGTCCTGGAGTTTCAATTTGTTACTTCTCGATCGATTGTCAACTTGCTTCTTGCGAAGTACTTAAATAAATTTAAGAAAAGACAGATGAAAATTACCAACGTTTAATACTCTCTAGCGCTAACCTTTCAGACTGCAAATGCAAAGATAATGCCTTCTCAGAGAATTGTATATTTTATACCATATTATTGAAGTAGATTTTGTTGACTGAGTAAGCCATCCGTTTACGTTTTTCTTTATCGCGTTATTTATGTATATAGTATTTTCTTCAATTTTGATAAAGATCCGCGGTGTTTTGAAAAAGAAACCAACAGCAATTGTTGTAATTTTAAATGAAATAAAATATGTTGCACATATCTAGACTGTCTTTTCCTGGTTAATGCCGTTTATGATTCAGCATAATTTGTGCTGGTGCAAAGATCAAGAGAATATCAAGAATAACTTTTTTGTCCATATGTGTCACTGCTATCAAACGAACTTTCACATTCCGTCCTAAAGAAGCAGCTTTACATTTCTTGTTTAGGTTTTGTTAAGCACATTTAAATGAAAGTGTATATTTTTCGCCACTAATAATTACCGAAAATTAAAATAATCCCACAGAGTAAGACGAAGAGGATAAAAATTGTTGTCCCAACGAATATCATCCAATTGTATTGTCCTCTTGATGCTGCTGTTGCTGTTGCCGTAGTTGGTTCGACTAAAATAAAATGCAAAATTGTTTGACTTTAATGTTGAAATTTGATTTAAAAAATAATTGGTTTGAATTGGGGTAAATAAAATCCACCAAATTCCGCAGCGCATACATTTTATGCGTGATTTTACATCCCGATTTGAATGATGAACTCTCAACCTAGAAAATACTGAGAAATCTCCATAGGCTGCCGATATTAAATGAAGCAAAACGACGATTGATTCAGCTTTTTAGAGAGCTTGTACCTTTAAACTAGGCTGTTATTCGAAAATTCGAAAACTAAACCCATAACTCTTTTACTCACGCTCGTGCTTACCTATTGGTATTTCCAAACATAAATATTACGTTAAGAAGTAGTTAAATCTTACATAAGTGTCCAAATATAACACAATACAAAATCATACGGAACTTCAATTGGCAACTATCACTTGTCAAATGTCAACCACCAAGCACTCGATCATCAGCCAGATCGTGTTTACAGATCCGTATGTAATACACTATTGACTTTGGATTTATAATGACTGGTTATCACAATTAAAGCAAAATAACGCAACTTCTTTATAGATATTCATCAGCTCAAATGAAACTCAGTTTTGCGAAGCAAACTAGTGATGTACTAACCAGTCATAAAAAGTAAGTCAAATTTAGATGACAGATCTAAGTTATTAATTTCTGTTCCAACCACGTTACACTCGATCGTCATTCTTTTTCTTGTGGTATCCTTTACTCGATACTTCGATGTCAGAGACACATCAAATCCATCGCCGTTACCAATAGTGGTAAGCTGTTTGTCGTAAAACTCGATCACGTTTGATGATTGGTCGAAAACATTCTTTAGATCCAATTGCACAAGGGGACGAATACTCTTCACAGCACACGTCAATCTCCCCTCTGCCTCTACTTCCAGAACACAATACTGTTCATGATTACATCCTTCTATGACTGGATACCCAGGGACTGGTACAACTTTGTGTTTAAGAAAAACGGAGAAACGAGACTGACAATTTCTTTGACAATTTAGGAAATAAGTAAAAATACTTTGTAATGGTGAAATGAGTAAACGCAAAGCAATACACTCTTTGGTACCTATGAAGGCATTGCACAGTACAGGAGAAGGGTGTGCAAACGTTCCCTTGAAAAGGAAGAAAGAAAAGGGAGAGGTAAGGCATTTTTCAGGGAAAGAACGTTAACTGGCGACGTCATTTTATATTAATCTTAACAATGGTATCCTCACTGCTCTGATTGTGGCGATCTTTGCTAGACCTTTTACACCTTTTTAATGAAAACGATATTAAGACAATAGAAATATATTTTGAATTTTGTTTTTTGTTATTTGGAATGTAAGGTTTCTAACTTTGAGGGCAGACATAGTAACCGTACTTCGTGCATGTATTGAGTTTGAACCGAGTCCGAAAACAGAGAGGCACGAGACCGAGTCAAGTTTGAGTCCAAAAAACTTTGACGCAAGTCCGGACTCAAGTCCAGACTGGAGACACGGTGTATGAAGCAAAATCCCCCAAGCTTTGCTGGAGGGATACTTATTTGGCCGTTGTAGAAATAATGCTGTCCAATCATATGGTCATATGCCATTAAATTATCAAGGCGTGGAAGGGGGGGGGGGTGAATACCAAGCATTGCTAGATTGCTAGATAAGTATACATAATTTTGATGTAATACAGTAACCATTTCAAAACAAGAAAGTAGTGGCGACAAGGGGAGCTGGCGCATACGAAGACCCCACGATTTCCTATCCGTTCCTGATTTAGATTTCAGATAATCGTTATCCTTAAGAAATGTCGAATTGGGCGTCGTTCTGCTCCTATGGGTAAGATTCCTCTGCTGTTTAACAGTACTACTTGTTTCAGTTCGCAACCATCAGGAGAAAATGTGTTATTAGAAAATCGCAACCATGGGGACATTTTTAAACAAGCCTTCGGGGTGGCATTAACTAGACTCTTAGTCAAAAGTCGTAATTCTCCTGCCTTAAAAAAAAAATACACCAGTACATTTTGAATCTCATGGAGAAGTGACTGGAACAGTTACTTCAAGGAGTAATAATTAAAAGGTTAAAAACCTATATACCAGAAAGAATTAAATATGACTTTGGCCTAACAATGTTACAGAGTAGGCTATCACAGAGAAGTGATCGCTGAAACAGGATAGATTCACCAACAATTAATTTCCTCTTGATAAAGTATAAATAGAACAACTTGATCCATTGTTAATTAAACCGAAACAGATAAAAAAAAATAATAATTACATAGCCTTTGTACTTTTCTCAGTAAGGGAATAGCTTTGTACATCTTTTCTCGAAACTCCTAGCCGTGTTAAACACTTTCCAAATGATTATTTGTTGCATTAATAACAGAACCGTAATGAGAACTTAAGAATTATTTCCATACCTTAACAACTACTGACAAAGTATTATACCCTTACCAAATGTAATGACATTATACGTCATTACGTTATCCGTCAATCCGTCTCCACTGATACAGCTGTAAAAGCCTTCATGTCTTGTTCTGACGTCACGAACAGCTAACGACCCGTTTCCCTCCAGTTTATAATCATCGTCATATCCATAAATGAATGCATCTTTCATGAGTGAAGAGTATATAATTGGTGTGTCATTTTCTGTCGAGTCATTTCTTATTTGCCAAACGAGGAACAAAATTTGTTTGAAACTGCACTGAAGTACCATTCTCGAGCCGATCTCTACATATTTTGTAATAATGTTTTTACTTGTGTGATTCACGTTGCTGTTTGTTAAAAGGATACGTGACTGATTTCTCTCAAGCAATCCAAAGGAATCGTCAGCTTTACATACAAGAAATGCAACAAACGAGGAAAATAAGAACGGATTGGTTGTTGTGACGGTGGAAGTGTAGAATGAAGCTTGATTTGTCACTATTAATTGTGATGATATGTTAATGTCTTCAACACTTGTTCGTACAGTCCATCTAAGAGGTATCATTAAGCGAGAATCCTGTACATAGCATGACAGTTCTAACTGCTCATGATACCGTTGTAGGCACACTCGGCTTTTATTCCAACATTTATTAATACGTGGAAAGGGAAGAAAAGTCGGAGCTGTAGAAAACAAAAAGAAAAAGGGACAAGCGAATCAGCTGTTTAATAAATATTATCACAATACCCGATTTCGAATGGTTCTGATATCATTTGTGTTAGTGTCTCACGTATTTATACAGGTTGTTGATTTATGACCTATTATACCCGTGTTTTGGTGACTGCCATGACATAAGAAAATAATAGATTGCAAAAAATGTTACCAAATTCAGCAACTTACAAGGAGTAGACCGAGTGTTAAACTCCCATTAAAAATAGTTATGCAACAAGTACATGAGAGAATTGGGTGGCCACCAAAATGTTAGGGTTAAACTTTTCCCCTTTTCACGGGGACGGTCCGGATTCGAATCTCATCCAAACACTCCGTTTTTATTTGTGTTTTGTTACTCAAATTTTTGGTAGCGTTGAAAGGTCGTGTGGGGTCACGGAAATCATCGTTAAGTATGTTATCTCAAGAAGAATTAATTTGAAGGCTAAATGTTCAGAACAAGGCATTTCCTTTCGTCAAGAAAGCACTGAGCTTTTGGGCTTTCCGGTTTAATTCAATCGATATCATCTAAAACAGTGGTTTCCAACCTTTTTCCCTCACCGCCCCCATTACCGACTGGGGTAGGGCGAAGGTCCTTCCCCCGTTTACAGCATAGTATTGTTATGAATGAAACGACAATAATTAAAACATATGTTAAAATAAAGGACAGACGTAAACATACATTGTTTTGCATGTACGTCCGACCGGGAGTAGCAGTGCAGAGGTTTTTATAGATATTTAGATATAGATATTATAGATATAGATATTATATATATATATATATATATATATATATGAATATATATGTGTATGTACATGTGTATGTATTTATATACATATACATATATAATATATATATATATATATATATATATATATATATATATATATATATATATATATATATATATATATATATATATATAAATCGGAACACCTGTGGTTGGGAACCACTTATCTGAAAGTTTGCCAATTTGAAAAGTACACCTGCTCGAGTTCAGAGCTATTCTTAAGTATACGTTGATAGGTTACCAACTTACCATTGACGTGAACATTGATAACGAAACGAACTGTGGAATCTGTGGTCCTTTTAAGCAAAATAACGGTAAAGTTTCGTTCATGCTGTCTTGATACATTATATACAACTAATGAACCGTTGGGAAATACGTCATACTCTCCGGCGTCATACCCTATTCCACTCTTCTCTGCTTCTCGAACGGTCACTATCGCTTCCTTGTGTAAAACCTTTGTAGAATTATACCACAAGATCCCTAAAAAGCCCTCCTGAAAGGAACAATCAATGACTCCTGTTGTTCCAACTACAAGATGTTGTAGAGGTGGACTATAGTAGTTTGTTTCAACAGCTGCAAGTGGAAGATAGGTGCGTACGAAAAGTTCATGAACAAAACAAAATATTTACTGTGTCGATTACCAAAATTTGGCTGCAACCGTTATTTTCAAATTACTTTCTGCTGATGAATTAGCGTAAATTTCTATTAACCGAGTTCAATTCCTAAATATGTAAAATGTCTTTAAAGCAATGGCAAGGTTTACGTATAGTAAGAGGGGCAGTCCGCCCACTGACTCAGGTCAACTATAGGTGCTCCTTTCAACTTTAAACCGTGAACTTATCTCCTTTTGCTATAATTAACATTTCTTTCATCTAGCATGATATATTTTGAGGCCTTGTTAACAAAGTGCTAAGCGAATGCCATTTTCAGCGTATCTTGTTGGTAAAAGGGGCAGATTTGGCAACTATGGAGATACGTGTAGCCCTAAATTTTAATGGCGCTACGTATATGTAGTCGTGGCGATTCTCAGTTTTTGTGTGAAATAAACTAAGCAACTAATCGTGATTCATAATGAGAACTACTTTCATACTGATATATGGTGTTACAATAAACTAACCAGTACTGGTGAGGAGTACAAAACAGAGCGTGAAAGCACATCTGAAATCCATCGTTTGGCGTACCGTAGTGATTCCTGCTGCAAATAATTAATACAGGCTCATTATTTCACAGGGAAACATTATACGAATATGACTTTGCACTTGCATAATTAAATGATACAATGCATGCAATCCTTGCATCCACCCCCTTATACAATTTTGATATGAAAGAAACATGGTGTGAAATCTTAAATTCATTTACTGACATTCACGCAAGTACATTATCTCGATGACTGTTATAATATACAAAAACAGGTATTTATCAAAGACCTTAAAAGTTTCCGTAGACAAATATAACTAATACTGTAAGATGCTTAGAATGGTGTCCAGAACACGTCATTTTTATGTGTAGACAAGCCGATTTTGTAAGGACACTGTATGTGTTAACTCATCTATGTATGCACACATGCTCATGCCGTTTTTGCAACAACTCTTGCTCCCATAAAGCTTCTTGGAAGGATTAGTTGTTACTTTTAGGATTTTGACTGCTGATTTGTCTTCAGTGTACAATGTTGCTCTCTCGTTTAGATGTCTTGGTTTGCTTAATAATACAAATAATTTTGTTTCGGTCGACTATTCCGTTACAAGCTGTCCTTATCCATACTAATGTAATGTGTGAATGTCACAGTGAATCAGAGTGGGAAATAACTTGGAAGTTTGAAGATACGGTATTATTTGTTAATCAGCTCATTGCAAGCAACAGGTTTGGCAACACTGTAGTGTTACTTGGAAACTATTCGTTACTTATTAAGTCCGTGTCACTTGACCACGATGGAAATTACATATGCCTTGGGGATTCAGCTTTGCTAGAAATGCATTCCGTGAGAGTTAAAGGTTTGGACATTACCTTTGTACTACATTCAGCAAAATGTTCTGTGATAATTTGCCTAAGTTAGAGTATCACATAAATACTTGCAAATCTTTTCTTAGGCCTTTTGTGTTTACTTAAAACTGATTTGAAATCTATGCGGTACACTCGTTTAGAATTAATATTGCTCAAACCTCTTTTTGAAAGGAGTATTGTATAATTGCATTTAATAACAACAATTCACATTTTAGTGGGTTGTAAGCCACCAGCTACATTTCATCACCACCGGGAAGAATCAAATTAGCGGTTGGTAACGTTTTGTAAAATTGTAAGACTTTCATATCGGCATTTGAGGAGATATGATTCGTTTTCGTCCATTAAAACCATGGAAATCCCCCTCTGTTTTGTTGGAAGACAATTAGATACCTTAAACGTCAACTTAACTATGGAAGAATACTTTATATCTATATTGGGCTACATGCTAGAAGATCATTTGTCTGACCGTCTGAGAAAAAGAAGTAATGTTTATTGGTAAGAGTGCCTCATCGCGCCTTAACCTCACGATATTAGTACATACTAAATGCTGTGCTGTATACGAAGGAACCAAGACTTTTAAATGACCCCTGATATTTAAGATTATTCAGCACTTGTAGTACAGACGAGTGACTTAAAACCTGTTATTGCAAGTAATCATGCTATGGGACAAATACTGCCAAGTGTCAAGTCGAGTTATTTGAAACTGACCTGTTAAGATACTAGCATGACTTCCAATAGACATACGTACCAATTTTCTCATTACCTTAATTCATGGGACTTACAATATGCTACTTACAGGTTCGTCGCAATTGTTGTAAAGAGATATTGTAATTGAAGATGCAAGTTACAAATTACCAAGCTGATGTTTTTGCTCCTTATTTAACAACGCTAGTTATTTTAGCTCGTCATCATAACGCAACTTAAATGTGAAAAGGGGGGCTCTAACATGCTCTAAAATTCCTCTGTCATCGTTTAGATACAGGGTTTTTGTTAATGATTTAATGAAACATGAAAAAAAAGTGAATAACTTCAGTGAAGATAAAAACAACTTTATACCCATTCATAAACTAACCAGGTGTGAAAGATATAAAGCAGATCAAGTAAGCTTACAAATAGTGTTACACATGTAAAATTAAAAACATTAAGTATATTTTATGTGGTGAGTAAATACGTAAATACTGATAGTAAACGAAAGACAAACTTTCACAGAGATCTCGTGCAAAAGATGAATTGGTCGTGAAAAGTGTTTTAGTTTTGACAAAAAAGTGGCTTTTAAAGGATGCCGTTTTCTCCATGTAATTCATCTGAGTGAACTGATGAGAATCGCTCCAGAGGCACTGAATGACTTAGAAGATGCAGGCACAGGGAACTAACTAATTTAAAATAAGATATCTTTTCGAAAGACTTGAACCATTTCTTCAAACGCATTTCTTTGATTCTGTTTTGAAAATATTACTGGTTAAAATGGCGTATACTTAACTTGAGTGTTGAACGTTTCATAAAGAGGATCGAAAATTACATTTCAAGAACAATTTAAGTATTTCCCTTTGTGTCAGCCAAAACAAAATCCCTGAAACGTATTTCTTGTCCATGTAACTTTTATTTGTCGGGGAAAGGTCCAGCACCCCCCCCCCCCCCGCCCCCTCAATTATCTGTCTGTAAGGACAAACTTGGAACAACCTCGATCACCATTTGATTGTTGAGCAAAATCGCTTTGTTCTTTCTTTCTGTCTGCACTTTGTACGAAACAAATATAAAAAAGACAATCATAACAAAAACGTGACAAAGTAATGTTCCCAACAAGGTGTCACTGATTTCAACCTTCTTGTGAATGTCGTCTTACTTCTACACAGCAAATAATGTTACTAGATTTTTTTCATGTGTGCCCCATGGAAATGTATATGATAAAAAGTAAGTTAAAAGTAGCTATGTAGGACTGACAGTGTACTGGACACCTTATGACCCTATAACAAAAGTTCCAGTTACGAAAACACCTGTAATCCTGTTAAGTTCGATGTTTACGCTGTAATCTATATACAAACCATAAAAAGGCATAAATATTTATATATGCTAAACCTGAAACACGTAAAAAGTGACGTTGCTGTACAGGTAAACTGAACCAATGTATAGGTCTTAAAATATTTGTTAACTTTGATATTCCTCAGTTTAAGTGAAGAGGCATGACATTGGCACTGACTGTGTACAATGTCTTCTGATTGTACGGTGGAAAAAAAAACTCAATAATGGCTTCAGCTTATTCGATATGGATCATTGTGATGATGCAAAAAAAAAATTTCCTTCACTCCTATAGCCTCTCTGTTGGCGATTTTTTTCAGTTTAGTGGGCACGATAGAGAATGCAATCCCCGACAGCCGTCAGTCCTCTTATCTGTTTCTCCTTTAAAAGAGGCAGGTTCACAGGTAGGTAGGGTCTTAATGACCTGCAAGGAGGCCCTTAACCTTACATGCCAGGGGCCTTTTAAGGTGTAGTTTAAGGAGACAATAATATAAGCAGTGCAATGTTGATAAACTCTCCGAAGCAATGCTGACTTTATTTCTGACGATAACCTCGTATATCGTGACGATAAATCTCATTTCGGTTAACGCTAGTGGATGGTCTCCTCAAAATTAACATTTCGGGTATATGCTTTGTGACGGAGAAATTGGTCAAAATTAAAAGAAATGCTATATAATTGCACATTGTTTCAAGCAAACCACGCATTACAACCGTCTAAAAACAAAGAAAGTACAATATTTAAACTTTTGTTGCCAGTCTTTTGACTAAAAATGTTAATTAGCGCTTGGCCCTTTCCGGAAACAAACCTCATATCAAGGCAAATCTTAACAAAGGTCTTTGTTTCCGGATTACGTGGATTAAAAAGGAGCAGATCATCATTAAGCGGGTTAAGTCAATGGTGGCTAGACAATAGGAACAAAGAAACACGTAACTCAAAGTTTGATACCTGAAGGGGATTGAAACATTTTCGAGTACGATTTCTCTGACAAATTTGTCTGTTGAGTTTCTTTCTTAACACCTCTCTGAGCAGACGACATATCAATATCTTACAAATGCGAAGAGAGCAAATCATTCAAACTTTTTACTGCTAGTCACTGAAGTGAAAATCATTTCAAACACTTCGCCCTTGTCGTCAGCAAAGCCCTCATTAAGGCATGTCTTAGCAATGACTTGTGTTTCAGCAGTACTTAAATATCAAAGGATCGGATCATTATTAAAAGGTATAGTCAACGGTGGCCAACAACACGAACAAAGAGACGTGAAAGTCAAAGTTATATCTGACGGGTATTACTGAAATCACTTTCGAGTATGATTTGTCAGTCTGGCTTGGTTGTTTTGTCCCCTTTAGTTCCTTACCCCTCTCTGTAATAAGGGGTTTTTAACACATGATGCGGCACTAACGTAGCCACGCGCTACCATCTGGTGACCCATAAGGTAACCTGGGATAACCGAAAATGATACTTTCCCAAACTAGCATATTTATATACTGATGTATCACGTTCCAGAAGTTTGCGGTTTAAATTACAAAAACAAACAAAAAACGTAAAACTGACAACATATTTTGGTAAAACCACTTCGGAGGAAAAAAATAGGACAACATGTTACATTACAATTTTCCTTCAATTCATTGTTCTTTCTTTGCATGGGTAATTTAAAGGTAATGTATTTTTGCAGGTACTTTCCGTGACAAGTAGGGCAGGTCCAGAGTTTAGAGCATTCAAAGCTTTTATTAGTTTAGGCTTTTTTGCATAAGAGCACAGAAACTGGAGACCCGGAGGGTATTCCTGCAAATTTTGAAAACGTTTTAACGTTGTGAAGGGGTAGAAGAAAAGATAGCAAGTATGCGACTCAAATAAAGATCAAGGATTCAATAATCGAAGGCAAGAGGGCAGGAATGCGTTTTTTTTTTTTTTTTTGATTCGGGCGGTTTTCCGGGCGAGGTCGGTGACAGACTAGAAGGCGCAATGCTCAAACTGTTGTCTGGGGGATCACCCCAAGTAAACATGGTACTAAACAATGCTAAGTGCTATTCTTGCACCTTGCAGTCAACAAATGAGCATGGATTTGCGCATTGTATTGTAGTATGTCCTGCAAGCTTGGTAATTACACGCAATTGCTTGGCAAGAGGCACTCAAGTATACAACTTTGTAGTTTAGAGATTGGTTTAGGAAAAACGGTATAGTGACCAAAATTGGGAATGTGTAGGAAACACCTTTGATACCCGCCTGCAGTTTAAGGTATTATACGCTCTCACCTCTGGCCCGGCACATGCATCAATACCCAATAAGCCCATGGTCATTGATCCAATTTAAATGGATGTTATTTTGGTCTTGCACTGGTATGAAACTGAACTCTTCGAGTGATGTCCGCTTTCGTTGAAACTATGGCTTTTTCGAACCCGAACTAAGAGCCGGCCCGTAGACTAAAAAAGTGCTACAGGCTGAAAAATAGTGTCTGGAGGATGTATATTTTTGTTAAGATTTTTAAATGGAATAGTTAATGGTACTTTGAAAAGTTCTCTCTAGGGGGAGTTTTTTTCAGGACGGATTTTGTGACCAATCATAGGATCCTTTGTCAACGGGGCTGGTGCATAGAAGTAATTCCACTGCTTACAATAATATTCCGAAAGTGACGTTTCAGCATTTTCTTCTGCAATAAAAGCTCTCGGAAATTCAAATGCTATAATAATCTCGGATAGTGAGATAGAGTAACATTTTCTGCAGTAAAAGGATAGATTGGAGACTAGAGTCTAAACACTGGAGTCAAATAAAAAGCCAGCAGGAGACTAAACCGTGTATTACTTTGTATATATATATATATATATATATATATATATATATATATATATATTTCTCTAATTCGGCACTTAGGGGGAAAGTTGTTGTTGAAAAGTCGACCTTAAGGGGAAAAAATTTTTCGGGTGAAATATAAGTTTCGCCTTAACGTTTCCACACACTTTTACTATAGGAATACGTAAAATTACAAGGGCGCCCTCTTAGATTTACAAACTAGATGCCATTACTTCAAAGTTGTCAAATTTACGGACACCTAGCTATTAACACGAACGGATGGCTGGCCATTGAAATAACGTTAATTTATATGTTTAGACGTTAGGGCGAATTTATTTCTTATGTATTTTATTATCTTTTTTTCGCCCTATGTACAAGCAGATATAACAATTTCCCCTTAAGGTGGGAATTAGCGTTATATATATATATATAATATATATATATATTATATATATATATATATATATATATATATATATATATATATATATATATATATATATATATATATATATATATATATATATATATATATATATATATATATATATATATATAATATATATATATATATATATATATATATATATATATATATATATATATATATATATATATATAAGGTCGATTACTGCGAAGCACTTGTGAAATGTATAGATCAAAGAAAGTAGTAAAAAGTGCTTAAAGTTTAGGAGAAAACTCCGCAACGTTTCGGGTACATACCCTTCATCAGGTGGCAAAATATCAACTGATCAGTAAAACGCGATTCAAATGAAACAAACAAACGCGTGCCTACACAACTCGACCAACGCACGTGCGTTGGCCGCGCTTACAGTGTGTATGTATACAGTGAAACAACGCAGTGAAACAATGCAACTGCGTTAAATACAGTAAAGCTACGCAACTGCGTGAAATACAAAAAAACTGTAATGACGCAACCTAAAACGATTGACGCGCTCACAGAGTGTGTATGTACACAATAAAGCAACGCAGTGAAACAATGCAACTGCGTTAAATACAGTAAAGCTACGCAACTGCGTGAAATACAAAAAAACTGCGCAACTGCGTGAAATAATAAAAGCTGTCATGACGCGATCTAAAACGATTGACAAAAGAAGGTCATGTAAAAAAAAAAAAAAAAAAAGAGCACGCGTTTGGCAAGAAAATTAAAAGCGTTTGGAATGGTCACTTCCAAACCTGCAATAAAACAGTTACAAAAGTTCAAGTTTAACATTCAGTCCATTAGGGGTGAGGGTCCCGAGCTTCATAATTAACCGGTTTTCTGCAATTAAACGATCGCGGTCGGAACCTCGGCATGATATTGCTGCCGTGACCATCAGGTCCTGTATCGAGCAAACTGACGGGGGTTGAAATGATTAGCTACTGGAAAGCCAGGAAAGTTTTGCTTGATGGATCTTAAGTGTTCCGTAACTCGATCAGCCAGGCGACGTTTCGTTTCACCCACATACAAAATGGTACAACGCCTACAAGTTAAAATGTACACAACGTTAGTGGATGTACAAGTAAAATGCTGGTTAATATTAAAGCGGTTGTTGTTGGGACCCACAACAGAGAGAAACCTGTCATGGCTAACTACTTGGCAAGTATTACATCTGACGCGATTGCAAGGATACGTCCCCGGAGCGTCTGGCATTAATGGTTGGGTATGAGAGGCCCGAACTAAGTGATTAGAAATATTTTTCTCATTTCTAAATGCAGTGATAGGTGGTTCAGGGAAATACTCACGGGTAGAAGGATCTTGTTGGAGGATTTTTACGTTCCTATAAATAGATTGAACAATGGGACGTACGGATGGGTGATAAGACACGACCAAAGGTATTCTGGTCGAGGACTTTACGTTCGCTGTTTTAGGGATCATGGTTGTAGCTCTGTCTATTCCTTGAATACGACCTAAGGCCTTCGTGAGTACCTTTCGTTGGTATTGTCGTTTTTCAAAGAAGGACATTATCTCTTGAGAGGCCTTAGCAAAATCTGTGTCATCGGAGCAAATCCGTCTTGCTCTTAATAGTTGAGAATAAGGGATTGAGGTGGTGCAAGACCTAGGGTGGTTGGATGAATAGAGTAGGTAACTGTGGAGTCAGTGGGTTTAAAATGAATATTAGATTTGAGTTTTCTGCTACATATCGACAGCTCCATATCTAAAAAGACTACCGAAGTGTCGGAAATGCAGTTTGTGAATTTCAAAAAAGGGGAAAAATTTCCAACAAAGTTAATGAACGTCTCCAATTCACGACGAGGTCCTGAAGCAACACCGACAATGTCATCGATGTATCTTTTGTAGAAGATGGGTGTACTGCCATTGAAGCTTGAGAATAGCTGCTCCTCAAAGTGTCCCATGGTGAGGCAGGCTACGGATGGTACCATCTTCGTACCCATAGCCACTCCCTTCACCTGGCGGAAAAAGCGAGAGTTAAACTGGAAACAGTTCTGAGTCAAGACTAGTTCAGCCAGACGAAGGAAAGTGGTGGTGGGAATACTGGGATTTTGACGTTGGTCAAGGTAATGGCGCATTGCTGCTAGAGCAGCGTGGTGAGGAATGGACGTATAAAGGCTGGATACGTCCATGGTAAATACCAATCGTTCACCAGGTCTCTCTGGAAACTCAAAGTCTTGAATTAGTCTAAGAAAATGAGGGGTATCCTGGACAAACGACGGTAATTTGGAAACTAATGGAGAGAGCACAGAGTCTATGTACTCTGAAATAAGCACAGTGGGACACCTATGTGAGGACACAATTGGTCGACCGGGATTATTAATTTTGTGAATTTTGGGTAGGAGATAAAAGTTGGAAATTTGTGGGCAAGGGTGAATCAGTGCTTTGGCAGAGTCAGGAAGGTACCTTTGACTAATGAGAGAGGTGACAGTGTTTTTGACCAAGTTTTGAATTTCACTTGTAGGGTCCCCCAGCAGTTCAACATAAGCTGTTTCAGCTGATAGTTGTCTCTCGGCTTCTGCGGTGTAGAGGTCCCTGCGCCACACGACAGTGGCCCCTCCCTTATCAGCAGACTTAATGACTAGATCCTTGTTTTTCTTAAGGGACGAGATAGCCTTTTGTTCTTCAAGGGAAATGTTTCGAAGTGGGGTCGGTTTGGGTGGAAGGAGACGCCCCATATCATTATTAATTGACTCGATGACATTGTCCAGTATTTTGTTTTCCCCTGGTTTAGGCGTCCAAAGAGACCTTTTAGTCTGCAACGACTGAAAAACATCCTCCGAGAGAGTGTTGTCTGTTTCCTTGGCATTGCCAAAATGGAACCGGAGACGGAGTCTCCTGCAAAATGCAGACACATCTCTACGGAGAGAGAATTCATCAGGAAGGTGGCCTAAAGGAACAAAATCCAAACCTTTCGATAGAACCGAACGTTCGGGGGAGGATAATTCTAGGTCTGGAGGAATAGTGACAACCAATCGTGGGTTCTGGGTGTCTTCGAAACGTGTCATAGTACCGTAGTTGCGTTCTTGGGGTAAAAGAGAAGCTAACTTTTCGGCCTTCGAATCCTGTAGAAAATTGTATAACCTACGGTTGTAAATGTGAATTAGAAAACGGATTTCACCCGCTTCTTGAAGTGAATTGGAGAGTAACAACCCCTTTTCCTTCATAATGCGGTCAAACATGTTCTTTTTCCCAACCATGCTACGTAAAGTGGAACGCATTAAGTTAAATGAACATGAACGTAAGTGTCGAACAGTGCTATGACGATAATGTACATCAGAATTAGCCTGAACGTGAAAATTAAGTCTAAAACCCCTTGGAACAACCTTCCTACGAAGGCATGTGCCCAAGAAGTGAATGTGGCTGGCGAATCTGGTTTTGTTGAAAGTAGCCATAGCGAGTGAAAGTAAAACAGGAAAACATTCGCTCGGATAATGAGCGAGTTCCTGTATAAAGTCCCTACGAAGACTTGTAGTGAACTGTTTTAAGCAAGGCATTATCTATCAGTTGAAGACAGATCTAAAAATCGCAGTTAAAAGAAGCAATAGCTTTTACAAATAAGGTCGATTACTGCGAAGCACTTGTGAAATGTATAGATCAATGAAAGTAGTAAAAAGTGCTTAAAGTTTAGGAGAAAACTCCGCAACGTTTCGGGTACATACCCTTCATCAGGCGGCAAAATATCAACTGATCAGTAAAACGCGATTCAAATGAAACAAACAAACGCGTGTCTACACAACTCGACCAACGCACGTGCGTTGGCCGCGCTTACAGTGTGTATGTATACAGTGAAACAACGCAGTAAAACAATGCAACCGCGTTAGCTACAGTAAAGCTACGCAACTGCGTGAAATACAAAAAACTGCGCAACTGCGTTAAATAACTAAAAGCTGTAATGACGCAACCTAAAGCGATTGACGCGCTCACAGAGTGTGTATGTACACAATAAAGCAACGCAGTGAAACAATGCAACTGCGTTAAATACAGTGAAGCTACGCAACTGCGTGAAATACAAAAAACTGCGCAACTGCGTGAAATAACTAAAAGCTGTAATGACGCAACCTAAAACGATCGACGCGCTCACAGAGTGTGTATGTACACAATAAAGCAACGCAGTGAAACAATGCAACTGCGTTAAATACAGTAAAGCTACGCAACTGCGTGAAATACAAAAAAACTGCGCAACTGCGTGAAATAATAAAAGCTGTCATGACGCGATCTAAAACGATTGACAAAAGAAGGTCATGTAAAAAAAAAAAAAAAAAAGAGCACGCGTTTGGCAAGAAAATTAAAAGCGTTTGGAATGGTCACGGCCAAACCTGCAATAAAACAGTTACAAAAGTTCAAGTTTAACATTCAGTCCATTAGGGGTGAGGGTCCCGAGCTTCATAATTAACCGGTTTTCTGCAATTAAACGATCGCGGTCGGAACCTCGGCATGATATTGCTGCCGTGACCATCAGGTCCTGTATCGAGCAAACTGACGGGGGGTTGAAATGATTAGCTACTGGAAAGCCAGGAAAGTTTTGCTTGATGGATCTTAAGTGTTCCGTAACTCGATCAGCCAGGCGACGTTTCGTTTCACCCACATACAAAATGGTACAACGCCTACAAGTTAAAACAACGCCTTGTTTTACTGCGTTGTTTCACTGTATACATACACACTGTAAGCGCGGCCAACGCACGTGCGTTGGTCGAGTTGTGTAGGCACGCGTTTGTTTGTTTCATTTGAATCGCGTTTTACTGATCAGTTGATATTTTGCCGCCTGATGAAGGGTATGTACCCGAAACGTTGCGGAGTTTTCTCCTAAACTTTAAGCACTTTTTACTACTTTCTTTGATCTATATCTATATATATATATATATATATATACGCATGCTTTAAGGCATCTTTACATGTTTCAAGTCATCATCTTGGCCACCAACTAGTATAATGCGTGTACAAATGAAAAGAAAGGAAAAAGAAACAACCTCTAAGTGCGACGGCTACACATTTAGGTTAATGATGCTCCGCAAGCATGATTGTGCTCAACTGAAATTATCTTTCTTTTAAAGTTTTAAAGTACGTCTCTATTTTAATTTTTAATAATTAATTTTTCTTTTGCATATGAGCAAAATATCACAGTGGACCGCGTTCGTCTATGTGACTGCCAATAAGATGGCTGCTTTCATTGGAAAACTGAACATAAATAATTCAGGTAGATTAGTTCTTACAGCAAAGTTCAACTGCAGACTTTACAAACTAAACCCTGAGTCTCTAATATATAAAGTGTTATATTAGGCCCTATTGGCTAAAACGATACTCTCGGCTCGTTTTGTTCCAAGAGCCACCTAATTTGTCACAAAAGACATTCGAATATTTTTCAGCTAATTTCATACAACATATCAATGGCAAAAGTCAATAAATTTCATGTTCAAAACTTAATGAAATTTTATACTGAGGTAACAAAGATGAAGTATCTGTCAGTTTCTGGAGAGTTAGTTAGTTATATGAGGTTTTACGGCTCAGTTTCTTACCAATTGGTTTAAGTCGAGGCGGCCACGGCCTTTTTTTCCAGTTGTGGTCAGCCCCCTAATCTTTGAAGACTAATCACTCAGTCCAAATTACCGACCTCTGACCAGGCCACTAGGGATAATACATGTTGCAACAAGCAACACTGCCAAATATGCAAACATATCAACACGGGAGAGTGGGTCACCATCCCTAACATAAAATTTCCGTTAAAGCCCCCCCCCCCACCATAATTGCGATTCTTGTAATGTTGTTGACATATTTAATTGTAATCGGTGTAAACACGGACTCTATGTTGAAGAAACCGGGACTTCCTTCCGTCTTAGGTTTAACAGCCACAAAATGTCTATTTGAGGCAATGCTATTGGATTCTCAGAACAGGACAGAACTTTTTAATCTCCCCGACTATGACCTTGATAATCTAAAAGTAACTTTCATAGTTAGCAACTTTGTTTGCACAGGAAGCCGTAAACGTACGGAACTAATTTGGATAACGAAGCGTCAATCACACCTCAATGGACTCAACAAAGATCTCGGTCTTCTTAATCAGTACACCTTTCACCAAACACTTTAATCCTGTTATGTTTGTTCATCTGATTTCCAGCGCATTGTTTGTTACATGTTATTTTCTTGATTAAGTTACTCACTTTGTTGCAATATTTCGCTGAGGAAGGTTCCAGGGGGAACAAAAATTTCGAAATAAAATTATAGATTTGTACTCCCCTAATCAACCAGTTATGTTCTTTATATATACCAGTCATAAATCAATCTATACCAGTCACATGATGTCATATTTTGAATTCATGAGCATCCTTGTTCCACAGTAAGTGATCCTGATTCTTCGCAATAGAAAGATGATAACCATGCCTAGCAGGGATACTTTTTGAAAGAAAAACGACAAACTCAAAATTGCTGTAGTAATGTTCCTCATCATTGCCCGTTCCTTCTGCTCTAATAATTTTCTTTTACACTAAGACCACGGTTTCAAATTTCTAAATTTGGACACATTTCACAATTAGGCATATTTCCTAGGCATATTCCTAAGCATATTTACTCGCTCAAAGTGTGAGGGATTCCGTTCCATTCACTGATTTCGGACAAAATGATAACGATTGCAGTCAAGGGGAAAAAAGCAATTCTCCACCCAGATAAGTTTTGATTGTTTTGTTAACTGGCCTGAATGTAAAACAGAACAAACAATGGAACAATGAAATAGCACCACCGCTATCTATTCTATTTAAATCTTTTGAAGATATTACCCAAAGATTGACTCTCTCTACGCGGGTCAAAGTTTAGAGGATAGAGAAAAGAAAACCAATATATTTTTACCTAATTTGCTAGGATATCATGTAGATCACAACTTAATTATATTCTTACTACGAAATTTATTAGTATGCAATTCTATCTTATTGTTTATATTTTACCCTTTCATAGTTTCAAACAGTGAACAATATAGTAGATACACGTAGTCTTTAGTAACTAGTTTAACGGTTGTTTTTATCTTTCAAGTAATGAATTGAGTTAAATTGCATGTTTTTAACTAGTTTGCTTCAAACACCATACTAAAGATTAAACTCACCTGATGAAAACCTGGCAGTGCCCCATTCCTTGACACAAAAGTGACAGTGAATGGGACTGTTGATACTTATTTCCTGCATTAATGGTAAGTAACTTAAGACACCATTTCATTGTAAAAGACATGGCAGGAGAAGGAAAAGTGACACTTCGTACTACACTGCACAAGGGACCGTACTTGATCCATGGACTCAGCATGTTTACTCGACGATTAAAACAAATATTAAACGTTGAATGTGATTCATAATACCAAAAACTCTCACGGAAACAAACAAGGGGCCCAAAGTGCTTACATTACCCTGAACAGAAATAAAGGCTCCAAATACTCTTTAAGATCTTTCCAAAGTATCCTTTTGTACTTTATTAACATGTTTTCGGCACTGGTTGTTAGTAAGTTAGTCGTCTTTAGTGACGTGTACAAAGGCTTGAAACCGGTCACATTTTTATATTGTCAAGTACAAAAGTAACTTTGTACAGCTGATTTCTTTCAAGACTTTCATTAATCACAATATGTTCTCAGTGCAGGGCTGTAGCCTGTAGGAGGGAGAACAGTTGCCGTTCTGCGATTTCTAAAGCCTAACTGAAAGCTAGCCTGTTTACAAAAGGCTACGGAATATTCTGGAAATTCCATGGGAAATCGAACGTAAGGGCTCCCTTTCTCCCACATTTTCCCTACAAGATCCTTAAGCCCCCTCTATAGATATGTTAAAAATGATTCTTTTCCTTAAATAGTGGATCCACGTAAGTCCAGTTATGAATACTGCTGCACTAGGTACATAATTATATAGAACAAACCTGACACATGTAGGTTAAAGCACTTTAGATGGCCTACTCTTGCATTTTAACGCATGCTTTTATGACCATTCCTTATTTACATTCTTGATCGATGAAATTGTAATTTGTAATTTCAAGTCCTGTTTTGCCCGAACATGGATTTTACTGCATAATCTCTTCGAATTTGCAACATTTTTTTGAATTCTAAATATCTTCACCAAGAAATATCAAAATAAAGGGTGTTATAATGCACTTTAAGGCCTAGACAGTACCATTTGCCGCTATGTGAGAGTCGTTTTTGACAAAAGAATCTTGATAGGCCTGTCTCTACGCGACAACGATGTTGGCCTTGGATCCATGTCATGGAACAACCGAAGACAATTACTAGATAAAAATAATTTCTAAAAGCAAAAGTGTTCCAAGACTTCAACCACCGTTTTGCATCTACACCTTTATATATATACAAAAATTTCTCAAAGTTGGCGCCTAAAACGGCACCCCCTCATAGAAACCCATCAAAAATTTGCAAAATTCACTCCATAATGGAAAAAAACACCATATTTTGTTTTAACAAAGTTGCACCATTTTGGATGTAGATACTGACATTTTCAAAAATATCCCCACCCCTTCCCTACTTAAGAAATGAGAACATTCACTATATAATGAGACATGGGAAGGATTTGCACGGGTGTCAACTTTCCTAGTTACGTCGTTGGAGGCTCCATCTAAATAGTGCCGGTTGCTGCCCGACATAGATTTCGCCCCTGCCACGATCCTGCAATGATATTAACAAAATACTTTCAACATCCCATTCACTCAGATGTTTTGATTAATAAAGAATCATCAAATCATATATCAATAGTTGTCAGATTCATACATATTAATGTACATGGGAAGTCTGTTTACAAATGCAATCGTTACGCTGAAAATCATGTCACATATTTCCAATTGTTCCAAAGTAAAGAATAGTGTCAAGTGGAGGAAAGGTACTATTCCTCACGTTTCGGTGAAAGCTGCTTCCCGGTCTGGGGAATTTTAAAGTTCCGTCTCAAACCATGACTGGGCCTAGGAGAGCATGTAACCTCAGACGGTAATAAGGCGGGTTGTGGCGAATAGTCAACTTGTGATTTCAATGAGGTCAGATTCTACAGATGACCAAACTTGTTATTGCTCTTTTCGCGCTGTAAACTTTCTTCGTTTCAGTTTCGTCCAAAGTTCTGCTCAATATAGCTACATAGTAACCTCCCCCTCCCGAATCTATCAAATAATAAATTAGTTGTCTGCTTTATTTTTATTCACATAACGTATGCAGTGGCCGAGTAGATAGAGGTGGTGGCATTTGAGGCAATGGAACTTAGAAACCGAAATGTTTGGGGTTCTATACTCGGTCGGGCCAACGTATGGTGGGCTTTTGATCGAAGAGCTTTGTACGATTTTCCCATCTAAACCAACCTTTCAATATGTACCGTCTCTGATCTTTAAGGCCGTTCCGTCACCTAACATCAAAGCCTGGATTGTAGATGTTCTAAAGGTTTTTACCTTTTTGTCGGATAAACAGTGGTGGGGGTACAAAACAATGTAAGAAATCCTCTACCCGTGTCCAACGGTTGAGTTAGTGTTGCTCTTAGTGAGTATAGGTAAGTCTTTATGCACCTAAAAAATAGTAGTTCTTCATGAAACAAACAAACAAAAAAAAAAAAAAACTCAGTGCTAAGCTAGCTTATTTGTGCATAATATGCTGGAATCATGGTACTGTGTACAGATTTTGTCAATCCTCTACTGCCCCCTCCAATGACAAGGAAACGAAGTCTTGCGGCGAATTTGAAAAAGAGCTCTTAAAATTGACGCACCCGGTACAGATTTGTAAAATATAGCGACTATGCTAAAACTATTGTTCATAATGAAACTTCAAATTTTAGGTTGATTGTCACTTTTTAAAAGTTCCCCTACATGCAAAGTTTCAAGGTCAAAGGTCAAAAAGGTGAATTTTTCCAAAATTTTAGAATTGTTTGACACCCTCTTTTATACGTCAAGACTTAAAAACTGCTGTTATTTAAAATGAACAAGTTATACAGTCTTCAAGTGCTCGAAATATAAGGACAATAAAAGAACTATTATCTGTTTATAGAGTGTTTTTGTGGCCTTAATAAAGAAAACTGAATAACGGACCTAGACACGTTGAACGGTCTGCTTTCAGCATCTATATTCAATTCATTCTAGACCATTGGTGAAGACGGTGAAGAAAAACATCCAGAAGCTATCCCATGCGTGTAAACTATGGACAGGTGGTGTTTAAAATATAATTTTTGAATGTTTCTTTAGTTTCCGAACATGTATTTTTAAGGTCAAAGGCCATTAAAGGTCGCCCTTTTTAAACTTGATCTTCATTATTTTTACGTTTTTTTTTTTGTATCAGGACTACTCACAAATTCATATGAATTCAAACAACATTTATTCAGATATTTTAAAGTAACTTTGGTAGGGGTGAGGCCAGGTGGAGTGAGGAGGCCATTCTCCTTACGTGAAAGGTTGAGGACCTTGTCGGGGAAGATTTCTAATCCTTTTTAGGGAGAATGAGTGTTTGCGATAAAGATAAAGTTTTTAATCTCCGACGGCGACTGGTCCTCCCAACAGTTCAATTTTCGGTTTTCCAAAACACATCAAAAACCCCACCTTTACATTTTCTGCAATAACCAGATTTTTAAATTTACTTCAATAAAACTACCAAATTATTGGAATTTCTTCACTAAAACCCCGAAATTTTTGCGCCAAAATTATTCACCATCCTTCCAGTAATCCATCGCTTCTGTCATGGTTTTGGACTATTGCCTCCACCCCTACCCCTTCGAGAACTTGTCTAGTGCAACCCTTATAATGAAGTGGGATGTAATGAAAATATTAACACCATGCAATGTATTTTCTTAGCTGTACCACGTATCGGAGAAATCTGAATTTTTGTTTTGGCTTGTTAGTATGTGTGAAACCATTACATTAATTAGATTAAATGTGCTGCAATCACATAACTAATTTAATTGACTTAATTATTTATTAAATACATTACGTTGTTTTTGTCATTGCAATTAGTACTTGTCAACATGAATTAGATCAGTGAAAAAGGGTAGGTTGTAGCAATATCCCATAAAAAACGGTAAATGTTTCTCTGAAAGTTTTCAAAAATTACGGTAAATTTTATTAAGGCAGGAAGCGTCTTTGCTCGGGAAGGCATGTAACTTATACATTTTAGCGTGAAAACTGACAAGGTACGTGTGTTTTGACACACATCTTACAACTTCTCTTTTTCTTGTTTTTCTTTTTGAGGGGAAGTTGGAACTTATTCTCAATGTAACTTAGTCGGTCTGCAATTGTTTTCTTTTTTTGGGGGGGGGGGGGGGGTAAACTATGGGTGATATCTTCTTCAATTAAGGAACCTCGATTGGCACATTACTTTCGACCCACTGTCATTCCGAAATTTACAATTAACTTTTTAAACTGTACTGTCCTCTCAAATAGGCTAAAAATGTGGTTTGGGAGAACTTACAGGGACGATTTGGTAAATGTGAATTTGTTACCTGCGTTTTCCAAGCAACTGGATTTGTGTGTGCGTTTACGTGATTTAAAAAATCAGTGAACATAAATGTTCTCATGTCATAGCCTCCTCGCCACTCCAGGAGATGGGATCTTCTTTACAATTCATGCGATTTTCTCTGTAGTTATGTAAGTTTTTAGGCACTAAGTAGTCCCCGTTTATTGATACGGGCACAACTATGTACGAACATCTATGATATCAATTAAAAACTTGAGTGAGAGCCTAGGGCAGAGCCTGTATAAAGGTATTTGTTGTGCCTTTGTCTGTTGGCAATGTGTGGACTCCGTTTTCCAGCAATCTTTTGCACGGCTCTTTCCCTTTAGCTGTTGTCAGGTCTAGAGCTGTTGCTGATTGTTAAGACTCTTTAATAGGGCAAATGTAAATCATAGGAGTACAAGTCAACTGGTCTAGGGAATTGTATCCCCTGGAGAAAAAAAGAGATCCATAACTTAAGAGCGGTTGAGGGACCCACAAACATTTACGCCTGATAGAAATTGTAAGAACAAAATTTAAAATTGCCGTTTAAGTTAACACATCTCGTATCTTGAAAACGGTTTTCCCTCTGGCAGTCTGGGAGCTTCTCGCCCCCCCCCCCCATTCAACACGTCGTCTGGCTTAGTGATTCGGTTTTCATATGTAGATTAATGAAGGAAGTTTCAGTTCACAGTAGCCTAGTATGCTCAAGATATTTTTTTATGAAAAGCAAAGAATGTGTTAATTGTGTACCTCTTTGACGCATTTATGGCAAGATTTTTGTTACACATTTTCAAGATGGAGCATTGCATTTTATTATCCTTACATCTGATATGGGATTTGCAGTTTTTATAATGAAAAAGACCGCATCTGTTCAGTACTACCTTTCCTGCTTACAGGTTGCATTTCGTTTGTAATGACCATCTGACTCTTCTCCTTCAGAAACTCAACATTAAAACTACCAGAGGTACATTTTTTCTTTTAATGAAATATGGCCTAAAGGCTTTAATAAAAGTATGGGCAGAAGCCTAAACTATATGAAAAATTTTAATTTGTTTACAACAAATGATAATTTGAAAACACTGAAGCGAAACACCATAGCCACATTTTTGTTAACCTTACCATATATGGTTCTAAATTTGACTAGTCTGCATATGGCTGACGGTTAGTTAGTTAGTTAGTTAGTTAGTTAGTTAGTTAGTTAGTTAGTTAGTTAGTTAGTTAGTTAGTTAGTTAGTTAGTTAGTTAGTTAGTTAGTTAGTTAGTTAGTTAGTTAGTTAGTTAGTTAGATAATATTTAACGACACACCAACACGAATGTGTTATATAGTGTCAAATAGATAAATTCGTTTCAAGTCCTCCCCTTTAGTCGCCTCTTACGACAGGCGGGGAATACCGTGGGCATATTCTTCAACCCCCAGCCCACAGAGGGGTATAACTGACGGGGTTTTTCGCTTAGTCCAAAAGTGAAAGAAAGTCCCTACGCAGTCAAAAATTCGACAGATCAACTTTTATCCAAGAAGAACATTTATATTGCAATGTAGAACGTATAATGATCATTATCTTGTCTTTTTTGAGAGACGCTTTATCGCCACGTAGCAAATCATGCATAAGATACATTAAATATCATAACGTGTAAATTTGCAATGGGGGAGAGTAGGAAAGTTTTATGAAAATATTCACTGAAACCAAAGTAAATATTGATAATTAATGGTTTTATACATTGACTGCAGTTCAGGGATGTTTATTGTAAATTTATTCAACATATTTTTACACTAGACTCAAGGAAAAGCCTCCCTATGAAACAAACTGAAGGTGAAGCGCACATGTATAGTACGAAGATTGTTGAAGTTTGGGTGAAAATGGACTCGTGACCTTGACCCACCTAATTACCATGTTCGGATAAATGTAAAAGAACAGAATATGAAAGCTGATATCCTTAGAAACATTTTAAGGGTAGTTGTCAACTTTAACAAAGGTGTACGGGGGGAGGGGTCGAAAATTTTCAGACTTCGTCGCTAGTCTAAGGTGCTTGAACACCCTGTACGCTCCGTCCATCCATGGCAAGAGTGCCTGCAGGGAAGAGTACACAGTGGTGTAAAGTTAACGAGGTCACATACAAAAATACATTTCATGGTGTGATAAGATTTACTCTTTCGTCGTCCTCTACTATGTTATGAGTCTATCTTCGTTCCTTTAAGTATTTAAAGTATTAAGTACTAGAATGATTTCGGTTTAAAGGTGACATTCCCTGGAGTGCCTTATCTACTGCAAGATAAGCGAAGACATTTCTGTCTGTTCGTCTACATGGGGTAACATGTACGTCTTCAATGTTACCTAGTTATCGGAACCTGATCATAAACTACTTATAAACGCACTCCTCATCAAGATAGGTTATCTGGGTCAATACCTTAATTCAGCTAACTATGTGGACCACAGGTGTCTATCCGGTCACCATAAATTTTGTACGTGAATAATTGTGATAACGTGTTTACTTTCAAATCCCGAGCAGTTAACTTGGCGCAAAGTACGAACTATTCCTATCATGGCATACCTTGGAAAATAAAAGCGCCCGACGCTCTAAAGTAGCTCTCGTTGATGCGCTCATTATCTCGATCACTTGTTTTAAATTTATTATTGAACCTTGAAGTTTAATATGCCGTGGAAAAGTCCAGGCAGCAATACTGGAATGTATAACTGTCATTGATAATTTTTAATGGCAGGACGATTTTGGAAGACTTTGGACGAAATCGTCCAAAAGCAGTAATTTTGTGTCCCATTTTTCACTGGGTAATTAAGTCCCCCAGGGAAACTTGAATAATATTTTGTTTGGCACTGTTTTCTTTTGTTGTGCGTCATACACCTGTTATGCAGAAAGCATTCGTCTCGAAATAGCCCATTATGTGGTCAACAGTTGTTAAGGGAAGAGTATACAAAGCACTACACGCAGGCAATAGGGGTCTATGTTATTCCACTGTTTTCATGAATTTGCTTAAGGGACCCCTGGCTGCAAAACTGCCGAAGGCCCACCGGTCTCTTAATCCGTCTCTAATCACTAGCCGTGGACCAGGGCTAACCAGAGAAAATAAAGCGAAAAGAAGCTCTCATATAAGATTTCCGGGGACTGTGAACATCACAGTCACGGTCACGATCAGAACAATGATGTGTTAATCATTTTGATCAGAACTAATTCAACGGTCTGTGAAAAGAGACGAATGAGCTCAAACTGGTTGAATCCGCACCTTGACCAATGCCTGACCCTGTTTATGCCACTGAATGTAACTGATGTCCTAGAAAGATTCGTGGAAAGACCCTCACAGAGGGTGACTATTTTGTTTGTTTTGAAATTAATGGATGTCAAAAAGTCATTCGAAAAGACAGCAATCCCCCAAGAACAACAACAGGTCTTACCAATTCTGGCTGATGGAAGATTGTGCAAAAAACAAACGGAACCGATACAGATCAGTTCCGTTTCAGAATTGCAAAACCGAACAAACGGTAAATCAGAATTGCCCAAACAACACTTTTTGTGACGTTCGTGTTAAGCAAAAATGAAAACATACATAATTGCGTGTAAAATGCAGAACTTGTCAGTGTCGTCCGGGCTCGGAATTTTCATCAAAGTTACCCTGAAATCCGACGTTTGTGTTAAGAATATTCCAATAGGTCTGTAGTTTTGGAATGCGGTGTCGAATAGTTTCACTTTTCCATCCGAATTTACAACTGCAGAAAGTTTTACTCAACTGTAGAGTTGGGGCCCTTTGACGACGTTTTGCTAACACTTTTTGGACTTTTTTTTTAAAAAGTTATTCAGTAACAAAATAACACAACCGGATTTTGTACATTAAACAGGAGTAATTCTGAACTTAACAAAAGAGGTAAATAAAATATTTCGTTTGGGCAAAATGATAAACCGTTTGAGCAGTACATCCGGGAATTTAAAGTAGGTAATGAAATTGCGTGGAAGACATCCAGCTGCTTTAAGTTTATACTCTGCACCAATGAATTGCCAAGTTGAAAGAATTAAAACTATTTTCGTTCAACACATTATGAATGTCTAAGACATTTAGGTGATCTGTAATTTTTTAAATGAGGCAAAACAACTGAAGAAATGTTCCATTACCACATCGAAATTAGTGTCAAATCATGGCGGCCGAAAAATAGCTCTGAATACCAATACTGCATATTTTCGTCAAGGCCGTAACCTGGGCGAAATCTCTAGGGGGCAGTTCATGACATAACCAAAGCCGAGCACAAGTGGCGTAACTACAGATAGTTGACACCATGGCAGACCCTTCCTTTTTCACCTGTGCATGGGTGCCACCTTGGGGGATGGTGCTAAAAGAAGGTGGTACACGTAAGCCTTGGCATAGGTACAAAATGGTGCCATCGTTGACAAAGCTTGGAACCGTTTATACATTTACAAACTATCATTATTCAGTGATGTTCTTTCTATTTTTAGCTGGATGAAAGGCAAGGGGTGCTGTCGTAGAAAAGGGTACGACGCCTCTACTGTTTGGGAAAGTTTTGTGTATGTGAGCTGGCTTGGATGCAAAATGGTGCTACCTTTGGTTAGCGGCTTTGCAAAGCGTTGAACTGACTATATGTTTACGAATCCTCATCATTTAGTGATTTTGTTATATTTTGGGAGGGTGTAAATGAAGAGGATGTTGCCTAACATCACAAGGGGAGAGGTAACGCATCTAGTCCTTGGGAAGTTTTTATTGCTCTAAAAATTTCCATGGCCATAATGGAGCGTTGGACTGATTATGTGATCTAAAATTTTACTTATTTACTGAATTGTTCGTCTGTGACATGCATCCCGTCAAAGCTGGTACCCGACGCTGGCTGCCCCTTGTTAGTACACTAGTCACCATTGGTTGCCTTAGCCGTAGCGTTCCGTCGAAATGCCATCTACGTAGGGGGAGGGACTGACGCATTTTAGACGTTGTAAGTTTCATTTAAACATTCCTTTTTTTATATTCCATGCTTAAGAAACATGTTGATACCTGATTTAAATTAAAAGTTACTTTAGAAGCCTATGGGTTTATCTTATAATTAAGGTTAATCATACGCTATTTCATAAAAGGTCTGCGTATATGCAGGTGTATTCAAGCAGTGTATCTTGTAGGGAGAAGAGGGATACTTCTTCGGGAAGAAAACCCACATAAGAACGCGTCTATGACGAGAGTGTGGGGACCTCCCCGGAAAATATGGGGGAAAAGGGGAACGTTATGT
Source organism: Holothuria leucospilota (assembly GCA_029531755.1). Classification (NCBI taxonomy): domain Eukaryota; kingdom Metazoa; phylum Echinodermata; class Holothuroidea; order Aspidochirotida; family Holothuriidae; genus Holothuria; species Holothuria leucospilota. The sequence goes on along the minus strand of CM055962.1, from coordinate 28,467,243 downwards.
GCGATTTCCCAGGTTTTGGAGCCTTAAAGTGGACCAAACGTCTGGGGTATCAAGAATATATATTCAAGATGTTAGAAAAAATATTTCATTCCTTCAACTCCCATTGTCGTACCGGTAGCTTCCTCCGTTTCTGAGATATAAAATGTTGAAGTTTATTCACTTAACTTGAAATAGTCAATTGCCCAATAATCTGTGATGTCGTTCTTATGCAAGTCACATCACCTGCTTTTGTTTTCTTTTGAAATTGAGATGTTTACAAGACCTTGGAACACTTACTGTTTCCTCACAAAGCATGTTGTATGGACAGGACTTATACAGCTGTCACCCTACAACAGTCAGACTCAAGGTGCAGACAAGGTGCACTGGCTTTCGAAAAAATAAAGAAATACAAAGACGGTAACTTGAGTAGTACAAGACTGACATCACATATTATTGCGCAATGTACCATTTTAAATGGAGTAAATAAGCTTCAGTATTTTATATCTCATCCCAGCAATATCCTGTGATGATGTAAGTTCAACCATTTGGGTGCATTTTTCAAGCTTTGTAACATATATTTTTGAAATTCCAGACTTTAGGTACACTTTAAAATCAATATTAAGACAGTGAAAATTTCAGCATTTCAACTTTCATATGCGGTTTGGAGATCTTAGAGGGGGTGGACTGCCCCTTCCCCCTGCAGGCTACAGCCTTGTTCATACCTTTATACCACTGGGAAAAGTAGGAAGCTGACACTACGTGGGCTTTCATGTCACAGAGACCAGACAAACGACATTGACAGACTTTATTAACACTGCTCAGTGTCAAGATATCTGTTTGTTTCGCAAAGACTGTAACCCATTAGTAAACCGATATGAGACCAATCCCTGTGAGGCTTAGACATCCCACTCTACTCATGCTGTTCTGTACAAGAGTTACAAAACAAGGAAATCCATCCCAGAAAACATGTGCATGTGTTTCAGCCCATAATAATATGTATTTATTTGTAGCTGTCTGTAATAAATCCTTGTTGAATATGACGAAAATATCACCACATATCATCACTTTCACTGTAACGGCGAGGTTTTTTGTTGCTTTGTAGTAGATCGTTCGACATTGCACAGACACATGTATTTATCTAAGCGTAAAAGAGCCTTTTGGGCACACCGCTGTTGGGTGCATTGCCTGCTTGTTTCCCGAACATAAAACTGAAACGAATAAGGTTCAACTGTTCAAAAATCAAAGTTAGGTAACACAGAGAGTGATTTATTAAAGTTGGCAATAAATTACTTAACGTCACTTTGGGGTCTAGTTTCGATTTATTGTTTGCAAAGTAAACAGATATGAGTCAAATAAAATGGCTGCTTTTGGCGACTGCAGGGTAATTGAATCTTCTCATATAGTTGTTTTTATTGCTTGTACAGAGATTTTAGATCAAAGAACACTTCTGTCTCACAGTCCTTCACAAAACTGTAATTGCTGGACAATCCCATAACCACCTGCCATTGACACTCTCTTAGAAAAGATGTGAAAGCCTTTAACGTTACAACAAAGACAATTAAGCCATCTACACAGCAAAAGAAATGTAAGCACGTCATTGTCCTCATCTGTGCTTACTACACGTCCTGGCAGTGCAGTCCGGGCGTATCATTCGGTAAAACTTACAACGTGGTAAAAAATCAGAGGATACTGGAAAGAATTGTTGCCTTCGAGAAAATGTATGATTCGAATCCCTTGGCAACATATCTCAGCTCTTTTGCCCAATGTTCGAGTCCAGCTCCATGACCATGTTATCTGGAGTTGGACTCTAATGCTGATGCTTCGACACATCCTGTTGTTCGGATGTCCTGGTTTACCATGCTGCTGTTGGAAGACTGGGCGCAGTTGATGAGAAACTACCACATTCATGTACACGACTTGGAGTTAATTGGCATTATTCAAATGCTGATGTAAAACTCGAGCTTCAAAGAAAGTGCTGGCAAATATAGCCGAGTTCAAAGGTTACACTCAAAAAAATCAAGTGCTAATATCAGCACTTGAAGTGCTAATTTGTTAGCACTTGCGAGTGCTTGGAGAGGGACAGCACCTCAGGTGCTAAACTAGCACCTAATTAGGTGCTGTTTTTCAGCACCTCGAAGCAGTGGCGTCACCAAGGGGGGGCGTGCCCCCGGAAAACCTTGTTCCCCCGTGTGCCCCCCAACTAAGATTTGCGATTTTGAAAAAATATAGATCTTCTGTAAGTTCTGTGTTCAGAATATTTGACTACCATGTTTCATATAATTTGATTCTTCTTAGGACAAGAAAAGGCAGCAATTTGTATTTTTTTCTAATAGCAAAATCGCCACATCTCACAAAGCACACAGTGTTCTCTGTGTCGGAGGCTGGGCATCGTTTTTGGTAATCTATCCATAATCCTCAACATGTGTGAGTATACGCCTTGATAAAGTAGAGTGGAAATGTCTGCCTCGGGGACTCATCAACCAAAACAGTGAATGGTGTTGTTTCGTACATACAGTACCATGGAACTTGCCTGCCACTTGCGTTGCGAATTATAATGCAAGCTCAATGCCAGCAACGTTAGGTAGACTTTTCTGTATTTTCTTCTTCGAAAAAATAATTCCAATAAATTTTAAAAGAGAAATATATGATACAAAATTCTATGATCACTTTAATCCCGTAAGACTCCAATCACTCAGTTTGTGGATCATGAGAATTTCACGTTAATTGAAAAGTCCACAATTGAACGAATATTTGATCGTTGATTCGGCAATACACATGCACGTTTTTTCACTTTCATGAGAATTTTTCAATTTATGCATAATTTTTTTTCAGTTCCTAAAAATTCGTTATTTTTTTGACACAAATGATACTTCAAAAAGGTCAGTAGCGTATATGGCACCAGATTGCATCTGAGGACACCTAATTTTTCAAAAATTTTCAAAGGGGAGGAGGACACCCCCTCCCCCAGGAGGGGGTTCACACTACATACCGCATACGCCACTGTCTACTTGTGCCCCCTCATCGAACTGTTGTGCCCCCCCCCCCCCGAATGAAACGTGGTGACGCCACTGCCTCGAAGGTGCTGAAACAGCTTTGATCATATTTGATGAATTAAGTGTGAAAATGATGTTTATGTTTGTTAAGCTAACGCATAATATGCATAACCTATACCATGGAATGACGCCATGGCCGTTTGGGACATGATTTTTAAAGAAAAATCCCAAGCTGGGGCATTACGTTGACACATATACTACTGGGGTCATTAGAACTATTTAAAGTCATGTTTACAATTCTTATATATTACTTAATAATTGTTTACAAAATAAATTCTATAAACTATACCATTTAACCGGCCTTAAAATTTCCAAGCAGGGGAACTTACTAGTCAATTAATTCCTAATAAAATGAAAGACGCAAATACATTTGTTGTTGAAGTTAGAATCGTTGAAAAGAAAATTGTCTAGATACATTAGCCCCGCCCACCGAACCAGAATATTCCATTTTTCCAAAAAGCTGTCAGCACCCGTTAGGTGCTAACTTTTTAGCACCTCAGTTTTTAGAGTGTACCATTTAGCTGCAGCCTCTTTCAACCTTCAATCATGGAGTAATGAGGCGTGGTCATGGGAGACTATCATCCACCGTTACCAAAGAAGGGATAAAAAGTCGATTCCAGAGAACCTTGGCTTGATTTGCAGACTTAAGATACATGTCATGACTACCCTTTTGAGGGACAATGCTCATGCCAGCTATCCTCCTCCCCCACTTACTCAATCCGAATTCTTATCTCTTAAATTACATTACTGAATTTATAAGGGAGATTGTAATGGAAGCGCAACGTTTAAAAAAGGGGGTAAAGATGGACCTCTGCAGACAATACAGTACAATAAGTACAAACATTACAAACTGATTGATAGTAGCAACGTTTTTAGTGTATTGCAATGTTTAGTTCCGTTCGAAATCGTTAAGGTCACCAACCAGAAAATATACAGCCGTTGCAATGAGTACTTTGTGTGGCATGACAAGCTGTTCGCTTAATCAGAACAAAAATACAGTACAAGACATCAAGATGTTGCATCTACAGACACTAACAACCATTAAGAAGCGATATTTACCAATTTAGCGTTGTTTTATCCCATAAAAACCTCGAAGATATTGTTATTTTCCAGCGCTCAAAATACACTGGGACGGTGGGCGATTCTCCCGACAAAGTTACAAAATCGCCCCCTGAAAAAAATTCCGAAGGGCGAAAACAATAATATATATATATATATATATATATATATATATATATATATATATATATATATATATATATATATATATATATATATATATATATATATATATATATTTATATATATATATATATATATATATATATATATATATATATATATATATATATATATCTATATATATATATATATATATATATATATATATATATATATATATATATATATATATATATATATATATATATACAAGAAAAGTAGGTAGAAAACACCACAAAGATCAACGTCAATCTGAAGTGACAGTTTAATTACAGACAACGGATAAAGGAAGAACTTAAAATCTTAAGGATGATGGTACACATTGACGTTGATGTTGAACACAAGGTTTCTGTTGAATGACCACTATTTACCATCATACAATTTTTTTTCTTTTCTTTTCTTTTCTTTTCTTTTCTTTTCTTTTCTTTTTACTCTCTATCTCTGATGTCTGTAATGTAAAAAACCTCCACTTCACTTAACGCTGAGGACGAAGACAGGCGCCTTTGAAATATACGTTGTCTTGTTATCTTTTATGTGCTCTAATATTGTCATCTTTGTGGTGTTTTCTACCTACTTTTCTTGTGTTTTCATTGAGAATACGTGGACTTTCGTATATATATATATATATATATATATATATATATATATATATATATATATATATATATAACGCTAATTCCTACTGTACGGGGAAATCGATATATCGCGGTTTCGTTAAGGCGAAGAAAAAAACAATAAAATACATTAAAAAATATTTCCCCTTTTGGAAACCAGATATACAACAACGCTTTTTCAATGGCCCACCATCCGTACGTGTTAAAAGATACGGGTACGTTACTTGGTCAACATTGAAGTAATAGCATGTAAATCATGTGGTGAAACGGACGTTACCATCCGTTTACGTATTCTCATATAAAAAGCGTGTGATTTCGCTAGGTCGACCTGATTTTTTCCCCTTTTAGACGATTTCCCCTTTTAGGCACGTTTTTTCATACAATATTTCCCCTTAATCCCAAATTAGCAAAATATATATATATATATATATATATATATAACGCTAAAACCCACGGTAGGGGGAAAAATTTTAGAGGGCGCTAGACGCCCTTTCGAAAAGGCGAAAAAAAAACAATAAAATACATAAGATTATATTTCGCCATTTGGTAGAATTTGAAAAACAGATATACATCAACGTTATTTCAATGGCCCACCAATTGTACGTGTTAACAGATACGTGTACGTAAATTGGTCAACATTGAAGTAATGGCATATAGATTATGTAGTGAAAAGGCCATTACCATCCGTTTACGTATTCCTATAGAAAAAGCGTGTAGTTTCGTTAAGTCGACCTGATTTTTTCCCCTTATAGACGATTTCCCCTTATAGGCGGGTTTTTTCATACGATATTTCCCCTTAATCCCAAATTAGCAAAATATATATATATATATATATATATATATATATATATATATATATATATATATATCTATAGATATATATATATATATATATAACGCTAATTCCCATCTTAAGGGGAAATTGTTATATCTGCTTGTACATAGGGCGAAAAAAAGATAATAAGATACATAAGAAATAAATTCGCCCTAACGTCTAAACATATAATTAACGTTATTTCAATGGCCAGCCATCCGTTCGTGTTAACAGCTAGGTGTCCGTAAATTTGACAACTTTGAAGTAATCGCATCTAGTTTGAAAATTTAGGAGGGCGCCCTTGTAAGTTTACGTATTCCTATAGAAAAAGTGTGTGGAAACGTTAAGGCGAAACTTATATGTCACCCGAAAATTTTTTTCCCCTTAAGGTCGACTTTTCAACAACAACTTCCCCCTAAGTGCCGAATTAGTGAAATATATATATATATATATATATATATATATTATATATATATATATATATATATATATATATATATATATATATATGTTACCAAAATCGCCCATCAGAATCTGTCAGTGTTGTAGTACCCGTACCCATGACCTGGTACCCGTACCCGTACTCATACCCATGCCAATGTACCGGTACCCGTACCCGTACTCATGGACCTGTACTCACACTCATTGTCCAAATTATAAACTGTACTCAACTGTCAACTACTACAAAGGCATGTTGAAGATTTTAATGTTTAACTGTACCATGTGTCTCAGTATTGGAAATATGCAGTCACTCCAGTTTTAATTGGTGTACGTATAGGTGTTCTATTTCATGAATGGCTCTTTTCAATCATGTGACTTTTTTGTTATCACACACTGTTAAATTAATGTAGAATAACTCCTTAAGTATGTTACCTAACATATTCAATGTTTATAATATGTTGTAAATATCATTTAATATGCTTGAAAGTGAAATAAGAGAAGATCTGAAAGATTCAGCTGAATTTTTCAAAATAAATTTGGTGTGACTGCTTATTCCCTTTAAAGGCAATAGGCAGTTGCCTCAAAATTGTTTTAAAAAATCAGCAAACTCTTGCAGATCTTCCCTTGTTTGCTTGACAAGTACCTCTGATGATGTTTTTTAACATAACTGTTACAAACAAGAGGTAAAGAAAGGATTTATTTGCCATGAATTTACCAATTCAGTAACAAAAATATCATCACATAATCAAACAAACAAGCCATTCATGAATTAAGGAGACAGGATATTCTGATTGGGGTGACTGCATTTTCCCGTTATGAACTGGACTCATGCTTATGTCAGGACGATGCATGCTGTAGCAACATACAGTGATAAAGTGATATTTGCTGTTCATACACGGTATAGTGCATGTATATATTCATATTGTACAGTGGGTGGTTCAAATTTAAGTTTGAACACTGCTTATAAATGTCCATAGCTATGCACAGCGACCGCGCTGAAAATTTGGCTAAATTTATTGTTACAAAGCCCAGCTGGAAACTCTTCTTTGTGATAAAATTAACTCATATTCGAGCAAATACTGCAGTATATATTTCCCAGGAAAAGAATGCTTCTTTGTCATAGAATCCCCAAAATTCAAAAGAAATAGCTGTTTGTTTAAGCATTTCACTCTAGAACTAGCTGGCCCTGACGGTTGGTATTACATAGCCCTCAATCAGTGCCCAATATACTACACTCCATTAGACTACTATACCGCGTAAAGTGCTAATAGAGCATGATGTGTAGGGCTTGATTGAGGACTAGTTACTACTATACTGACTAGATTATACTATACTTTACCACCTACAGTATACTATACTGCATAACATGCAGACTAAAATATAAGACTGCAGTTCATTCCGCCAAAACCATAGGCTAGATGATTCCAGTCCCCTTTGCGGAACTACTGTTTACAAAATTACAGTGACTATACTGTTCGGCTAGCCTTAAAATGTTTACCAAAATGAATCGTCCATGTACTCCTGTGGCTACTTTATGCACCTAGTTTGTTGACAAATTAATTGACGCTCTGAATGAGCTTGCACAGTTTCTTTCATTTCAAGAAATAATGATCCATTCATAAAGGTGGATCTTGAATAACAAAAACAGCTTACCACAAACCAAACCGATCGCATGTCAGCTGAAAAAGTGAGCCGTGTAGGACCCACAGTACGTACTGATTATACCGCATAGTCACTCTGTGTTACATACAATTACAGTGCAGTGTGTAGCGCGCTGAGTATTTGTGTACAGACGACTGTGGTCTTGCCAACCTGCACATGCAGCAGTCGCAATTGGGTGACGTCATTTGTTTGTTTATACATGTGCATATTTGTAGTGCAACTTCTCAAGCTAGTACAGTATGCTGAAATGTATAGCTTACGTAGCAGGCTGAGCCGCATACTCCCTGGCTGTCATAGGCTATCCCTGGTGTGCGAAACCCTAAAAGAGAGATTGAGCGAACAGAGTCTACTCTGCAGGAAAATCTGAGTCGTGCGTTAGCTGACTGGTGTTTTAGCATAGTGCGGCAGTTTCTAATGGTAACTACACGGTTCCCCCGGATACACGATTTTAGCATGGGCCACTCCGCACTACACAATTTCCATCTAGCCAACTTAATACCAAACCTGACAAACATCTCAACTGAAAACTGAATCCTACCATGAATCGTTACATCCTCTAGATCCCCCCCCCCCCCCACTAAAATCGACTATTAAATAGGTTTTATAGGTCATTTTGTGTGTTAATTTTGGATTGTCCATGGAGGAAGCTGCTCTGGTTACATACACTGGGTGGCGGCCAGGTTAGTTCACGGGGCATTGGCTTGATGGGAAACTTTTCATGGTTGGAATTTTCTGGGAAGGAGAGAAATATGGGGGTTTGAGTCTGTCCAAATATCCAATAATTATAGTAATGCAGCAAAGGCTTGCTACCCATACTCAAAACTGCACACATGACTTGGTACCCGTACCCGTACTCATGACTTGTACCCGTACCCGTACTCATGGCACTGAACCCGTACCCGTACTCATGATTACTTTTTCCTCGGACCTGGACCCGTACCCGTACTCATGACTTGGTACCCGTACCCATACCCGTACTCATGACGTGGTACCCGTACCCGTACCCGTACTCATGACCTGGTACCCGTACCCGTACCCGTACTCATGGTCCTGTACTCACACTACAACATTGGAATCTGTTGATGGTTTCTTTAGCAAAATATATTCATTAAAAATTCCATGGATCCCATTCATTTTGAAAGTAGTTTTCAGCTATTCTCGAAATCGAAAGTTATGATTTCATGTTCCACACCAGTTATGACGTTGGTGCCAAATTAGCGAAATTAGTACTGCAAGGCCGTATGGCACATGGCCGTCACGGCCGCACGCGCAAAAAGTGCACGGCGCTACTGCGTTGACAGATCAATTATAATTTAAAATATGCCGTGGCACTTTTAAATAGGCCACTGCGCGACGGCTCTGGACGTACATACTACCTTACGGACGTTACCAGTGGCAGTTCCAAGGGTGCGCGCATCAGGCGGACGTCCCTCTATTGGCCGTCATGCGTGAAAAAGTTGAGAAAAGAAGAAAACGCTTCAAAATGTGTCAATTTAAATATGGAACCATTTTGCACCTCAGCCTTCTTCCAAAAGCAAAAATTTTCCAGAGGGGAAGGAGGGCACCATGTCCCCTTAGAACCCTCCTCTAGGACAGTGATCAATCAAACCTTGCGCCCCTCTCTTGAAAATTCCTGGAAACGCCTATGGTCACGGTGCTTGTAACTTTTAGCTGCTGTTTGTGAGAGTGGTGCACGTACAACCCTCGCGATTCAAGGTAAAGGTCACACATGACACACGTGTGTAGAATAGTTTGCACTGTGCAGACCGGTTATGTAGTATCACGTGATGTGATTGTGTTCTCATTAATAAAGAGCTTGAAATACAAACCTTTCATATTTGTTCAGTTGTCATTGTCTATGCAACTAAAATGATAGAAGAAAACTGTAAATTTACAACATATTAGCTGTTACAACTAAAATACATTTCTATTTTCGCAAATCTCAAAAAAGCCCTCTTCTTCTCTAACAAAGCCCTCATAAAAAATGACCAGGGCGATTTTGTTCTGAAAAGAATCCTCGTCGTTGCAAAATTATTTTGAGCCCTGTTATCTTCAGTTTCTCCCTACTAAGTTTACATCTGGCCCCTCCTCCAAGTCAAAAAAAAAAAGGTACAGTAGACTGAATTGAATTAAATCTGTTCAAGGCCATATCAATACAAGAATGTGTGTTAGCTTCATTGGGAACACAACTGACATCTCATTGACCAACCAGAGTGAAGATGCTGTTTAATTAGTATAGATCAAAGAGCAGTCAAGAATCGCATTTAGAGATACGCTCATATTTCTGAATGTGTTTGGGGTGATAATAAAGCCCCTTTAAACCATGGATGGGAAGAACTCATTCAGTTTACACGAAAACTGTACAAAAGAAAGAAAGTGTTTCAATTGTGACGTTTTGATTTCGAATCCCAAGCAATTCTTCGCAACCCCACGCAATGCTTTTGTAGCCTATGGCTTCCAGAGGTCCAACCATTGGCAAAAAAAAACCTGCAGAAAAGTTATATGGGCATGTTTGATACCTTGCTGAAAGCAAAAGCAGTCTATTCAATCACGCGGGAGATTGTATGGGTATGTATGTATGTGTGTATGGGTGTGTATGTATGTGAGTTTGTGACGCTTGGCTTGTAAACACGATGTCTCCAGATAGCAACAACAGAGCATTTTCCTGCGGGAGAGGGTAGTTGTAGTCCTAGCAGACTGAGATCTCAAGCCCTAGATAAAAAAAATGACTCCGAAATGATTACTTTGCTTTAAAAAGATCGAAAATGTTCCATACCCCCCATCCAGATGGGTGCTACGCTTTCACGATAAGGAACTTGGCTCTCATACATTGCTTCTCCTAGAACTGAGTGGAAGAGTCACCACCGGCAGCTGGTTAAGATCAATGCTCCTGACTGCACTAATTTTGTGTTATAATCCAGGATACCATAATAATCGAAATATTATAATTTCCAGACAGCTACGCAGTTCTTCCTTTAATATTGTAGTGCATTATTTTGGCCTACCTGATGCATCTTTGCTGTATGTCTATACGTATGGGGTATAAGTTTCCAAGGACGTGAAAAGTTTCATGATATCGACAGTGACCTTTGTTCTAGAAGTATTATAAACAGTTAAGGTCCAAGCAGAACCCCACCCTCATTTTGTTGTTTACTTGTACGTAATGTAAAGGTAAACACTGATGGACATCTAAGGGGTATTGCCCTTTGGCACATGTTCCGTAATTCGTATCCTGTAAGAAATTCAAAGTCACCGTGAAAAGATCTATTTGAGGGTAACATGGCATCTTTACAATTAAACAATTTTAGCAAGACGTTGAGCTTGCGCAAGTTGGTACTCGACTAAGAGCAAAATGTTTTCGAGTTACCTAGTTTCATGAGGCACGGTTTTTCAACATATGTGGACAGTAATCCTCAAAAGGGGTCTCTTTGACTTTTGGGGGAGAAGGCACACATGTATAGAAAGCCATAATTACTTTGATATTTATTTCAGGTGAAAGAGTTTACTTAGATTCTTCTTTTTTCATGAAACCTAATTTTAACATATGATGAAATGGCTGCGTTTGAAACTTTGTTATCAGTTACATCTCGCTTAATTGCATCTGTGACCCTCAACGGGGACGCTTGAGGGCACCGCCTTAAACACCTGATATAAGTGACTGATTCGCAGCACGATGAAGATAACACACAGAACTCCAACACTAATGTGATAGATGGAACCAGTGGTTGGCAACTTTTCAACGGTAGACTGCTCCAGTTTAAATAAAATTCCACTTATAACGATAAATAAGAACCCATGAAACTACACCTGGTGGATTCTTCAGAGACTTTCATTTTTAACCCTAAAAACCATACTCATACATTTTAAGGATCTTAGTATTACTCACTTAATTGATTCTAAAAGGGATACCCTACTACGTGTACATTTACTTATTTGGTTGAGTAAATTTACGGAAAGGAGTAAACATGAGGATGAATGTTGTATGGGCAACGTGCATAATAACGTAATGTCAGGGCGTCTTTTTAACAACGATCACATAAGCTACTTTGCTTCCATACACTACTTATAAAATAATTTTTCACTGTGCTTGAGTGTATTCAAAAATGAAAGAAAAAATTGGAATTAATGCAATCTGTACAGTAAAATACGCTTTTCTCGCAGTTTACAAACACAGCTTACACAGTTTACTGTAAGACTTAAAAAATAATTGATGTTTTATCTTGTAGTAACAAAATGGAATATATGTTTATATAAATAACAAAATGAAAACATTAACAAATAAAGCGTTAGTAATCCAGGGATGTTCCTACCAACATTCAGTGAATATCGTCATCTTTACAGCACGTCCGTCTAAATAACGCTATAGTACTTATACAGACAGAGGTCTAAAATCACCCCCACCCCCACAGATGTTATAGTTATACGTGAAAGAAGGCTCATCCAGGTCTTGGCAGCACTTGCATTTATGAAGTTAACCTACTTATACATATGCAGTTATTGATGCAAAGAAAGAAGAAATATAGCTGTAAGAAAAATAAAGTGCAATATGTTCACATGTTTTTGCAATCAAATTTGCACCGAAAAGAAGGGGACAAGTTTCTGTAAGAGGCATCTGCAAAGCATAAACGTTGAGCCTTGACCCCACCTTAGTAGTTAATCGTGGTTGAAATGTCCAGTTGCGGGATTAAAGATGTGAGAAGAAGCGGGGGCATTATTTGCCACTAAATTTTCCCCTTCAATATTGAGTGGGTACAGTGTTTCTCCTACCAATAAACCATCAAATTGCATCTTTACACGTTAATGTTAACCTACTAAGTGCTTGTATAGTGAACATTGATTTAAGCACTTTTCTGTCCGAATTTGTAAACTTATTGAGATTCCTAAAATTTTTTGAATTCTCAATGGTTCCATGAAAAGAGATTCTAAATAGAGCTATCCCTTCAGATAATGTTTGTGACTTCTCTCTGGATTTTATTTTAGGAATGGGTAACTAACAAACGACCCACGTTGTCATATTTGCTTTATTTTGACGCTTACAGCTTTCATCTGGTATCTATATGATACCAATACAGATTCCACGCACTATACCTAGTTGGAAGGGATGTTAAGAAATCTGAAATAATTTTAAGAGTATCGGCTATGCATGTGTAGACATCCTATTGGCTCAGATTCTTTATCGCTTAGATTCTACTAATCAAGGCAGGAACTGTACAAACATTGGTTCGATATTTTGGCCTAATTCCTTAATCACACGTATATTTGTATTCGCAGCTCTATACCTGACAAAACGAAAATGTTTGTTGAAAGCATTGTTAAGGTAATTTTTACTGTATTTAAAACGAATATATTTCAGAATTTTTTTGGTGAACTTAGAAGAATATTCTCTGTAAAAACCTGTACATCATTGGAAAGAGCAAAGATGGGGAATTTGAATGCATATTTTATTTATGTAAACTAATCTCATTACGTATGCAAATATGCAAATTAGATGACGTCATACGGTTTTTCATAGAAAACCCATACATATCACTATTATTTTGTATTTTATGGTGCAGGAGATTGTTTAGCTGCCTTTTCTCTTTCATTTGATACCAAATTTGAGGTAATTGAACCAAAAATGAGGAAGATATGCTCATTTTCCTCTTGCCATACAGCCCACACTGAACTAACACACACTGACCTTTATGTGACCTCTACACAGAACGCTATGGCTCAGTGCACAGTGGAATGTAAACAACCTTGGATGTAAACAGAGCTGCGTTGGCTTTGTAACGTAGCTCTAAATGGCCATTTTAGTGAGTAGAAAAGTCCTAGGGGTGTTGTGGGTTATAATTTTTGATATTGGGAGTGGATTTTTGGGTCAGAAATGCATGTTTTGGGTCAAAATTTACGCATTTTTGAAAACTGAACATGTTTGGACCTTTGAACCTCTCTAACTCACCCTACCCTTGTCATTTATGCATATATGTTGGTATTTTTATGTAAGGAATCTTGTAACAAACATATTGGCGTTAAAATGAAAAAGATTGGACTTTTCGTTGTTGAGTTATGAATTTCGGCGAGTTGAAGGTTTTGGGGGTAGAAATGACCGATTTTTGACCAAAAATGACCCATTTTTGGAAATATTACTTAAAATATCTCTAAAAATCCCTATACCTGGCATCTAATCACCTCTCATGGTGTTTCTTTAGGGTCTAGGGAATTCAAAAAAAGTATACTGAGTAGTGTGACCTTTTCCCAAGTACCTGAAATGATTTTTGTAAATTATGCTCAATTTTTAGCATTTTTTGAATTTTTTGGAGAATTTTTATAAATAGTAAACAACTATATAAATAGTAAACAACTATTTATAGATGTTTTGTGAAACAAACTCCTACTACAACCCCCCCCCCAAATGGTGGCATTCAATAGATCTATTTGTTGGCTTCATTTTGGTGGTTAAATGAAGGCTGGTGGATGTTGCATGACAAAGTTATGATTTTTTAAAAAAAAATTCTCAGACGGGGGTGTCTCAGACACCCCAGTTATGGAAAAGAGTTGGTTAAGAGAGGTCTTCATATTTATAAGATCATTATGAAAGACGTTTTGTCCACATTTACCCTTTTCAACCTCGACTTAGTCTATTAGAACATGAACAGTTCCCAGTAGACCAATGCTTTGTTTAAAATATGATTTGTCTGTGTTACACAGAACACGGAGTCTGAAGCAGCCTGCTCCCCTGTAGCAAAAAGAACTTGATTCACACGGTGATGACAGCTGCTGTAAAGGGAAAATAAAACACTTTATTGCAAAGGTTAATTTTGATTCTCTCCTAAACTATAGTGGCCACGTTGAGACTCAAAAAATGAAGCAATACAGTATCGCCAAAGGTTCTTATGAACCTTTTTGCGGGAAAAACACTAACCATGTACGATTTTGTGAAAATGTTTTTCACCGTAAGAAGATCGAAAGCAGGAAACACTACGCTTGAAATAAAGTTAGATGAACAATGTCGATTGAAACTGACTTTATGCTTACCGTGAAAGAAGTATTCAGTTTCATATTTGCAATTTTACTTTTCTTAATATCTTAAAGGGATACAAACATAGAGTATGGCTGCGGGTAGAGTACTCAGTTGTATTTAGTTAACCCTTTATATGGCATAGTTCTCAGAGGGGTGAAGCCCAACGCAGGGTGGGTTAGTTGAAATTTTACTGGCCAACTTGAACTAATGGTGTTACATTAATTGTATGTCAAGATTAATAGGAGTGGAGTGGTAAAAAAATGAAGCACTGCCATATAAGTGATCCAGGTTTGTAACTATTTTACCACTGTTTTAAGTCTATCACAAGACTACATTAAAACCCCAAAACACAAGCTGATCTGTCTCATTCTACTTGTTTATTCTCTTTCAGTCTACAAACTAATATAACTTCAAACAAAAAAGGCATTCCGTTTATATCTGAATCCTCAACCTGCATGTTCATCTGTAATGCTCTCTAAATGGCTCATTTGGAGAGCAACTGGTGTTTTTGTATTTGAGTAATTTGGCCTTGACAAAATGTTGTTCTGTGGAAACAAAACGTTCAATTTGTAGATTGTGTTCATGCATATCAGTTTTTCCATAGGGATGGACCTAGAAAATATATCAAAGGCAAATTTATGTGTAAATATAACTTTTAATTTCATTGTCATTTTATTGCAAAAATTTTGGTGTGGGAGAGGGAGAGAGGGGTGATGGGGGGGGGGGAGTTTTTCAAGAATTCGCTAATGATTCCATTTATTCAACCACTGACCACTGTAATTTGTTGACCTTCCTTGTGAGTCTAGCAGCTAGGCCTGTAGTTCTGACTGAAATGTTTATTTTGGGATATAGAGATCACTTATACTTTCTCCCACTTTCCAATCAGTTGATTTTTTTCCACCACCCTATCACCTTACCCTTAGTTTCTTCCCAAGTTAACAGTTTCAGTTGAAATCTTTCATGCACAACATATGTTGTATCACTTCGACAAAAATCCTAGATAGGCCTAGCATAAAAGTCTCAAGCACTGTGCAGTATCACTATGAGCCAACATGAAGCTTTATACTATAATGCACATGGGCCTACACAAACAGTCCTTGGAAAAACCTTTCCAAAAAGGTGTGCCCAAGTAGTCTATATCGATGTAATTGTTACAACTTGAAAAATAGCACTTAAGAAACACTGTGTTTGTTAATATAGTTAATGCATTTTTTTTTTTTTTTGACAAATTACTAGCTCTTCTTCATAACAAGAATATTGCATCTTTTGCCATATTGGTGATCATATAAGCAGGCTAAAGATTATATTTGTACGGCTCTTGGGATTATTTAATGTCATTGAACCATGTTTTTTAGCCCCATCTGCACTTCAGTGCATGATCTTTTAACTGAGAGGTCAACATATATGTATGGGTCTCCCAAAGGAAGAAAATTGTGCAGATAAATTGGCTCCCCTTTCACTTCTTGAGAACTCTCAGAAGTAAGAGACAGTACACGCTCAGTGGTATGTATGCTTACCACTTATGTTTGGCAGGCTGACCTTTGGCCGTTAAAGGGGAATTTTCATGATCCCAGTCAGTTCCAGTTCTCCCAGCTATGCAACTTCTAGCTCCTCCCATAACTATATGAAGCTCTTCCTTGTGCAGGAATAAACCTGCTTTATTGCTTAAGGCCATGTCCTGGTGAGCATAATCATACAAGGCTATAAAATGTAATAAAAGCACTCTCTCTGCCTTGTGTGGAATGTGAGCTACTCTGCATCTTTCAAATTTTCAAACTGTGATGTCAATCAAAGAGCAGTCACCAACTGAGAATTTTGATACCCCCACACTAAAAATATACTTTGGGGTAATGACTGTTTTAAGGTAGAGTACCGCAACTAGCAGTTTTGTTAGATAAAAGTGGTGTAGTAAGCTACCACTGGGCGTTAAAAACAGGATTTAAAAGCATGTTTTCAATGTACTGTAGACAGGTTTTTTAAGTGGTAAATATTCTTACCGCTGAACCATAAAGAGATAAAAGAAATACAATTAAATTTCGTGTTTCATAGACAGTCGGATACAGTACTAAGGATGTAAAAGAAGGGTTAAACTCACCAACTGAAATTTCGTCATATTCCGTTACCATTACAAGCGCGGATAACGGGGTTAACAAAACTTCTTTCCTGCATAAATGGAACTTTAAACTGAAATACACCGAAGCTGAAACTCTGCTTTGCCTGTTACCCCTGTTGCCTGTGACGGCCATGCGTCCAACTCTTAACAAGATAACAACTATAAACGAGAACGGTCAAAGGCTTTGTGATACCTAACCCAAAGGAAATGCTTTCACACTGAGGTTTATCCCGTAAAGTTATCCTTTTTTACAATGTTTTCACAATTTGACATCTGCTGACCTGACATCATCATGAAGGTTGACCATCACAGTCTACCAAACAATGGGGGTTCTTGTTAACAAGAGGGTCGACTTCCTGCTAGGCATTAGATCTCTCACAGTTGCATGCCAGTTTTTCAAGTTTTACCTGTTTTGGTCTCAAATTACCTTTGACTTCGACCAAAAATAATTGAATTATTGAACGCAATGGTGGGGGGGGGGGTAGCATTTAGGCCTACATGAATACTATAAGAGCCGTCAAGATTACACTTCATGATCTATCGTGTTTACGTTTCTCACAATACGAAGTCTAAAGAATCCAACTGGACTTTCACCTTCACCAAAAAAAGAAAGATTTCTTGTAACTAGTCAGGGCCGTAACCTGGGCGGGTATTCCATGAAACTATCTAAGTGGAGCACCAAGAGGCGCGCCTAAATTGACACTCGAGCGGACCCTTGGTTTTCACCTGTGCATGGGTGTCATCCTATAGGACTACATGTGGAGGCAAGGCCTAGGTGCAAAATAGTGCTATCTTTAGCAAAAACCTTTTCTGCATTTCCTACATTTTAGAGAATGCTGTCTAAGAGGAAGGGAAGACACCCCTTATTTTTGAGAAATTTTTGTCTATAAGAGAATTAGATGCAAAATGATGCTATCATTGGTAAGGCTTGGTAAAGCATTGAACTAAATATATGTTTAGCAATCCCCATTTTTTAGACATTTTGTTCTAGTTCTGGTCGAGTGCATTTAAAGGGGATGTTCCCCAGAGGAGGCAACTCTTCTCTTTGACATTTTTTCTTCTTGTAAGGTTCCCTAGATCCAAAATGGTGTCATCTTTGCAAAAGCTTTGAAATGACTATATGACTGGATATTTTACTGATTTACGGAGTTTTTCGTCTGTGTCATGGCAATCCGGTGCACACTGCTCTCTATAAGTACGCTCTTGGGAGAGTCACCATCGGTAGGTGGGTAGCCGTGTTTGCGAGAAGGCATCTCAGATAACGGTGGGGGTGGCAATTTTTTCTCTTGTAATTTGTTATCTACACATTCCTTTTTTCTCGATCCTATGCTTTAGAAGAAAGTCTAGATTTCACGAAGGAAGGGCAGAATTGATTACAATGAAAACTTACCTTACAAACCGAGTTCAATCATATAATTAAAGGTAATCGTAGGCTTATTTATATAAGCATGTTGGGGCAGGGTATTAGAAATAACAATAAAGACCTGTAGTCTGGATGTATACGGGTGTGTTCACGTTATCACGTTTTCTCAGCCGGAAGAGTGACCCAGGTAAAGACGCCCCACGGCAGTCCTCCCCGGGAAAATTTGGGAAAAAGCGAAGTCCCTTAAAATCATAACTAGAACAGTAAAATTCTCCGCATTTCGGTATTTTTCCTCACGTGGTCAATTTTTATTTAGTGTTCGGAAATCTCATAGATGGGGGGGGGGGGCAACTACGACACTGTTAGTATGTGACAATCAGTCATAAGATGCATTAGTTTACGAGGTTTTCGTAGTTTTACCGCCGGTGACCTTTAAACTCTATCGAAAAGTACAGTGGTATTTTTAAGTATAACACATACCCTTTCCAAGTATAAAATCATTCTTGATTCCTAATTTGAAATATGGTGTTTCAGAGATTTTTATTATTTTACCTCTGGTGACCTAAAATGACCTCTGATCTCCGTGAAACCAACAAAGTCTTTCCTCTCAATATCAAATATCTGTATAACAAGTGTGATAAGTAACAGAAGGAAAAGGTGAACAACAAAAGCCGAAAAATAAGTGCTTGCATGTAGCTCGAACAGGGGCCGTGAAAATGGCAAACCGACCACTAGTTTTTCCACTACACCCTAACAATACACATTAATTGTAAGCTGCTTTTAAGTATTCTGTGGTCACAGAATCCTTCACACAAGTCTGTTCTTATGTAATTAAACTCAAAATAACTTTTGAATTCACCAGAGTCATACTTGTGAATAGATATATGTTGTTCTCTAATTTTATCCTTGGTTTTTCGAAGCTTTACCTCTGGAGAGTCCAAATGACCTCTGACCTTCCCTAAATACGATACGGTTCTTCCTCTTATTGTGACAAATCTACTTGACAAATCTACATGCTAAGTTCAAAAAGTATCCATAATTTCTATCTTAAGATAAAGTGTTTGCAAGCAACTTTCTTGGTTTTCGTAGTTTTGCCAGGGTGACTTCATATAACCTTTGCCATCTAATAAAAACGTTGGGGTTCAGTTACTGACCGTAACGTATCCACGGATTAAGTATGAAAAGTACCCGTGCTTTCTATTTTGGGATATCGTGTTTACAATTTTTCCCGTTTGTGATCTCCGGTCACCTCGGACGACCTTTTACCTCTACCAAAACAAAAGAATCCTTTCTTCCAATATGATACATCTATATACCAAGTCTAAAAAGTACCCATCATTGCTAGCTTTTGATATTGCATTTACAAGCCTTAGCGTCACAAACACACAAAAAACATTCCCACCCACACACGTTTTATTTACACAATTCACCGAGGACCTTAATATCATCTCCTTTGTGTTGTCTTCCTTAACCCTAACTTTAACAATAGACTATTATCGAAACCTTGAGAAATCTATTGAATTTTTTTTGAGGAGCTGAAATCCATTGCTTATGTCCTCGGTGTGACAGTCAAACAAACGCATAAATACGCACATGCACGCACATACATTCCTTCATTCATTTATCCATTTATAAGAATTTTGTGTCGATATTACGATAATTTATTGTAGAAGTCAAATAATGACTTGTCACTGAGAGGTGTTTCGTGATCGCTTACCTAATTCCGTGACACAATTTTAAGCCAAAGGGCTCCTTCTTAGTTTCATATAACTGTTTCCCTCCTGAGAGAATTGCAGTAAAAATGAAATTACTGTATGCGATCACGGATAATTATCCACATACATGTAAAAACAAAAGTATTTTTAGTATGCGCAATAGGGGTATGTTCAATAAATATGATTGGATTTAAAACCATTCAGATATCAGCTAAGTTTTACAAATCTCTCCTTGATTCTCTTGTCAAGGAATATTTGATGACTTGTAAAGCAAACTTGGGCTTTGATCCTGTCATTGGGTTGAATGGGAGTCTGGGAGTGGGGCACATTGTCCATTATCTGTCATTTCATTCAAGGTAAGAAAACTGTAGTTATTGTTTGAAATAAAGTTCCTGATCATTTGAATTGGCAAAGCATTTTTCAGTGGTTGGATAAGGTTTGTCAGTAAAATTATAAATTATAGCTATAAGACCATCTTATCAAATGGCATCTTAGCCAGTTTAGGTCAGGCAATCTAGCCTTTTCACTCAACCTGAAACATATTGCAACAATTTTTGTTTCATTACAATGCTTTTAATTTAGTCTTTTGATCTCAGAAAGTAAACCGACATTTGTTGAAACCTGTATAGACTCCTGAGAACAGATGCTTTTATTCTTCTATGCTCTCCATTCGAAATTTTGGTGGCATTATGCAACTCGATAGGTCAGATTTTTAGATATAAACACCGACCTGGGTATGCCAGTTACGTGGATTGTTACAAAATGCATTTTTGTCCCTTATATTACTTGGGGGGTGTCAGAAAATTTGCCCGCCTGTGGACTCCTCCAGCAACAAAACCCTGGCTACGCCACTGTACCCGTATCGATTCTTTGTAACATGTATCAGGTTATTTCAACCTCATAACATCATAATGACACCAATGCACATTTGAACAAAATCTTATTTGGTGTCAAACTTTTTTATCCATAACTTAACGTATGTTCTGAAAACTCATTTTCCTACACGTATGGCATAATTTCAGAAGCCTGGTGATATAATGGACCACCTCATGACAATAGAAGTACGGCAAAGATCAACTTGAAACAAGTTATGAAATTCTCTGTTAACATTTTCTTTGAACTTTGTGTAACATGTGATGGATAGAACAACCCCGTTTCGAGATGTAGGGGTATGTGCATATAATATTAAGCTGGGCAATTGTTGTATTCTA
This sequence comes from Holothuria leucospilota, assembly GCA_029531755.1. Classification (NCBI taxonomy): domain Eukaryota; kingdom Metazoa; phylum Echinodermata; class Holothuroidea; order Aspidochirotida; family Holothuriidae; genus Holothuria; species Holothuria leucospilota. The sequence goes on along the minus strand of CM055962.1, from coordinate 28,446,054 downwards.
AAATCAAAACATCTTTGTTCCGAAAACTAACATTTCATTACCGTTGCATGCATAAATTAGAGCCCAGAGATACAGCTTAACAAACCATGTCTTCATGCAGATGTTTTATAAGAATTTACAAGACAGACCACATCCTCTTCCTGTGGTCTACACGTTACCGCGACCACTTCTGGCCAAGCACAAAAATAACAATTAACATTATACTGTTAGGGCTATATCACTTGGACCTAATATGGATGTACACCACAGAAGTTTGTACTTTGCACAGCTGGTCTACAGTACTGGGGAAGCGCAGGAGTTTGTGACAATATCAGTTTCTCGGGGAAATTATTTCAAAAACGCTGGCACATTTTGCTTGTTACTCAAGCTAAGGACGTCTTAGTGCATGGGCGTATGCGAAAATAAGCAGGCCCATCACTTGCTCTCCCTAAGAATGACGAGGTTACATCCCGCTTCTCGCTTTGTCAGCCCTCCAAAAAGAAAAAAAAAGTAGTAAAAAAATAAATAATAATGCTCTAAAATCTCTGGTTCAGTCGAAATTATTCATTACTTCCTGTTTATATCGCCCATATTCCCTAAGAAGATTCATGTGTGTTCCATTAGTCATAAATCCAGCCATTTTGAGAACGTGACTATGAAAGGAAAGCAGGCTCTAATTGGTCACGAGGATACATTGCCCCTTTGTTCAAAACAACTCCTAGTGTTTTCTTCGAAAATACAAATAAAACCTAGGGTTGTTATTTGTTGATACAATCATGACCGTACGCAGGAATTTTCGATGGAGGCAACATCAGGTGAGTTGAGGATGGGATACAAAAACGCCGCCGAAGGCCATATGGGAGGGCGGAGCTCCTAATATAACGTGGGACGTGGGGCCCAGGGAACACAATTTGACTTTTTTTTGTACTGTCTAATTTCGTCTGGATAACAGTCAGCCTCGATTGTTGATGCAGAAAGCTTGAAGGTCTAGGGGAGAATGTTAAGGTGAAGGTTTTCTGGGGCTTTCGAACAATATTTCCACCCAAATTGTCCTACGGGAAACAAGTACGGAAAAAGGAGTATTCAAGAGGGGCGAGAAAATGTCTTTTAACGCGTTCTCATGAATATGAGTTGTAGAAAAATTGGAGAAACATCCTCAATTGGCGGTTGCCTCTTCCCCCTCCCCCATCCTCCTTTAGTAAGCGCTTGTCCCATAAAGGTGGAAATGGGACTTTTAAGCCTTAAAAGCTGCATCTAAACGATCTTTTTTCCTAAATCTCGGATATTTACAAAGATCGGTGTGACAAAAGCTACTGGGGGGGGGGGGGGGGGGATTTACTTGATTTACTGCCTTCCGCTGCAAACGGCCATATATACAATGACACCGACTTTTGTTAAAAACAGCGTTTATTGCCACTTAGCGTTAGACTCTTAAATATAGACATGAGCAGATTTTTAAAACCAATAGTAACTAGAAATTGCAACTACTAAAACTATTCTTGTGATAAGAAATTATGACGTATTGCTTTCACGTTGCATGATCCTGATTTAGGATTCGTTAAAGAGCCTTTGAAATTTACTCCACCAGTGTCAGATTAAAGGGTTTTCCAGAGGAAGACTCTCAGAATCTTTATCACGCTCGTAGTAAAGTAGCATATAAATGCGAGTGAAAAGTTATGGGGTCATAACTTAAAGAATAAAGTATTGCTAACGAAGCCAAGATCCTTATTAAGGCCAATGATACGCGTTCTTAAGTGAAGGATATATATATATATATATATATATATATATATATATATATATATATATATATATATATATATATATATATACAGCAGAAAATTATTTGCTGACCCTCCTCTCCTTGCAATACGCCAGCCCCCTAATCTTAGGAGACTAATCGCTCCGTCCAAATTACCGACCTCGGACGAAGCCACTAGGGGTAATACATGTTGCAACAAGCAACGCTGCCAAATCTGCAGACATATCAACACGCGGGTCAACATCCCTAATATAAAATTTCCGTTAAAACCCCTTATCCTAAATTGCGATTCTTACAATGTTGTTTACATATTTCATTGTAATCTGTGTAAACACGGACTCTATGTTGGAGAAACCGGGACTTCTTTCCGTCTTAGGTTTAATAACCACAAAAAGTCTATTCGAGACAATGCTGTTAAATTTCCAGTAGCAGAACACTTCAATCTCCCCGGTCATACCCTTGATAATCTAAAAGTAACTCTCATAGCTAGTAACTTTGTTTGCACAGAAAACCGTAAACGTACGGAACTAATTTGGATAATGAAGCTTCAATCACATCTCACTGGACTTAACAAAGACCTCGGTCTTCTTAATCAATACACCTTTCATCAAACACTTTAACCCTATTTTGTTTGTTTTTCTAACTTCCAGCGCTTTGTTCGTTGCTTGTCATTTTCTTGATTAAGTTACTCACTTTGTTGTAAAATTTCGCTAAAGAAGGTTCCAGGGGGACCGAAAGTTTTGAAATAAATTGTAGATTTCGTACTCCTATAATCAACCAGTTATGCTCTTTATTGCATTCGTTTTCATATTCTATATATATATATATATATATATATATATATATATATATATATATATATATATATATATATATATATATATACACTTTTATGTCGACGAATTTTCGAACGCGTATCTGTTAACACATACGGATGGCGGGCCTTTGAAATAACGTTGATGTATATCACAAAGACTTACAGGGAAATATATGCTTACGTATTGTACTATTTTATTCATCATAACGTGAGGACGGTATGCCGGTGTCGCACTTTAATAGGAATTAGCGTTTGATAAATTTATGTATATGTATACAAGTAATAGAAAAAGGAAGAAGAGTACTCGTTCATTAAATACAACAGTTCGTCGTTTTACGGGAAAATGCTCAATACGTTATACATACTTATAGTTTCTGCTTTCTTCTCTTGGTAGTCTGGCAACTAATTTACCTGGAGGAAGGTAACTTACTGTAGAATGACATGTTTGTCAGTTAGTACCTTCTATTGAAAGAGAAATATACTGATGTTTCCAAAAAATTTGCTAAGCAACGTTGGCGCTTTCAAAAACTCGGCCTCCTAATGGTAACTTCCTTATCCTTTCATATTCTAGCTTTAGTATTGTTTCACTTTTAAGCTTCCATTTAACCAAAGGAGGCAAGTTGCATCTGTTATTCCCAGGGCACCAAATTTTAAACAAAAAAAAAAAAAAAATACAATTCATGGTTGACTTCCTAAATAGAATTCAGAATAGCTTGTTTTTCTAGTTTTATTTTCTAATGTTGAGTTCATCTATGTTACTTCCCTTACAACGACTTTAAACTTTAAAGGCAAACCGTGAAACTTTTGTAATGTGCTTTTTGAGGCTGAATCAGTTAAAATAGCTTAACTGGTGAGAGTCACTGCACTTAAAAGGAATTCAGGTTAAAACGACCAACGAGAATTTTATTATATGCTTCAATTTAGAATGGGAAGAAAAAATACAAAAGCAAAAGAAATTGTTTTTAGTTTCTTGAATGAGCCATGACGTCACATCCACGTAGAATCAGCATTGACACAAGGGAAAATCTTTGCGGGTAAATCTCTTGGTTCTATGTATTTTGGGTTAGGCGTAAGCTTAGTAATTAATTTAATGTATGCACAAGACCTATAAGAGGAAGAAAAAACTTTCTTTATATTTTACTACTGATGAGGCCCCCCAAATTATCGTTGGGGTCGAAACGCCTCAAACAATAACACACCAGTGCCCTTACACAAAATGGGGTACAATTTGTTAGATTTGTTAGATAATATTTAACGACACACCAACACGAATGTGTTATATAGTGTCAACTAGATAAATTCGTTTCAAGTCCTCCCCTTTAGTCGCCTCTTACGACAGGCGGGGAATACCGTGGGCATATTCTACAACCCCCAACCCACAGGGGGCTAAAAAGGGGTGCATGACACATGTGAACACACATAATCAGATATGACAGGGCATATGAAAATGCATAAGGAAAAAAGGGTAATCATGAGTGGTGACACATCTGATATAGGAACCAATCTAAAACACAGGATCAGGCTTTTCCCTGCATGATTATCACGCCAGGAAATATGCGGCAAAGTGGAGAAAGCTGTGTCAAGTTGACTCATGTGACAAACCAGGGCAAAGTGTGACAAACAAGGCCAGTGAAGGAAATCGAATTATTGAATTTACTTTACTCTGCACCACACTTCTCAACATATTTCCACACATTACCTTCTTTACCCCAATTTGCAATATGTTACCTGTGTCAAAACTTTTTAGTTGTTGTTGTTGTTGTTTTCCACACATTGCCTCATGTCCAACCTGTGGAAATGTAGGTCAATGCATGGCACTTTGGAATGTTGTCAACTGTTTAGTAATGACACATTTTTATCCCAAAATTCACAGAAAATTCACGATGCTTCATATCCCACCATAGGTTTCCACAGTTTGACACAGAATTTCGCTTGTGGTACTGGAACTTTTGCCACACAATTTTTGAAAGGGTGTAGACACATTCACAACAGCAAAGATTAGTACTTTCTAAAGATATACGTCCAAGTTTACAAATGTGGGCAACAAAGATTTGCTCAATATAAAACTGTTCATAACTTTTCAAAAATGAAAAAGGAATGAGAAATAATAAAAACAGTTACATTGACGCATTGTAGAACCCAACCTCCTTACTTAAAATCTGTGAATTCAGGTAGTATACGACTGTTAAAGACAGTTATTTTTCTATTTTTTTTTTTCAAAAAAGTATTAAGATCAGCATCTTTAACAACTTCAGGTTAACAAGTGGTCATAAAGACAGCAATATGGCAGACTACCTGGCAGACTTATTACTACTCCAATTCGACGCATCTTACAAATACTTAATTCGGCGTATTATTTTTAATGAATTTACCAAATTAATATACTACATAAGATACGTATTACCCAAAAATTCAGTGTCCCGAATCTTGAACAACATCATTCTATGACATCAATTGACTAATTTAAGTCTACAAGAAAAAAGGGTAATTATAATGAAAGAAAATGCAACGCTAGAAACATATAGAAAGGCAATCGTCAACTTATTTGAAAAGATGACAAATCAGTGACAACATATGGTTATCTGAACAGATCAGATTTCACAAAATTCCCACCAAATCCCTTCAAGACCCCTGACACATCCCCGGTTCTTTAATGCTAGAATAAACAACGACACAAGCAATGCAGATCTAATATGTGCTCACTTCCACTCAAATCTATAACAAATGTAACCAGTCATCCTGCAAAATCGTAAGGAACCCCAAAACCATTTGTTTATGACATTTGAAGAAGGGCACTATTTCAGAAGAAAAGTAAACATGTATCGATGTTCAATAAGTTACAAGAATATGGTCGGCTTCTTAAACAAAGGCACATGGCAGCATAATTTGAAACAATGTTATTTTCCTTCAAGTTCACTATTGACAATGGTGTACCTAATAGTGATATCGTCCCGAGGACTATTCCAGATGAAGTAGACGACAAGAATCACAGTCTTTACTTCGTATCCGTTTTCGTCTGGTAAACAGGGTCGTAGCGAGCGGGGGGTGTGGGGTGGGACACCCCCCCAATATTTGGTCGCCGTCGGCAAATTTTCGGTCAGTCTGCAAAAAGGGGAGAGGGGAAGGAAAAGAAGAGGAAAGGGGAAGAGGAGAAAAAGAACAGAGAAGAAGGGAAAGGAAAAGAAAAGAAAGGGAGTGAAAGGGAAGACGGAGAATGGAAAAGAAAAAGAGAGAACGGGAGCGCGTGGCCAGTTTGTTATCGTCTATTTCGATTTTCCGGCTCTTCATTTAATTGGCCCATTCAAGTTGATGGCCCGTCGGCAAATTGATTGTGCATGTGACGGTCGTATACGGCCGTATCAACGGCCATCGGTGTAACTGGACGAGTGCCTGAGTCCGTCGGCAACTCGAGGAAAGAAAAGAAATTAAAGGCTTTCGTATAGGTGCACTATTTCGGGTCATATGACATTCTTGAAAAACTACTTTCTGCACATAATTCCTCACTTTATCATCACCATGGGGAGCAGCACCCGATTACCTATCCTTAGCCCGTTTTCTAAACCCTAACCTTGACTTCAAACACATTTTGCAAACTCCTGAGGATCCGGTTTACCCACTGCCATTCCGGGAAAAAAGTAATGCGTTTCGCGTGGGTCTTTCCTTCACTGTAATCTGACGCTTTTAACTTTTGAATACCAAAATGAAACAGATACAGAACCCATCCTGGCGTGAAAGCATATTTTGAACGCTTGCGTTAAGATTTTGTAGACTTTTTGTCCCTTTTTGAACGTCGGTTAGTTAGTTAGGTAGATAATATTTAACGACACACCAACACGAATGTGTTATAAAGTGTCAACTAGATAAACTCGTTTCAAGTCCTCCCCTTTAGTCGCCTCTTACGACAGGCGGGGAATACCGTGGGCATATTCTACAACCCCCAGCCCACAGGGGGCTGAAAAGGGGTTCATGACGTCGGACGCCTATTTGAACACTTACCGTATTTGAGCGCCTGACGCGGTTTTCAAATGCTGAACGCATAGTGTTCCAGTTTTGAACGACAGGTTCAGCTCCAGAAGTATAGTGCCATGACGCGAGGAATAGCCTAACACATTAAAATTATCCGGAGTCTTGGCATTGGATAATGTATTATGAACCAAAATATACCTGCATGAGACTTAATCTTTAATTATACTCAAACCTCAGAGCTTCCGGGGCCAAGCCCCCTAGACCCCCACCAGGGGCCCTTAGGCAGGCCCAGTGTTTTAGCCAGCCCGCACAAAAAATCTGACAAGCAAATTCTACCCGGGTGCAAATTTTGAGGTTCCTCATTAGGGTAGAAGTCTACTCAAATATTGCACCATTTGTGATCAAGGCACCTTTCAAATTCCAAAAATTTCCAAAGGGCAGGGAGACACCCCTCCCCTTAGACCCCTACCCCAGAGCAACAGATCAGTAAATGTCGCATTGAGAAAACTCCTAGCTAAAAAAGTGGCGGGTCTCTGGATCCCAAATGCTTAAAACTATAGCAACCTGGCGAGAAAAATAGCCTAATATATCAAAAATATTGGGAATCTTTGCATCTGATGATGCATTATGAAACAAAATATATCCATCCTGAGACTTAATTTTTCACCCAGAGATATGCTTAAACCCCAGAGTTTCCAGGGGCTTTGCCCCCTGGACCCCAAGGGAGGCTTTGCCCTGGACCCCACCAGGGGCCCTACGGCGGGCTCCTGGAACCTACCGCTAAAGCTCCCTTTCGCGCTACGCATTACCAGATCTGTCGGGAAAACATAATCTCTACACCCCCAACCCCCAAAGATAACACCTTCGCTACGCCACTGCTGGTAAAACTTTTAAGTACCAACATTGAATAGCTTTATGTCGGCAAATCACCTAGACTCGACGAAAAGCTTTGGACCTACATCCCTTTCAGGCCCTGTTCGCACTAAGCAATACCTTCCACATCGTGAAAGTATAAGACAGGCTAAAAAGAGGATAGCGAACACTTTTATTTAAATTATGACTCTTTTTTGTTTTTGTCGCCTTCATTAAAATTTACATTACGTTACAAAAAACTTTACGTGGCATAACATTCAGATAATAAACTGTGTACTAAATAAAGAATTTTAAAAGCGTAAACATTTTCAAAACTTACAATTTCGTAGAAGGAAATAAAAAAGAAAAGAAAGTAAAATGTACGAAAAGGTTAAAAAACAAATGGGGTGTGGGGGGGGGGGGGTATTGCTTGATATCAAAATATGAATACCGGAGGAAAGAAGGTGGACGATAACGAAAATAGATGTTATTGATCATTTTTTATACCAGAAAGCCATAGGGCTTAGTGATCCCGTCCTATGAATATATTTTCAAGCACGTACACTTCGAGGGGTTTCCAATTGACATAACTTGATCATAAGTACTGCTTAAGGAAAGTCCTGCTAGCTACCTTCCACTACAGGTTAAAACCTCATATTACTCCCAAAAGGAGTTATGATCCTGAATTGACACAAGACGTAAGAAGTAGCCATCAGAGGGCCTTGCAATAGTAATAGCCGGATCTGAATTGAATGAGTCAACAAGATGTAAACAAGACTTGCCTTGAGAGGCTTCAAACAAAGGCAAGCGTTGTCATCTATTTAACAGATCTGCACAAGGCACCTTCAGACAAGGAGTCCAACAAACGTCATCAGCTGCGTAACTGATTTTGACGGTATACCGTGCCGTGTGGTAGGTAAGCCAGTTATAAGACCCATCAAGGTTACGCTTCACGAGATATCTTATTGGAGCATCCATATGCCAAGTATGCACACCATCAATGTTATCCTTCTTGAGATATGATATTTGTAAGCAGTTTACAAGGTTTCACGACTTGACCTCAAATAACCTTAGATGACCTTTGACCTATAACAAAACAATACGGTTTATCTGCTGCTAACGTATCCAGATGCCAATTAAAATAATCTATGGCTCCCATCTCGGTATACCACATTTTCTCCCAAACCAGTTTTTTTACCTCTGGAGGCCTTATGTGACATCTACCATCCTCTAAGAGCAACACGATTCTTTCCCTTAATATGAAAAAGATATATGCAAAGAATGAAAGGTATCCATCATTTCTACCTTGAGGTATCGTGTTTACACGCAATTTCTAAGATTTTCATAGTTCACCACTAATGACCTCAGATTACCTATGGCATCAACCGAAAATAACGGATTAATCTGCTGATCGTAACGCATCCACACGCCAAGTTCTGGAAACATCCATGCTTCCTGTCTTGGGATATCGTGTTTAAAAGGTGTTTGGTGTTTGACCTCTGGTGACCTCTCAACTCTGCCAAAAATAATAAGGCTCTTCCTTTGAATATGATAACTTCAGTTACAAGCACGAAAGGTATACATCATTGTTATCTCGAGATCCCTTGTTTCATCCTAAGAGTCAGAAACACACACACATACATACGGACACATTGGTCAACGTGGTTGTATGGCTTCCCTTCGCCTTTGGCAAAGATCGAAAAAAGAACGGACTTAGTTTCATTGCAGTCTACTTTACCGATTTTGGATAAGAGAGTCGATAAAGGCAATAACTGAAGAAAACACCGCACACACAAACCGTGTTTTTTAAAAAGCGTAGGCTACGGGATTTAAGCAACGATTGTTATTTAAGAGCATCTCATCTCTGAGTATTTTATCACTCATCTTTAGCTAATACTGAGACATTTTGGTAACTTACCTTTTGAAAGGCCTCGCATTCAGCGGTAAATGTTTGCAAGAGGTTAGAGGAAATGCAGTCAAATTTTAATTCACCTTGCTAAGATGTATTTTCAAGAGGCTGCGGGGATACCCAGTAAAAGTCCTTAGCAACTTAGTATTATCAAACTTATTTGGGCTATTATTTGAGTGGATACAAGGATATGAAATCTGAAGATACGCAGTGACTTTGTTGCCTCGTAGCCAGTAAAAACAATGCTTCAATATCGCGGGGTATTCTGCAAATGTGCCCGATAACAGAGCAAAGGGGCTAAAATTCGATGCAAGAGCCAAGCACTGAGGAGGGAGTTAACCCAATATTAACACCTGAAGGCAGTGAGCTGTAAAACATGCGAGGTTTCCTTATCACCAACGAGTGCTTTTTGTATTATTCCAGAGATAAAATAAGAAATGTATCTTTCAACAATCATGACATTAATAATTGAAAGTTGCAATCGCTTGTGTCCCCAACATGCTAGATGGTCTAGTGGTATAAACTCGAGACTTACGTGTGAAGGTCCTCCAATACAAGTTTTAAACCATAATTTGTAGCATTTCTTTCCTAACTGATGTTTACAGTATTCATTTTTTAACTGTCATGAAATCTTCTATATGGTGTGAATTCATTTAAGAAACTTTAAAAAGATTTGAAATTGACGAAGAGGAAAAGTATTACTGAACTGGGAGCGTATATTTCCTACAGAAGTTTAGTCTGACACCGACGCCAGTAGAAAACCATGACAGCCACAGTCATTTTAAGTGAAAAAAATACAGTTATTGTTGTTTCGGATGTCACACTTGGGTTAGTGATCTTTGATAGTGTTCAACACTCATACTTGTGACAGATGTTTGGTTAGACACCTTGGCACATTATAAGTAGATTTTTTAACATGTGTGATATATTTAACTGCGTAAGGAAAGGGACTAGATGTGAGTTCATCTGGTTCAGAGTGCGGTTTTCGTCTGCAACTAGCAACCTACTTACTTTGGAATACCAGATGTTTCTCTTATACCTCAAACAGACGCCAGATAAAAAAAAAAAAACATCAATAGGACCAAACTGGTGACCCACACATGCTAGACGAAGACATGTATATGGGTGGTGACAGATGGAGGAAGTGCGGGGGGCCATGACCCTTATTGTCGGGAACTCCATTTTCGTCGGGAAGCCTTGATTGGTACCATAAAGTATGTAATCCCTCCACGACGACCAGCCGTGGCAACACGTTTCTTGATTTTGCCCTGAGTAGGGCCTATTGCTTAATGAAGACCACCATTTGTCATATTTTCTTCTACATTATTCCCAAAATTTTCGGCACCCTTCGCGCCAAAAGTTCGCCTTCGCCATCCTTTCGGAGCGCGGCCGATTCATCGGGGGAGTTTGGCGCCATCTGGAGCCACCCCTGACTGAAGGAGCAAATTTGTGGTAAAGAATGAGAATTCCTGCAATCTAGAGCGCCTGGAGAGCAATTGGTTCTGACCTCAGCCCCTGTTGGATGCTGCAAAAGTGCAAACTGCCCTCTTAACAGCTTAAGGACCCGCTTCCTATGAAAACCTCGTACCTCTGCCCCTATTTGTCCTTAGATCGTCAAGACCTCTTAAGTATGGATTTCGCGCTTCCCAATTATTATCCTCTCTCTTAGCCTAAGATCCTCCAATAAGGGCCTCGACCTCTTTTCAGCATCTCCATTTCGCCCTCACCCTCCAAAAGTTTGAGAACCATTGATGTAGACGTTGAAATAATGATGGCGGACTCCTTGTACGGTGACAACTTAACATGCGTTTCTTTGTAGAATAAGGCTCTATTACAACACGCACATTCAGAAAAGTCTATTCGTTAACTACAATGATATAGAACGTGAACAAAAGGCAGTAACAAAACAATCGTTGACCTGTATCTTTCAACTGAAGGCACACGAACCACTCACGTGCATAGTCAACGTTCTATTACTTTATCGTCGAGTTTGTCTTAGTACGTTTCTCATTTGCAACTATTTATAACTTCCAGATAGTCCGTCACAGTAAACTTGCAGTCACGAAAAAGGGACTCCAACTGGCGTGTGTGTTAAACGACTCAACTGATTATTCTCCAGATATCGTTCAAATTTGCCACAGTGGTAGGAACCTGGAGTAATGTCGGAGTAACGTCGAGCAGTTACAATATTTTTGACTGCGAAATGAAGCTTGTGACGGGGATCAAATAACATTAATACCGTCACATAATAATAATAATAATAATAATAATAATAATAATAATAATAATAATAATAATAATAATAATAATAATAATAATAATAATAATAATAATAATAATAATAATAATAATAATAATAATAATAATAATAATAATAATAATAATAATAATAATAATAATAATAATAATAATAATAATAATAATAATAATAATAATAATAATAATAATAATAATAATAATAATAATAATAATAATAATAATAATAATAATAATAATAATAATAATAATAATAATAATAATACTAATAATAATAATAATAATAATACTAATAATAATAATAATAATAATAATAATAATAATAATAATAATAATAATAATAATAATAATAACAATAATAATAATAATAATAATAATAATAATAATACTAATAATAATAATAATACTAATAATAATAATAATAATAATAATAATAATACTAATACTAATAATAATAATAATAATAATAATAATACTAATACTAATAATAATAATACTAATAATAATAATACTAATACTAATAATACTAATACTAATAATACTAATACTAATACTAATACTAATAATACTAATACTAATACTAATACTAATACTAATAATACTAATACTAATACTAATAATACTAATACTAATACTAATACTAATACTAATACTAATACTAATAATAATAATAATAATAATAATAATAATAATAATAATAATAATAATAATAATAATAATAATAATAATAATAATAATAATAATAATAATAATAATAATAATAATAATAATAATAATAATAATAATAATAATAATAATAATAATAATAATAATAATAATAATAATAAGAATAAGAATAACAATAACAATAACAATAACAATAACAATAACAATAACAATAACAATAACAATAACAATAACAATAACAATAACAATAACAATAACAATAACAATAACAATAACAATAACAATAACAATAACAATAACAATAACAATAACAATAACAATAACAATAACAATAACAATAACAATAACAATAACAATAACAATAACAATAACAATAACAATAACAATAACAATAACAATAACAATAACAATAACAATAACAATAACAATAACAATAACAATAACAATAACAATAACAATAACAATAACAATAACAATAACAATAACAATAACAATAACAATAACAATAACAATAACAATAACAATAACAATAACAATAACAATAACAATAACAATAACAATAACAATAACAATAACAATAACAATAACAATAACAATAACAATAACAATAACAATAACAATAACAATAACAATAACAATAACAATAACAATAACAATAACAATAACAATAACAATAACAATAACAATAACAATAACAATAACAATAACAATAACAATAACAATAACAATAACAATAACAATAACAATAACAATAACAATAACAATAACAATAACAATAACAATAACAATAACAATAACAATAACAATAACAATAACAATAATAATAATAATAATAATAATAATAATAATAATAATAATAATAATAATAATAATAATAATAAAGGGTGCGCAAAGTATTGTATTTTCACTTCTTCAGTAGCAATACATCCGTGTAAGGTTTTCCTACAGAGAGAGATGAACAAATATGATAAGATGTCCTCATGAAGTGTTCTGATCGTAATGCGTAGCTTAATGTAACGGTTTAAAAGAGGTGCAGTAGTTGGGAGTGCGTGGCTCTAAACAGGACAGTTTTTCCAATAAAAACCGCATGTTTTTTTCTTGGTTCTCCCAGTCCCTTCAATAATTCTATTCCATTTAACAAAATAGTACAACCCCTTTTCGCGTCACCAAGAAACTTTACACTCTAAAAAATTTGGTTAAAAAGGGGCTGGGCAAAATTCAAAGTGCCCGACCTGGACAGTTTGGTAACCAACACTCTGTGGCTAAATAGATTTACCAAATGGTTTGGTTAACCTTCAGGTTCGGTACACTGTTAAAAAACTGGGCAATTTTTGGTTGAGTTAACGCTTTGGTTATATGTTGTTCACACCTTGCTCATGTAATGGTAAAAACTTCCTTTCAATACATGTTTACTGTATTATCCAATCATTGATCAAACTGGTGGCAAGCTTACATTCAACTGATGGGCATATTTTTGCTTAACCTACTTGTTAGGAGATTAATTGCTATTTACCATAATGTTTGCTTAAAGTTGGGCAAACCGTTTTCTACAGTATTTGCGGGGAGCAACCAAAGACTTCACTTCATTTGGCTTCACATTTCTGCTGATAATGAGACATAGATTTGATGCACTGAAAAACCCTTTTGGAATCTTTGACGCTTGCAAATAGAAGAACACTCGCACATTCTGTTTGGCCACTCGCATATTCTGTTTGGCTTCAAACTCGGGGTCTATTTCCCAAACAGTGTAAAAATAGTACTACGAACTAGCACACGTTTGTGTGAGACTCGACATCTCAAAAAGATCGCTGATAAGATATCCAATGAGAGTCCAGAATCTTGGGTATTCTCTTATACGTCCGAAAGTACATCCACATAGGTGACGTAGAATTTTTTTATTCATAATTACAGATGTATATCACTAGTGCTTTGTTATGCAACAGGAACTGTAGCTCTCAATGATGGCTGTTGTTACTATGTGGTGATGGAAGTACAAAACATCGAAGCATTAGTGCCTTTTAAACCTGATTGTTTTGGACATTACGGATAAAGATGACAAGCCAAGTAGATTAGACTAAGGTTTTTGGATTTTTAGTGGGTTGACACGACCTGAAATGTGTCTCGGTGTGAGTGCACGCTGAAACGTGTTTTTCAACGGACAATGTCATATTTTAGTTTACTAGCACAGTATTACATTGTAATTAAAATTACAAAGACCACATTATGCACAGACTTCTCACGGCCTCATTTACCAGTGATTTGTTATAAGTGTAACACAAAAAAGATAAGAACATATCATTGGTCAGTATAGTGCACAATAAACATCGAAGGATAAACTGCCCAATTATTGGTTTATCTTTCCCAATAAATTGATAAAATTTCAACAAATGTTGGGTAGTAGTTTACCCAACGCTCTCGGGAGAGAAATGCCCAACAGTTATTCACTGGTGATTTGACCAACAAATGGTCAAAGTTTTGACCAATTATTGAGGCAATTTTGTACCCAACTTAGTTGATCACTTTTTACTGCCTTTTTGAGGTTGTTATATATACGCCCAATATTGGGCAAGAAGTTGTTCAGATTTTGCCCAATTTTTTTAACAGCATATAAAGTCCATCTCCCGTGCAATATTTACCCAGGTTGGTTAAAGTGAACTTATTTACCCGCCATATGTGCGTACACAATTAATGAAAAGGTGCTATGCTGAACTGCAGTACGGACGGCACGTACCTACGTACACTTGTACTCGCAGCCGACCTAGATGACGACAGACTTGCTTTCAAAGTCTGCAGAAAAAGGCTGAGCTTTCTGGGAAGGCTGATTGTAAAATAGCCTGTTATCGTATGCGACGAAACTGTCATACACTCTTAAAAAGTTGGGTAAAATTTTCTGGGCAATGTAGAGTTGGTTAAATTTTTCAAAATGTTGGGCAAAAGAACCAAAAAACCTATTGACCAACTATTGGTGAAATGGTTTAAGTGAATTCCTTTACCCAACACTGGTTAAAAGTACCGCCAGTTAATTCTTTTAATAACACCTATTTCTAAGTTTTTACATTCAGAGTTAACATTTTGCAAAACGTTTATTTACACTGTTGGAATTTTAGCTACGACAATTTGAGAAAAGTGCATGTTTAAAATGATGTAAAATTCTGTTGGAATACCAGGTTTATATACCTATCCTTTGAATGGAGCATTCCGAATTTTTCAAAGGAAATTTTTGTTTATCCTTTATTGCCCGTCTAATTGAAATAAATTGAAGCTGTCAATGGTGAATTTTTGCAGAAAATTATGTTTCTCAGTTGTACAATACAACACAAAGAAGGAGAAACTGAAATATCGTGAAGAAAATTGTATAATTAATCGTTAACAATAACAAACAAGTCTCAATGGAAATATATAATAGCCAAACCAGAACATTCATTTATATAATATATAATATTATCAATTTCCAATAAAAATCCTGCTGCTTTTAAAAGTGGCTAGCATGGGTAGGACTCTTAACTGCATCCGGTTGTGGAATTTGTTTAAACGTGGGAGTAATGAGGTTACCCTTTTGCCACAACTGCCTCCGGGGCACCCTTGGGCAAGGTGCACCTGTATTTGCCTAGTGCCTTTTGAGCACAGTTGCCTTTGAGCGTAGTGTTGCCATCGGGCGTGGTGTCGTCCGTGGGCGTGTGGTATCCTTTTGGGCGTGTGGTTGACGGGTGGTTTGTGGTTGTTGAGCTAGGATGTTGTTTTGGGGTTGGCTGTAGTGGCAGTTTCTGAATCTTAGTAGTAACAAAGACTCTTTTGTTCCCTGTTGCATGGTGTGTATAGTTTGTTTGGCATTGTGCTTGTGATCCGACAGGGGTTTTGTTTGGGTTTGGGGTTCTCCTTTAGTTTCTCAGTGCCTGTTTCTACGTACTTAAAAGTGGCTAGCATTAGCAATGCCGGTAGCTTTTAATACTTGTAGAAGGTAACTTCTCTGAGATATTCCAACCCCCGTTAGGTAACTTTTTTTTGCCCAGCCGTTGGTTCCGTATGCCTCCTAACAGAAATTGGGTAATAAATTACCCAACTTGGTTAGTTAAATGATTTGCCTAAAAGGTGGGCAATATTGTTGCCCAATTGGTTGAGCAAAATATTTGCTCAATTAGTTGGGTAAAATTGTTGTGCAAATTCTTTGCCTAACTAATGAGTTAAACCCATAACCAACTAAGCTGGGCAATATTTTACCCAATTCCGGTTAGGAGGCATACGGAACCAACAGCTAGGAAAATTTTTGCCCAGGTTGGGCAATCATTTTTTAGGGTGTAAGAAAGACTACACACGGCTTTATATAAAGATGGGGAAATTAATCTCACACGGATTATCACACGACCGAATTGTTCTTCTTTGAGGTGGGGTAAGATAAGCTTAACAAGCTTCAGATCCCCCCGCCATGCTTAATTTACACGGAATTCTGCACTTCAAACATTCATGTACGGATATTATGCAAGAAAATGGTACATGTAACACACATTTCCTCTAATCGGCTCCTTCTGTCGACATGTTTCTTACAACGTTTTATTAAATGCGTAAAATTAATAATATAATATTTACAACGTGATAAAAATCACTTAAAAGTTATTTTTTTTTTGTTTTGACCTTTTCTTAAAAAGAAGATCGACTTAAATCTCCACGTAAAGAAGTATTTCATTATTGAAGACAGAGACATTGGTCAGTATAGACTACTAAAATCCGGACAGGAGATGGTAAAAAATAATTTTATTACGTACGTAATAATTATCACGTACGCACGTGTTAATATTACGTACGTATGTGCGTGATATTAATACGTACGTAAGTGATGATTACTACGTAAGTACGTAATAATTATCACGTAGTCACGTAGGTGATATTTTTTAAGTACATACGTAATAATTATCAATGTCGTACGTGATTCTTATTATACGAATTTAGATATAGTAGTGTGGTAATCAGCCTATTTATTATGAAGGGTTTCATGTTTGGTTAGTAAACGTGGGCACTTTAATTGTGTAGTAAAGGCCTATATTGGGAATGGGCTACATAACTTCACCCATCTGTCCAGTAGGACTTAATGTTGAAACAACTATCTTGCAGGCATGCTACTAACGGAATCCCTTACATTAGCGCAGTGATTCTAAAACTTTCTGAGGGCGAGGGCCAAAATGCGTACAATGAGCTGAGGCCGAGGGCCGCAAGAGATGATTTCAGGATTAGAGAGAGGACACTCTTGCAAAGAGGACACTCATATGTTATTGTAAAAGGTGTCGCAGCTGTTTCTGTAGCAAACAGTGGCAGGGCCTCAAATGTACGAATTTTTCGTAGGAAGAAGCTGTTTAAATGGTTACCTGCAACTTTACAGTCTTACCCGCCACACTTCAGCCCGACATTGGTTGAGGTTGAGGTCAGGAAATTTGGCTTTGCAGACTCCTTACATGGCAGAATATCGTGCTTTAAACCACAACTTTGTGTCAACAATTTCGTGTGATGAAAGGTTTTTCCCAACAGGGTGACTAATCTCCCCAACGGGAGGGAGAAATGCAAAGCCCCGAAAAAGGTGACCGGTTGCCGAAAGGATGGGCGATGCGAACCCTTAGGCGCGCCATGGGTACTGAAAATTTTGGGCATTCTATTTGAAAACGAATTAAAAATTTGGGTTTTTATTGATTAAGAGTCTGGATCCTTTAGGGCCAATCCAAGAAACCCGTTGGATCTGCTGGTGCTTGTCGGGAGATTACTTACTTTCTCATACCTCTTAAGCCCCCGACGAAACTGGCATTTCACTATATAAGGAGGCAGACTTCCTGACGGAGTGTAATTTCTCTTGCCCCCACTCCTGTCTAAAATTCTGTTTCTAGCATTCTTGAGTCACCAGTTTGATCATACCTATGATTTTCATGCAGAGGTCTGCGGTACAGGACAGACATTTGCAATCGCAAATTAAGGAGGTTGTGGCAAACCAAACCCTGAAACAGATGAAGTCACGACAGGTCGCACTTATCCTACGCTAACGGCCAGTAAGCTCTCGATCAATTATTCTTGCTTACAGCTTCCTGGTCAGACAGAGAAGAGGGGCTGAGTTCAAGGACCGCATTCCAGAATTTCGAAAAGAAACCCTGAAAGTTGATGTAATGATTATATTTTATGTATCATAGCTGTGGAAAAAGAGAGCGCGTGTAAAACGTCACCGACGCATTGTTAGGCGATGCCACTCAGCAATTACATTTGACTTAGTTTCTACAACTATTGAAAGATGACTCGCAGAGATTTTAATTTCCTTGAGCAATCAACACTCCTTTAACACGATACATTCTTTAAATGCACAATTACCCCATGCAAAAATTAAGATTTGAGGTAAATACTTTTGCTACAAACTACAAATACACACACTCCGTAATGCACCTCTGCATAACTATATGCAACCGTGTATAAAATATGATTGCCACCAACAAGGTACACGAAACAAAATACCCAATTCTGGCTAGGTAGGATTAAACAAGGAATATCCCTACAGCCTGACACGTATGCAACCTAGCATCACTTCAGGGGAACAAACTTGAAATGAGTCAATTAATGGCTGCAAAATAAATTATTTAATATTCATGTCAGCATGGAATGTTGCTCATTTTTTCAACTTTGCTGGGTTTCTCTTGCCGAATATAACTTTTTTCTTTTTTAGGTTTCGACTGGAAATTTGGAGAAAGAAGCCTTGTAAGTGATAAAAAGGGTGCCTTAAAATTGTAATTATAGGACAAATATATTTATACCAGCATTTTAATCAGTAGTAAACCGAAAAATGGTGTCTAATGACCACTGAGACTACCCTGATGCACGAAAAAGCGCGTACAAATGTAAGTGGCATAACTGGAAGGTACTTGTCGCAACATTAATTCCTACTGGGCAGCATGGGTGGATTAATTCAGCCCAATGCAAACCATAACATAATACGTTGGACACAGTGACACATATGACATCAATATATTGTCAGACGGAGCCTTGTCAAATTGTAATTTTTATTTTTGTGGTCTGCTTAGTGTCAGTGTAATGTCATTAGCAAGTAGCAAGATAGCCCAAGGCTGCTGGGGACATTTACCTGGACCGACACGAGGACCCCTTCGAAGACCTTGGGCCCCAACCCCATCAGGGGATCACTTTGTGTCACCAAGACTCCTTCAGTGCGGTTCAGTCCTTCATGCTGGTGTACCCCTTCGATGGAACATTTTGCCACCCAGTGTCCCCATTTCGACAAATCTGGCTACGCAACTGCGCAGGAGATGCCTGACGGCTAAATTTGTTAAGGACTGCTGTCTCTGATGGTCCTTTTTGGTAACTACTGGCTTAACTTGATTGGAACTTCAAGATAATTTGACCACAGGCGCTCGATACGAGTATAGACTGGCCAAGTATGTATGCAGTAGCTATACAGCCTACACCCTTGGCCAGCCTATACTAGTATCGAGAGCCTGTGAGTTAGACTACCTAAATGGACAGTATTTAACACCCTAGTAATTTCCTGCAGTCAATCACCCTGTGGTTGTATGAAGGCCAATTGGTGCACAATAAAGTATCCAGAATAATCTACCCTAAAATGAAACCCTACATAATAATTGGGCTTATTGCCATAGTACTGTATCTACGTTCGTATAATAAGAGTCAGGTACGAACGTGATAGATATTACGCATGTAAGTAATAATTAGCACGTACGTACGTAATAATTATAACGTACGTACGTGCTAGTTATTACTTACATGCGTAATATCTATCACGTACGTACGTAAGAAAATTATTTTTTACCATGTCCTATCTAGAGCTTTTTGAATAGACCTATCATGTGCAGTAAATAACAAATTCAGCGTAATGGTTATTATAACAAGCCACACAGCTTTGGCTCAGTGCTGTTTCTGGAAACGATCCCGAGCAAGTAGTCTATTGCGATGCCAAAGTGAGGGCCTTAACAAGGCGATAGCAATTTCATTGTTAAAATTTCACCTTCAAATTAAACAGTACCATTCCGTCAAATTGGCTTTCTTCATATCAGGAAAATATATGAGCTAGCAGGCTAGTGACTGAAAATCAAAGCAGAATGGACCATTTGAGAAAAGGTTCCAAATATAATGACGTTATCAGTGACAAAAGAGTTCATCATTGCTTTATCTTACAGTGTTTACGGTTAGATGCTATTACTTGGACTACTAGTAACTCCCTGGTGGACTGAGTAGATTAACTGCATGTTTTTTTTTTACCCCCAAAAGGTATTATTTCATGCAAAGGTATCAGTTAAAGATAAATCAAGGTTTTTCGAAAGATGACCAGTTCGGTTTGTATGGTGGTTCGAATTCAAAATTGTCTGTTTCATGATTGAGATTTTTGTAGCTCTTGCAGAGGCCGGCAAAATTACAGTTAATCTTGGATAATTTTTAAGGAGACAGGGGATGTTCGAAACTTGATAATTAAATGTAATGTTATCGGGGACTTAAATGAAATTGCGTATGCTTTAGCTATGACTACACAGATTGAACAGTATTAGCCTAGGACTCAGCAAATGAGGAATTATATTACATCTTGTAAAGAGAACAAACTGTTCACCTTTTATGGAAAACAATGTTCAAACTAAACTAGCAAGTCCTAAAGTTTGGCTCCTTTTTAAAACTTTGCCGACTGATCGTAGATCTGCCGACTGCCAAGATAGCACAATACATTGGACCAACGTTGGAAAATAGTTGGTAAATGTTGGCAAGCGTTGGTAATGTGTTGTGTTGGGCGTAATTCATTTCATCAACGTTGAGCCAACGTTAAGCACCCAACTGTTGGATTTTATTTACTTATCAAACGTTGGGCTAACGTAAGACGGCCAACAGTTGGCGTTTATCCTTTAACTGACGTTGGTCCAACAAAAGTCAGCCAACAGTTGGGCGTAATTCATTTCATCAACGCTGAGCAAACGTTAAGCACCCAACTGTTGGATTTTATTTACTTATCAAACGTTAAGCTAACGTAAGACGGCAAACAGTTGGCGTTTATTCCTTTTTACTGACGTTGGTCCAACCAAAGTCAGCCAACAGTTGGGCGTAATTCATTTCATCAACGCTGGGCCAACGTTAAGCACCCAACTGTTGGATTTTACGTACTGTACCAACTTTGGGCTAACAGTAGACGGCCAACAGCTGGCTTTCATTCCTTTGACTGACGTTGGATCAGCAAATGTCAGCCAACAGTTAGGTGTAATTCGTTTCTTCAACGTTGGCCCAAACTTGGATTTAATTTACTGCGCCAACGTTGGGCTAACAGTAGGCCTATAGACAAACTTCAAGTGGCTGCTTTACCTTAAACCGTCTTTGAACAACTTCCATGAAATCAACCGTTGGTCCATATGTCTTCAGCCAATATTGAGCCAGCCATATTTAGCCAACCGTCGGTAATTATGTAATTAACCAATATTTACCCAGTTTTAATTACGTGACAAACTGTTGGGCATCACTATTGAACCAACATTGGACTTAATCCTAAAACTACTGAAATTTTGATAGGCCGTTTACAATAATACCGTAATAAAACATTCACTATAAGAGACTTCATAGAACTGTCAAAGCAGTAAATAGGTGTTCAAAATTTCTTCATTGGCACTTACCTTAATATAATGTTAAATGTAGAACAGCAACAGCGTATATGTGAATTGAAAGAGTTAAATTAAAAGTCACACCTCAACAGATGTGCTGAATCTGAAGGCTACTTAAAATTTGGCCTACAACCCATGGTTGGCCCAACCCGAACACTGGATTCCAGTGATGGGCTGTTTAACGCTGACATTAGTTTCGGTTAGCAACCGGTAAGTGGCCCAACATTGGCCCAACCATAGTCCACGTAAATAATATTTACCCGATCATTTTGGTATCAAGCCAACCTCACAATTCCTTTAATAGCAGCTGTTTCTAAATTTTACATTCACAGTGAATATTTTGAAAAATGTTTACTTTTCTAGTAGATAGTTCTGCCAAGACAATATAAGGAAAATGTTTAAATGCTAAAGAATTATGTTGGAGCACCAGGTTTATACACCTTTCATCTGAATGGAACATTCTGAATTTTTAATAGCAAATTTTTGTTTATCCCTTAAAACAGGTCTGATTGAAATAAATTGTGACTGGTAATGGTGAATTATTGCAAAAAATCATGCTTCTTAGTTGTACAATGCAACTAAAAGAAGGAGAAATTGGAATATCATGAAAAAATTGTGTTATTAGGGTTAATAATAACAAAGACGTCTCACTGAATATATATAACAGCCAAACGAACAATTACATGATTTATATTAAAATCCTACTGCTTTTAAAAGTGGCTAGCTCGAGCATGTAAGTCCTGGGTAGGACTTTAAACTGCATCCGGTTGTGGAGTTTGTTTAAACGTGGGAGTAATGAGGTTACCCTTTGCCACAACTGCCTCTGGGGCACCCTTGGGTAAGGTGCACCTGTATTTGCCCCGGTGCTTTTCAAGTGCTGTTGCCTTCGGACGTGGTGTTGCCTTCAGTCGTGGTGTTGCCTTCGGACGTGGTGTTGCCGTCGGGCGTGGTGTTGCCTTCGGGCGTGGTGTTGCCTTCGGGCGTGGTGTTGCCTTCGGGCGTGGTGTTGCCTTCGGGCGTGGTGTTGCCTTCGGGCGTGGTGTTGCCTTCGGGCGTGGTGTTGCCTTCGGGCGTGGTGTTGCCCTCGGGCGTGGTGTTGCCCTCGGGCGTGGTGTTGCCCTCGGGCGTGGTGTTGCCCTCGGGCGTGGTGTTGCCCTCGGGCGTGGTGTTGCCGTCGGGCGTGGTATTGCCTTCGGGCGTGGTGTTGCCTTCGGGCGTGGTGTTGCCTTCGGGCTTAGTGTTGCCTTCGGGCTAAGTGTTGCCTTCGGGCTTAGTGTTGCCTTCGGGCGTGTATTGCCTTCGGGCGTAGTGTTGCCTTCGGGCGTGTGTTGCCTTCGGGCGCGGTGTTGCCCTCGGGTGTGCTGTTGTCTTCGGGCGTGGTGTTGTCTTTGGGTGTGTGGTGGATTTGGGTGTGTGGTCTTTGTGGGGCTTTGTTTTTAGTGTGGCTGGGGGGAGGTTTGTCTGTGGGGTATTTGGGTTGTTGTCAGTGTGTGTGTGGTTCTATTCTTGTAATGAACATAATTTTCTGTTTGATTTGGTGGTGTGTGGATAGTTTTGCATTTATGTTCCTGTCCGTTCCGGTTTGAGTTTTGTTTTGTGTTTGTATGTGCCGTTTCGATGCACTTAAAAAGCTCGAGCATGTAAGTAGCAATGCTGGTAGCTTTTAAACTTGCAGAAGGTAACTTCTCTGAGATATATTTTATTATGGTATCCCATAATGAGCAGTTAATTGAGGGAAGTTCTAAAAAACAGGCATAATGTAGTTGGCCCAACATAATGCCAACTCTGTACAACTTGTTGCTCCTTTGGTGCAACAGGTTGTAGGATTAACGTTGGAACAACGTTGCAACATTGTCAATTCATCATGTTGGGTGGACGGTGGCATAACGTTGGTCCATTGACTAAACAACATATTGGGCCAACGTTTTCGAAATGAACAGCCAACCTTCAAATAACATTTTCCCAATGTACTGCCAACAATAACTACAACATTCTTCCAACGTTGGTCCATTGTAACAACAACATATTGGATAAAAGTTGTTGTAATGTTGGCCCTGTATTGCAACAACTTGCAGAATTAACACTGGCACACTGTTGAGCCATTGTCAATTCAACATGTTGGGTGGACAGTGCCACAACGTTGGTCCATTGATAAGATAATATATTGGGCCAATGTTTTCACAATGAGCAGCCAACCTTCAAATAACATTTTCCCAATGTGCTGCCAACAATACCTACAACATTCTTCCAACGTTGGTTCATTGTAACAACAACGTATTGGATAAAAGTTGTTGTAATGTTGGCCCTGTATTGCAACAACTTGCCGGATTAACAGTGGCACAACGTTGGTCCTTTGCTAAGCCAATATATTGGGCCAACGTTTTCACAATGAGCAGCCAACCTTCAAATAACATTTCCCCAATGTGGTTCCAACAAAAACTTCAACCTTCTTCCAACGTTGTCCCAACGCTTTTGTGCTATCAGGGTGACTGTCAGGCCAGGATGGGGGTGTCACACTTCGCCCGCTTCCCCATAGCTAAGCCCTTACAACTTGCCATCATCTCTACTGGAGTGATATTTATTTTTACGTTTCTTGTTTTCAAGTAGTTTATACTTTTAAACTATGCCCTACGATATTTATTTTAACTTTTCTTATCAAATTAATCAGAGCAATCGATTTGTACAACCAACTTCATACGAATAATGCTATCTTAGGCGAATCAACCCAATCGTAGTGAACGATTTACACAAGACACACTTATTTTTAAGATGTCCGATGGTTATAAATTAAAAGGTAAACATAAAACTGAGCTCAAGTAAGCAACGAAAGGCATTTAAAAGCCCCATAGGATAGTTATCTGGCTGTATGGCTGATAGGAGCTTTGCTTTGCTTACTATCACTGTTACCAAGTAAAGCATTATTAATCGAAGCCACAGCTTCGATTGTAGGGATTGCTTTCGTTGTCACGTGCCTTTTCGACTACTTACGTGGCTCTGTATACCTTCTGGTGCACACACATTCAACATGGACATATTGGCAGAGCGTACAGCCACGCATGCGAAAGAGGGGATTTCGCTAAATGCATACATGTTCAACATTCACAATATGCATAACGCACTAACCGCGTTGAATTCCAACCAACTCACTGATAATAGGCATTGGGCAGAATTGTGTATTTTGATATTGATCTCGTCCTGCATAGATATAATGATCGAGAAATGAAATTCAAACAAGTTTATAATATTTCTTACACAAACGTTCAACCAAAATTGTCATTTTATCTAAATTTCTTGGCCCTCCCTCCGTTGGAAACTCGAACATTTTTCATTGTGCTCACGGATTCGTTATAGGTAAACCTATACGTCAAGGAAACTGTCTATACATGTACGTAATTGCATTGGTATTTTCACAAGTGTATGTGACGCTGCCTCGTACCTTCCTACATTCATGTTGTAATACAACAGTACTATAAACTACTAAAGATAGCTTATAGGCCTTGGGTAGGCCTACATATACTTCTGCAGCAGAGGTGTTTGCAGTCACAATGTATTGACTGTAAGTGTAACAGAACCTTGGAATTTTCGTCAATGTAGTTACAGTTGCTAGGCCGTTACGCACCTGTATGTGTACCAAATTATGTTTTTTGTGTAGGCTAGCATTATTGTTATACTCCGGATACATACAAAACCTCCTTGATGCTACAGCAGTTGCCAGCCTGGGAAATACCTTCTCTATCACAAATCCTCTACCCAATCCCCTTAAAACAAAACAGAGTACGCCCTATAGTCCCCCTTCCTCTCACCCTTCCTCTCACCCCTTCCCCCCTCACTCCAACTCACCCCCCACAAGACAAAGGTTCATACATCTATGCCTTCTACAGGCTTCGATATGTACTTGCCTGTAAGTACAAATTGTCTAGTTACCTACGGTAATTGAACAAAAGCAGTGGTATGTATACCTGACCCGAAGAACCACCGAAGCAAACAATAGACTGACGCAGGCTTTCTTTGTTTGAATTTCAATAAGTTTTTTAGTTGTATGCAGTCGATTCCAATGTCACGGGCAGGGAATTAAAGGGGAATTTCCAAGCACCTTTTCTTAATATAGGCTATTGAATTACCGAACAAGTTTATCTTAGGAGTCAATTATAAGCACAAAACTCAAGATCAGACCTGAAGTAGAAGTCCCTGCCGCTTTGCCCCTAGTGTTTTAAGGAAGAACGATACTTATAACGTTTGGATAAAATGGTCCGGATTTCGAAGCGGGCAGAAAAAGCAGGCAATGTGAGCCTTAAATGAAACAATTTTTAAAGTCACTGTTCCTTACATGACGATAAATAATCGTTTATTTTGTTGTTTAATAAAACAGGGTAGTTGTAATGTGCAGAGTGTCAGATATATATGTGACGAACTTCTAAGAGATTTTGTTTTAAGAAAAGTCACTAGGTTTTGCACTAACTTTTCGCTTTGTTCGAGTATATTCAGACACAGAACGGTGGCTTTTCTAGTGTTTTCACTAAAAACGTACTATATGAGCATTGTATAGAGAAAAGGAAGTTCGGGCCTGCTGACAAAACACGCCTGCATTACTGAACTCAAAGTATATAGCATAATTACTACAATCAACATGAATTTGTCTACTGTGGAAAAGTCAGTTGCGGTTCTGGCATCTAGTGGAAGCTACTTTTATCTATTCGGACAACAGCAACTGGTCTCGAGAGAGGGGATTCAGAATCACTGATCTTGATCAATGAAGTTGACAATGGAAGGCGCCACTCTTGTTTTCTCGGGAAACGCTTACTGCAAAAAAAATCATCCACTATATTGTGGGTGGTAAAATGCCAGCGTGGACCCAATGGTGACACAAACCACACGTGTCCAACCCTTCGTAATTACTTATCCGGTTAAAAAAAATAAAATGATAAAATGCAAGGCACTGACCCTCTATCAAAAACAAAATAACAATAAAAGTAACATTTTTTATTTTGTTCAAGATTTTTTCAGAAACTTTCTATCAACATGACTGAAGTATAAATATCATACATTACTGGTTTGCCTATGGTAATTTTTGTGAATAGCTCTGGCCACTAATTGGATACACTGAAAACAAAGTTTGCACGCACTTTTCACTAAAATCATGGCAACCAGTTTCATCACTATGTCTACTAGTAATAAGGATACTGTTCCTTCGTTGATGACATATCTTCAAAGGTCCTACCAACGTTAAAATAGTCCGGTTTATATTTTCAACAACTATGGCAGTTAAAAGGTCATAACCTTTTTTTTTCAAAAGCTTCTAACAAATATATATTATTATATATTACATACGATATACTATAATAATTAAATTGTCAAATCCTATCAAAAGCGTCAATTTGATGTACTGCATGTTCTCAACACTTTGATAAGGTTGAGATAACTAAAACTTAAATTGCACAACTTTTTCTAGAAATGTAACGACCTGTTCTCTTTAACTGTTTAATGAACCAAGATGTAAATGAAATAAGTAAAACTATCAAATCAGTTTTAAAGTAAATGATTAGAACCTACGGGTTATTATCATCGTGATGCTTCCTTTTATTCAAGTACGGGGATTAGGGTCATAATAACTTTTCAATTATTGCTTAAAAAACGTCAAGGTAAATTGAACTGACCTTCTTTAGTCACTTAGTCTCCCGGATTTCGAGGATTTTGAACAAACACTGTTAATCTTGAATTTTGTCTAAACATAATGAAAAATATAACAAGCAAGAAATAATGACCTTATTGTTAAAGAGAGAATTTCCTATCGTTCAAAAAGTCATTTCTACGAAGGCAGGAAACTGTTCTCAGTATGAGTTTTTACCCCCAGTACCGCCGTCCGGATGGAGAGTTGAAAGGAAAGGGGGAATCCCACTCCCCTTTGGAAAGCAATTTAAACATTTGAGGGTGGCTAGATACGCTACAATTTGATATCATACTTCATGCAGTTTTGAAGTACATTTAATATACGGTTAAACTTATTCCAAAGGTTGGTAAATTTCACAGAGACTTCAAATAAGGGAGTTTAGTCCTTGAAAGTGGTGGGCGACCCATACTTATTAAACACCCATGTTGTTGATAGAAGGCTTTAATCCCTAGCCCCAACCACTCCCGCTTCCTATTTTAGACTCTGGATGCCGGCTCGGAGAGTTGCATAGTGCGCAAAACGAGAAACATCTTCCATTGCCAAGTGGTAGAATCTCCTGCCGTTGCCAGGGGGGGGGGGGGGGTGATTACATCAGCTATGGATGCAATGGACTCCTATGAGGATAACATTCATGGTACTCTGTCTATTGTCTGTCCGACAAACCTTTCAGGCCTACCCTGTAGTCTTTAGTATCGTTAGACAAATACAAGGAACGCAACATTTGAACTAAGGGTGAAGTTCCCGAACTTTGAATACACTATATGCACTGCCTACTTATGTCAACATCATCTGGTAGGGGGTTTTGTTCAGCTATTTGAGGGCCAACTATGCAAGGCAACCAAAGACTTGTAAAGCGCAAGAGGCGCGCTGAAAATTAAGTCGTTATATCGAACGTTTTGTGTAGACTCTTGGAAAAGAATAAGTGCCTTCAATGATCCACCTTATGCAATGCTTTTACTTGTGAGAGAAAATTTCAACTTTAAATAAAGGGCACATCTGGAAATCTAAAGCGGGGCTGATCGGGACATCGCCGACTCCCTTCAACTCTTTGAGT
Organism: Holothuria leucospilota; assembly: GCA_029531755.1. Classification (NCBI taxonomy): domain Eukaryota; kingdom Metazoa; phylum Echinodermata; class Holothuroidea; order Aspidochirotida; family Holothuriidae; genus Holothuria; species Holothuria leucospilota. Next base: position 28,417,499 of record CM055962.1, on the reverse strand, counting down.
GTATAACTTAATGCAATTAAAGCTTCCTAGAGATGACTTAGTTTTTCTTGAGAAATCAATTAACTTACACGTTAGAAATAAACTGTGCAGAAAAAAATTTATAATTAGGCTATGACTTAACTATGACTCGAATGGAATGACTATCTAATCCATACCGTGTCTCTAAAATGCCAACACACCTCACTTGCGCGTGAGTCACTTAACAATGCCAAGTAGCGAAATCACACTACCATTATGCTATACACCTATTGTGCCTTCCTATCCCAGTGCTGAAGTTTGATATTTATAATGCCATGGGAAGTCAATGACCGTTGGATGTTGGTTACTCCCCATAAGATTTAAACAAACATTATATCTAACCCATCTAACAAACGGCAGCAATGTAATCGACATCCAGGGTGTGCACATGCTTAGTGCTGGGCGATATCACAGTTTGGCGGGACTAATATAGCCAAGATTAGTTTTTTTTTCAATGACAAGGAACCTTTGCCTGTTGAGACTTACGAAATCACGTTGGAAAGTTTATATGGAATTTCTAGCCGCATTGTCCACTGAACGAAGTTGCTCCTAATACCATCATCACATCTTTTGTTCGGTCCAAGACAATTGTCCAGCAAAGAAGTGACAGATGGGCCCAAAGGGGATTTGTAAAAATATTTGCTGAATTTGGAATTTCGGAATCAAATTTCTTGGTTGTTTAGTAATGCCATTGATGGTAGCCAACCGCAAATTAAAAATCGTAAATTTTACTGGTTTTGCACTAGTAGTTCAGTTAAAGGTCGGACTGAAGTGAGTGAGTCCAAAAGACAGGGCGTTGTGTGGAGCTAGAGAACCAGCGTGGGATTTTAGAACAAAAGAGCATATATGACATGTGAAATAGTTATTCCATCATTGATGCGCTAGTTTAATTTACCTTTGTATAAACATGTTTATAAAGCATGTCAGTTCTACAACCAAATCTCTAAGAGTTTCGACATTTGCTAAAAAAACCTTTCTGTAAGAAAGAAATAATGTGTCCTTAGACTATTTAACGCAAGTGTACTGCAGAAAATGTGCATGTTATACTAATTTTAGAGTTGTCCAATGGCTATTAATTAAAAGATATAAATAAGGCTGCAGAAACGACCGTTAAACACTCATGACAATTAAACCGTAGGAGCCAGTGATTTTCAAGCATGTGTTGTCTACCACTACGGCAGACTGGAGCTTTGCTTCTGCTCACTATCAGTTGCGTTGTTGCGTGTTAATCCATTCCTGGGCAAGGTAATAGTTTGTACACTTGAATGACTTCAGTGATATGTGAAAATGACAAGTAGAGCCACCGCAGCAAACAAAGGACTGACGAAGTGTGCCTTTTTTCGTTTAGTTGCATGGTTTTGTATAGTTGTTTGGTGTCGACTCAAAGGTCACAGTCAGGAAATTTAAGGGGAATTCCCAAAACGTTTTCTTATGCACTAAAAGTTGAAAATCACTGAATTTTAGAAGTCAATAAGAAAACGAACTCCGCACGGTAATAGACTAACAGTAAAAATTACTATGAAAGAAACGTACTGACAAAGCTTGAATAAAAATATCTGGGATTTCATGAGGAAAGATAGACAGGCATTGAAAGCATTGCACGAAAGTTCTCTAGGTGGTCGGTGTTTCAAACAAAACAATAAATAAAACACTAGAGCAGGGTTTCGAAATACCTGACATTACGCAATGAAAGTTTAAGTTAAGACATCACTCTTGTTTTGTCTGTGGGGGAAGTCATGTACCCATGGGCGTAAATCCCGGGGGATGGGGGATATATCCCCCAACATTGGAGCAGGGGGATGGCCCATGTAATCATCTCCTCACCCCAATGTTTCAGTCTACAGATACTTGTATGATGGAAAGTATATTTTATTCTTCATTTTCGTAAGAAATTTTTTCAATCTCGCTTCACATTCTATCACAAATGTTTCTCAAACTATCAGAATTTTAGCAAATCGTTGGCAATCTATCAAAATTTTCGCGCGCTCCGAGCGCTTTCAACCTTTTGTCAGTGTTACTCATATTATCAATATCTTCGGATAGCAACTTTCGGAGAAGCACAGGAGCAAAAAGTTGAAAGTTTACGAATTAGGTAAAAGACTGGCTTATAGCAGTGGCATGTAGGTTTGTTGGGCAATTGAAAGTGTCTCAATGTAGAGTCTGAATGCAGGTTTTGTAATGGAAATATTATTTATCACTGTTTACACTCCATCCCTTACAAAAAAGTGGGGCAAACCATATGTAAACACACGTAATCACGTGTGGCGGAGCATATGAAAATACAAAGGGAAAAAAGTGTTGTCATGCGTGGTGACACATGAGGCATTGGAACCAATTTGACACACAGGACCACGCTTTTCCCTGCATGATTGTCACACCTTGAAATCTGGGTCAAAGTGGGGAAAGCTGTGTCAAGTTGACACATGTTGCAAACCAGGGCAAAGTGTGGCCAACAAGGCCAGTGAAGGAAATCGAACTGTTGAATTTACTTTACTCAGCACCACACTTCTCCACACGTTCCCACACTTTGCCTACTACTTTTACCCCAGTTGGCCTCCTGTTACATGTGTCAAAGCGTGATTTTCGGTTTTCCACACATTGCCTCATGTCCAAACTGTGAAAATGCAGGTCAATGCATGGCACTTTAGAAAAGTGTGTCCAATGTTTATTAATGACACACATTGTCACGCAAAAATTCACAGAAATTTCACTCCTCTCCACACCCCACCATAGTTTTGCACAGTTAGACACAGTATTTCACGTGTGGTATTGGAACTTTTGCCACACAATTTTTTGTAAGGGATGTCATGACCATTATTATGGTAATAATATACGAAACTGTTCTGATCACAACACTTTCCGAAGAACAGGGGTACATCTCCAAACATCTGTGG